>OZ017741.1:83576942-84176942 GCA_963969285.1 Odontomyia ornata
TCGAGCAGCAAACAATATGAACCATGTCGACGCATTAAGTCGTCGACCACACAAACAGCTGCAAGAACCGACAATAATGGTAGATAAAGTGTTACTGATACAAAAACCTGATCAGAGCCACTGGTTGATATCATTAAAGCGACAGGACCCGAAATTAAAGGAAATCATGGATACAATTGATGAAGTATGTAAATCAGCTAAATTTGCCCATTTAAAGTGCGATTACACTCTTAAAAGGGAAGATTGATGCGAAAAGTAAATGGCAATCTTAAATCTGTAGTGCCTTTAGCCGTCCGTTGGAGACCAGTAAAAAGTTGTCATGACGACGTTGGTCATTTTAGCGTTGATAAAACGGTCCACAGGATACAAGAACTGTTCTGGTTCACTCGAATGCGCAACTACGTGAAGTCGTACATTGCTTCATGTCCGGAATGTTGTCTTAATAAAGTACCAGCAGGAAAAACCGAAGGTCGCTTGTCTTATGAATAAGTTGAATCTATACCTTTTAGGGTATTGCATATTGATCACTTAGGACCACTTCCTAAGAGCAACAAAGGCAATCTATACATAATCGCAGTAACGGACCCTTTCGGTAAGTTTGCAATGGTTCGAGCCATGAGAGCAGCCAACAGTCGACCAGTAGTTACCATGTTGAGGGGTACAGTATGTTAAGTAAGATCGGTTATTTTTAGTTTAATAGTGAGTCCAATCACCAGCATCAATTATTGCATTGCTTCTCCGAGGCATACTTTCCCCTAAATTTTCGGCGTATTCGAGGGGAAGCGCCTCCCAAATGAGTCAAATTTGTCGGGAGAGCTGCTCCAAAGTGTAAACACATTTTTGACCGAGTTTCTGCTTGATGTAAGCCCAGACGTTCTCGATAGGATTTGCATCAGGCGATTGCGAAGGCCAATCAAGTGTCACAATGCATTTTTCCCGTTTCCATTCAGTACACAGCCAGCTCCGGTGTTTGGGGTTATTATCGGTACTCCGCCATTTTACATTGTTTGTGCACAGATGTTCCCAAATGGCAACGTGTGATAACTCGAGACCTTTTCCTTCAATTTTGCTTGTCGTTGACGAAAGGACAAGCCAGGATTGCGCAAAAACAAAGCCACGGTTCGCTTTTCATCCTTTTTGGTCACTTTTCCTACCGAACCACGATTTGGAAGGTCATCGACGGTTTTCGACTCTTTAAATCGTTGAACGCACTTTTTGACAAACGATACAGACTTTTTAATGTATTTCACCGCCACTACACAGTTCATTTTTGCTCCGTTAGGGTGTGTGCAAAGGAACACGGCCTCGAAGCGCTTTGCGTAAATGGCACTCATCGCAATTTTAGTATTTTCCCGATGGAAGATTGACTTCGACTGAAATTTTTTTTCAAAGCGCCAAAGACAGAGGTTCTCTCTACCGATCAAAAAGTCGATATCCCTTACCGATCACAAGCTATGCTGGACACGCTCTTACTTAACAGACTGTATTACGTCATACTTTGGATTACCAATCCGTATTATAAGCGATCGAGGGTCGGCACTTACATCGAAAGAATTCGAGGATTACTGGGCAACGTATGATATTCATCATGTGAAGGTGCCTGCGTGAATCCCACGTGTTAACTTCCAAGTTGAGCGCGTTAACTAATCAATATTGTCATATCTACGATGTTCGATGACGGATTGTAAAAAATGGGACGAGCTTCTACCGAGTTTGCAATGGGTACTAAATTCTCAAATCACCTCGACAATTGGATTCACACCTAATCAGATAGTTTTTGATTTCCGTTTCAAGGATGTAACAGCGAGCCGTATCATCCAAGCACTATAGGACGATACGGGTGACAATAATCAACTGTCGATAAGCCAAATTTGGTAGGAGGCTGCACAGCGTATTATGACCGAAAAGGAACGATAGAAAATAAGATTCGACGAGAAACATAAGACTCCTGTTTTATACGAAGAAGGCGATTCAGTGGTTATACAGAACATGCCAATAGCAACCGAGGAGTCCCATAAATTGGAGCCAAAGTATCGAAGGCCATACAAAGTGGCAAACGTGTTGAAAAACGATCACAATGTTATCAAAAGCTTCGAGGATGATCAGAAACGAAAATTCAGTTCCGTGTTCACGAGCGATAAAATGAAACCATGGTGCCGACTCAGCCCAGATTTGGATACCTACGACTTTAATGACAATGACGAATACTACGAAGAAATCGGTCCGATTTCTGGCCAGGACGCCCGAGTTGTCAACTTCAACTTGGTAACACCGTAGCGAGGTACTCAGTTAGTCGAATCGAGTCGAACCAAGCAGGCGGTTCGTAGGGACAACGTATCCTATGATATGAGGGTTAAAAGATATTTTTTTAACGTGAATTTGTGAAGGGGAGTTAATATTCATTACTGAAACAAGAGTGCTCTCTTTTAATTAAAACGATTCCCTAGTATCTACGGTCCTTTTACTCCTGACATTCCTTAATCCCGATTTACTTCGGTTTGGTTAGACGCCTTTCTTTTATTGATGTTTTATGGTGGGGCTTTTTGCGCGTATTCTTTAGGATTACCCCTCAGGGCTTCGTTAGCCATCTTCGGCCTTCTGACTCTTCTTTGGTCTTTAACCAGCTCGTGCGGTAATATCGTATGTGGTCTAGGAGCTTGTTTAATTCAAAGAGCCCATTCTGTACACCTTTGCTGATTTTTGGTGAGTCGCATGCAGATTTTATTTTTCTTAGAACGACTCCTGCTTTCCGGATTAGTCTTTCTTCTTCATGTCGCTGGGCGGCAATTGCACTTTTCCATTTCCTTTCATGGAAGGGGTTATCAGCTTCCTTTTCTGGGTACAGCAATTCAGCCCCGTTTTCGACGGTGGCGGTGAAATCATACAACGGCGTTGCGTTTATCTGGTCACTCCTTTCTTTTTTAAGCCGTGATCACTCTGTAGATTTCAGGATGGTTCATTATTATTTTCGCATTTACAGTCCTTGCTTTGGTAGCTTTCGCAGCAATAACCATCGACTCCTCGATGTTTTTTTCTATTTTCCTCCACCGCGCAAACATCTGACGTTCCTGCAGGATTCCCCGCTCTTCCTCCATCTGAACCATTCGAACCACATTAACTTGTGTATTTTCCATTTGCAGTTTAGCTCTTAAATATATTCAAGGCAAACTTTGGTCCTAACCCAAGAAATATTGAGATATGTGTTGAGTTCCTGTGGTGATTTATGATTCTCAATTTTGCCTTATTGACACGTAGAAACTTCTTTTGAATTGTATTCTTTGTATTGTTTTTTCTTCTCGCAATTTTCATGTTCAACTTATGTTAGTCAAATTGAATAAAAACAGGCCTTATGAAAACTAAGTACTCGGCCCGAGTCGATGGTTGATTAATAATCAATTCATGCAGCCATCAGGCTGTGGATTTTTCCGTTGTAGGGGCTTTTGTTGGGATGAAGAGTCCTTGGATGTGGACTCGTGCTATTAGAAGCTTCGGTTCAGCTGGGAGGAGTGTGAGGGGGGCATCAATCCTACAAGGATGCTCCAGTTTTTGTCGTGGGCCACAAGATCTCTCGCTAAAGACTAAGTCGTACTCTAGTCTTGCACGTCCAAAATAAGTCAGTGGCATCTTGTAGTTCTGGCCTCGGTCTTCGTAGGGATTTTTACTAAAATACAAAACCCTATTGCAATCACGACCTGTGTCCGTCTGTCCATCTGTATGTCACAGCACTTTTTCTCCGAAACTATAGAAGCTACAGCCATGAAACTTTGTGGAAAGGTCAGGAGTGGCGACTTCTTGAAAGCTTTAGGGTGGAAAAATTTTTCAAATGGATTTAAGGGGGTCTCCCCATATAGGGAGGTGACCCTTCAAAAAAACTTTCACCATTGGTAGTCGAGTAGGGTGTCGCTGAAAAGGCCTCCATGAGATCTTATCAAAACAAGTCTTAAAATTGCCGTATCGGTACCGTGGGGGTCAGGGGAAGGGCAAAAGTACGAACTGTTCGCAAAACAGAAAAAAAAAACATAATAGTCGCTGATTTAAATGCGAAGATTGAGTAACTTTGAGTTATTTTTCCGCAAATTCAACGTTTAAGGTGCATGCTTTTAACACTTGATTCAATTTAATGAATGACTGAAGATGAGGGCCTACAATTAATACTCATCGGTGAAACAAGTTGAGAAGGCAGGAGAGAGCTCCTAACACAAGGGCGTTGTTACCACTCTAGGGGTCGAAAAAAAATTCTGATGCCATGAAACGATGATTACAGAGCCCGCCGCGTCACGCCACAGACAACTAGCTTGCGAGCACATGTACGCGTCCCTAAATCATGTCGATTCCAGCTGGACACCGATCTTTAGCTCACTGAGGCAGCATTCCATCACTGCTGTCTTTTACGGACTTGCAACATCTCTTATAAACACTGCAAAATGTTCTGCAAATGGAATCTACTGAGGAGCAAGTTCAACAGAATCCTTTTACGTACCTTCGTTCAATAGTTATGCGTGAGCATACATGAAAAAAGCGAATAAAAAAAATGTACGTCCAAAACAAATAACCTTTCTTTGGGAAGTTGGTTGAAAAATTCAGCTTATGGGTCTAAAAAGCCTACAATATCAACTTTCTGTGCCAGAATTACATTCACTACTGAGCCTCTATCACTCTATTAAATTCGCCAAATTTATAAAGCCATTTTACTTCATCATAAAATTAATATATTTGCATATCAGTAATTCGGGTTTGCATTGTATTATTATCCTAATATAAAATTTCCTAAGCCACCCAACAATGCCAAAAATATCTCACCAATGCCCATCCCTAGCAATAAAACGGCAACCGACTATACAAGCAAAAACCATCATTAAGATTTAAACTTTACCACTCAATTTACCACGAAAACTGACCCCGCCTGATCATCATCCCGTTCACAACTCACTCTATTACGTTTGACCTAATTAGTGCACTCTGCACACAGTATTATGCAAATTAGCTAATCTCCGAACCCTGATAGCTTGCTCCTATCCACCCAGCCAGCGAGTGGGTCTCATCTTCGAGTTATCACTCCTCATTTTTGCCCAGTTGGTTTGCCAACGAGTTTTCACCATAATAAATCAGCTTCTTGTGTTCAGCGTATTCGCACAATGTACGTTGTCCTGGCGAATTTTGATTCATCGTAGCCGGTCCCGACGGGACTTGTCCGCTTCACCTCATGGTCGCCTCAGTTATCGTGTCGAAATGCACGGCATTACATTCAAAACCATTCAGGCATTTACCGCATTGTAATAGTTGGCCGGTAAGCTCCTTAACCTAAGACTTATTATCCTTGGAAAATTTTACAGAAAGGAATGGTGAAGAGATGAAATCCAAAAACCTCTAGAGGAAGAAGGAATAGTGCAATGTAGTTGGTGGATGGCATGATGGTCGACGCTCTGCTAGAACAAGCAGTCCTCTCCCTACTGCTCCTTGTTAGTAGCCAACAAAAGGTCCTCGTCCCCACGGAGACAGATGAGGGAGTTGGGATCATAAATCTTGTCCAAGATAATGGGCTCTCGGATGAGACTGAGGAATCTTCCCTTGGCATTGAAACCAAAGGTAGCTAAAATGTAAATTAACGACTGCAAAACTGGATCCTTCCTAGGGATTTCATGATAGATAGTTTCGTGTTCATGTGAAAATACTTTGCTCGAAATTGGTTATACTCCTGCTGTATTATAAGTCAAGCGTTTCATTCGAACGGATTCCCGTGCGTACTTGAAGGAAGCATTCGAGTTTCTTTAAGTACTTTTAAGCCAGCGACCAATCACTGGAACGAACGTTCCATTGAATTCGACAGCTAAGAAGGAGGAGCAGGATTCAATTCAGTTGAATTCATGGAAGAGTGTTAATTGCTAATGAAAGCAAAACTACTTGTGATAATGATTGAAACGAGAAAACGAGCCTATTGTCGGGGATAATTAATTTTGGGATGAAATCTGAGAATGAAAGGTGATTAAGGAATTGAAGATACACATTGGATGTTTGGCAATGGTTTAAGGAATTTGTTAGGATTTTTTCTAGGAATAGTTTTTTTGGATTGATTTGTTCGATTATAATTAAGATTTTTTCAATAAATTTCAATTCTAGCATTTTCAAAACGTAGTAAATTGGCTAAATTCTTTCCACAACAACATTCAATGAAATAATTCTACAGTTTAGCTTGGTGGCGTTAGAAAACTCATAATTTTTAAATTAATTTTATAAAAAATTATTTGCTATAGAGATTGCCAAATCCTTATTTTTTTAACAACCTTCAATTTAAAGCTCTTCCACACCCACTTTTGAAGCAGAAACTGGCAAGACGGGTCATTTATAAATGCAGCTTTTTTTGTGGTAGGGAGGTGGATGCCCATTTACGCACAGAGTGTGGGACTCCCATGTTTGCAAGAAGGCGACTGGACTATCCACTAAACACCTCCCCTGTCAACCTGAGAATGCAGCTTTAAATTGATGTTTAGTGTGTTTTATATAATTAAATTAACTATACTATTTCGAGTAACATTCACTATTTTTTTATATTATTATTATGTTTCCAATTACGAACAAGGATTTCACCCTCACGAATTTGCAATATTTTCTAATTCAAAGCTCTATTTCGAGTCAAATTATAGTTGCTGTCAATTTATTTCACAGCAAACAATCTCCATTTCACAATAACGACACTTTTTGCCCAATGAGATCTGGAACGAATCTTTCGCGCAGTCAAGCCAATGCTTAGATTTCAACTTCACTTCACAATGTGGATGATTACCAACTGATGCCTAGGCAGCGCCACAAAATTTCACGTCCTGGCCCTTGAGGCCAAGGGCTAGCATCTTTTGTATAATGTAGTCATAAAGGTCGTCTTCACTGTATGCCCGATAATCACAATACACGTCCTTTGTTTCACGCAAATAGATTAGAGAGCACTTAGAATTCATAAAAACTCTCTCGACAGTTTTTTGCACTTGCCTCTAATACAATCCGCATTTGTCAACGTAAAGAACCGTTCGCACATCCATACCGATTCGCTTTTCCACCCTCCTCAACAAGACTTTCTTCACAACAACCTTACAGTCTCATCGTTTCAACCCAACTCTCTGCTCCAAAATCATCTCGCCAAAACTCTCTTGTCTCCCCGGTCAATAGTTCATCAACCGTCGACTGCCGTTGTCGACGCATCCCGTTCAGAAAGCGCACAGCTGATGCTCCATGGCACTTGTTTGGCTGGTTCTGCTGCTGATGCAAACTTGTTGTTGCCAACAACGCTCAGATGCTCGGATCGTTCAATGGTAATGGTAAAATCTACTATTGAATGACACGAACAAATGTTCGTTGTTCTTATTGGCACATATTTTAAACAAATTACTCCAGGCTGGATATATATTCATTAGCAGTTAAAAAAAAGTACTTCAATGGCGGCAGTTACCTACTGCAGGACAACAAGTTGATTTAATTCGCCATTTGCACCAAGCAGATCCGTCAGACATGTGAATTGACAAAGCTTGACAGGTTACATTCCTGTCAGTATCAGCGAGTAACAAAGACCCTCAGGCGAGCGATCAAACCGCAAATGAGACTGGACAGAATCATAATAATGATAACAGCAGCATTGTAGAAAATGGTGGCTTAGCCCACGCTATCTACAGCGCCGCTGAAAAACGCTCGCACTTGTATGGTATTGATAATTTTGGAGATACAAATTCATTAACAACTTTGCTTCAAGGCAATTCGTAGATGAAGCTTATTACCATGCTTATTCTGGCGAGCGGAGAGAAGCGTATTTTCTGTAAAGGTAGAAAGAGCTAATGCAACGAGAAAAAGACTTGTTGAAGAGACAGAATGCCTTGCGAAAAGCCTCTCTCAAGCCGAGCACATCGTTAACGACAACATCTCAACCACGGTAGAAAACACAAGTTGACCTGCTTCGGATAACGTACGAGCTAGATGATAACTCAGTAAGGATCTTAGTAGGCTTAAAGCTTCGAGGAAAAGCCCCCTCCCCTACATTGTATCATTCACGAGTAGAGCATTATTTAAGTTCACTCAACGCATAGCTCAAAGAGATGACAGTGATATTTGATCGACGGCTTTGTAAGTTACAAGCCAGGAACTGGTGCCTTAAAGAGACGGTCAGCGATAACTGCCAAGACAAGCATATTCTTGGTAACCATGCTACCGTGGCAAAAGAAGATATGGTGGACTATATCGTAAACAGAATTTTGTCTGCACAGATAAGAGATCAAGCTCGAATGCACTTATTTACTTCGGTCGAGAATCTGTTGTATGCTTTCCAGAAAATCAAACTTGAAGTTTCAAAATAGCATGATTCAAGGCGCAATTTCTCAACAAACAAGGGTTCGAAACCCAGTTTATGAAGCGAGCAGCTTCAGGAATCTTAAATGATTATGCCGAGCAAAGAGCTGGAGGAAAAAAGGAAAGCAACATCTCTAGGCAGTATCAAGTGTTACCGATTCTACGAAAGGGGCCACTATGCAAACGATTGTCAAAAGTTATTGCTGTCAAACGATCATGGTCGATTTTGCAAGTGAAATTCAGGGCAAACCGAACAACAGCAGGTTGGGTGCGCAAGCAACGATTCCGAGCGAGGATACTCATCCATGGACGAAAACAATCTTCAAGACGAAGAAGGTCATGAGGACGACAAGGAACACCTATTTATAGATCTGAACAACTCCCCGAGCGACGATTTTGAGAAGATTGCATAGTTTGATATTATGAACACAAATTTTTTGGGTACAAGCTTAACAAAAGTCCAATGTATGACAAAGCGGGGTCCTAAATATACAGAATCTATTATTGATAATCTGAATACTTCTGAATCTAACCGGAATATATTCGAGAAAATATTTGCCGAGAACTGTGAAAAACCGGAAAGATCAAGGACTCCAAGGGTGTAAGCAGAATTGCATATCACTTTGAAAAGTTGCTTGCTCGTTCGATCCTTAAGCTGGTGTATGCGCACAAAGATGGAGGCAGCGAAGTACTTAAATATTTCAATAGTTTGAAAATTTTTTCCTTATTGATTTAAAGGCAGTCAATAAACAAATGTGTGCGATTCGTACCAAGGCAATGTTTTTTAAGATTTGGCTGATAAATGTTCACAACCTGACCGAAGAAAAGGACCAGGAAACGAAGGAAACATTCTACAATTACCTGGAGAGACAAGTTAACTCATTGCCCACAAACGACACAAAAGTTATTCTGGGTGATTTCAACGCTAAGGTTGGCAATGAGTTATCTCATCAGGGAACGGCTGGAGGATATAGCCTCCACGATGAAATAAATGACAACAGCCAGTGGCTGATTGACTTTGCATGTAGCAGGAATCCAGTCATGCGTTTGACTTTCTTCCATGCATAAAATGACCTGGGTATAACCGTATAGTAACCGCAAAAACAACTTGACCATGTTCTGATCCAATAACGTTGCACCTCGAATATATTTAACTTGATCAAAATAACCTATCGATGTCGTATGTCAAAGGCGTATTCGGCAAAGGCTAGACTTCTCCAAAAATTGACATCAAAATGTTCCAAACGGTGTCCATGTCATGGAGCCCTGACAACTAGCTGGCTCTCATCCTATCAGACTCTTTTCTGAGACCAAACTGTGGGTGCGAGTAAACACGGCAGTTAAGATCGTAGCAGAAGAGACGATCGGACATCAAACCCGCTGCAAAAGAAGTGACTAGTTCGATGATGAGTGCCAGCATGCGTTGGACTAAAAGTATCAGGCGTACAAACAATGCTTAGGTATGAAAACATAAACGAAGAGAAGTCAATGTGAAAATCTCAGAAGAGTAGCGAATAAGATCATTAGAATTAAGACAAGAAAAAACTGTGACAACCAGTTGAAAAGCATCGATGTAAATCTAGCAAGCAACAACTCAAGACGAACATATAAAGCAGTGAAAAGCCTGAAAGGAGGTCTCATCCCAAGAGCATGGATGAAGTAGCAGGTAGGTGTGCTACAGTGAAATCTCTCCCCGGGAGCCTTGATGATGTATATAAGATACACATCAAATCGAGCTCCCAGTTCATACAAGTATACATAGGGTAAGCTGGTTGTGAGCCAGTACAGATAGAATACACATCAAATCGAGCTCCCAGTTCCTACCAGTATACCCTATGTATACTGGTAGCAACTGGGAGCTTGATTTGATGTGTATCCTATATACATCAGCAAGGCTTTCGGGAAGAGATTTCACTGTACCACACTTGCCTGCTACTCTATCCATCTAAACCAAATAGCAAAGGCAAACGTTTATTTTATTAATGGTTTTTATTTTATTGCTCATTTTTTAAAACATCTATATTGCAACCGAACTTATTAATTACATTTTCACTTATTCAATTATTTTAAACTTCTATCAATATTGAGGGAAGCGTTTTTCACTTGACCTGTCGCGCTTCAACTTGACGTGCTAATGGTTCGGGGTGGCCACACGGCGTGGAAAGCCAAAAAGCCGATTGAGGATCACGGCGCAAGCCAACACCTCACCCTTTACCATCTATTGATCATGCTCCCTTATAGACTTGAACAAGACTACTCTTCAGTACTCCATCAAGTGTTTGTATATGGTCGCGAAACGAGCTTTTGTTCCATATTTCGGCGAAATTTGCCGAATATGCAACATGTGAGCTCCCATTCTACGGAAGCTCTTACTCTCCGTCTCGTTTGTAGACTTTTACGACAAAATTGGGGAAATTGAGCGAGGGAAAGGTTTCTTTCATTTTTTGGCTCTTTCTCTCTCTCTTCGGCTTCACGTCGCTGGAAGCACACCCCAAAGCTTATGTGCTTGATCGTAATGAAGCTTACCATGTACGTATGAAGTGAATTGCGGATTGATCTTTGCGTTTGCCCATTGGATGACAAGTATATGCTTTGATAACAATGGGCGTATGTGCTTGCTTGTATGTGAGTACATAGGTGGTATTTGTTCGCTCGCAACAGCAGAACTGTTTCAGAGCGGTGATCCTCGTTTAAGTAGCCTTGTCTGCCGACTAATATGCAGAATGTGGTCATAGGAGCAGTTAACAGAGGACCGGCGCAGATATATTACATGTCATATGCACAAAAAGGGAAATGAGTTAGGGTGTGATAAATATACATTGCTTTTTTTGTGTACATCTTACAATACAATCTACAATATCACAGAAAGAAAATTAAAGCCAATCTTTGAAAATATTATATGCGAGTATCAGGGATGCTTGCGAAGTGGACGGCTTACAATAGGCTAAATATTCTCAGCTAAGCAGGTGCTTGAAAAGCGCTGGGAGTATAACACCAACGTACAGCAACTCTTTATAGACTTCAAAGAAGCACACGATAGTGTCGACAGAAAACTAGATTACATGGTCAAAGTGACAATGCTAAACACAGAGGTCAAGGTCAAAGGTGAACTAACGAACAGCTTCATAATGGAATCAGGCCTAAAACAAGGGAATGAACTTGTCTCAACTTTCTTCAATATTGCCCTGGAACACATCATCACGAAGACATTGGCTGAAACCTCGGGTACACTTGTGTTCAAGCCCACACAATTGGTAGCATATGCTGATGATGTTAATGCTAACGCACGTTCAATCACAGATGACAAAGGAGCATTTCTGGCCCAAGCATCTGAAGCAAACCGAATTGGCCTACAAGGTAATGAAACGAAAACTACGAGGGTGGATCAAATGTAAATGGTAATTTTTTTAAGACATTTATTGAATAATATTACACACAAACCATATCTAAATTTGTTAATGTAGTTTCCTGCGTTGTTTGCACACTTTTGCCACCATTTTGGAAGCTTAGATATTGGTTGTTCATAAAAAGCTTTAGGACGAGTTATCAGCCAATTGCGCATGTGCTCCTCAACTTTTTCATTGCTTTCGAATCGTTTCCCTCTGAATGATTCTTGCAGGGGGATGCGAACAAAAACGGGTCACAGAGGCACAATTCTGGAGGATAAGAAGGGTGCTCGAGTGTTTCAAAGCTAATTTTTTCCAGTTTGTCCCTTTTCAAAGCCACAGTGTACGATGTAGCGTTGTGATGGAGAAGGGTGGCCTCTGTAATGGGCATACCTCGTCTTTTGCTTCGATAGGAGGTTTTCGTTGACTTTAACAACTGGCAACAGCAGGCCGCATTTGCTGTTTGTTGATCGTGAAGAAAATCATTGGGGTAAATTCTCTTTGAATCAAAAAAAGAAGAAAAAAAACAGAATCATTGTAAGCACTTTTCCTGCTGAAGAAAACTCCAGTTCCACTAAGCTTGACCGTCCGCGACTATCACCTTGAAAGTGTGGATAGCTTCGTTTATCTTGGAGCCAACCTAAATAGAAGAGGCGCTGAAAACGAGGCGATTAGATGCCGCAAATAAAGCCCCTTACTCCATATTTCCCATTCTAATGTCCAGAGTTGCGCACAGGCAGAATAAGCTGACGTAAAAAATGAACCCTTACGAGCGAATTTGAAAAGGCAGTGCATATATTTGAACGCAAAGTGCTCCTGAAAATGTGCGGGCCAGTGAAACAGGAAACAGAGTGAAGACTACGCTTTAACGATGAGATGTATAAACTATTTGACGATTCATCTGTTTCGGCTTGTGTAAAGTTACGCAAATTGTGGGCCATGTAGAAAGGAAGGAAGAAAACCGGCCATCCAAAAGAACATTAAAGGCTAGACCACAAAGTAGGGCTCCAGCGGGAAGACTAAGGATTCGATTAGAAGACACGATGGAAGTTGACAGCAGATGCCTGTTGGGAGTGATCAACTGGTGGACGAGGTCGCAAAACCGTAGTGATCGGAGAAAATTAGTCCTGGAAGCCAAGGTCCGGTCGAGGCCTGTCGCGACATAGAAGAAGATCAAGCAAGGAGAATTGGGTCGAGTCCATTATAATGACAAGCATCCATCAACAGAAAAATAAGAAAAATCACAATGAATCGGCCACGTCGAGCGTATGTTGGAAGCTAGAATACCTAGGCAGGTACTCAAAGGAGAAGGACCGTGTAAATACTAGAAGAACTCAATAGATGCACAAAGCAGAACGCTACTCACTAAATTAAATTAAACAAGTTGAGTAAGTAGGAGAGTGCTCCTACCAGAAGGTCTTTGTACACATCCTAGGGTTAGAAACAAGTTTTCTAATGGCGTGAATCGATAACTTGAATTATTCATCCAATACTTGGATATGAAATCGTTAAAATTTATACAAAAGATGTACAGTTTCTTTCATAAGCACAGTGCAGCCGCCATTTTGATCTAGCTTAAATGATTTTTCTGAATGCTCGGCCGATTGAACATGCTCAAGTTAAACACTATTCCTTAAATATTCAGAAAATTGAAAGAAAATAAAAGTGCCTAAGTCAATTTTAAATATATATAGGGTTTTCCAATAAGAGGTCCAGCGTCAAAAATGGAATTCGTGAGGCTATCGAGGACATAGGGCAACCACTTTGCGATTTGGTTATGGAAAATTTCATGAAAAGGATATGGTCCTGTAAGCGTGTCGTGGTGGTTATTTGCCTGATGTTGTTTTTTGTTATTAACGGCATACCTTCTTCTTTATAATGAAATAAACAACCGATCATTCGTATTAAAAAATGGCATTTTTCTTTTAGTGTCAAAATAATACCTCTTATTGGAAAACCCTATATCAACCATAAATACGTGTTATTGTTGTTGTAATTCCATATAATTGAAATGGCTACAACTCACTTGATTATGATTCGATCTCAATTAAATTTTGTGAACATATAAACCTCATATCAATCTATATAATTGCAAAATTTCAAGAAGTTTAAAGGTACTGTTTTGATTTTATGGGCAAAAATGTAAAATCTGCAAATCATACTATTATTAACAAAGTTGAGCGAATTTCGATTTCTGAGGTATTTGTTGCCCTTGTACTCATAAAGGCCCACGTTCGTGGTAATTTGCAGATTTTTCGGTTGAAAGGTGTCCAATCGCGAGGGGGTGGGGGACACAAATTTTTGGTACATTTTGCCTTCCCCTGGACCCCCTAATTCATAAAATGACTTTTTTCTTTCAGATTCTAAAAGACCTTTCATTTGATACGCCACTCGACTACCTTTGATTAAAAAAAATTTTTAAGGGCCAATTCGTTATTAGGGGGGACCCCCCTTAAAAATTTTTTAAATTTTTTTTCAAGGCCTTAACATTTGAGAGACCATCATTTCTGACCTTTTCACAAAGTTTGAGCATTCTAGCTTCTATAGTTTCTGAGGAAATCAGCTGTGACGCGCACGGACAGACGGACAGACGGACGGACGGACAGACGGACAGACAGGTCGCGAAACTAGTAAGTCTATGTAAAAAAATTTTTACAAAGACCTAAAAACGCGGTGAATGTATTGAAAATACTGGGCGCACTGCATTCGGGCAGCCAAGGTCCGATTTGCTACCGAACGCCAGCGAAGATGAAGAAGGTAAATAAAAGCAATATATAGTAACCACCCTGCACTACAAAGACTTCTGCTCTACATTAAACGTTTCTAAATCCAGGAATTTCTTCCAAAATCCATTATTTTTAAATCTTATATACCTGAAATTCTCCTCTTCAAGCTTCCAATAAAACTGCTTTTCCTCACATCAAAGCAATTTTACAGCAATACCTAATGAACATATCACTTTTGCTGACAGCTGAAAACCCTATCGACTTACAAATTTATCCTTGTTACCTTCATTCAATCCAATCAACCCCCAAACATTCTCAGGACTCAATCAAACAAAGCGCCACGCTGTACTCTTTAAGCCAGTTTGATGTTAAGCAGGCACCTTGAGAAATCTCATATAATCAATTGTCTATCACATCAAATCACTTCCTAATCCAATTGTGTCCAAATAGCCCTTAAATTCCTTCCACATAGCGACCAACAATAAAATGAGAACGAGGAAGAAGTAGTGGCAGTAGCCGCAGCAGCAGTCAGTAGCCGAAGATAAATTCTCATCATATTGTTTCGCATTTAGATACTTTGGGGGATTTTCTAAGATACTTTGAAATTCAAATTTGCCGTCAATCACAACTAAACACAGGGCGTATAAAAGTGTGTTAAACTCATATTTCTCCTATTTGAAAGTGGGTTGAACTGTATTGCAACGAAGAAAAAAAATAGAAAAATTGTTTAGAGTTCTGTATCTCTACTGAAATAGCTTCAAACAACTTTTAAGAAAGTTTGTAAGGAAGTTTTGTTACTTCTGTGACATTTTTTTTGTTTTTGTAAATATTACCAAGTTAAAGTTTAGAAACTTTGAAAATGTTTTATTTATTCACTTTTAAAGAGAAAAGGGTATTTTTGTATCCTTCGTTACTTTTAGCACTTCAATTCCCCACCGAACAAAGTTATGAGATATCTACAGAAAGGATTTGAAATGTTTTAGAGCCATCGATTTTGGGAGAAGGAAATGCATAAGAGAGGCATCTGTAATGCTTTCATCACACGAGCTTTCGATTAAATTTAAATGACTGAAGATACATTCGGTTCATTGAAGCGCACTGGCGATAAGCCTACAGACATAACTTTACAAATTGGTGAATGCCTTCGTAATCTTGTTGTTCTAGCTCAGTTAATCGTAGTTGAAAATTATTTATTTATTTGGTGAAGTTGTAACTATGTAGGCTGTTTTTGAGATTAGTTCAAATTAAGTAACTTAGTTAAACTATTAAAGGAAATTTGAAAACACGACTTCAAACACGGAAGCAAATACTTCTAAAAGCAGTCTATTTTTTCAAAGAACTTTATACTATACTATGCATTGAGTAGCACAGACTAGATAAGCTAAGCAAGTCGAGTAAGTAGGTGAGTGCTCCTACCAGAAGGTATTTGTAGCCATCATTGGATTCAAAACAAGTTTACTAATAGCGAAAATCGATGACTCGAATTTTTCATACAATACTTGGATAAGAAATCGCTCAAATTTATGCAAAAGATGCAGAGTACAAAACAGCCGCCGTTTTGTTCCAGCTTAAATAATTTTTCTGAATGCTCGGCGGATTGAAAATATTCAAATTGAACACTATTCCTTAGATTTGAAATACGTATCAACTATGAACACGTGTTATTGTTGTTGTTATTGCAAACAATTGCAATGGCTACAACTCACTCAAAATTTTGGTACTTTTGCCTCCCTTGGACCCCCCTAGCATAAAAAGAATTTTTAAATTCAGATTCTAGAAGTTCTAATCAAGACCTTTCTTTTAGTACTCTACTCGAAAACCCGGTTTTTTCAGAGGTTTTTTGTTCCCGGTTTAAACCGATTTTTTTTCTTTTAAATTCAAGAACCGATTAAAAACCGGATACGAAGGAATCCCAAATACCGGAAAACAGTTTTTTTCGCGATTCTACCTAATCAGAATTAATAACCGCCGTCACCAAAGCATAGCAAATTTCTATGTTTGATTGGTTCTTAGTATTAGTTGTTTCCTTCGTTTCAAAGCGGAGGACTTCACTCGGAGTGCGATGTGAAGCTAGCACGCGATATACGAGTACAATAAATGCAAAATGTTTGGGTACTGAATTGAAGGATTTTCCATCCTTATACTGTAAATGAGTCACTTAGCTTAACAGTAAGTTGTTGGGTTGGATTTCAATACGTTAGTCTTTAATTTTTAGCACAAAGATGAAATATCCTTTAGTTCATTTTGATTTAAATTACTTTATGGGTGAAAAATCGAAAAACCATTTATACCTATAGTGAATTAATCGACATAGCAATAAACACTTAATTTTGATTCTAGTTTTTCGTAATCGAGCAGTCACACAAGCAAACTGCTCGAAAACCTTCATAACACATCCGAAATTTTAATTGCAGATTTGGAAAAAAATTCCATTGCTTCCATTCATGGTTATAAATTATAAAATCTTAATCTTAACAATATAAAATGTAAATTTTATATCATTTTCTTCTATATTAGATTTAATTATAATCTTTACAGCATTTAACTTTTTATTATTATTTAAAATCTTTTTCACTTTTTTCTTCTTCTTAGCACTACAGCCCCTCTCGGGCCTTCGTTTCCTGCAAACAGCGCCTCCAACTGTCTCGGTCCATTGAATGCGTCCTCCAATGCCTAAACCCGAGCAGCGATGAACTGTCTTCGTCGGCCGAGTCAGACCAGCGTTTCCTCGGTTTACCCACTGGTCTCGAGCCTTCAGTTCTCCCAACGAATACTTTTTTGGGTATCCCTTGTTAGTCCATACGATCCATGTGGCCAGCCCATTGCAGTTTCCGCAGTCTTACAATCGTTGAGACCTCCGGTTTGTCAAAAATTTCATACAGCTCATAGTTGTATCGAATTCACCATTGGTCCCCGTCTAGCTTCGCTCCGATTGTTCGCCTTGTTTCATTTTTTTACATCTGGCAATTTTTAAAATTCAAATCTGCAAATTAAAATTTCGGATATGAGAACACTGATTTAGTGCATCCCATCCGTTTATTGCATGGCCGAATGCAATCTAACTCGGCTGAACGAGCAGCTAGATTCGATTTAGAGTTGCGACACAGAGAAATTATGGAAGTTTGGATTTCATAAGTGTCGAGCCGGGAGATGTTTTGCGGATATATCACGTAGCCTCTTTAACGCTCTGATTTTATTTCTTGTTTTAATCGAAAATTCAAACGATTGGAAATTAACTGCTGAAATTATTTTCGCGCGCTAATTATTTTTGTCGAATGATCCAACACAAACTGTATTCTTTGCACGGATGCTGATCCAAGACATGATTTTTGTTGTTATTTCAGTGGGTTCGGGTTTCAGTTGAGAAAAAGTCGAGTCCAAGTTGACAAAATGTTTAATTTATTGAACTCGGTTTCAAAAGTTACAATCACAAAAATGCTACAGCCTGAAAATCACGTCCGTCTTCTCTGGAGGCACGTAAAACGTAAAAAAAGCCTTTTCGCACGAACAAATGATGGTTGACATTATGATGACTTTGTTTCGAGCAAAATTCTGTGGTAGTTTGATTTCTATTTTCATGAGTACTTTTCCGACATTTTTGATGGCAATTCAATTTTCAAGTTTCTTACAAGAGTGCGCAGAAAACATATAACCAACTTTGACTCTATATAAAACAAAAGAAAATGCAAGGTAAGGATAGGGTCAAGGTTGGATTGGGTTAGGTCGGGTCAGCTGCCAGTTGATCAAATCTCAACACTCCTCCTTGATCAATTTACAGCGGAGCGTCTCTAAAAATTCTTCTTTTGAGTGGCTTGGTGAGGATGTCTGCAATCTGCTTGCTGCTCTCGACATGTTGCAGTGCCACAGTGTTGGCGATGTGTTGCTGGATGTACTGGAAACACGTTTCACCATCGCCTGATGGCTCTTCATGGGCTTTTTGCAGAATTGACTGAGGTAGTTCACGGCGAAGCTTATGTCTGACCTTGTTATTGTAGCTAAGTACAACAAACTTCCTTTCGCCTCGCGATAGTTGCTGGTCTGGGCTTTGCACCCATTATCATATCATACAGATCTTTGTTCTTAAGTGCTAGGTTTAATTTAAATCGCCATGAAATGAAATTGCCATTTCCTTGACTATCTTCACTTAACATTGCCAATTGAGACTTTACAGTATCTATTTTGCTTTAAATTTAACAATTCGACTGACTTCTGACAATTTTTAAACAGCAAAATGAATTTATAATCTATCGTGGCGACTTTTTGACTTAAAGCGACTTGCGTGTTCGTTGCTCAACGTTGACTTGCTGTGCGATAGCTGCTCCAATGTCGCTGATTTGTAGGTTATGTTGTCCTTACCGGTTCTGACGTCTTGGACTGCTTTCTCGACTTGCCTGACAATTTCCTTTCCTGACTTTTGAAGAAACCCTTTTGCAGCTGCCCTGGGCCCATAAACTGTTGTTATTTCAGAGGGTTCGGGTTTCAGTTGAGAAAAAGTCAAGTCCAAGTTGACATCCAGTTCAATTTATTGAACTGCGTTTCAAAAGGTACAATCACAAAAATTCTAAAGCTTAAAAATCACGTCCGTCTTCACTGGAGGCACCCTTAAAAGTAAAAAAAGCCTTTTCGCACGAACAAATGATGGTTGACATTATGATGACTTTGTTTCGAACAAAATTCTGTGGTTTGATTTCTATTTTCATGAGCACTTTTCCGAAATTGTTAATGGCAATTCAATTTTCGAGTTTCTTAGAAAAGCTGCGCAGAAAACAGATTACCAACTTTGACTCTACATAAAACAAAAGAAAATGCAAGGTAAGGATAGGGTCAAGGTTGGATTGGGTTGACCAGCTGTCAGTTGATCAAATTTCAACAATTTTGGACACGTCTTGGGATCAGGAAAATGTCGGGTTTTCCAGGAAGCTCTACCCAAGGCAAACTTAGAACTTCGATGACCCGCATCCTGCAGCTAAATCTACACCGCAGTTCAACCGCCCAAAAGCTGCTTGAGCAGTTTGCGAGTGACATGAAAGCCGACTTCTTGCTGCTGAGTCAACAACATCATGATAAAAGTTCTGCATCATGGTGTTCTATGAAATTGGTACTTTCGCCATCTGGGTTCAACATAGTGATTTCCAGGCGGAGAACTGTGGACGTGGGGATGGTTTTGTGTGGGTTCGGTGCTCAGGGACCACCTTCTTTAGTGTGTACCTAACGCCGAACCAATCGATATCATCTTTCCAAGCCAAACTTCAGGCTTTAGAGGGCACTGTCTCAAACGCAGACGGGAACGTGCTCGTTGGGGGAAATTTCAACGCAAAAGCAATTGAATGGGGTATGCTTAAACAGATCCGCGGGGAAAACGAATTCTAGAAATGGCAGCCAGGACGACGCTCGTCGTACTAAACACCGGAAATACGCCAACTTTCCGTCGTATTGGTTGTGAGGGAACCATACCGGACGTGACATTCGCCTCGGAGCCCTTAGTACAGAGGGTACACAACTGGAGAGTATTAGCTGACTACTCAGCCAGTGATCATCAGTGCATTCTGCTTGAGATAAGCGATGCTGTATCCCGACGTCCATGCTCTCGGCTTTCTACAATTGGATGGAACATCGGAAGGATGGACGTCGCGAGGTTCGTCGAGGTTCTCTCAGCAGGTGCACCACTGCAGGGAGATCCAAAAGGGACGGAAGAACTGGCAGCTCAAGACGTGGTGAACTCAACTATTGGAATCATTACGACTGCTTGTAAAGCTTCTATGCCCCGTCAAAAACCCTGGCATGGTAAGCCCTCTGTGTACTGATGGTCAACTGAAATCGCTAAAAAGCAAAGGGAGTGTCACAAGCTTCGGCGTGAGGCTCAACGTCCAGCAACTGGGTAGCAGCATATAAGTCGGCCAGGAAATGCCCTCGCAAATCGATTAACAACAGCAAGGCTCACTGCTGACAAGGTCTAGTGGACAATGTGAACAAGGAACCGTAGTGCCTTGGCTACAAGTTAGTTATCCGAAAGCTTGGTGCCCTGCAGAAACCTTGTACGCAGTTTGTAGTGCAGACACTCTTCCCCACCCATTCCGTCCGTGATGACGCTGTCCATGGTGAAACAGCAGTCGATTGTCCACTCTTCACACAGCCGGAACTGGAAGAGGTAGCCCTTTCACTGAAAGCGAGGAAGGCTTCAGATCCAGATGGTGTTCCAGCTGAGGTGTTGCAGCTTGTCTATCACCATTGTCCTGACTTGCTGCTCAGCACATACAACGTTTGCCTACAGGACGGGGTTTCCCTGGTACGATGGAAGGTGGCGAGGCTCGTACTGATCAGGAGGGGGAAAGGAAATCCCAAAACGCCATCTACATACCGCCCGTTATGCATGTTACACAGGGCTGGGAAAGTGCTGGAGAAACTCATCAAAGGAAGACTTCCTGACGCGATTCGTTCTGCTGGGAACCTATCTCTTCTGCAGTATGGCTTTAGAGCAGGATGTTCTAAAATTGATGCGATTGCAGAGGTGGTGAACACGGTCCAGAAGGCAGAGGCATATGGTCGCACCAAGCGATGGATCGTCCTGTTGGTGACACTCCACGTCGGGAACACCTTCAAGTACGGCAATGCGGCTTTACAACATGACGTTCTACCATTGATGCGATTGCAGAGGTGGTGAGCGCAGTCCAGAAGGCAGACGGATATGGTCGCACCAAGCGATGGATCGTCCTGTTGGTGACACTCGACGTCAGGAACGCCTTCAACTCCGCTAGATGGGTGGATATTCTGCATACGCTGGAAAACCCTTTTCAAGTTCCAGAATATCGAATGCGGCTTCTGAGGGATGACCTGAAGGACCGAAGCCTGCTCTTCGACACGGCATAGGGCCAACAAACGATGGCTGTTACATCAGATCTTGTCCAGGGATCTATCCTGCGTCCGGACCTGTGAAACGTGTCTTCTGACGGGCTACTAAGATTCGAGATGCCAGATGAGTCACGCTTGATCGGCTATGCGGATGATGTTGCGGCTCTGGTCGCTGGGTGTGCTGGGTGAACAAGCGCAACTTAGGCTAGGTACGCTAATGCGCTGAGCGAGGGATGACTGCTCACGGGTTCAGTTTAGCACTGAAGAAAACCGAAGTGGTCATCTTAACAAAAAATAGAATCCCTAGAGTAAGGATGACTAGTATTGGAGACTTGCGAATGGAATCGAAGTTATTGGTGAAAGATGAATTCCTCTGAGCAAATCATGGCAATGGCTGAGAAGGCTGCATTGGGAGTACCGGCTCTGAGTCCACTTATAGCTAACGTAGGGGGACCCAGCCCATCAAGAAAACGCCTCTTGATGAGTGCTTTAGTAGTATGGGACAACGCTCTCAGCAAGGAGGTATACCGAAACGTTTGGCACAGGTACAGAAAAGAGGAGAACTGAGAATTGCGTCTTCATATCCGGTAACCTGATTCAGCAATGAGAGTGATTGCAGGCGTGAGACCTGTTACCCTCTTTGCTAGAGAGTGCCGCGCTATTTACCTGCACCGAGACGAGGATGCGAGGGAGATAGTTGTCTGCGAGGAGAGACAGCGCTCGTTCAACGATTGGCAGCAGTCTTGGATCAATTGCACGAATTGAAGGTGGACTGCGTGTCTCGCCCCGGATGTGAGACCGTTGCTGAATCGAAGGCATGGTGAGACTGACTTCTATCTAACCCAGCTTTTGAGCAGGCATGGGTGTTTTCAGTCTTACCTGCATAAGATTGGCAAATCACGGTCCCCCGATGGTCAGTTTTACCTAGGGGAGGAAGACAATACCTACCACACATTTTTTGGGTGCACAAAATGGGTCAGGCTGCGAAAAGACGTCTCCAGGGAGACGGAACAGCTCATTCCGGATAATATAGTTGCGGTGATGCTCGAATCGGTTGACAAATGGAACCAGGTTGCCCATTACGTTCAGGCAGTCCTAAAAGATAAAAGGGACTCACTGCAGCCGGTGCCGTTGGGGCTGGGGGATCGCTTTTCTGGCACTTCTTCTTCCCCTCTCGCCTCTCGTTAGAAGAGGGATCCCCCAGCATGAAAGCGCCTCACGGTGTAACAAAACGAGACCTGGCCCGAAGTAATGTGTCAAACGGTTCCAGGCTAGGTTCTCAGATTGACAGGGGAGGTGTTTAGTGGGTAGTCCCGTCGCCTTCTTGAGAGCATGGGAGTCTGTGTGTAAATGGCATTAACCTCCCAAACCCAAAAAAGGTTCAGAGTTGTGCACAGGCAAAATAAGCTCCCCATTTACAAAACACTTGCCAAACATGGTCTGCTATATGGAAGTAAAATATGGACCCTGACATCAAGGCAGTAGATACATTTGAACGCAAACTGCTCCGGCAAATCAACGGGCCAATGGAAGGAGTGGATAATTATTTGACGAACAACTTGTATCTATTTGCGTAAAGCTGCTCAGATTGCAACATGCGGGCTATGTAGAAAGAAAAAAAGGAAACCGGCTGATCAAAAGAACATTAAAAGGTAGAGCACAAGGTAGACGTCCACCGGGAAGATGAGAGCAGCTGAGAGCAGACCCTTGCTGGGAGTAATCACCTGGCGAACGAAGTTGCAGAAGTGTGATAATTTGACGAAATTAATCCTGGAGGACAAGGCCCGGTATAGGGTGTCACGGCATAGATGATGAAAAAAACTCATGGCAAATCAAAAACAAGCCATTAAATTACTATTATTGAAATGCTCATCGAAACCTGAAGGAAATTGTGGTATCTACGTCGATTTAAAATATATATTTACCAACTACCACCACATGGTGTTGTATTTCCTGGTAATCACTTGATTATGGTCTGATTTCAATGAAATTTTGTGGGCACTAGGGTCTTATACAATATTGTCCTACATTATTATGTTTGAGCGAGTGTAAGGGTATCATTTTGATTTTACGGAGCAAAAATCATAATATTAGCAACAAAGTTGAGTGATTTTCGACTTCTAAGGTATTTGTTCCCCTTGCAATTACAAAGAATCAACTCCGAAATTTTGTTTCAAATTTGGCGGCACAAATATTTACAATCACGAGGATTGAGGGGACACAACTTTTTCTTACATTTTGCCTTCCCCTGAAACCCGTGATATACAAATCCATTTTTTCGGATCCTTAAAGTTTCAGTCAAGACCTTTCATTTGATGCTGCAGATAACCATCATACAATTTCTTTGAAATGAGCATCTCCCAAGAAAATGTTTTTTATGGCCTTAACTTCTAAGAGACCGCCACTTCTGATCCTTCTACAAAGTTTAAGTACTCTATCTCTTACAGTTTCTCAGAAAACATGCTTGATGCACACACAGACGGACTGACAGGACACAAAACTAGTAAGTCTTCGTAAAATTCGTTTGACAAATCCCTTAAAAAATCATTATTCGAAAATTGCGGATCATTGAATTTGGGCGGTAGAAAATGAAAACTGCAATCTCATCAAAACAAACGTCTTTATAAACTTAGAATCGTGATTCAACCATGAACTCAGCTTTTAGTACATTGTTTGAATCATTATTATGTTTCTTTACAATAAAACCGTTTGACTTAAAATTTTATTTAATCAATTTATTCTACTAAAGATTCAATTGTAACGGGTTCCGAAGTATCTTTAAGATATAATTCTTGCTTCTGCTATGATGATATCGTAGAATACATTTTTTGCAGATTTGTTTTCGCATTTCGGATAAGAATGACGGAACCCCCAAAAGGGTTACTCAGCATTTAATGTCTTGAAGCGTGTTGTAGTTTAATTTTAATGTACTGATAAACAACCACGCGGTAGCAGAATTTATGTACTCTAGCTTAAAACCTTATCAGTAGGTGCTTACCAATAAAACTACATATCGTTATTATAAAAGCCACTCCATCCCTTGGCTGCGCGTAGTTAACTTTGTTCGGCGGTGACGTGAAAACAGAATGGCGGAGTGGACGTGGATAATTTCCTGGTTGATCGTAACTATCGTGTCAATCTTTTATGGACTTCTAAAATACCAATATTCACATTGGAAACGTCGTGGAGTGCCTCATCTCGAACCGAAATTCCCTTGGGGAAATTTAACGGCATACGGAAAGACTGAACATCCGACAGAGCTTTACAATCGAATTTATTATAAGTTTAAGGATCAATCTCCATACTCTGGAGCTTACTTCACACTCGTTCCTGTAGCTATATTGACTGACTTGAATTTGATTCATCGAGTACTGATTAAGGATTTTAACTACTTTGTGAATCGTGGATTTTATTATAACGCACGAGATGATCCTATCTCGGCACATATGTTCTCTTTGGATGGAGACGAGTGGAGAGAAGTTCGAAGGAAGTTCACGCCAACATTCACGCCAGCCAAAATGAAGTACATGTTCCCAACAGTCCTTGAAGTGGCTCAAAGATTCATAAAAGTTTTCGATGAAGAGGTTGAGCGAAATAATGTACAAGAAATTAAGGACTACTTGGCAAGGTTTACAACCGATGTTATTGGGACCGTTGCCTTTGGAATTGAGTGTAATAGCTTACAAGACCCCAAAACAAAATTTCGAGAAATCGGTATTAAAAACTTTGACGAGCCTCGACATTCAAAGCTCATGCAAGTCCTATTATCCTTATGTCCAGACTTGGCTCGCTTTCTCAGGATCAAATTGAATTCGGATATGATTATTGATTTCTTCACTGATATTGTGAATCAAATCGTTCATCAACGTGAATCGTCTAACATTCGGAGGCAGGACTTTATGGATTTGCTGATCGAAATGAAGAATTCAACAAATGAACGGAAGAAGATTAATATGAACGAATTGGCAGCTCAAACGTGGGTTTTCTTCTTGGCTGGATTTGAGACTTCGTCAACAGCAATGTCTTTTGCATTTTATGAGTTGGCTAAGCGCCCGGAAGTACAGGAGCGAGCAAGACAGGAAGTCGTGGAGGTATTGAAAAAATACAACAATGAGTTAACATACGAGGCTATAATGGATATGAAGTATTTGGATCAGACAATTAATGGTAAGTAGAGTGGGTTTGAAATTAAATACATTTGTAATGATTTAATAGTAACGGAATAACTGCAAGATTCCAATTTTCGATAAAGTGTTTGAATGAAATTGTGATGTGTTAGGATTCGGCTTTTGGGAAGTGCAGTTTGCATCTTATAGAAGCTGCCGTCCGCCGTTTCCCATTTCCGCTTGAGTACCCCACCCTCCACCTGAAGGGAGTTCTATTGTGCCCAATAACTTTTCAGTGTGGCGCCATACATCGAAACGTCCTTCCACTCAGTTCGCCCACTTGTCTCCTTCCATACGAGTAATGGCTCAATGTCTCCACGGCTAACTGGGCATTTCGAATCTCCTTTGAAGACCAACCTTCATTGAATTCGGCAGTTATCACTTGCTGATTAACGGCCGGCTCCTTTTCCTCAATCCATCGACAATGCTTTTAGTTAGCTGGACATGAACGACAAGATAGGGCGTCAGCATTTCCATGAACTCCGCCCTTCCGATGAACAATTTTGTAGTCGTATGACTACAATCTTTCGATCCATCTCGCAACTTGTCCCTCGGGGTTTTTGAAGTTAAGCAGCCATCTCAGCGATACATGGCCTGTTCGAAGAACAAATTTCTGACCATATGGGTACTTGTGGAACTGCTTGGTGGCTTCTATTATAGCCAATAACTCCTTCCTGGTCACGCAGTAGTTCCTCTCACTTTTTGAGAGAACTCGACTGTAATACGAGAAGACTCTTTCTTCGCCATCGATCTGCTGGGAGAGTACAGCTCCAATCCCGCCGTTGCTCGCATCGGTGTCAACTACAAACATTTTCCGGGTTTTGCATATGCCAGCACGGGTGGTTCACACAGCTTCTCCTTCAAGTTCTCAAAGGCTGGCTGGCATTGTTCATTCCAGACATACGGACGATTTTTCTCGGTTAGCTGATGGAGACACTTAGCTATTTTGGCAAAGTCTTTGCCGAATCTTTGATAGCAGGTCGCCAAACCCAGAAAACTTCGTCGTTGGTGCTTGTTATTTGGTGTTGGCCAGCTTTACATAGCTTCAATTTTCTCAGGATCTTTTTGACTCCTTCTGCTGATATAACGTGTCCCAGGTGTTTTACTTCAGCTGCTAAAAGGATACACTTGTCTGGACTAAATTTCAGATTTGCCAGTCGCAATCGGGAGAAAAACTCTGCTAAGTTCCGCACATGCTTTTCGAGCGTTTTCCCGATAACAATGATGTCATCTAGGTACACCAAGTAGGTTTTCTAGGTTAGGTCTCGTGGCATGTATTCCATCAGCTGTTCGAAGGTGGCTGGAGCGTTGCAAAGCCTAAATGGCATCACCACGAATTGCCACAATCCGGTCCAAACTGAAAATAACCACTCTTGAGATCGAGTGTAGAAAACCATTTTGCGTCGGCTAAAGTGTCCATGATGTCGTCGATGCGTGGAAGCGGGTAACTCTCTTTCTCAGTGACGTTATTAAGCTTGCTAAAGTCGCCACAAAAACGAGAGGTACCATCCTTTTTCTTTACTAGAACTACTGGCGCGGCCCATGGACTGACAGAAGGCTCGATAATAGAAGGCTCGATTTTCATGTCCGAGATCAGTGCACTCACTTCTCCTTGTTTGGCTTTATAGGAAGACGTCCCGATGCTTGTGAGTTACCATACTCGTTCGGCTTGTTGAGAAGATGTTACTGTACTTGGTGACCAGATCAGAGGCTCGCATGAATAGCTACACTGGCAATTTGGGCTGCTTCAATATTGCAGATGTGTCTGTGTCTTGTCTCCTTTTACAATGATGGTTATGAGTGGCTTTCAAAAAGGTAATGTTGGAAACAGGCTGGCAGCTGCCGATGACTTTTCTCGCATTGATGCTCGTGATTGTCTGCGGTGTGAAGGACTCTAACCGGCACGTATCCGTTTCTTATAGATCTTACAAGGCTTCATCCTACAATCAAACTGCGCAATACTGATGTCTTCGTTGGCTCTATGAGATAAGATCGGTGGTCTCCAGAATCACCATCAAGCTTGGCCCATACATGCTCTCGGAAGATTTCTACCACATTCATCGTGGGAATTCGGACGCTGGGATCCTCCATCAATACTTCAACATTCTGCCATTCCAATACCCGTTTGCCCAAATTCAACGTGATTCCATGTGGTCGCAGAAAATCCATTCCGAGAATGCAGTCATCCATAATGTTCGCGACCAGAAAATCATGTCGGAACGCAAGGTCTCCCAACTGTATCTGGAGGTTGACCTCTCCATGGACAGGTGCAGTTTCTCCCGTAGCTGTCCGTAGTGAAAAAAATCCTACGCTTGTGAAGCAGTTGCTGCCTCATTAGGTCTGGTCGGATAATCGATCGGGTTGCACCAGTGTCGATTGTTATGATGCAATGCTCTCCGTCAACTTGACCCGAAAGGCATAACTCTGCTTCTCCACGATGCAGTCTTGACACAGCGATGGTGGTGCAGGGAACGTCGATCCTCCTAGCCAGCCTCTGCCCCACAAAGTTGGCTCTTACCTGTTTCCCAACCCCTTAGTTTGAAGGGCTACCATTCTGGACTCCTGACTCGGTCTGGATCTCCGCCTGGCTGCACACTCTGGACAATAGCTCAGTTTTCTTTACTTCTTGCACTCTCTTTACAGGTGCCCTTTCTCTCCACTTCCAGCATCTAGGCGCACCATTTACTGGTGGGTTTCGCTCAATTTTCACGCGCTCACACCTGCACTCGTCTGCCATTACCTCGCAAACTCGGGCAGTAGTACGAGTCACATTTTTCACTGCCTCAAAATTCAGACTATAAGCCAATGCGTCCTTAACTGTTTGCTTTTGAGCTAAACGCACAGCTTGTTGCAATTCCTGGTCCTTTAATGCACTGATGAATGCTTCTGTTGCTGCGTCGTCTCGATGTTTTGGGTCGTAAGCTGGGTAAGCCAAAAGCGCCAGTCGCTCAATGTCTTCGGCCAGCTGCTGTAAGGTTTCGCCAGACTTCTGCATCCGTTGCCGTAGCTGTGACCGGTAAATCTACTTCAGATGATCGTCTCCATAACGCATGTCGAGCGCATTCATTATAGCAGCCGGGTTTGAGTGCAACTCAACGAAGATAGTCTGCAAAAGCTCGGCAGCTGCGCCTCTTGGAGCAAGAGTTAATGCAGTTGCTCGTTCCTGCTCATTCCAGTGATTTGTCCTAGCGGCGGCTTCAAACTGGGTTTTGTAAATGCGCCAGACTGTTTGCCCGTCGAATATTGGTGCTTTCACATTTATGGATGTGCTTTGCGCTGCAGTTGTAAGCGGGGCTGGTGAGGTGGTTACTACTGCCTTCGCTGCTTCAAACTCCTTTTTCATGTTTTCTATCTCATCGTTGATTCTCTCCTCGACCTGGCTGATTTCATAGTTGATTCTCACCTCGACCTGGTATACCTTTTCCTCGACGCCTTTAATTTATTTATTCAGACTACCGAGCTTACCTTTTATTTAGGTTGACTGTTTCTTCAGCTTCTGTGTGATGTCTGCCTTGATTTCGATCGCTTGTTGGTCCAGCTTCGCTGATTGTTTATTTAGCTTTGCAGTTAAACTGGAGGACTGATGTCGCTGCTCTTGCTGCATCAGCATTAACATTTGCATCAGCGCATTTTCTGGCTCCTTTGATTTTGGTGTTTCTACTTCTCCATCTTCTGCGCCTTTTTCCGCATCTGAGGGTTCACCCGAATCCATATTCACGCCTTTCGGCTCGGCAATCAGTATGGCCTTTGTACCTTGTGTGGCCAGATTTCGCTGTTCCAACTCTTCTTTAAGCTCTGACATGGTCAATTTGTTAATTTTTAAGTTTAGGCTTCATGGCATTTTTATTGTTTCGGCTCTTTTTTTTCTAGTTTCCTCGTTAAATTTCACTATTGTGCACTTTAAGAATGTTTAAAAGTTTTCACTTTCGATATTTCCTGTTTCACTTCTCGACACCACTGTCGCGTATTATGGTTAGCGGTCAATAATTTTAATGTGTGTGTGTTTAATTGAAAAAGCACTGTCTTTTATATTAAGTTAAAGTAGTTTATTTACAAAGAGTGCACAATCATGAATTTCATATATTTTACAAATCGCATTTAAATCTAATTTTTACCGTCTATCAACTTTATATTTCCACTGTCTATATCACGAAAATCATTTCACTTTTAATCAATATCGCCTTTACTTCGCATTCCACTATATCGCAGTTTTACTATCGCGGTTTTACTATCTCTTCAGCTCGGCTTTATATAGGGTTTCTAGTCATTCAATCCATTTCTCGTGCATTGCCGAACTACCTGGAATACTCGAGCAATTCTGAATGGCGCAGTGACGTCACTTTCAGATGTTGATCATGCTTGGTCGATTTTTGTGCTTTCGAGTACATTCGTTTGTTGATCATTATGTCATTGATAGGCGCAACAGTAGCTCGCAGAAATGTTTGAACGACATGTAACACTATATTTATTTATTTCAACCAACTTACAGACTATAGTCCAATTACAAGATTGGTTCAAATAATACAAATGGAAAAGCACAAAAATATCAACTATGCTAGGTATTTATCATTAACTTCTTAAGTCTACGCTTATAAATTATTAAACATGGAGGATATGGACCAAACTCCATAGTATTGTGGTTTGTTGGTAGACAGGTGAATGGTAAAATGTTTCCATTCTTGCAAATGGAATTTGGTACGATCCTCATTTCTAGAGACATAATTCGATGTCCGCATTGTCAGTAACTCAGTCCGCGTGGCTTAGTGGTTAGAGCACTAAGCCCGTAAGACGAAGGTCTCTGGTTCAAGTTTCGTTGCCGTCAGCGAGTGGTTCTTCGGACGGACTATAAGCCTGTTCAGTTATGATACGTGCAGGCTTAAAATCAGAACGTATCGCAGCTGGGTGGACGGACACACGGCCAAAGCGTGATAATGATCACATCACCTTGCGGAGTGCCGGTACATTAAATCATGACAATGATATACTCTAACTATCTCTGAGCGAAGGCCCGAAAGGGGCTGTAGGGCTATGAAGAAGAAGAAGATTGTCAGTAACTCTCTTACATTTGTATGCAACTGATGGTGGTGAAGCTTATACAGGAGACACTCATCAAAAAAGAGTCTACGGGATGATAACGAAGGGAGGCGCAGCAAGGAAAGTCTTTCTTCATAACATTGGTACGAAACTTTAAATTTTAAAGAATAATATTCGGGTGAACGTCCGTTGTACAGATTCCAGTAGTGACTCTATGTACTTATAATGCGGTGTCCAAATTTGGGAACAGTACTCGAAGATAGGCCAAACAGTTCTTATATAAAGATGTACTGGAGACAGGATATTTCCAAAGATGCAAGAGTCACGAAGAACAAATCCGGAAACTCGAGAAGCACGGGACATGATATCAAGGATGTGCGCTTCAAACTTGAACCACGGGCCGAAGATCACCCCAAGTCTTTGAACTTGGTTATTACAGGCAGCGGCTCATTGTGTAGGCTATATGGAAATGAGATTGGATTTGGTTTTAAAGAGGAAGTCATTGTATGTATCATTTGTACATTAAGGAAAAGAAAATTTAATTCGCTCCAGTTGCACAGGACACTCAGGTCATTTTGGAGGGAGATGTAATCATCAATATATCTAATCACTTTAAAACTTTAAAATCATGAGCAAAGAGAAGACATGCTGCATCTATTAAAGAGGGCAAGTCGTTAATGTAAATGAGGAATAATAGTGGCTTCAGGATGGGTCCTTAAGGGACTCCAGTCGGTGGATAGAAGAAGTGAGATAACACTCCCCAGAGACTTACTCCACATGAACGATTTTTTACGTATAAGGCAAGTCAAGGGAGAAAACGACCAGAAATGTTGTGTTGTGTTAGCTTTTCACACAGCACGTTATGATCCACTGTATCAAACGCCTTGGTGAAATCAGTATGAACGACGTCAACCTGAAAGTGCTTATCAAGGGGTTCACTAATATGAGTAAGCTCAATATAAACCTATAGTCGTCGACTATAAACCTTATAGTCGTCGATCGACCTGGAAAAAAGCCATGTTGAGCAAGAGATATCGAGGAATATATAAGTTCATACATGTGATTATGAACTAAACGTTCTAGAATCTTCGGGAAACATGATAAAAAGGAGATTGGGCGGTAATTGGAGACACACAATAGGGGACCTGATATATGAATTGGAAAATGTTGGCTGTTTTCAGAAGCGAGGCAAAACTCCGGAGGATAAGCTGGCATTGAAGATAAAACTAAGGGGAACACTTAATGAAGAAGACAAAGATTTGACAAATACATTCCGAATTTTGTCTGGCCCAGAACCAATGCTTGTTTCAAGATTATTAATTATGGACTCAATATCAGCAGGGCTAATTGCAGGATCAGCCAGAGAAAGGTCAAGAGGGAAATCACAAGAAGAATCGGATGCCGAAGAGGCAGTTAAAGTGGAAAAGAATTCTAAGAACTAGTTGGAAATGGATTCCAGTGTTGAACTTTGTTTGTGATTCCAATACATGGTGCTAGGAAACGGTTGGGAGGACTTGTGATGATTAATATATCACTAAAATGGCTTTGACTGGTTGGAATGAAGTGACTGCTCTATGTGCGTAAAGTATTTTTTTCGTGAACTTTTAATTAATGACTTCGCGGAAGTTTACGATCTAGAGTACTCAGTATAAGAAACAGAATCTCCAGCCAATCTGAGCTTTTGGGAAAGCTTGTTCTAAATCTTCAGAGCTTCTAAGATGTCACAGTTGAGCTAAGGTAGCTCAGAGCTGTTTTTGAACCTACAAAGTGGTGTAAATTGTCGGATAAGCGAGTCGAGGTGGGAATAAAACTTAGTAAGAGGTTCTTCGCAAGCAAGGCAGTCACAAAAAGAGAACCAATCAACCGATTCAAGGATTCCGATATTGCGCTGTAATTGGCTTTCCAGAAGTTGAACTTGAGCTGCTGATGGCATTTAAGTGTTTTTGGAAAGCTCATGCAGATGTCCAAAAACAGGGGGAGATGATAGGGGTCCGAAGGTACGTAGGAGTGAGATGTAGCGGCTACATGAATATGCCTACAATCAATGCTCGACATTCTAAGATCTAGCAACCAATTGTTTGTATTTAGAACGTAATTTGATTGGTTAAGGTATGATTGGGAGAGAAAATTCGATAGTTATACAGACTTTCGATTGGAGGGCAAGATATCAATGGATGATGTTAAGTCCCATTCTACGGAAGAAAGATTGAAGTCACCACAAATAATATGATGAAGTGAAAGACAATACGATAATAGTGAGTCAAATAGTGAATCATAAAAATTAAAAGAGAAATTACAGGGAAGATGGATACAGAATATGAACAAGGGAGCAGAAAGAGTATTAATTTTGACAAGAAGTGTTCAGTTAAGCTAAGGGGATGAAAATTGTCACAAAGCTCACTGGAAAGATCTTTGGAATTAAAAATCCTTGTCTTTAGCTTTTACTCCATATTTATATTTTACTCTTTGGAAATGGCAGAATTTATTCCTCCCTTTTGTTTACGATGAGGTAGGTGGCTACGGCGATGAAGATGATGAATGAATGAATGATGTCTCTGTTGTTGATGATGAATGATGATGTCGCTGTTGTTGATGATGATGATGTTGTTGGTGATGTCGATGATGATATTGTTGGTTATGTCGATGATGATGTTTTTGCTGCTGATGTTGATGATAATGTTGACTACGAACCAGTCGTAGCGTTTGCCTAGATTCTCTCATGTATGTTATTCAGCGCGAAGAGCGGCTGAAGCAAATTCCACTTTTTTCGAGGGAATTCCTCGCGCCGCTGATATGTGGAATCGGCTGGCAGTGAAGATTTCTCGTGGGACGAGGCTTTGTTTGCGCCGTGGAGCGTGCGCTGACATTGGGGCGTTCTGAGTCGCCTCAGTCACTCCGTCGCCAATAACCTTCATCAAAATACACTAAATAAATGCGACAATTAAAACTTTTGATTTAAATATTTCCTTCATCTATGTGACCTCCTCTTGACTTAATAATTCCAGCGCACAATTGAGGCATTCTCGCAATAAGCTTTGCCAGAGTTTCTTGTACTATTGAAGTCCAACATGACTGCAATTTGTTCCTCATGCCAGTAGCTGGTGTTGAAGCCAATTTCCTTACTTCCCGATCCAGTTCTTCTCATAGTAACTCGATTGGATTCAAGTCAGGGCTCTGGGGAGGCCATTCCATAATTTTAAGAGTTCCTTCCTCTTCTATATGGCGTAAATAGCCTTTGCATTATTTGGAGGAATATTTTGGGTCATTATCTTGCTGGAAGATAAAATTTTGACCCAAAAGACGAATTCCGGAAGGGATAGCGTGGTTCTCCAAATTTTCACCGTAGCCTTATTTTTTCAATACACTGTCAATTTTCACAATGTCCCCTACACTACTTCCAGTAGAATAGCCCCCCACCATCACTGAATCGCCCCCGTACTTCACGGTAGCAGCAATACACGCTTCTCTAGCACGTTCACCCACAGATCTCCTCTCGAATATTCGCCTTTGGGTCCCGAACAGTTCAAATTTGTCCATAATACGTTATTTCACTCTTCTATGGTCCAATGTTAGTGTTCACGAGCCCATTTAAGTCGCTTTCGCTTATTTTGTTTGCAAAGTAATGGCTTTTTCATAGCAATGCGGCAGTGGCGCCCGGCTTTCTGTAAACGACGTTTGCAGTCAAAGCACTCACTGGCTTTGGACGATCAACATTTAATTCTGCGGTGATATATGGGGCTGTTTTACGCCTATTTAATTTGCTGGTAGCCACGATCCTGCGATCATCTGCGAATGTTGTTGCTTTCGGTTTCCACTCTGTCATTTATTAAAATAACTGCCAGTTCCTCGATAATTTTTTACATTATTATCGACCGTAGCGTGAGGTGTTTTCATTTTTTGGCAATTTTTCGATTATTTATGTCACTTCTATGGCATGCAATTATAAGCGCATGCATTTCCGTACTCGGTTCTTTTCGCGGAGGCATTTTCAAAAATTTCGCTCACGACGTTAACAGAGTAAATAACACACTGCAACTGACCATAAGTTACGGATATCACTATAATCTTCTAGGAAGGTCATTTAAACATCATTACCTACAATTCACCTGATAAATACCTTTCCTCAGAAATTATTATTGTGATCACATTGCAATAAACAATTTCCGGGAATCCGGTCGAGTGCAGGTAAAGGAGAGTAATCCTTATCTCATATAATGGGTGTTTCTTACCGAACCACATTTTAAACACGTACATATTTCACTTTATTATAATGTTTTTCTTGGAAACATAATACTGTATGAATAATCCATGAAAAAAGGGTGCCTAAACACTTTTGAGCGGTAGTGTGTTTATATATATATATATATATATATATATATATATATATATATAATTCGTGCGGTTTTCTAACATATGGCGTAGCTTGATTTTTATTCCAGTGATTCACCTTTCCAAATATGTGCTGGAAAGCTACTGTTATATAGTTTCAGAATCAGTATGTGTCATTTAGCTGAAGCGTAAACAACAATCCTTTTTATACTCTGAAAACGTCGAACTTTGTGCCGAATAAAGTGTTTTTGCGCGGAGTAATTTTTTATTGAAGAAAAAGGCTGCCGAAATTCTTCGTATTTTGGTGGAAGTGTACGCCATACGCATTCTCTAGCTGAACTCACGTGCCAGAAGTGGTTTGCACGGTTTAAAAGTAGCAATTTTGACTTGGAGGACGATAAACGGCCCGGACAGCCAAAAAAGTTTGAAGATCACGAATTGGAGACATTGCTCGACCAAGATCCATCCCAAACTTGCAAAATCACTTGGCGTCGCTCAACAAACCATTTCGGGTCGTCTAAAAGCAATTTTTCACAATAAAGCTTCAATTTTCGAAAAACCGGTACCCCTATTATGTATGTATATATATATATATATATATATATATATATATATATGTATATATGTCTATATATATATATATATATATATATATATATATATATATATATGTATATATGTCTCTATATATATATATATATATATATATATATATATATATGTATATATGTCTATATATATTGTATATACCTATATGCATATATATACATATATATGCATATATATATATATATATATATATATATAAAATATAATATATATATATATAATATAATATATATATATATATATATATATATATATATATATATATATATATATATAATATAATATATATATATATATATATATATATATGTATATATATATGTATATATATATCTATATCTATATATATATATATATATATATATATATATATATATATATATATATATATATATATATATATATATATATATATATATATATATATATATATAAGGTGTTTTTTTCTAGAAGCGGATACATTTAGATTGAAATAAAACAAAGAAAAATGTTTTTAATATCGATCAGATTGGCTTTGTTGTAAAATATTTTTTGATATTAACATTCAAAGATGATTTCAGGCATGTAGCCGGCACAGCTGGCGCGCAGGTGGAGTAATCTGTAGGTTAAACTTGCACACACTCTACGTAGTAAATTAGGTTGTATTTCTGCAATAACGCGTCAAATACTGGCTTCCAAGTGCTCAATTGTTTCAGGTTTTTAGGCGTAGACTTTCTATATCCCCAAAGAAAGTAATCTTAGTGTCAAATCACACGAACGCAGTGGCCGGTTAATAGGGCAGTTTCGTGAAATTAATCGTCCTTCAAATGTGTCTTTTAGTAAACTTTATATTTGTATCGCACGCTGTGTGTGTATGCTGCGAAGCAAAATTAATGCCTTCCAATTGAAATATAAAAAAAAATAGTAATCATGTCTCTGTACCGCTCACCATTCACTGTAACATTTGCTGGATTTAATGGTGTTTCGACAATTGCTTGTGGATGATAATTGCTCCGAATGTGAAAATTCTGTTTATTAACATAGTCATTTAACAAAGAGTGTGCTTCATCAATGTGCAAAATTTTCAAGTGAATTTTGGGTCAATGGCACTCTTTTCTTCGGCCCATCCACAAAAATTTGAAAACTTTATTGCGGACTGAGTCTATTCATGATGAATTTTCAAATCATAACTTCAAAACAACCAAGAACCTTGACATCAGCTGTAACCGGAAACAGTAGTGCCATTTTCAAGGTCTCCACCTCTGAAATACATCCTTTATACGGACCAAATAAAAAGTAAGTGCCTGTATTCCATGAAAAAGTTTTCGAAACACAAACCTATTTATGATTGTTAAAATAATTTAGATAACTTCACCGTAGATTGTCCCAAGCCCGTTTGAGACAGGAGGACGGAGCTCTTGTTTCCCCAACCCGCAGCTTCCATGACTCCTCATCCTAGATCCCACGATTAAATGGTGGGGAATGTTCTCGGGGTCGCACATTGGGTTTACTGGCTCCCCAATAATGGGACATTAAATGCCGAGAAATGCTAATGCTTTGAAAAAATCTACAGCTCTGCTACTAAATCCTACTTGCACCTACTTTGTGGGAACGTAAGAGGGTGAATCAAAACTGCAGTGACTGATTCGATGGAGAGTCCGTAAAATACCAAAATCATGTATTATTGTTTTTGTAATTGGAGAAATTTCAAATGGATATAACTTCCGTGTTTATCATTCGATTTTCATCAAACTTACATAGTTTAAGGACCTTTTTTAGAACTACTTAAACAATTTTATTGGGGAAAATGTGAAATTCGAATATCATACTATAATTAACAAAGTTGAGCGAATTTCGACACGGCATTTGTTGTTGTTGTGCTCATAAACACTACCACCTCTAATTTTTTTTCAGATTTTTCGGATCACATGTATCCAATCGGAAGGGGGGGGGGGACACCAATTTTTCGTGTATTTTTCCTCCCTGTGCGCCCCTCGAAGCAAACTTTGCCAAACTAAGACCTGTTTTGAAAAGTTCTCATCAAGACCTTTCATTTGATATCCATACCGGCTACCTTTGATGAATTTTTTTTTCGGAAGGTCACTCCCTTATATGGGGAGACCCCCTTAACTACCTGATAAAATTTTGTTGTTGTTGAAATTTGAACAGATACATACAAAATTTCATGTCTCGAGCTTACGTAGTTTCCGAGAAAAACTGCTGTGACACACGGACGGACGGACGGACAGACAGACGGACAGACAGGACGCGATTTTAGTAGAGTTTTGTAAAATCATTTTACAAAACCTTAAAAACCAGGGAACAGACTGGACTGGAAATGATATTCAAGACATGAGATTGCACACAATATTCAAAAGTGGGAAGCCAAATGGAAAACGAAAATTCAGAGTGGCCTTTATTGTAGATAGGACATTCAAATTGCACAATCTTGAATTTAAGTGAGTTAATGAACGGTAATGTGCAATCCGTATAAAAGCGAAATTCTTTCAAATCGGGCTGATCAATGTACTCGTACATGCCCCAACGGAAAAAAAGGATGAAGAAATGAAGGAAAAGTTCTAAAATCGTCTAAAAAAACTAGTCAACTTATTGCCAATAAACGACACAAAAATAATTCTGTGCCAGTGCCTGATTGACTTTGCATGTAGTAGAAATCTAGTTATACGTTCGACTTGCTTGTCTCATCGATGAATTTATAAAATTACCTGGGTATCACCAGATTGCAACACACACAACCAGATCGACCATGTTCTAGACGTCTGTACATACCGAGGAGCCAAGTGTAACTCAAATCATTACTAGATCAAATTAACGTATCGATGTCGTACGTCAAAGATTTATTTGGCGGAGACCAGCTCGCTACAAAATTTTGACATTGAAAGGCTCCAAACGGCGTCTGTGGCCAAAAATTTCACGGAGACCCTCGACAACCATCTGGCTCCCATCTTATCAGACGCATCGTTGAAAACAAGCAACAAGCTCTGGATGGCAGTGAAAGCAGCTATTAAGATCGTGGCAGAACGCACAATAGTACATCAAGCCCAGCGCAAAAGGAATAATTGGTTCAATGATGAGTACCAGAATGCGTTAAACAAAAAAGAATCGAGCGAACAAAGAATACTTGGGTAGGGAAACCAGGACGAGGAGAGAACGCTTTGAAAATCTCTGAAGAGTCACTGCTGTCTCCGTCATTGGTTTCTTCGTCGGTTTCGATTTCCGGTGGTTTTGAACACCACGGTCGGATCTTTTCAACGGCGTAAACTGAACAAAACGGCTTTTGTGAAATTTGTAAACCTGGTATATCCTCGATAACGTACCGGTCCTTGCCAAGAATGCGGGCGATTAAATAGGGTCCCTTAAATTTGGGTTCCAACTTTCGACTCTCCCCAGTCGAAACAGCTTCGTTCTCAATGAGTACAATATCGTTAATCATATATTCTTTGGGCGAAGAATGCTTTTTGTCGAAACGTTCCTTCCAACGCAACCGCTGATTTTCAATATTCTCCAAAGCTGTATTTCGTTTAGTTGCTAGGTCCACGAGTACTGGTTCTGATTCGTTTTTGTTAATAAACTCGTCTTGCAGAACTGAGATAAGATTATTATTCGTCACATCTCTGAGTGTGAAATCGAATATGATTTCATTTGGACTGAATCCAGTAGTATTATTCCTCTGCGTATTTATACTCCATTGCAGCGCGGGTAGTAAATCGTCCCAATCGTTTTTAATTTCGGCGGACGTACGTAGATAAGACAATATGGTTTGGTTTGCACGCTCCACTTGTCCGTTTGCACGCGGAGTACGGATGGCAGTTTTGATATGAGTAATTTCATGTGACTTGCAGAACGCAGCAAATTTTCGCGACACAAATGCGGAACCACGGTCGGTTATAATTCGCGTAGGCAAACCGAAATAGCTCGTTAGATCAATTAAAATATTAATCACGGGCTGCGTAGAGGCATTCCGGACGGGTTTTGCCACTAGATATTTTGAAAAACGATCGGAAATTGCAACTATATACATATTGCCCCTTTTCCTACGTTTGAACGGTCCAAGGTGGTCGATATGCAATTGACGGAATGGTATCGGTAACATCGATCCCGTATATAAACGTCCTTCAGGCTTTACAATTTATTGTAGCAGCAATTAACACACGAGTCTATATAGTCTTTTACCACTTTACGCATTTTAGGAAAACAATAATTTTGTTGGATGCACCCCATTGTCTTTTCAACCCCGAAATGTCCGTAATTATCGTGGAAATTTTGCACTACGCGTGGTCTGACGGATTTTGGTATCACTAATTTTAGCTCCTCGTTAACCTTTCGATATAAACGGAAATTTTTTAGTTCATATTCACTTTTGATTTGTTTAACATGTTCATCTTTTATTTTATTTTGAATAACGTTCGCTATGTGCCGGAGTTGATCGTCTTTCAACTCCATAGTATAAATCCAATCGTCTGATCCACTTGTTATAGCCATGACGAGTCCTGCAACTTCAGGATCTTCGGGCGGCAGCTCGGGAGCTCGGCTGAGTTCATCGACAGGTGCAAGTCGTCGTCCGGGTCAGTGCATAAGCTCAGCATTGTATTCAGTTAATCATAACATCCACCTGGCAATACGAGGGATCATTTGGGTTTTCGTCTTCATATGCGTTATCGCTGAACAATCGGTAACTACACGGATGGGTCTGCCTAGAACATAAACACGAAATCTGTCTAGACTCTCGACCACAGCGAGCACCTCAAGCTCGTAGCTGTGATAACGGCTTTCGGCTTCGGAACAATGGCGGCTATAGTAAAAGACGGGTTTCCAATTCTTTCCATCCATCAACTGCAGTAATACACCAGCAAGTGTGTATTTCGTGTCGTGCGTTGATATCGAACAGCGCCAACACTGGTTCGTTGCATAGAATCTCCTTGAGCTTCTGGAACGATTCGGATTGGTCATTCCCCCATAGAAAGTGTTTCGGTCCCTCCGTGTGTTTTCTCAGCAGTTGAGTGATCGGTTTCGAAATCAGCGAATAATTGGGTACGAATTTTCGGAAAAATCCTGTGAGTCCGAGAAATCGTCGCACTTCGGTTACATTCCTCGGCGCTTCAAAGTTCTTTATCGCGCTAACCTTTTGTTCTCCCGGTTTTATGCCTTCATCGTTGACAATATGTCCCAAGTACTTGATTTCGTCGGCAAGAAAACTGCACTTATCAAGTCTCATTGTTAATCCGTAAGATTTCAAAAGCTCTAAAAATTTTCGGAGCGACGAAAGACCAGTCTCTATGTCTTTGCTCGGTAGAACTGTATCGTCCAAATACGCAATCGCTACTCCGGGCTCCATTTTAGGTAAATTTCTCGAGAGAAATTTACCTATTGCGGAGAGCATCATATATATATATATATATATATATATATATATATATATATATATATATATATATATATATATATATATATATATATATATATATATGGGATATCACGAAATTTGTGACCACGATAGAGGTTGCAATTTTGCTTCGATTTTCACCAAATTTTCAGGAAAGGTGTATTGGGTAATTATCTCGGTTAAGTTCGTGAACCAGCTATATCGGCCGGGCAAAAACAAAATGGCGGCCATTTTAGACGAAAAATCGTGATTTCTGTTCTGACCAAAGTATAGCTCCGATTTGGATGAAATTTGGTACAAGGGTTCATTGCTGTATGTGATGAATCTCACAATAAAAAATCCAAAGTCGGTACGACAGAAACAAAATGGCGGCCGCTCAAAAGTCGAAAAACGTGCAAAATTTTGTTGTTGTAATAGTGGTCAAAGCTTTCAACAGATTTTCATGAAATTTGATAACTTGATAGAAATTATAGGTATCTAAAGAATTACGTGAAAAAATTGGAGGTCAGGTTGCAAAAAACAAAATGGCGGCCAGTTAAAGGGCAAAATTTCAAAGGCTTTTTAAAGTCGCAATTTTGATCCGACATATACGAAATTCGGTTTCAAGATAGACAATATTTAGGCCTACAATCTTTGATATTTTGGTGATCATGTATGAGCAACTTTCAAAATGGCGGCCGTTTAAATATGCGTTTTTTTTCAGGTTTTTGTGGCCCTCTAGCGGTCACATTTTCCAGCGGATTTTGATGAAACTTGAGATTATGGATCTCTGTACTATGTTCTTGTATTATGCAGGAAATTATTAAAATTGAATGAAAAATAAAAAAGTCGAAAATATAAAGCCTAATATTTTTAGCTGCCATTTTCTTTAAAAATTGAATTATTTTGCCCTGTCTAGAGTGAAACTTCTATTTGAACGAGATAGTACATTGATTGATGAGTTCCTAGCATACAAAGATTTAAAATAATCCAAAATAAAATGCATGCATTCAAAATGTCGGCCCCCAAAGGTCAGAAGGCAAGCGCAATTCGCTATTTTAGTGCCAACTGAAATAATGAATATTTTTCATGATAACGCTTTAAATGACTTTACTTGATGGAATTTATAAACCAGACCATTTTTAAGGTATTGTAAAATCTTTTTAACAATCCCCTAAAAAAATTATAAAATCGCGACTTGTCTGTCTGTCCGTCCGTTTGTTCGTGCGTCAAAACAAGTTTTCTCGCAAACCACATGAGCTAGAATGAGGAAATTTTCTACGTAGGTCAAAAGTGGTGCCTCTTGAAATTTGCAGTGCAAGAAAATATTTTAAGGTATTTTAAGGGGGGTCTCCCCATACAGGGGGGTGGCATACAATTTTTTTTATTTCTGTAGCAGCCAAGATTCTCAACAGATTCCGTTGAAACTTGAAATTATAAGTTATTAACGCAAGTTAATTTAATTTAATTATGCAAATCGAATGACAAATGAAAAAGTCGAAAATTTACAGCTTAATATTTTTAGCAGCCGATTTCAATAAAAATTGAAATGACGGCCCTCATAGTTCAGAAAAAAATTGAAAATGTATATATTAATGGCAACGCAAGTGCTGATTAAACTTTCCTGGAAATCTTTTGAAATTAACTATTCGAGCTATTTAAGCCTTTGTGTGGTTACCACTGTGAACTGTGTAAACAGCAAATGCGAGAAGGGCGAAACCGGTATTTATATGTTTACAACAATTTATGATCCGCCGATTTTCAATATGTAATCCATACGTATGCAACTCAATTTAATTAGCAAAATATTTGCGCCCCGATAAAAGGTCTCTAAGAACGAACGTGGCCAGATTTTTTTTATGTTAATGAATACCCATGTGGTACTACGAAAATTGCAGAAAGAAGTTGAGTAGTAGGCAAGCCAAATTTTTTTTCGAAGCTTTATGCTACATACGAGAAATTTACCTTTCCGGCTGGTGCTGCCAACGGGGATTTTTGAAATGATCTTGTTTATTAAGCCTTGAAAAACTCCCGGCGCGTTCACCAGACTAAAAGGCATGCGATTGTACTCATATTGTCCATTATGAGTAACGAAAGCGGTGTACGGTTTCGACGTTTCGTCCACTTCGATTTGATGGTAGCCCATCCTTAGATCAAGCGTGGTATAATATTTGTTGCCTGCTAATTTAGCAAACAGATCCTCGATATTCGGCATAGGGAAAGGTTGCTTAATCGTTTTTTCATTTAATTGGCGATAGTCCACGCATAAACGATTTTCGCCGTTTTTCTTCTCTATGAGAACGATAGGCAAAGCATATGCGGATTCCGATGCACGTATAATATCGGCGGCGAGTAGTTCGTCTATGATGTTTTCGACGGCTTGTCGTTTTGCATATGGGAGTCGACATGGTCGTTGTTTAACCGGTTCGCGTGTGTTGCTATTGCCATCTTTACAGCCGAACATTTTCCTAATTCGTGTAAATTTGTTGCAAAAAGTGTACGGAACTCAGACAACAACGTTTTTACTTGGTTTTGTTCCTTGGCTTTTAAGGATGTTCCCAATTTTAATGCCTCGTCATTTTCCAATCAGCATTCTTTTCCTCGAATTACCAGCGATTGTTCGTTTCTACATAGCACGTCCCGACCTAATAGCATTTCGTATTCGAAACAATCATCCCCGACAGCTTACTCATCTACGTCGTACGTCTTGTGATCAATGTTCATTGAGACGATTACTTTGCTCGTACATTCGTATTTACCACCCGCGAATCCGCACAGAACAACATTGCAAGGAACGATATCACCTACAGTGTTCGCCAACGATGCTCTCATCAACGTTCTATTGCTCCCCGGATCCACGAATGCTCGAATCTCCCGACCTCGTATTGACACCACTTTGATGATTTCCTTTTCATTTTCATTCGTCTGGATTTCGTACGTTTTCGCGCTATCCGGCGCAGATCTCATATGCGGGCAATCGGTGATTTGATGAGTGGTACGATTGTATGTTGCGCATCTCGCACGGCGTTGCGGTTGTGGGCAACGGACGGAGATATCTCCGGGCTTGAAACAATTATAGCACACGGGTTCTTTCGGTTTTCTCGGTAATGACGGTGTTTCAGGCTTACTCGTAGGACTCGGCGGACGCATGTCGTATGATCGGGGTTTCGTTTGGAAAGATTTTTTGGAACGGCAAGTGTCGGTATAGCGTCGAATTGCTGATAATAATTCGTGGCAAAAATTAAATTGTTGTGCCGACGATATTTTCCCGAAATCAATATCGTTGCAACCAGTTATCACGTGTTTTATGATTGCTGCGTCAGGCAATCCACCTTTCCGGCCTAACGCTAGAACTCGATAATAATATTCCTCCATCGATTCGGTAAAATTGCGTTTCGTTTCAGCCATACGGAGATGAATATCGGCTATGTTCATGAGACACGGAAAATCTGTAAGAAATTTTCCAACAAACTCTGTCCAAGAATTAAAAACTGGCGACATGTCGATCTATGTTTTAGCAGCACCCTTCAGCTTCGAAAACATTGAAAGCAGCACAAGACGGTCACTCCATCGGTAGGCTTCCTTTAGCTGTGTGACACGACACACAAACTGTTCGGACGTTAAAGAATCGGCGGCAAACGGGTGAAACTCCGGCAACACATCGGCAACGTCGCGAACATTCACAGACCCGATCTCAATCGTCGGTTGATATACATACGAGTACATGCCTGTTGGCGGTTGAGCGAGATGTGGACCCGTCGGAGCGGAGGCATTTGTGACCTGCATGCGCGGCTGGTGATGTGAAGCAAACGAAACATTACTCATCATCGGTCCATGTATATGCGTAGGCATCGTGTATGCGAGTGGTTGAGTCATATTGGTCGACGACGGCAACTGTGGTGGCACATACGGTTGTGTGTGTGTGTGCGTTCGTGTTTACATTTCCACTTATGAACGATTGAAAGTTTTCGTCCACGTTTTGTGAAACTGTTTGTGTTACTGGCGTCGAAACGCTTTGTGGCACACCAACACTCAAATTTTGCAGCTGACGGACTGCTTCTTCGAGTTCGCGGACTCTCGGCAAGAGATCACTCTCTATCCCTATCGCACTTTTATCACCCAATTCGGCGAGGCGTTGAACCAGCATGGACTTGTTCCCGGCGGTCGCCGATCCATGATATCGGCACTTCTCGCGCAGCACTTTCACCGTCAATCCATTTAATTCGGTTATCAAATCCATCATCCCACTTCTGAACTGTCAGGATGATTCAGTGGGGAGGAACAATGGATGTGAATACTAACAAAAAGAACAAAAATATCAATTTAACAATTTATTTGGTAATCAATTCACGGCGGATGGCGGACCTCGACTGCCTCATGTCGAATGACAGTATCGTCGTCTCTGTGATGTTCGGTGTGCTTACACTGACATAAGACGATTAGGATTAAGGAAAGAAAATACTATAACGGCCAGTTGAGGAGTATAGATGTAAGTCTAGCGAGCAACAACACAAGACAAGCATACAAAATAGTGAAAATCCTGAAACGTGGTTGTCAGCCCAAAACCACGCTCTATTGTGATGACATCGGCAATATGATTGCTGATGAAACCAAGATTAAGGGAAGATGGGCACCATATTTCAAGAACCTCCTTAACCTTCCACACAGCTCCACAGCACCGGAGCCTATTGATGTTTCCGGAGACTTTCCATTCGCCCGACCAACTCTGGATGAAGTTTGCTCTATCATCAAAGTACAAAAAAAAATGAAGCGCGGGGCATCGATGAGATTCCAGTGGAGCTCATCAAATATGGTGGCAGTAGTGTTCATAAAGCTATTCACAAAGGCAACCAGAGAATTTGGCGACAACAATATATGCCAAAAGAGTAGAGCTAATCAATTATATTCCCTATCCAAAAAAGGTGACAAGCCACAGTGCGAAAATCATAGAGGCATATCACCAGTTTGTATGGCGTACAAAATATTTTCAAAGATCTTAGAACATAAAGTCGGATCATGCGCCAGCAGTATGATTGGGGAGTATCAAGTTGGTATTAGAGACCAAGTGTTTGCAGTCAAGTAGGTACTTGAAAAATCCTGGGAGTTCAGCATAGACGTATACTGAATTTTCATTGACTTTAAGCTAGAAAACGACAGTATTAATCCTTACACACTGTACCAAATAATGTTTTGATTTGGCATCCAAGCCAAATCGCTCCATCTTACGAGAATGACAATGACGTCGACGACCTCCCAAGTTAGCATTAATAACCAACTCACCGATGCCTTTAACACAAATGTCAGACTAAAGCAGGGAGATGGGCTGGCCCCATTGCTATTCAATTTGGCTCTGGAGTACGTCATAGGGAAGCTACCTGTCGATACGCGAGGTACATTACTATACGAGTCGAGCCAAGTAGTAGCCTATGCGGACGACATCAACATTCTGTCACGGTCATTAACAACTGCCAAAGAACTTTTCCCGAAAGCAAAACTAGTAGGGCTATAAATCAATGAAAATAAAACAAGGCTCGGCACGCAGGCGAAGAAAAATATCCCAAATGCCCTAAATACCATACTTGGTGAAAAAAATATCGAAAATGTAGGCAAATTTGTATATTTAGGTGCTAAAATAACGAGAACCGGTAATGAAAGAGACGAAATATATCAAAGACTGCAGCTCGCAAATAAAATATTTTTTTCCGATTTGACCATCTTGAAAACCAGCTGCATACACAGGAAAGCAAAGCTTCAAGTATACAAATCTCTGATAAGACCCGTGTTTCGCAATGAGTGTGAAACAAAGACATATAAATAAATGGACGTGCAACGAGAATCTGTGTACTCGTCCATGTGGGAAGCAAATTTAACACATAAATAACTCACGCTCTCAAAACTATATGATTCCCTCTGCTTCTCCTTCCCCTTTTTTTCCAGATGGGTTTTTCTTTCGTCTCTTCAGAAGAATCACTTCCTCCACTGACACCCACGCACACCTATAAAATTTCGTTTCACGTGCACGCCTTCGTTATTATTCGTTGAACAGTTTGAGTACAACACAACAAACGTTCCCTCACAGAAAACTCGAACGCCAAAGCTGATGAAATTCGTAGAGGTGAGAAAACTTATGTGTCAAAGCCGATGGAAAATTTGTAAGTTTTTAATAAAAAAAAGAGAACTAAAGTGCCGATTTCGTTCACGCGATATCCAAAAGCAAAAACATTATAAACGTGAACGTGATTTGGAGTGAATTAAGTGCAAAAACAAAAACAAATCATTTCAAACCTCAACTTCACACAATTTTAGCGAAGGTTGCTAATTACTTCGGCTCTCGCAACCGGTTGCGGATCCAGTACTCTCTATATCTATGGTGTAAAACATGAACCCTAACCCAAGCATCCCCAAGTATATTGAACGCCTTTGAATGATGGGTCCTGAGGCCAATAATCGGAGCGAAGAAATTTTTGACGAGCCGGGGGTCTCAACGATTTTAAGACTGCGGAAGCTGCGATATGCTGGCCACATGAATCGTATGGACGAACAACGGATACCCAAGAAGGTATTCGTTGCAAAAACTGAAGGGCGGAGACCAGTGGGGAAACCGAAAAAAAAACGCTGGTCTGACTCGGTCGACGAAGACGGTTCATCGCTGCTAGGATTTCAAAATTGGAGAACGCGGTCAATGGACCGACACAGTTGGTTTATAGGAAGCGAAGGCCCGAGAGGGGCTGTAGAGCTACGAAGAAGAATAAGATGAATGGATATCATATAAAGCTGTTGTTGGAGGATTTCTAGGAATTCATAGAGCAAAAAAATGCGAATGCGTATAAACAGATGAGTTACAATTGTTTTTTTTCATTCGCTTTTCTAATTTTTCCCATCAAATCTTGGAACAGTGAGGAACAGAAATAAAGGTTTTATCAAGATTTGAAAAGGCTTGAGGAGAGATTTTAAGGGCGTTGGGACGCAGCCTTGCTAGGCGATTACTGTTGGCATTTAAAACGTGAAGATACTTCTCAGCATAAAAGGAAAAGTTGATTATTTTAATGATTTCATGTAGATTTTTTATTTTTAAGCATTACATTTTATGTTTTTGCGTATTAAATGCATTAATAAGAGCGTTTGTTAGCAATTTTCCTTAATGATCATTAATAAAATCAGATGCATATTTAATTGATGTTTCTTTTATTATTTTTTCAACGGGTATATTTTTTTCAAATTTGTATAAATAAATACTCAGAAAAGTTTAAAGTACGCACTTAAATTTTCTGAAAATTTGTAACCCAGTGCATCATTAATAATTTTATTAATGTTGGGAAATTAGATTTTGCAAGATGAAAAGTCTTACTATATACTCGCTAAAAACAGTATGTGGGAAAACTGCTTTACGTATGAGTAGATTATCTGAAACATAATACTTAAGCGGTTCGCGAAGTCGCATTACGATTTTTTATTGGTATTTAAATAAACTGCTTTACTCGCCATGGCTATAGCTTCTAAATAAATTGTTTTATCTCACTATGGCTATAGAATATTGTATTCACAAATGAACGCTCTTAGTTAGCATATTATTAAGAAGTGCAACGCTTCATTAATGCATATGCAAACTACAACGTGATCACTTACAAGTCACAGATACATTGTCCGATTTTTAGGGCATTGTAAAATAATTGCAAAATGCTCTACTATAATCGCGACCTGTCTGTCCGTGCGTGTATCACAGCAAGTTTTATCACAAGCCATATAAATTGAATTGATGGAATTTTGTACGTCCGTCAAAAATGGTGCTTTCTTAAAAGTTGCAGTAAATTTTAGAAGGTATTTAAGGGGAGTCTCCCAATAAGGGAGGTGATCCTTGAAAATTTTTTTTTACTAAAGGTAACCAATATGGGTATCAAATATAAGGTCTTGATGAGAACTTTTCAGAACTGGTCTTCAACTAGCAGTATATGCATGAAGGAGCGCAGGATGATTAGAAATTTACGAAAAATTTGTCTATGAATCGAGCTTTGATATTCAGAAGTTGTTGTTTGTTTTACTAACCCCTTCTGGCAGGAGCATTCTCCAGCTACTTCGACTTGTTTCTGTTATCTTTAATAACAAACATTAAACTTGAAATTATTGATTTAATTTTACACAATGTAGAAAGAAGCTCAGATCGCACCTTATCAGTAGAAGACCACAAATCTAATTTACTACAAAATCTTTTTTCTTTATTATCTATGTTTTACAGTTGCACGCTTAGCTCTTTTCATTGCTGCGGTCATATAAAAGCATTTTACAGGCATCAGGTCATGTAGTCTGCATTAACTTAGTTCTAGGCATCATGATGGTGGATTGGGCGTGGGTAATTCCGTGCGCGTTCGTGACGATCGTGACTGTGATTTATGGATTAATTAAATACCAATACACGCACTGGAAACGCCGCGGAGTGCCCTATTTCGAGCCTGAGTTTCCTTATGGAAATTTAAAAACATATGGAAAAACGGAACATCCTGTGGAAGTTTACGCGAAATTTTACTATCGTTACAAAACCCAATCCCCATTCGTAGGAGTTTATTTTACTTTAGTCCCAGTGGCCATTATCACGGACTTAGATTTAGCTCAAAGAATTCTCATCAAGGATTTCAACAGTTTTATCAATCGTGGATTTTATCATAACGCTCGCGATGATCCTCTATCGGCGCATATGTTTGCGTTGGATGGAGAAGATTGGCGGACGATACGGCGCAAATTCACACCATCTTTCACGCCTGCAAAAATGAAATACATGTTCCCGACTGTGCTTCAAGTTGGTCACAGATTCCTTAAAGTTTTCGACAAAGAACTATCCGCGAAAAATGAAATCGAAGTAAGATCCTTTTTGGCGCGATTTACCACCGACGTTATAGGAACAGTAGCATTTGGAGTTGAGTGTAACAGTTTAGAAGATCCTAACAACAAATTTCGTGAAGTTGGAACGCGTGTGTTTGACGAACCGAGGCATTCGAAGTTCATCCAAGTAATTCTTTCCTTGTGTCCAAACGTTGGTCGTTTTTTCCGTATGAAAATTAATTCGGACATGATCATTGAATTCTTTATGGATGTTGTGCAGCGAATTGTGCATGAACGTGAAACGACAAATGTTCGGCGCCAAGATTTCATGGATTTGTTGATTGAGATGAAAAATTCCCCGAATGAACGGAAAAGGATTAATATGAATGAGCTTGCAGCTCAGGCATATGTATTTTTCTTGGGCGGATTTGAGACCTCATCCACAGCAATGTCTTATGCGCTTTATGAATTGGCGGTTAATCAAGATGTACAGGAGCGTGCACGGGAGGAAGTTATTGAAGTTTTGGAGCGATATGATAACGAAGTGTGCTACGAGGCTATTATGGAAATGACTTATGTGAATCAAGTATCGAATGGTAACTAATAATAATTAATTATAGAGCGTAACACTATATAGCGTATAGAAACAAAGAGTTGCTTTGACCTACGTTCTAAGTATGGGTCAAAACAATTCCCAATCGTGTGAAATATTTGCAAATAGAAATTATAGATCCTTCCTTTTAATTTTGTGAAAATAAAGACACTGTAGATGACTGAAAGAAGTCGAAGTAAAGTGATCATGGCAGAAAACGAAAGGAGTGACCATTGTAACGCCACCATGGAAAATGTGATTAAAGTACTGTACTCGGAAACGGAAGCCGATAACTTCTCTAAAGAAAGGTGGTCGCAAAGTTCAATTGCCGTCCAGTGATATAAAAACGGAAGGCTAATCCAAAAAGCGAGAGACGTTCTAAAAGAATAAAATTTGCATCCAACTCGCCGAAAATCGGCAAAGATGTAAAGAATGGGTTCGTTGAACTAGAGGAGCTCCTAGGCACTACCGGAAGAGCTGGTTAGAGGCAGATGAGGACCAGAAGGCCAAAAAAGGGCAGAAAGCGAAAGAAGCGCTGAAGGCGAAGTCTAAAGGGCACGCGAAGTTAGCTCCACAATCAAACATCAATAAAAGAATGGCGTCTAGCCCAATCGAAGGAGATTGGGATAAAAGAAAGAACGAAGAGACACTTGATAGATGTGGAATGCTGGATCAGGAGTTCCAGACAGTTTTGACAGAAGGAGCTAAGAAAGCCGTAAAGAAACTCTTTTAAAAAGTGCCAAAAAATAAAGTTCGCATGGACGCCAAGCAAGAAAAAAGATCTGACGTGGTACAGGAAGGAAACAAGCCACGACGAAGACTCCGGGGGCAAGTCATGTTCGTATAACCCCAACATGACCGATACTATGCAGAAGTGTTGCGGGATACCAGAGGAAATATAAGACACATAGAGAGCAACACTGCTACCAAAGGAGTACGATCAACTTGGTTGCGCCACAAAGTGGTCGAATTCGGAGCAGATGCTGACGATAAAGAAACATTCTGTCACGCAGTAAAATAGTCCTGGCTAAAAGCGTAACGGTTGTTTCACTGGAGCCGGTGGCAACGATTGAAATAAGCAACACTGACTACTTCATGGACCTGGTCGAGGTAAAAGAGACCATCATCAAGGAGCCCCCTAGGGTCAAAGTGAGGCTGACACCAGAAAACCATAGGGGGCAACGTATGACCATCATTGACTTGACCAAAAAGGAAGCCGGAAGAATAGAGTGGATTGTCTGCAAAAGACGGAGTAGACCAGCAACTTTTCAATGCTTCAAATGTCTTAGATATGGTTACACTGCACAAGTATGCCAAGGACCCAACAGTAATTCTCTATCCTATAGATAAAATGAAATGGCAGTTAAAAGAAAATAGTGCACAAAGGAGGCACACTGTATTCTTTGCAAGGTAACTGATCTAAGGCCGGATTTTGGGAACTTATTGGGATCAGAAAAATGTCGGGTTTCCCAGGAAGCCCTAGCCAAGGCTAAATCCGAACTTTGATGACCCGTCTCCTGCAAATAAACCTACACCATAGTTTAACCGCCCAAAACCAGCTTGAGCAGTTTACGAGGGGCGTGAAAGTTGACTTTTTGCTGCTTAGTGAGCAATACCACGATAAAAGCTCGGCATCATGGTATTCTGAAAAAACTGGTGCTCCTGCCATCTGGATTTGGAACAGTGATTTCCAGGGGAGAGTTGTGGACGAGGAGATGATTTTATGTGGGTACCGTATTCAGGGATCGCTTTTTAGGGTTTTGTAAAATGATTTTACAAAACCCTACTAAAATCGCGTCCTGTCTGTCCGTCTTGTTGTCTGTCTGTCTGTCCGTCTGTCTGTCTATCCGTCAGCCCGTCCGTCCGTCCGTCCGTGTGTCACAGCACTTTTTCTCGCAAACTACTTAAGCTAGAAACATCGAATTTTGTATGCAGGTGTAAAGTGGTGCTCTCTTCAAATTTTAACTACAAAAAAATTGTATAAGGTATTTAAGGGGGGTCTATCCACACAGGGGAGTGTCATTAAAGGTAACCGATATGGGTATCAAATTCGAGGTCTTGATGAGAACTTTTCAAAACAGGTCTTAGTGTGACACTTTTTGCTTCGAGGGGCGCACAGGAAGGGGAAATACACGAAAAATTGGTGTCCCCCCCTCCAGTGATCCGAAAAATCTGATAAAAATTATGGAGGTAGGTGTAAATGAGTACAACAACAACAAATACCTTAGAAGCCGAAATTCGCTCAACTTTGTCAATAATAGTATGATATTCGAATTTGGTAGTCCTACAAAAGGTCCTTAAACGTTGTAAGTTTGACGAAAATCGAATGATAAACACGGAAATTATATCCATTTGAAATTTCTTCAATTACAACAACAATAACACATGATTTTGGTATTTTATGGAATTTCCATCGACTCAGTCGCTGCCCTTTTGATTCGATCTCCTTGAAATTTTGAAATAAGGTCAAGTACAACAATAAAATTGTTGGGATTTCATGATTTGAGTGATTCTTGCTGGTTTGCAACAAAATGGTGACCGTTGAAAATAGTAATACAATGGAATTTCTTTGAAACATGCACATCTCTTTGCCATATTTCTTGACTTTATTCGTTGCTGGTGACTGCATTTCATAGAAGTTGAGTACAAAACCCTTCTGACATGAGCGTAGGTCTGTCTACTAAACTTGTTTTAGTGTGTATTTATCGCCGAACGAGCCGATATCATCTTAATGCTTTAGAGGGCACTTTTTCGAACGCAGATGGTAACGTGTTTGTCGGGGCAGACATCAGCGCTAAAGCAATCGGATCGGGCATGCCTTCAACAGATCCGCGGGGAAAACGAATCCTAGAAATAGCAGCCAGGATGGCACCCGTCATAGTAAACACCGTAAATACGCCGATTTTTTACCGTATTGGCTATGAAGGAACTATACCGGATGTGACATTCGCCTCGAAGTCCTTAGTACGGAGGATACACAATTGAAGCGTATTAGAGGACTACTTAACCAGTAATCATTTGCACATTTTGCTTGAGATCCGTAATGTTGTTTCCCAATGCCCATACTTTCGACCTTCTAAATTTGGGTGGAACATCGGTAGATGGACTTCGAGAGGTTCATTGAGATACTTACTGCAGGTTTCCCGCAGTAGGGTGATTCGCAGGGGGCAGAAGAACTGAAAGCTTAAGCTGTAGTAAACTTAACTATGAACATCATCACGACTGCTTGCAGCACTTCTATGTCCCGTCTAAAGCCCCGGCATTGGAAGCCTCTAGTGTACTGGTGGTTGATGAAGTCGCTGAAAAGCGAAGGGAGTGCCACAAGCTTCGTCGTGATGCTCAACGAGCAACCGGCTAGCAGCATATAAGTGAGCCTGGAAATGCCTTCGCAAATTGATTAACAACAGCAAGGCTCCGTGCTTGCAGGATTTAGTGGACGATGTGAACAAGGACCCGCGGGGCCTTAGCTACAAGCTAGTTCCACGGGAGCTTGGCGCCATTTGGATACTGTGCAAACATGAAGCCGAAAATATGGACGAGACAGTGTGGGCACTCTTCTCCACTCATCCCATCTGAGCTGACGCTGCCCACGGTGAAACAGCAATTGAGTGCCCACTCTTCATACAACCGAAACTGAAAAAGCCAGTCCTAACAGTGAAAGTAAGGAAGGCTCCAGGCCCAGATGGTTTTTCAGCTGAGGTGTTGCAACTTGTTCATCACCATTGTCCTAACTTGCTGTTCAGCACATTCAACGCTTGCCTATGGGATGGGGGTTTCCCGGTACGATGGAAGGTGGCAAGGATGCTGATCAACACGGGGAAAGACAATTCTGGATAGCCATCTGCATACTCGACACGGCTGAGGAAGTACTAGAGAAGACTCACTGACACGATTCGTGCTGCTGGGGACTCATCTCTTCGAAAGTACGGCTTTAGACCAGGATGCTCCACTATTGATGCGATTGTGGAGGTGGTGAGCGCGGACCAAAATGCAGAGGCACATAGCCGCACCTATCGGATCGTTCTGTTGGTGACACTCGACGATAGGAACGCTAGATGGGTGGATATTCTGAATACGCTGGAAATCCCTTTTTCAAGTTCCAAAATATCTGATGCGGCTTTTGAGAGACTACCTGAAGGACCGAAGCCTGCTTTATGACACAACGCAGGGCCAACGAAGGATTAAAGTTACACCGGGTGTTGCCTAGAGATGTATCCTTGATCCAGACCTATGGAACGTATCTTACGACGGGCCACTGAAATTGGAGATGCCAGATGAGTCATTCTTGATCGGCAATGAGGATGATGTTCCGGCTCTGGTCACTGGACGAACAGTGGAACAAGCGCAACTTAGGCTAGGCATGCTACTGCATGGAATGAGCGACTGCTCGTGGGTTCATCTAGCACTGGAGAAAACCGAAGTTGTCATCTTGACAAAAAGGAGAACCCCTAGAGCAAGGATGAACATTATTGCAGATATACTAATCAAATCGAAGCCAGCGGTAAAGTACCTGGGGTTACTGACCGACTTGAATATAAGTTTCTCAGAGCAAATTAAGGCAACGACTGAGATAGTTGCTTCGGCCATATCGGCTTTAGTCAACTTATGGCCAACGTAGAGGGGGCCAATCCATCAAGAAGGTGCCTCTTGGTGCATGTCGTGGGGTCAGTGCTACTGTGAGGAGCAGAAGTATGGGGCGACGCGTTCAGTAAGGAAGTGTACTGGAAACACTTGTCACAGGTACAGAGAAGAGGAGCATTGAAGGTTGCATCTTCATATCTGATAGTGTCTGATCCAGTGGTGAGAGTTATTACAGGCATGATATCTATCATCCTCCTTGCTAGAGAGTGCCGCACTATTCACCCACGTTGAAACAAGGACGCGAGGGAGGTGGTTGACAATGAGGAGAGACAGTGCTCTCTCAACGATCGGCAGCAGTCTTGATGCACAACAAAAGAAGTACCTGATGCGAGGCAGAAGAAAAGCCACGAGAAGACCCCGGTGGCAGGCACTGCTCATAAAATCAAAGGGTGATCGATCTTAAGCAGATGTTTTGCAGCAGATCACGGTAGACGTCAAACTCAAATATACCAAAACTACCATGAAAGCAGTGTGATTAACCTAGTCCAGTTACATACAGGTCAAATTTGGAGCAGAGTTCAATAATAAAGAAGCATTCTGCTACGCAGTCAAGATGGTGCTCGGCAAAAGAGCAACATTAGCCTCAATTGAGGCAATGGCAACGACCAAAATCAGGGACGTTGACTATACCACGGACCTGTCTAAGATGATGGAAGCTATCAAAAAAGAGCTTCCTAGCGTAAGTAGGGTTAAAGTAAAATCTACATCAGAAAACAATAGAGGACAATGTATGATCATCATCGATCTAACATAGACGGAGACGGAACAACTTCTGAGTAAAAGAAAAGTAAGAATAGGGGGGCCATCTGCAGGATACGAAAAAGAACAGTACTTCTCACATGCTCTGCAAAGGATTTGATAGGAGTTCCCTATGCTACAAAAGTGGTACGTGGGACAAATAAGAAGGGAATGTACGAGGGAGGCACACTGTATCCGTTGCAAGGGTGCTGATCCGACACCGGATTGTAAGCTCGTCTTAGCATCAGGAAAGTTTCTGGTTGCCTAGAAATCTATGGTGAAAGTAAAACTCTGATCACCTCCATCCTGCATCTAAGCCTACACTGCAGTAGAAATTGCCCACTAAAGGCCAAGGCCCGGCTTGGACTGCCGCGGCATCTATTATGATAAGTACAACTGCCCAAAAACAGCTTGACTAGTTTGGGCGGGACATGCTGACGAGTGAGTAACACCACGACGAAAGTTCGTATCATAGTACCCTAATGAGACTGGTACTACCACTATCTGGGCTCGAAACAGTGCTGATTTCTTACTAGAGAACTATAGATGGCAGGACAATTTTGTGTGGGTTCAGTTTTCAGGGACTAGACTCTTTAGTATTATCTTTCGAAGTCAATCTTAATACTTTGGAGAACGCTGTGTTGAGCCCAAATGCCCACGTACTTGTTGGGGAAGACTTCAATGCTAAAATATTTGAACGGGGTATGCCTCAAACTGATTCGCGGGGATAACAAGTCCCAGTGATGGTGGCCAAGGTAGAGCTCGTTGTGTTGAACACTGGAGATACGCCGAATGCCCGTCGTATGGGCTGTGAAGAAATCATACCTGATATGACATTTGCTTCAGAGTTCCAAGTAGGGACGGTACGCAATTGGAGCATATCAGAGGACTATTCAGCCAGTGATCATCAATACATTCTGCTTGAAAGTTGTGATGCCGTCTCCTGACGCCCATTCATTCAATCTCCCAGGATTGGGCGGAATATTGAGAGGATGAACGTCGAGCGGTTCGTCAAGGTGTTCATAGCATGTGCGCAGCTTCTGAAAGATTCGCAGGGGACTGATGAGCTAGCAGCTGTGGGCATGGTGGACTTAACTATGAGCATCACGTCTACTTGCAGCACTTCTATGGCACGTCGGAGACTCCGGGATTGTAAGCCTCCAGTGTCCTGGTGATTGACTGAAATTGCTGAAAAGTGAAGAGATTATTACAAGCTTTGACATGAATATTAACGGGTATGGAACCGCGACCAGGCACGCAACCACATAGCAGTATATAAATTGATCAGAAAAATCTATGGCGATATGATTAACAGCAGCAAGGTTCGCGACTGGCAAGATCTAGTAGACAATGTCAACGGAAATCCGTAGGGCCTTAGCTACAAGCTAGTTATGCAGAAGCTTGGTGCCCTACGCAAGCCCTGCATATATGAAGCAGAAAAGATAGAAGAGATAGTGCGACTACTTTTCCCCGCCAATCCCGTCCATATTGACGCTGTCTACGGCGAAATAGCAGTCGCATGTTCACTCTTGGCGCAGCTGGAACTGGAAACCAAGAAAAGTTCTGGGTCCAGATGGCGTTCCAGCTGAGGTGTTGCAGCTCGTCTTTTACCATTGTCCTGCCTTGCACTTAGTATATTCAACACTTGCCTAGGGTAAGGAGTTTCTCAGAATATTGGAAAGTAGCGATGCTCGTACTGATCAACAAGGGGAGGAGCAATTTCGGATCGCTGTCTGTATATCGTCCGTTATGCATGGAAGACAAAGCTAGGAAAGCGCTAGAGAAAATTGTCAAGGGGAGACTCACTAATGTGATTCCTGCCACTGGAGACGTAGCCCCCGGCGGTAGGGTTTTAGAGCAGGAAGCTTGACTATTGATGCGATTGCAGAGATGGTGGGCGCGGTCCAAAAGGCGGAGGAATATGGTCGTACTAAGCGGCAGGTAAATATTCAGAGGTAATGCTCACTTGGCAGCAGTCGTGGCTGAATAGCACGAAGGGAAGATGAGCCACGTACATCATCCCGGATCTAAGACCGTAAAAATTGAACGCACGGTGAGACTGACTTTGGGCATGGTTGTTTTCAGTCTTACTTGGACAAGATTGGTAAGTCACAGTGCTCTGACTGTAGATTTTGCGCAAAAGACGATACCTGCCACACATTTTTCACAAGCAAAAATGAGACAGGCTGCAACGGGACTTTCATAAGGAAATGGGAGAGTTCTTCCGAAATAGCCTAATTGGGGAGATGCTTAGATCGGTTGGTAAATGGAACTATGTGGCATATTATATTCGGGCAGTTCAAAAAGATAAAAAGGGCTCACAGCGCCCGATGACGTCGGTGTTGGGAGATTATTTTTCTAGCAATACCTCTCCTTCCCTTTTTTCTCACTAAAGGGGGGATCCCTCAATTTAAAGGAACCCTACGGAGCAGCAAAACGAGGCTTAGTCCAAAGTAATGCTTGAAACCAATTAAGATTTTTAGCATACACCAATTGTATTGTGGGTATTTTGGTGAGGAGCGCTGATTTGCGCATTGAACAAATTCATGTCTTTCGTGGATCAGGATAAGGCTTTCTGTTGGTGGAAACCTACGTAGACTATGTGTTATCTCTCCCTATGCCCTAGATGGAGATTATGATCACCTGGCCCTAGGTGCTTGAAGTTTATATATTTAAAGCTAAGCGCTTTCTTGGCCACGCTCTCCTTGACATACACTGTTCACTACATTCTTGGGTCAGACAGTGTAGGAAACCTGTATATTTACTTCACCAAACAGAATCATGCTTAATTCTAAAATATGTACAGGCGTAAGGAGAGCTTTGGAAATCGGGTGTCCTTAATCTTGCCTGGCTCCCACATTATGCGTTGATTTGCCCCAATCACGCTTTTTTAGTAATGTGAAACGAAAAAGGATTGATCTTGAAATACAAAAGAATGGTTAGGAGTGGGGGTGATATAAACGACATAGAAAACTATGTTGTTGGGCATTATCCAGGCTCTACCTACTTACGATTATTGTTTTATGTGCTTCACTTTGAAAGAATAGATTGTGCGGAAAGCCATTATATACGGACCACAGATATTATTGTTTTAAATTTTTCCGTATACAGGAATTTTATTCCCTTAGAATTAAGTATTGAATTGATTTCTTAGCCAATTTGATTTTCAAAGTTGTTTGTTTTGCTCTACATGAATTTCGTTGAATATTGACTTCTGACAGTTGATTACAAGGTCTAGAAAATCTAATGATTCTAGTGAATTGACTATCAATATGTTGTACTTTATCTTCAATAATCTGCATGTTACTAATTTTATTACATCATTCTTATTCCAGAAACACTTCGTAAATATCCACCACTCGCAGTTCTAACCCGACGCGCAGTTAACAATTACAAAATCCCCGGCACCGACAAAGTATTCGAGACTGGTGCTTCTCTCGTGATTCCAGTCTTCACCATACATCATGATCCAGCCTTATATCCCGACCCAGAGAAGTTTGATCCGGACCGTTTCACACCAGAAGAAATCAAGAAGCGTCATCCAATGGCTTTCATTCCCTTTGGAGATGGACCTAGAAATTGCATTGGGTTAAGGTTTGGTGTAATGCAAACGCTAATTGGACTCGCGCTGATACTGAAGAACTACCGAATCAAAATGTGCGACAAGACAACCAATCCTTTGAAATTTTCAATGAAAAGCATTATCCTAGCTCCTGAAGGAGGCGTTTGGCTACAATTCGATAAAATCAAAGCGGCAGCGTAGAACTTAAGATAGAAATTGGGCAGAAATTTCTGCAGTTGTTTGTAAAATATTTAACGTTTAAATAAATATTTATGCAGAAATGTTTGTTTGTGATATTTTGATAAAGCTATTGAATGAAAAATGTTTAGGCGAATGTTTACAGCAACTTCCTATCCATAGAAGAGGTCAAATTATTGTTTCGTTTATATATTTTAGCATTTAAAAGTTATCTTAACTGCGAATCTTACTTTTCTCCCCATAAACTTTTATTTTCATGTTAATTTATTTTCCTGTTACATCGTAATCAGTCGAATAAATCTCTTTTTAACCAACTGTAATATCCCGACCAAAACATGAACAAAATAATCTGCAACATTACCCAAAAAATAACCATTTAGCATCTTTATTCGCAGAAAAATCAACCCTCGATACCTTTTTTTCTTCCCTACTTGGGCGGGAGACGTACACCAAAGAACAAAATATGGCACGATAATAATTGTTACAGATCTCTAATCGCAATGTCTATCATCGTTTCCACTTTCTCCGCCAATTTCTTGGCGAGCGACCCTTTTTTCGATTTCCTTAGCACCAGCATCCCCACGTGCTCCCATCGCGTCTGGTTGCTAGAGTCCCGTTGCTCGCAAAAGGAACATCTTCATCCGTCGCGGAAGGAATGCTTTTATTTCACTTCGTGTACACTTACCCATTAAAGAGATTGTCAGTGATGAAAAAAAGGATAATATCGGGAAAGTTTATGGTAACCATAGGCAACATGAATTTTCACAAGAAACGGCCAAGAAATTGCGAAGATGCAGTGGAATTTATGGAATTATGATGAAAAACGAACGATGGCTTTGCGTTTGAAAGTGGAAGGAATCTGTTTGAGATGGAAGTGAATAGTCATGGTGCTGGTTCGTAAATGGGAAAACTTCGAAGGAAATGTGATGGTTCGAAGGATGTTGATGTTTTTGATCCTGGCAATAGTAATCATAATATTGGAAATTGAGAAAAAGAAATGTTCGTTTCTTCAGTTAAAGTGCGAGATGAATTGAAATTTGTAAGCAATTTATACTGAATATGGTAGTAGGTAGTAAATCTACCTACATTTCTATAAAGTTAGTCATAATACAAAAATATGAAGGCTTTTTACATGTTGTTACTATTCCTTTCATATTTGATGATTATATTGTGTCTGCATTTGTTTCTGCTTAGAATCTTTAATCGGTGTATAACTAAAATTTGAAATACAAATATTAAACATGACGGCAAGAGAATTAGCATGCATGATATTTACTTCTGAGACCCGCTCAATAATTTGGAAATATATTGACCTCAAACGAGTTGAGATGCTAGAAAAGCTCCAATCAAAGCCTTTTATTTCATATCCCACATGATAAGCTTTGGTCGAATTTTTTATGTGTCGCTTCTAAATATGGGACATCCCCTCTTATGACCATTTTTTAATATGAAATCAAGAGGCCATCACTTCAAATCCATTCTCTGATTTATGATTTTTTAGCTGAGAATGACTTTGCTAGTAAAGTGGTACCCCAACGTCGTCATCCATGGCTACTCAGGTGAGCTCTTTTTCAGCTTTTACAGCCCGAACATTATATGCCACACGGTTCCATTTGTCAGCTGATCCATTCCTCGATTACACTGTTTGAAGAGAGTTCTACTGTTTCGCTGTAGAGGCTCCTGTGTTCATCGTCCTTCTTTCATGGTAAACGTACGGTCGGGAGACCACGACTTGCCAATGTTGTGCAAGTAAGATTGAAAACGTCTATGTGCACTCAAGAAATGGATGAATTAGAAGTCAGTCTCACCAAGCCTTAAATTCAGCCTCGGTCACAGAATAAGCATAAGGCGCGCAGTACATATTCTTTTCATGCCGTTCACTCAGGGCTGCTACCAATTACTGATTGAGTGCTGTCTCTTCCCACGGGTAACTATCTACTTCGTGTCTTCATTTCATCGCACATACATAATACGATGCGTTCTAGCAAGAAGAGCGATGTGAATCGTGGCTGCAATGACTAACATCAGCAAATTGGAGACTCTAGGATATGTGGATGTAATCTATAGCAATCCTCTTCTCCATGTCTGTGCCAAGCGCTTTCGAAACAGCTTTTTGCTGAACGCGTCATGTCTTGTTTTTGTTCCATGCGGCACTTTCAGAAGTCATCTTCCTGATGAGCTAGGTCCCCCTACGTTGGCTATAAGTCGATTCAGAGCAGATATGCCTGAAGCAACTTTATCAGCGGTTGCCCTGATTTGCTCTGAAAAATCACCCTTCAAGTCGATCAGCAATGCAAGATACCTTACTGTTGGCTTGGTTCGAACAGGGTTTCCCTAGGACTGATCATGGTTTCATTTATCCCAGCGCTAGGCTGAATCCTATTTTTTTGTGGTTGGGAGGTGAATGCAATTTACGCACAGAGTATGGGACTCCAATGCTCACAAGAAGTCGACTACCCACTAAACACCTCTCTTGTCAACCCGAGAACCCAGCCTGGGACCGTTTGAGACACTACTTCGGACCAGGTCTCGTTTTGTTACGCCGTGAGGCGCCTTTAAGCTGGGGGATTACTCTTCTAGCGGGAGGGGTAAGGGGAAGAGGAAGTGCAAGACACGCGATCTCCCAGGCCTAACTCCCCCGGCTGCTGTTAGGCCCTTATCTTTTAGGACTGCCCAAACATAATGTGCCACCTGGTGCCATTTGTCAGCCGATTCGAGCATCACCGCGACTATATTGCCCAGAGAGAGCTCTCCTATCTCCCTGTAGAGGTTGCTTTGCAGCCTGTAACATTTTGTGAACGCAAAAAAACATGTGGCAGGCATTGCTTTCCTCTCCTGGGCAAAAACGATAATCGGGGGATCGTGACTTACCGATCTTATGCAGGTAAGACTGAAAGCACCCATGCCCCCTCAAAAGCTACGTCAGATGCCTACCATTTAGCCACCGTGTCACATCCGGGATGAGGGGTGCAGTCCACTTCCCTTGGTACAATTCACCCAAGACTGCTGTCAAGCGTTGAGTGAGCACTGTCTCTCCTCGTGGACAAAAATCTCCTTTGCATTCTTTTTTTGACGAAGGTTAATAGCTCGGTGCTCTCTTGCATGGCGGGCGACAAGTCAGGACAATTTTTTTTTTTTTTTTTTTTTTGTGGTAGGGAGGTGAAGGCATTTATGCCCGCCGAGTCTGGCAGTGTGGGACTCCCATGGAGGATACCTTTGGACTACCCACTAAACACCTCCCCTGTCAATCTGAGAACCTAGCCTGGAACCGTTTGACACATTACTTCGGGCCAGGTCTCGTTTTGTTACGCCGTGGGGCGCCTTCAAGCTGGGGAGTCCCTTTCCTAGCGGGAGGGGAGGGGGGAAGAGGAATTGCCAGAAGAGCGATCCCCCAGCCCCAGCGCCTCCGGCTGCTGTGAGTCCCTTTTATATTTTAGGACTGCCCGAGCATAATGTGCTACCTGGTTCCATTTGTCAACCGATTCGAGCATCACCGCAACTATATTATCCGGGGTGAGCTCTCCCGTCTCCCTGTAGAGTTCCCTTCGCAGCCTGACCCATTTCGTACACGCAAAAAATGTGTGACAGGCATTGTCCTCCTCTCCTGGGCAAAACCGACAATCGGGAGACCGTGACTTGCCGATCTTGTGCAGGTAAGACTGAAAACACCCGTGCCCGCTCAAAAGCTGGGTCAGATAGAAGTCAGTCTCACCATGCTTTCGATTTAGCCACGATCTCACATCCGGGATGAGGCGCGCAGTCCACCTTCCCTTCGTGCAATTCCTCCAAGACTGCTGCCAATCGTTGAGCGAGCGTTGTCTCTCCTCGCGGACAACCATCTCCCTCGCATCCTCGTTTCGGCGCAGGTAAATAGCGCGGCGCTCTCTAGCAAGGAGGGCGACAGGTATCACGCCTGCAATCACTCTCACCGCCGAGTCGGAGACTGTTGGATACGAAGATGCAATTCTCAGTGCTCCTCTTCTCTGTACCTGTGCCAATCGTTTTCGGTATACCTCCTTGCTGAGAGCGTCGCATTATACCTCTGCTCCGTACAGTAGCACTGACCCTACAGCACTCATCAAGAGGCGTCTTCTTGATGGGCTGGGTCCCCCTACGTTGGCCATAAGTCGACTCAGGGCCGATATTCCCGAAGCAGCCTTCTCAGCCGTTGCCCTGATTTGCTCAGAGAAACTCATCTTCGAGTCGATCAGTAGCCCCAGGTACTTCACCGCTGGCTTCGATTCGATCTGTATATCTCCAATACTGATCATCCTTACTCTAGGGATTCTCTTTTTTGTCAAGATGACCACTTCGGTTTTCTCCAGTGCTAGACTGAGCCCGCGAGTAGTCATCCAGTCCCTCACTCGGCGCATTAGCATACCTAGCCTAAGTTGCGCTTGTTCAACGGTGCGTCCGGCGACCAGAGCCGCAACATCATCCGCATAGCCGACCAAGTGCGACTCATCTGGCATCTCAAGTCTCAGTAGCCCGTCGTAAGACACGTTCCACAGGTCCGGACCAAGGATAGATCCCTGGGCAACACCCGATTTAAGTCAGGACAATAGTGATAGATAAGCTGCAAATCCTCAGTTGGAAGACCATCTGGACCTGAAGCCTTCCGCGCTTTCAGTGAAAGGACGCCTCTTTCAGTTTCGACTGTATGAAAAGTGGACACTCGACTGCTGTTTCATCATGGACAGCGTCAACACGGACGGGATAGGCGGGGAAGAGTGCCCACAATATCTCGTATATATTTTCCGCATCATGTATACAAGGTTTTCGTAAGGTATCAAGCTTCCGCATAACCAGCTCGTAGCCAAGGCCGCATGGATCCTTGTTCAAATTGTCCAATAGATCTTGCGAGCAGCAAGCCTTGCTGTTAATTAATTTGCTGCCAGTTTTTTTGTTCCCTCCGAACATCCCTGCAGTGGGGCACCTGCTGTGAGTACTTCGACCAGCCTCTCGACGTCCATCGTTCTGATGTTCCATCTAAGTATAGAAAGCCGAGAGCACGGACATCAGAAGACAAAATCAAAGATCTCAAGCAGAATGCGTTGGTGATCAACGGCTGAGTAGTCCTCTGATACTCTTCAATTGTGTATCCGCCGTACTAAGGACTCCAAGGCGAATATTACGTCCAGTATGGTTCCTTCACAGCCAATCCGACGGAAAGTTGGCGTGTTTCCGGTCTTTAGTACGACGAGTGCCGTCCTGGCCACCATTTCTAGGATTCGTTTCCCGCGTGGATATGTTTGAGGCATGTCCCATTCGATTGCTTTGGCGTTGAAGTCTCCCCCGACGAAAACGTTCCCATCTGCGTTCAAGACAGGGCCTTCCAAAGTATTAAGCTTGGCTTGGAAAGATGATATCGATTCTTTCGCCTTAGGTACACACTAAAGAAGGCGATCCCTGAGCACCGAGCCCACACAAAACCATCCTTGTTCCACAGCTCTCCGCCTGGAAATCACTGTTTCGAACCCAGATGGCGGCAGCACCAATTTCATCAGGATACCATGATGCTAAACTTTTATCATGGTGTTGCTCACTTAGCAGCAAAAAGTTGGCTTTCATGTCCCTCGCAAACTGCTCAAGCAGATTTTGGGCGGTTGAACTACGGTGTAAGTTTAGCTTCAGGATACGGGTCATTGAAGTTCTGATTTGGCCTTGGCTAGGACTTCCCGGAGAAACCGACAATTTCCTGATTCCAAGACATGGCCAAAATCCGGTTTTAGGTAAGTATCCTTGCAAAGAATAAAGTGTGCCTCCTTCGTACACTCTTTTCTTTTATGTCCATTTTCACCGCATTTGTAACATAGGGAACTCCTATCGGGTCCTTCGCATACTTCTGCAGTGTGACCATACACATTGTAGAGGCACTATCCTTTGTCGTATACTACCGAAAACCCACCTTATTCTTACTTTTCCCTTATTCAGAAATTGTTCGGCATCCTTTTCGGTCAAGTCGATGATGGCCATGCGTTGTCCTCTTTGGTTTTCTGGTGTTAGCCTCACTTTGATCCTGCCCACGCTGGCCTATTGATGGCCTCTTCTGCCTCTACCAGATCCGTGATGCAATCAATGTCTCTTATTTCGATCCTCACAATCGGCTTGAGCAAAGCTATAATCTGGGCTTTTGCTAGGACTTTCCTTACTGCATGTCAGAATGCTTCCCTTTCGTCGGCCTTTGCTCCAAGTTCGACCAGTATGTGGCCCGACCGCGTTGGTCCAACTGCTTTAATGGCAGTTCTGATGTCATCGGGCCTTCCTTCCTAATATCCCAAAGCACCTCCGCGTAGGATCAACCATCTTGGGGTTTAACGAGCAGTGCCTGCTGCCGGGGTCTGCGTTGGGGCTTCTTTCTCTCTTGTTTTGCATCGGGGCTGTTTTTATTGTTGGGCATCCGTGCGAACTTAATTTTCTGGCACTTTTTAAAGGAGTGTCTTAGCGGCTTTCTTCGCTCCATTTATTAGCACTATCTGAATTCCCCGATCTGGCGTTCCGCGCCCATCAAGTGCCCTTCCTTCCTTCTTGAATCCCGATCTCCTTCGCTTGGGCTAGACGCCATTCTTTTATTGATTTTTGATGGGGCACTATCTCACGTGCCCTTTAGATTTAGCCCTCAGCGCTTCCTTAGTCTTCTGCTCTTCTTCAGCCTTCAGGTCCTCTTCAGCCTTTAACCAGCTCCTCCGATAATGCCCTATGCAGTCTAGGAGCTCCTCTAGTTTAAGGAGCCCAATCCTTACTGCTTTGATGGTTTTTGACTAGTCGCATGTAGATTGTATTCTTTTTAGAACATCTCCCGCTTTTCGCAACTGCCTTTCTTCTTCATGTCGCTGGACGGCAATTGTACTTTGCGACCATCGTCCTTGGGTGAGGTTATCGGCTTCCATTTCCAAATGCAGTACTTCCACCACATTCCCAACGTTAGCGATGAAATCACACAACGTCGCTTTATTTGACTTGTAAATTCTGTCCTTTCCTGCCGTAATCTCCTCGTGGACTTCAGGATGGTTTGTTATTATTTTGGTTAAGACCTTTGCTTCAGTCGCTTTGGTGGCAATCTCAGCAGTGGCCATCAAGTATGATTTATCTGGCAGCTCAAGCCTCAGTAGCCCATCTTACGAGATGTTTTGCAGGTGTTGGTCAAGAATGGAGTAATGGCCAACGCTCAATGTAATCTCAGTTCTTTGCCGACTTTCCTTTGCATTGTAGAGAAGCTTCTGGTATTTCAGGTAGTTCCCAAAGTCAGAATCAGATATTCTAGAGCTTGAAAATGACTTTCCAGCGTTTCCAGGATTGTAGTAATCGAGCAGTCACACAAGCAAATTGCTCGGAAACATTCCGACCCTTTAACCGAAATTTTAATTGCATTCATAATTGTAATTTTGTCTCTTATTATTATTAAACGTAATTTTTGTATCAATTTTCTTTATGTCAAATTTAAACGGTTCCCTTTAATTGTATTCGTCATGTAATTTAAGTTTTATTACTATTTGAAATCTTTTTCATTTTTCTTTTTACTTCAGTTAATTTTTGTTTCGACCAGTTACAATATCAAACTGCTCGAAAGCCCTCCTATCTCCTATCAAAATTTTAATTAATGGCAACCCATAACCGAGCAACGAGGACAGTTGGGGGAGCTGTGTCGAGGAGAGGTTGGGACGACAGTCATTGTTGGACGTGAGGTGTTTTTGGCAGCTAGCGACATAAAAAGTGTTGTTGTGTTTGGGAGAAAAGGTCGAAAACACACAAGATTTTTTTTAAGTTATAGATAAAGGAAAAAAAGCAAATCAAATCGAGAAGGATTACAACTGAATCGAAATGATTTTTGATAACAAGAAATGAAGCAAGAGACGACTTGGACGCTAATGGTTTATTGGACATTCAGTTGAGACGAGTCAGAAGTTCCGGTTAGCTAAAAGCTAATCGAGCCATTAGGTGGATACTTAAACACTAACAAAACGAGTTCCTGTCTATCGTGTCATTTAGGAAGTGAAGGTAAATTTGGGGTAAACACCTTATTTGTGCGACAAAGAACGAGCTAAGGTGTCAGAAACGGATTCATTCTTTTGAAAAGGTACGAAAAGTATTTGAGAATATTATAAGACTCGCCGTGCGACAGAGACATCAGTGAGTGCAAGCCTTTGATTTCAAAGAAAGTGTTGTACCTGAAGACTATATTTATAGAACTGATCGACAAGGATTCACACATTCGCAATATATGCTTGCTTTCTACCAGCCAATCTAAAACTCTTAGTGGAGTTGAGCCAACGACTTATGGGACCATATGTCCAAAATGATTACAACATAGTTTATTTCCATCAACGTCTCAAAGAAAGCAATCAGCCGTCCATTCCATTCCTTTGGAATTCATACAAGAAATTCGACAGCATCCCACACTTTTTATTAAAATTATTTAGAGACGCTTCCGTCCTTTCATTAGCGAAAAATTCAAAAAGAAAAATCACGTATTTTCTTTGGAAAAAATGATGCCTTAAAGTAATACGCTTCGGTCTTTCCATTTTGGCTACTCCTGACCAGGTACAGGACCCGGCCCGGTGAAAGGCCTTTTACATAAATACAATGAGCTAGCCATCAGGCACGCTCCATCCGATTCTTAGTTTCAGGGCCTCTTGCGGGTTGGGTGGCCTCTATGACATAAATTGGTCACCTTTATATTTCTTTATTTGATGGGAAGGCTCATGCAAAGTATGTTTGTATGACTTTTCTACTCAGAAGGGAAATATATGGCCACTGCAAGATTTTTGGATCTTGATCCGGTTGGGCGGGTGCAAGGTGGCACTAAAACCATCCGGTTGCCCCACTCTTATTTGTGGGCCATGAGAATCGTCGAGTAACGACGAATTTCCCCTAAGTCCGTCTATTTTGGCTTGTTTTGACTTGTTCTTTGAACAAGTAATTCCGTCCTTAGGTGGTTACTTACATTTTTTCGACTTCGGTCGACCCGTTTCTGAGACCCAAGAATTCGTGAATGCGAAATTCTTTTGTAGCGGGTCCTTGTGCTGGGGGAATGAACCCGCCCCACGACACCGCAGTGCTAGCCTGCCAGCGCATTCACGCGTCCACAGACAAGGCCATTCTCGGCGGATCTTAACATCTTCTTCCGTCGAGGCAGCAGACCATCGCTGCAGTCTTTGACAGACATTTTCATATCTACCTTTCACTACAGGATATTCACCTATTCTGCAGAATTTTTGGCATAAAAAGTGATTAGTAGGAGAACCTTTCGGCTGGAACTGCTCTGTGCCTTTGCCTTAAAGGCTACACTTATTACTTCCGTTCTTACATACATCAATAGAGGGCCTTGCCCTAAAGCCATACCACAGCATGGATCGCAACAGCGAGCCTAATGGATTTCTCGAGCCCTCTTCCAGCTATCTTTAGCATGCATGAACGGCAGTGTGTAGCCAGTAACTTGGAGGTCCTCTTACCTTACTGTTCAACACGAGTCTTATTTTCCAGTACTCTTGGAATACCCTTTCATGCGGGTAAGTGTTGAACGTTCTGAGCAGCGAGTCAGGACAAAGACCAACTACAGCACCTTAGCTGGAATACCATCTCATTCTGGAGCCTTCCTTAACTTTATCAACAGTACTGCCTCCTCCAATTCTATATGCGTTAGGAGTGCACGGACAGGATGGGAAGCGAAAAGAACTAGGATTATTTGGTTCATTCTATTCACATCAAGTTAAAAGTTTGTCCGTAATGTATCGAACTTCCAATGTACAAGCTTATATACCAGGCCTTAAACGTTTCTGTTCACGTCATACACAAAATCTTGCCAGCAACCAGCCTTACTGCTGTTGACGAGTTTGTGGATACATTTTCTAGTCGACTTATATGCTGCTCATTTGGTGGCCCCCACAGGGGGAACACCGGTCGACAGTGCCATCCCCATGGACGCGAGGATATGGAGGTCACCGTGAAGTTTCTGCCAGGATAGCAGATAACTACCTTGACTGAATCTGAAATACGCTTTGGAACTTGAATTTATACTTTGAGTTGGCGGATATGATGGTTTGGACCTCATTACTTTACATGGTAGTGTCGAGGTGACCCTCGTGCGTGACTAGCTCCAATTCCAATATCATACCGCCTCCGTCCCGGTTGGCAGGCCTCGGCCTCAGAGTACGTTCGGTTTAGACGGACTCTCGATTAGCGCTGGTCTGGCTCTGAGCGCTTGTCCCCATAAGGGCTTGTGCCAACCATCGCATGGCCTTCCTGCTCTGCAAAGATAACCATGGCACTAAAAAGTGATTACACACTTCCGAGAGGGGCTCCGTCAAACTGGAGCAGCTTTAAATAAAAAATCTAAAAATTAATAAAAACTCCAAAACAAAACATAAACTGATCAACACTAACGATGCAACCCGTGGCTGTAGCCACGATGTTCACAGCACATTCGGAGTGGTACTAACGATGACAAAAACGACGACGAATACAATAACAGTGAAGACGGATGAAAAACGTAGATAAGCAGACGGTCTTGTCCAGAATGAGAATCCTGCGGCGTTTGGGCGCAACAAAAAAACTGATGCAAGCACCATAGGGTCCTGAAAAGGTAGAGCAGGAAATTCTGCAGGACATGCCAGATGTTTGCGCAGTGGATCACAATATAAAAAACGCCGAGAATTCTATGGTCACTGCTACAATCGCTACCGTTGCAACCAAAGCACGGGCCTCAAGTCTCAAAATATTAACAAACCATCCTGAATTCCGCACAAAGTTATTACGGTAGGAAAGAAAAGGGGTGCATAGTCAAATAAAATGCTGTTGCGTTAAAAATGTGGCTGTAGTACTATACTTGGAAACGGAAGCCGATAACCTCCCCCCAGAAAGGAGGTCGCACAGTACAATTGCCGTACAGCAACATAAAGAAGAGAGGCGGGAGATGTTTTAAAAAGAACGAAAGAAGAAGAAAAAAGAAGGCTAAAGAAACGCTGCGATTTTCGCCTAGAGGGCAAGCACAGAAAGCCCCACCATCAAACATCAACAAAAGAATGGCGTCTAGCCCAATCGAAGGACATCGGGATAAAAGAAGGAAGACAGAGGCACTTGATGGCCATGGAATGACAGATTAGGGGTTCCAGATAGTGCTTGTAAAAAAAGCGAGAAAAACCACAAAGAAACTCTTTCAGAAAATACCAGAAAATAAAGTTCAACCAGACGCCTAGCAAGACAAAAGACCCGACTTGAAGTGGGAGAGAAAAAGCAACGAGGAAGTCAGTGGAAGAAGGTGCTGCTCGGAAAACCACAAGATGATCGATACTACGCGGTAGTGTTGCGGGATATTAGGAGGAACGGAAGGTCCCAAGACACTTACACTGCTATTAAAGTAGCACGAACAATACGGCCGGGCCATATACTGGTCGGATTCGGATCAGAGGCCGACAATAAAGAAGTATTATGTGACGCAGTAAAGACAGTTCTCAGCAAAAGCTCAATTGTATGATGGAAACAAGAGGTATTGACTGCGTCACAGACCTGGCCGATGTAGAAGAGGCCATCAAAAGGGAGTTCTCTCGCGTGGGCAGGAACGAAGCGAGGCTAACACCAGAAAACCATAGCAAACAACGGATGGCCATCACTGACTTGACCAAGAAGGATGCGGAACGATTTTTGAATAGGGGCAATGTAAGAACAGGGGCTTATGTGCAAGAAACGGTGGAGAGCAGTGTTCTTCAATGTTTCAAAGGCGTATATTACAAATGTGGTGAAATGAGATATAAAAGAAAAGAGTATACAAAGAAGGCACACTGTATCCTTGCCAAGGATGCTGATCAGAGACTGGGTCTTGGGCACGCCTTGAGATCAGGAAAATGTCAGGTTTTCCAAGGAGCCCTAGTGAAGACAAAACCAGAACTTCGATGAACCGTATCCAGCAAGTAAGCCTACACCGCAGTTCATCAGTCCTAAACCTCATTGAGCACTTTGCAAGGGACATGAAGGCCGAGTTTATGCTGCAGAGTCAGCAACACCATGATAAAAGTTCTGCAGCATGGTATCTTGATGAAAATGGTGCTGCCACTATTTGGGTTCGGAGTAGTAATCTCCTGGTATTATCTTTTAAAGCCAGGCTTAATGCTTTCAAGGGTGCTGTCTTGAACGCAGATGGTAACGTGCTCGTTTGGGGAGACTTCAACGCTAAAGCAATCAAATGGTGCATACCTCAGAAATATCTGTTGGGAAAACGAATGCTGGAAATGGTAGCCAGGATGGTGCTCGTCATACTAAACACCGGAAACATGCTGACTTTATGCCATATTGGTTGTGAAGGAACCATACCGGACGTGACACACGCCTAGCAGTCTTCAGTACGGAAAAATACAATTCGAGAGTATTACTCTCTCTCTATCGCTCTCTCAACGCCTGTAACCATCGCCTTTTAAAATTAGGTGGAACATTAGAAGAATGGACTTCGTGAGGTTCGTCGAGGTTCTCACGGCAGGAGCTCCACTACAAGATGATTCGCAGGGGAAAGAAGAACTGGCAGCTCAAGACGTAGTGAGCTTAATAATGAGCATCATCATAACTGCTTTCAGCGATTTTGCGGTACGTCGACAACCTCGGCACGGCTAGCCTCCAGTGTACGGGCGGTCGCCTTAAGTTGCTAAAAAGCGAAAGGAGCATCACAAGCTTCAGCGTGAGGCTCAACGGCTACGGAACCGTAACGAGACATGCAACCGGGTAACAGCACATATGTAAGTTGACCAGGAAATGCCTTCGCAAATCGATTAACAACAGTAAGGCTCAGTACTGGCAAGATCTAGTGGACAATGTGGACAAGGGTCCGTGGAGCCCCGGCTACAAGCTGGTTATGCGGAAGCTTGATACCCTAGAGACGCCTTGCATACATGAAGTGGAAAAAATGCACGAGATAATCTGAGCAGTTTTCCCCACCCAGTCCGTCCATGTTGATGCTGCCCACAGTGAAACAGCAATCAAATGTCGACTCTTCACACAGCAAAACTAGAATAGGCAGTCCTATTATTGAAAGCAAAGAAGGCTCCTCGCTCAGAGGGTGTTCTAGCTAAGGTGTTGGAACTTGTCTATCACCATTATGCTGACATGCTACTCAGTACATTCAACGCTTGCCTACGGGACGGGGTTTTCCCAGTACGATGGAAGGTAGCGAGGCTCGTACTGACCAGCAAGGGGAAGGGAAATACCGAATCACCACCTGCATACCGCCCTTTATGCATACTAGTTACGACTGGGATAGTGCTGGAGAAACTCATCAAGGGAAGACTTACTGACGCGGTTCGTGCTGTTGGGGACCTATCTCCTCGACAGTAGGGCTTAATGCATGAGGCTCCACCATTGATGCAATTGCAGAGAATGTGAGCGCGGCCCAAAAGGCAGAGGCATATAGTCACACCAAGCGACAGATTGTCCTGTTGGTGACAGTCGACGTCAGGAACGCCTTCAACTCCGCTAGATGGGTGGACATTCTAAATACGCTGGAAACCCCTTTTCAAGTTCCAGATTATCTAATGCGACTTTGAGGGATTACCTGAAGCACCAAAGCCTGTTCTATGACACGAAACAGGACCAACGAAGGATGGAAATTACATCGGGTGTTGCGCAGCGATCTATCCTTAGTCCGGACCTGTGGAACGTGTCTTATGACGGGTTGCTGAGACCAAATGAGTCGCTTAATTGGGTATGCGGATGATGTTTCGGCTCTAGTCGCTAGATGCACCGTTGAACAAGCGCAACTTAGGTTGGGTATGCTAATGCGTCGAGTGAGGGACTGAAATGTTGCTCGCGGGTTGAGTTTAGCACGGGAGAAAACCGAAGTGGTCATCTTGACAAAAAAGAGAATCTCTAGTATAAGGATGATTACTATTGGAGACATATTAATCGAATCGAAGCCAGCAGTGAAGTACCTAGGGCTACTAATCGATTCAAAGATCAGTTTCTCTCAGCAAATCAGGGCAACGGATTGGAAGGCTGCTTTGGGAGTATCAACTCTGAGTCGAATTATGGCTAATGTAGGGGGACCCAACCCATCAAGAAGACGCCTCTTGATGAGTGCTGTAGGCTCAGTGCTACTGTACGGAGCAGAAATATGGAGCGGCGCTCTCAGTAAGGATATATACTGAAAGCGTTTGGCACAGGTATAGAGAAGAGGAACACTGAGGACTGCATGTTCGTATCCGACAGTCTCTGATTTGGTGGCGAGAGTTATTGCAGGCGTGATACCTGTCGCCCTCCTTGCTAGAAAGTGCCGCACTATTTTTCTTCCTTGAAACGAGGATGCGAGGGAGACGGCTGTCCGCGAGGAGAGACAGCGCTCACTCAACAATTGGCAGCAGTCTTGGGTGAATTGCATGAAGGGAAGGTGGACTGCGGGCCTCATCCCGGATGTGGGACCTTGGCTAAATCGAAGGCATTGTGAGATTGACTTCTATCTGACCCAGCTTTTGAGCGGGAATGGGTGTTTTCAGTCTTACCTGCACAAGATTAGTAAGTCACGGTCTCCCAATTGTCGGTTTTGTCCAGGAGAGGAAGACAATGCCTGCCACACATTATTTGCGTGCATGAAATGTGACAGGCTGCGAAAGGACCTCTTAAGGGAGACGGGAGAGCTCACCCCGGATAATATAGTTGCGGTGATGCTCAAATCGGTTGACAAATGGAACCAGGTGGCACATTATGTTCGGGCAGTCCTAAAAGATAAAAGGAACTCACAGCAGCTGGGCGCGTTGGGACTGGGGGATTGGTTGTTTGGTACTTCCTCTTCCCCTATCCCCTCCCGGTAGTTGAGGGATCCCCCGGCTTGAACAAAACGTGACCTGGTTCCAGGCTGGGTTCTCGGGTTGACAGGGGAGGTGTTTAGTGAGTAGTCCAGTCACCTTCTTGCGAGCATGGAAATCTCACACTTTGTGCGTAAACGGCATTCACCTCACAACCACAAAAAAAAAAAAAAAAATACTGTAACAATTTCGTGATTCGTTGAAATGGTTGAGTTCGTTTGTTTTTCATGTTTGATTGATTAATGAAGAAGTTGAAAACTAGAGTGAAGTCGCTTAAAAACAAAGAATTGCAACGCAAGTCAGGCATTTCTTCTGGCTGGACTATGGATTAAATTTTTAAGGTTCTTGTTCAATTTATACATTGCTAGGTACAAGCAAAATCGTACAAGTAACATATTCTTAACATGTTGAATAAGCTTCGACTTCCCGGCAATTTGCTGCCTTAGTACACAGAGATCTACCTGTTTGACTGTTTTAGGGTTCTACGTCTACAGACGTTTATTCGAGAGAGGTAGGGAATTTTGTCCTATTTTTCCCCTTCCCCTGTGCACCACGACATTGATAATGCTGTTGCAAGTCTTGAAACTTGATCTTATCAAGGCTTTTCACATAAAAATCTTTAATGGGTTTAGCTTCTATAGTTCCTAAGAAAACTTGCTCTGATGCATGGAAGGACTGATAGACAGATGAATACGATTTTTATACAAAATTCGTAGATGGTACGTAGTCCAAAGAAATGTGTCAAACGGTTCTAGGCTAGGCTCTCTGAGTTGAGTGAGTCCTGAAACCTTTTGGTCTGCGAGTCTGACGCTTGGAGCGTAAATAGCAGCAACGATTGAAAATTTGCAGCTATGATACTAAACAATAAAGTACGTCTTCCAAAAAGACATCTAAAAATGTTTACTTAGCTGCTGACTTTTCATTAATTTAATGGCTCAGAAGACTTAACATCATAAAACTGAGATGCGCTATGGAAAAATTTTCTATGAGTTGAATGCTTTTTAACAGAGGTAGATAAGTTTTGAATGATAAAACAAAATATCTTGAACCGTTGGTTCCTCAAAGTCGTTAGATTTTTAACTTGCTTCAGGCCAGCACGAATGGCTTGAAATAAAAAAAAAATTGTGTTGTGATGATTTCTCCGAAGTGTAATTAAAAATTTCATATAAAAAACCTCATTGTTAGTTTAAATAACGATTATGCATTCTTTTATCCACACTGGTCTGCAGCATATCAGCTATGGCTTCGACTTACCACTCAAGATCGTACTCAGTTGCAATGTCTAAAGTTATTGACTTATCTCTCTCCAAACCACGAAATAAATTGAATTACACAACTATTTGTTATATTCCATTATTCATATCTCGCTGAACTTTCCAAAGCAATATCTTCACAATGCACATCATTCCACTTCGTTAACAAATGCTTGTTTTATCTCTCCCTGAAGAAATATTCAACATAAAATTCACTTATCCATATTGTTATCTCACCACATCCATATCCGTTACACAAACTCCCTGCAACTGTATCATTCTCTTGAAAGCTCTTCTGATAGCTTCCTCATCGTTTCATCATAACGTATCCTGATACCGTCTGGAAAATATGAATATATCGTTTTTTCTTCTTGGTCTTTTCCATATTCATTCGACATCGAAGAGGCACACGATATGGCACCTTGCTGAGCTTGTCCTTCATAATGCATTCTGCAGACCAACTCCATCTACGTCTCGTTGTTGTGTAAGACACAAGAAAGTTACCGTCGAAACCAGTCTCCAGATCAAGCTCGAAACAACATGAGAAAAATTAGTATTCAACCCTTTCATCGGAAATCCACTTTGCATTTCAAAAATGTGAAAATGCCAAACTGAGCGTGGAAGGAGCAGCAACATGACCATCAACCAAATACAGCGAGCGAGTGGCTGCATCCACGAAAAATTTCCAGTATGTATATTTCCTTATGGGTTGTGCTGCTGCCTATCAGAAAACTCTTGCTTGTTGAGTAGCGGCAGTCAGACCAGGAGCGTCTTGGTGCCTCGTCCCAGAGGCGTTGCTGGTACCCAAGATGACGAGGCTATAAAACACTTGAGCACACTTTCGAAGCAATTCAAACAGACAAAAGAAGTACTGTCAGCTACACCAGTACCTTGTTATTGCCACCCATCCATAACTTATCCTATTTTATCTACTCCAACTACGCCACGCTCTCACGGTTTGCATTCTGCTCGTGTGTCGTTGGCTTAAAAAATATCCTGGCAAAAATTGCAAGTTATCTCGTCTCGAGATGGAAAATACGAATTTCCATTCTCGCTCACCTCCCAGCTATCATTTTTCGTCACAAACAGGTAGAAAAAGTGGAAGCTCTCGAACGTGTCTCCAAGGCAGCAGGCAATTTCGAAGGATGGATGGATGATGATACTTTTTGGTGACGACTAGTAGCAATTCTTTGTACGAGTTCGAGTATGTGGGGCTCAGTTGAGGGAGACAGAAATGCATTAGGAAAGTTTAAATTACCAAAAAGTACGCATATTGCGACATTCCTGATGTGATGTCTCGAAAGGTGTCTATGTAGACTTGGGTAGTACGCTTTCAAGGATTCTTATGAAAAATTAAAGAAAAATATTTCATATCACATTTTTTAAGAAGAAAATTCATGAATAAATATACGCGACTTTTGATAGTTTAGTTAAATAAATTTCCGTTTTGCTGAATAATTTTTCAGCACGCTATTATCAATTGCATTAAGATCTGACAAAACTCAGTAAAATATTAACATTATTGGCTTGGCAATAGGATTTGGCTAAGAATCATAACAATTTGCGACTTTGTGCAACGGTTCACCACTCCTAGCAAAGATCTGTTGTGTTGTCTATTATAAAAATTGAACGCAGGCAGCCACGAATCAGGTAACAATGAAGCGAGTTGCGAAGGCTATACGAGCATATAGGGTTTTCCATTAGGGATATAACAATTTCGTATCTTTCTATGAATGCATCCTTAGACTTTTCTAATAAACTGTCAATGTCAAAACGCTAGTTAAAGTCAACATTTTTATCATGGTAATGTTCGTGAAGCAGTAACGTTTGAAAATTATTAAAAATTACTACCGAAATTCTGAGTCGGTGGTCGCGACTTTAACAGCGCTTACTTCCATTTTCAGCCGTAATAATCATCCCACCCGACAGGCTATGCGTGCTATAGTGGATAAACTCGACTCCAAATTTTCACGACTAGACGTTCGGGCGCCAGAAAGATATCGTACCGCTGGAAGCGAAGGCAATATTGCAGCCCCAAGTGCATCGATTCAAATGAGCCAAATCAGACGATTCCGCGTCCTTCTCAAGAATTGGGCATCGTTCAAACGACAATGTGGCATATTTTCTGAAAAGATCTCGGCCTACATGGTTACAAGATCAAATTGACTCTAGTACGGCATTTTGAATAATTCGGCGTTTCGAAAGATTAAGTGGCTTTACTTAATCATTCGAAACGCCGAAACTTCTCCAATTGGGCTCTGGCAATGCTTGAAGAAAATGAAGAATTTCATCGAAAAATTATCTTCAGCGATGAAACTCATTTCTGGCACAATGGCTTTGTTAGTAGCAAAATATGAGCTATTGGTCAGCAACAAACCCACATGTGCTTCTTAAGACACCGTTGCATTTGCAAAAAATTACTGTTTGGTGCAGTTTTCATGCCGGAGGTGTGATTGGGCCGTATTTTTTCCTGGATTAAAACGAATGTCATGTTATCGTCGATGGAGAGCACTATCTTGGTATGTTGGAAGATTATTGGTGGCCAGAATTGGATAAACTTGACATCAAAGAGATGTGGTTTCAACAAGACCGTTCCACTAGCAATACAACATGGCTCACAATCGATTTATTGAAAGGCAAATTCGATGAACGTGTTACCCCGAGAAATGGTCCGGTCGAATGGCTTCCTCATTCATGCGATCTAACGCCATTGGATTTCTTTTTGTGGAGCTATATCAAGTCACTGGTCTATACTGACAAACTTGCAACTTTAGACGAGCTCAAATACAACATCCAATGAGAAATTGCCAACGTACCGGTCGAAATATGTGGCAAAGTGGTGAGAAATCGGGTCCAAAGAATCGACCGCTGTAAACAGGTTCGTGGTGATCATATGACCAAAATCCGGTTTCTATTCATAAGATGTAAGGCTGTCACTATCTCAAGCATTTCTGTTTTATATTCATAGATAAAATTGCTATTTCCTTAATGGAAAGCCTTATATATGTAACGTGCTGGCCTGCTCTTTTTCTTTCACTCCAGCCACGAAGCAATCAATATCGATTATGAACGTTCGAGTCAGACCGCAGTTTATAATTTAAAAAAAATAGTAACAATAATCCATCGCACAACAGTCCAAATTTGATTCTTGGCGTTGACATTTTAGTGTTAAAGAAGCTCATTCCACGACCGTAACGGAATTCGAGGTGATATGGTCAATATCATGCTCAACATGTGATTTTTACCCATTTTTTTCAATTAGTACCCATCAAAGTTGAGTGGGATGGTAGTCGGACAGCAGCATCAGAAGCTCAAACTCGATGACGCCATCCAGGCTTGTACTTGGAAGCTGCTGCGCAAGCGGAGTGTGGCTTAATCTACAACTCCACATGGACTACAAGTAAAAATAAGGACATATAAATAAACGGAGTACATTGGTTGAATGAATTTACGTTTTATTCTACACCACTGAAGTGAGATTTGCGATAGATAATGTAAATTCGTAGATGAAATTGGATTTCATGAGCCAGCTGTACTGTGAGCGTCGTGGTCATAATATCCGAAGCGGGAAACGGTGTTGAAAAGACCTCTGATGCTCCATATCATCATCTATAGCAGCCCAAGACAGGCTTATAATGATTAACTCTTGAAACGATTGAATCTCCGTCATAGACTGCCATTTTGGACGCTGTTTAGAATATTCAGTTATTCCATTTCTCATTTCAATTTTGTGACAGTCTTTGTATCAATTGCCATCGAGATAATCGGTTGATATTTGCATTTATAACGTCAGTTTCGAGAGATGCCAGTAAACTGTCACCGATAAGAAAGTGAGCCAGGGTAAACGCACTCAGGAATTGAGGCTTCGTTCGATTAGAACGAGTGTTGTTATCATCTCCTCATACGGTAGTGGTGCAGCTCCAACTATTCTTCGCAAATACTTCGCAAAAACGTGCACGAGAATATCATAAGCTTTCCAAGTAGACGTGTGTAACGCATCAAATTTCGATGCGCTGATACACTGATACCAGCGCCAGCAGTGGTATCAACGCACAGCGCTGATACCATTGCGCTATGATACCTTGATTTCATACGACTATGCTTGACATATTTTGCGCTTTCATCTGGGCTCACATAATCGCATCATATGAGTGCTAGCAATGATATTCTTGCGTGTTATGGTTGCCGGCCGTTAAAACGCACTGTCTTTTAAATTATATTAAAAGAGTTTATTTACTAAGAATGCACAATCGTTAATTTCACTTTTTCACAAATCGCTTTTCAATCTAACTTTCACTTGTCTATAAATTTCTATTACAACTGTCTTCACTAACAATCAATATCGCTTTCTTTTCACTCTCGAAACTATCGCAGTTTTACTATCGCGGTTGTAATAATCCCCCCATTCATTCAGCTCGGCTTTATATAGGGTCACTAGCCATATAATCTATTTCTCATACATTGGCGAATGTTCTGACAAGGGCTACCTGGAATATTCGAGCAATTCTGAATGGCCGCAGTGACGTCACTTTCAGTTATTGATCATGTTTGGTGGATTCTTGTGCTTTCGGGTACATTCGTTTATTGATCATGATGTTGTTAATAGTTGTGAAGACAACTGCGACAGTAGCTTGCAGAATTATTTACACATGTAACACTGCCCCAACTCAGTTCTTTTCGCCCCGAAAAGATGTGTCGCCAGTTCTAGTCAAGTCTCCGTGGATGTAATATGGGGCAAAACGTTACAGGTGCACGATTTTCATTTTAGCCCTCGGCTTATGGTGTTCCTGTAGCGATATACGACGTCGTTGATCCGCTTTGGGACTCGGTATGGTCCCTCTCAATTGTTCTGCAACTTCTTGGGCCTACCCTTCCGCCGTTGTGGGTTGTATAGCCACACCAAGTCATCTTGCTGGTAGCCAGTAGAATTTGCCTTTAGATCATACCTGGTCTTCATGCGGTCAGTAGCCGATTCAAGGTCGACGTATCTGATTCAATCGTTACCTTAGTTCACTTGCATATTCTGAGATCGTTTGGGGTTTCTCAGGGGGTGTTCCGAACTTTATATCAGCCGGCAGACGATTAGCCTTTCCAAAAATGGCTTTGGCAGGTGATTTACCCGTCGATGCATGTTCGGCAGCTCTGTATGCCATCAAAAATAATGGGATGTGTCGGTCCCAGTCCCTTTGTTTCTCGTCAATCATCTTGGCCAGGTGTTTATTAAGCGTGCCGTTGAAACGTTTGACCATTCCATCGGATTGGGAACGCAGCGGTGTTGTCCTCTTTTCCGTATTCCCAAAGTTTCGGCCTGGATCCGAATGTAGTTCACAAGGTACGTTGTACATAATGACCCAATTTAACACTAGCTGTTCGGCTACAGTAGTTGCTTCCTGGTTGGGAATGGGGTAGACCTCGGGCCACTTACTGAAATAATCAGCCACAACCAGCGTGTATCGTTTTCCCCATTTGGATCCAGGAAAGGGTCCTGCGATGTCAACAGCATTCTTTCAAACCCCCACGTTGTAGGTTTCCATTTGTCCTCTCAATCGTCGCTTTGGACCTTTGATGGAAGCGCAAATTGAGCATGTATGACACCAGTTCTCTCCGTCTTTTCGAGCGTGGAGCCAGTAGAACGTTTCCTGCAATTTCGCTAATGTCTTGTTAACACCAAGGTTCCTGAGGATACTTCGTGCATTTTCTTAACCACATTCCGGATTCGGCTTTTGAGAAGTATAGTTTGCATCCTGTAGGAGCTGCCAATGTTTCCCATTCGCGCTTGAGTACGCCACCCTCCACCTAAACGGAGTTCCGTTGGGCCCAATAACTTTTCACGGTGACGCCATGCATTGGAATGTCCTTCCACTAAGGCCGCCCAGTTGTCTCTTTCCATACGAGTAATGGCCCGTTGTCTTCATCGGCTAACTGCATCTCCTCCGATGACCAAACTTCATCGAATTCGACCGCTATCACCCGCAGATCAACGGTCGGCTCCTTTTCCGCATTCTGTCGGCAATGCTTGCAGTTAGCTGGACATGGACGACGAGATAGGGCGTCAGTATTTCCATGAACTCCTCCCTTCAGATGAACGATTTTGTAATCCTATGACTGCAATCTTTCGATCCATCTTGCATCTTGTCTCTCGAGGTTTTTGAAGTTAAGCAGCCATCTCAGCGATGCATGTTCTGTTCGAAGAACAAATTTCTGGCCATATAGGTACTTGTGGAACTGCTTGGTGGCCTCTATTATAGCCAATAGCTCTTTCCTGGTCACGCAGTAGTTCCTCTCACTTTTATGAGAGAACTCGACTGTAAAATGAAAGGACTCTTTCTTCGCCATCGATCTGCTCGGAAAGTACAGCTCCAATACCGCTGTTACTTGCATCGGTGTCAACTAAAACATTTTCCGGGTTTTGGATGTGGCAGCACGGGTGATTCACATAGCTATTTTCCGGGTTTTGGATGTGGCAGCACGGGTGATTCACATAGCTTCTCCTTTAAGGTCTCAAAGGCTGGCTGGCATTGTTCATTCCAGACATATGGATGATTTTTCTCGGTTAGGTGATGGAGACACTTAACTATTTTGGCGGAGTCTTTGACGAATTTTCAATAGTAGGTCGCCAGACCTAGAAAATTTCATAGTTGGTGCTTGTTGTTTGGTGTTGGCCAGCTTTTTACAGCTTCAATTTTCTCAGGGTGTGTTTTGACCCCTTCTGCTGATACAACGTGCCCATGGTATTTTACTTCAGCTGCAAAAAGGGTAGACTTTTCGGCACTAAGTTTCAGGTTCGCCAGTTGCAATCGGGAGAACACCTCTTCTAAATTCTGCACATGCTCTTCGAACGTTCTCCCAATAACAATGATGTCATCTAGGTACACCAAGCAAGTCTCATTCGAACGTGGCTGGAGCATTGCAAAGCCCAAATGACATCACAACAAATTGTCACAATCTGGTCCCAACAGAAAATGCGGTCTTCTTTCGGTCCTTCTTGTCGATTTTTACCTGCCATTGGCCACTCTTTAGATCGAGGGAGAACACCATTTTGTGTCGGCTAAAGTGCGCGTGATGTCGTCGATGCATGGGAGCGGCTAACTATTTTTCTTAGTGACGTCGTTAAGCTGCCTTTAGTCGACACAGAAACGAGTGCTACCACCCTTTTCCTTTACTAGAACTACTGGCGTGGCCCATGGACAGACAAAAGGCTCGATAACACCTTGTTTTTAAATGTCCGAGATCAGTGCGCTCACTTCTTCTTGTTTGGCTATAGGAAGACGTCTTGGCGCTTGTCAAATCAGCTTGGCTCTCTGTGTATCTATGACGTGAGTTACCATACTCGTTCGGCCTTGGTCATCCGGGCTTGTTGAGAAGATGTCACTGTACCTGGTGACCAGATCAGAAGCTTACTTGAATAGCTGCACTGCCAATTTGGTCTGCTGCAATATTGCAAGCCTGAGTTCCCGGGCTTTGTCTGTGTCTTGCCTCTTTTTCCAACGATGGCCGTGAGTAGCTTTCAAAGAGGTGATGGTGGAAACAAGCTGGTGGCTGCCGATGACTTCTCCCACTTTGGCGCTTGTGGTTAACCAGCATGTAACCGTTCTTTATAGATCTTACAAGGCTTCGTTCTACAATCAAACTGCGCAAGATCGACGTCTTCGTTGGCCAGAAAATTATGTCGGAACGCAAATACTCCCAACTGTATCTAAAGGTTGACCTCTCCATGGACAGGGGTAGTTTCTCTCGTAGCTGTTCGTGGTGAGAAAATCATGCCCGAGTGAAGCAGTTGTTACCTCACTAGGTCTGGCCGGATAATCGATCGGGTTGCACCAGTGTCGATTGTTATGGTGCAATGTTCTCCGTCAACTTGACCCGGAAGGCATAAGTCTGCTATTCTATGATGTAGTTTTAACACGGTGATGGTGGTGCTGGAGACGTCAATTCTCCTAGCCAACCTTTGTCCCACGAAGTCAGCCCCCTCCGTTTGAAGGGATTCCATTCTGGGCTTCTCACTCGGTCTGGATTTCATTCACCCTGGACAATAGCACGGTTTTCTTCGCTTCCTGCAGTCTCTTTGCAGGTGCCCCTTCTCTCCGCAATTCCAGCATCTAGGCGCACCATTTACCTGCCGCTCTCGCTCAATTTCCACGCGCTCACACCTGCACTCGTCTGCCACTACCTCACCAACACGGGCAGTGGTACGAGCTCCATTTTTTGATGCCTTAAAGTTCAAACTATAGTCCAATGCGTCCTTTATCGTTTGCTTTTGAGCTAAATGCACGACTTCTTACAATTCCGTGTCCTTTAATGATCTTATGAATGCTTCTTCTGGGTTCATTCTTGTGATGTTCTGGGTCGTAGGCTGGATAAGCCAAAAGTGCCAGTCGTTCAATGTTTTGGGCTAGCTGCTGTAGGGTTTCGCCAGACTTCTGTATCTGATGCCGTAGCTACGACCGATAAATCTGCTTCAGATGATCGTCTCCATAACGCATGTCAAGCGCAGTCATTATAGCAGCAAAGTTTGAATGCAACTCAATGGGGATAGTCTGTAAAAGCTCAGCAGCTGGGTCTCTTAGAGCAAGAATTAATGCAGTTGCTCGTTCCTGCTCATTCCAGTGATTTGTCCTAGCGGCGGCTTTAAACGGGATTTTGTAGATACTCCAGACCGTTTGCCCATCGAATATTGGTGCTTTCACATTTCTCGATGTGCTTTGCGCTGCGGTTATAAGTGGGGCTGTTGACGTGACTACTACTGTCTTCGCTGCTTCCAATTCCTTTTCCATTTTTAGGGTGTTGTAAAATAATTTTACAAAACCCTTCTAAAATCGCGTCCTGTCCGTCCGTCCGTCCGTCCGTGTGTCACAGCAGTTTTTCTCGGAAACTACTTAAGCTAGAAATATCAAATTTTGTATGTAGGTGTAAAGTGGTGCTCTCTTCAAAGTTCAACTACAAAAAAATTTTATAAGGTATTTAAGGGGGGTCTCTCCATTGAAGGTAGCTGATAACTTTGCTTCGAGGGGCGCGCAGGGAGGGGAAATACACGAAAAATTTGTGCTCATAAGTGAAACAAGTCAAGGAGGCGGGAGAGAGCTCCTAGCAAAAGGGCTTTGTAACAACTCTAGGATTCGAAAAAATTTGCCATTAATCGATGATAACAGTACAGGAGAGTGGCCCCTGAAAAAAAATCATCAAACGTAGCCGATATGAGTATGAAATGAAAGTTTTCATGGGAGCTTTTCAAAACAGTTCTTAAACTGTCAGTTTTTGCTTCAGTGGGGGCACAGGGGGGAAATATATGAAAAATATGTTTCCTCCTTCGCGAATGGACATCTGAAATGATTATCAACGGAGATATTTGTGAGTATAACAATAAAAAAAACCTCAGAAGTCTAAATTCGTTCAACTTTGTTAATAATAGTATGATCTTCGAATTTCATAGTTTCTCCAATAAAATCGTTATGGACATGCTTCTTGACCTTATTCAATCTGGTGACTGCATTTTGAAAATTGAATACAAAACCCAACTTGTTTCCATCTCATGATTGATTCTCTCCTCGACCTGGTAAACCTTTTCCTCGACGCATTTAATTTCGTTGTTAGGACTACCGAGCTCCGCTTGTATTTCGGTTGACTGTTTTTGCAGATCTGCCTTCAAATCAGTTGCTCGAATGCTTGTTGGTCTAGCTTTGATGATTGTTCAGTTAGCTTTGCTGATTGTTCATTTAGCTTCGCAGTTAAACTGGATGACTGTTGTCGCTACTCTTGCTGCAGCCGCACCAAAATTTGCATCAGCGCATTTTCTGGTTCCTTTGATTTTGGTGTTTCTGCTTCTCCCTTAAGCTCCAACGTGGTCAATTCATTCACTTTTGTAAATGTAAGCTTGGTGGTATTTTTATTATTTCGGCTTTAAGTTTTTTTCCACCAGTTTCCACGTTACGTTTTACTAGTGTGCTTTTTACAGAAACGTTTACAAGTTTTCACCTTCATTTTCACTTTTGACACCACTGTCGCGTGTTATAGTTCGTGGCCGATAGGTTTCATGTCCTGGGAAAGTGAAAACGCACTGTCTTTTAAATTAAGTTAGAAGAGGTTATTTGCACAATAATTAATACAGATAATTTAATTGTTATTATTTTCACTTGTCTATAAATTAATATTTCAACTTTCTTCACTATCACTCTTTAGTATTATCATTTCCCATTCATTCAGCTTGGCTTTATATAGGGTCTCTAGTCATTCAATCAATTTCTCGTATATTGGCGAATGTTTTGATGAGAACTACCTGGAATATTCGATCATGGATCTACTTGGTCTATTCTTGTGTTTTCGAGTACATTCGTTTTCTTTTCTTGGTTGATCATGATGTTAGTTGCGACAACAATTTCGACAGTAGCTAGCAGTTGGACATGTAACAATATAAAAAGGGTGGTCCAACCATAATGCGCGATGTTAACTGTAACTCACACCGTAACGTCAAGTTTTTCGCCCAATTTACTTTGACATTACTTTGTTTCAGTGTTTGACAAATTCAACTATGGAGAGGTACACAATTGAGCAGCGCGTTAAGATTGTTGAAGCCTTTTACGAATGTTTGCGATAGTGTGGCAGAAGAGCCGTCAACCTCGACTCGTTGTCATGTCCAACAATTGAACATCCCACGAACATCACTGATGCTAATTTTGAATAAAGATTTGAATTTCTACGCTTACGAGGGCGGTCTCTAAAGCACCCGACCTGATTAAGAAAACAGTAAAAATATTGCGAAAATGTTTTTTATTTTTCAACATATTCTCCTTTCAGCTCTATACACTTTTCCTAACAATGTTCAATAGCTTAGATACCTGCTTTATAGTAGGAACCGACAAGCTCCTTAAAATAACTATTAACCGCAGACTCTTCCTCTTCATTGTTGGCAAATCTTTAGCCGCTGAGCCATTTTTTCAAATTCGGAAAAAGAAAATAATCCGAGGGACCAAGATCTGGCGAAAAGGGTGCGTGAGGAAGCAATTCGAACTTGAACTCATTGATTTTAGCCATCGCAATGACGCACATGTGGACTGGTGCGTTGTTGTGATGAAAAAACATTTTCTTTTTCGTCAGATGGGGCCGTTTTTTCTTGATTTCATCACTCAAATGCTGCAATAAGGCTGCATAATATGCGCCGTTGATTGTTTTTCCTTTCGAGATAATCAATAAAAATTATTCCACGCGCATCTCAGAAAACGGACGCCATTACCTTGCAAGCAGACTGAACTGTCTTTACTTTCTTTGGAGCCAGTTCTCCCTTTTCGGTCCACTGCTTTGACTGCTCCTTGGTCTCAGGTGTAAAATGATTAACCCATGTTTCATCCATGGTTATGAATCGATGTAAAAACTCGGCTTTATTGCTGCGAAACATTGTCAAACACTCGATGGAAACATCCTCACGTTGCTATTTGTGCTCCATTGTAAGCAAACGCGGCACCCACCTTGTGTACAGCTTTCTCATGTCCAAATTTTCGGTCGAAATGCGATGCTCAGCACTTTTTGAAATACCTGCTATGTCTCCTATCTCGCGCACTTTTAGTCAACGGTCATCCAATACCACTTTGTTGATTTTCTTCACATTTTCTGAGGTAGTGACCTCAGTTGGTCGACCACTGCGGTGTTCATCTTGGCAGCTCGTACGACCTCGCTTAAGCTCAGCTACCCAATATTTGACCGTTGTAAACGAAGGAGCAGACTTCCCCAGAGTAGAATCCAATTCGGCTTTAATATCGGTTGGACTTAGACCTTACAAATGAAAGTATTGTATCACATAACGATGCCTGATTTTTCCCTTATTTACAAATTCACTGAGAGCGTTCATTTTGGATGTCTGGAAAGAAATAATAATAAACGTACCGTTATGAATTTTTCACGTTAAGTTGTTGAAAGGTGGTAATGTCAATCGCAGTAATTGTTTTTTTTAAAACCACCTGTATTCATAAGTCAGGTTGGGTGCTTTTAGGATTTTCCTCGTACAAGGTTCAGTTGCGTCAAGAGCTGAAGTCTAGTGATCATTTCAAGCATCGGCAATACACCGAATGGTTGGGTGAACAGACAGAAGGGAATGGTGACTTTAAAAAGAAAATCATCTTCAGCGACGAGGCGCACTTTCACCTCAGTGGATTCGTTAACAAGTAGAATTGCCGCATTTGGGCAAATGAGAATCCACGAATGATTGCTGAAAAGCCGATGCTTCCACAAAAAGTGACTGTTTGGTGTGGTTTATGCGCTGACGGCGTCATCGGGCCGTACTTCTTTGAAAATGAGGACAACCAAGCAGTCAGCGTGAATGGTGATCGCTATTGCGAGACGATAACTGACTTTTCCTGGCCAGAAATTTAGGTTATGGACCAGGACGATATGTGGTTCCAACAGTATGGTGCCACTTGCCACACAGCCAACGTAACAATGGCTCTTTTGCGCGAGAAATTCAATGGCCGTGTTATTTCACGTTGTGGCGATGTTAATTAGCCGCCAAGATCACGTGATTTGACACCGTTGAACTTCTTTTCATGGGGATACTTAAAAGAAAAAGTGTACGTCAATAAGCCAAGAACAATTCAAGAGCTAAAGGATGAGATCATTCCGTACATTAGCGACATTGAAACTCAATTATGTCTCAGAGTCATTGAAAATATAGACTATCGGATAGAAGTATGCCACCGTAGCTGTGGCGAGCATTTAGGCGATATTTTGTGTCACACATAATTGTCATAGATCCATTTATTATAATAAAAAAATATTAACATAATTCTCTGAAAACTTTTTGCTTTATTTTCAATTAACATCATAGTATATGTATATATATATATATATATATATATATATATATATATATATATATATATATATATATATATATATATTTATATATATATATATATATATATATATATGTATATATATGTATATATATATATATATATATATATATATATATATATATATATATATATATATATATATATATATATATATATATATATGTATATATATATATATGTATATATATATATATATATATATATATATATATATATATATATATATATATATATATATATATATATATATATATATGTATATATATATATATATATATATATATATATATACATATATATAAGATTCTCTAGAGAAATTTGCCTAAAACGTTGAACTATACCTGCTAATTCGATGAAAACAGACTTGACTACAATATTTCTTATTTATTTCCGCCAAAGGACATGGCACCTCCAATTAATTATTTTTATATACAGTTGGGAAGAACATTCGAAAATTGTCTCTCCATCGTTTATCTAGAATCTTAAATTACTTTTTCAAACCTTGAAACTTTCTATTGAGATAATTGCTCACAGCACTAGGCAGTTTCATACTACAAGCACAGACATCCCGTCAAATACGAGTATCCGAATCCTTTTTGTCTAACCATGAAAATATTCTATCTGGTTGTCTGATTTTCTAATAGAAAGTTTTAATTAATGGTCGAAAGTTAACTTTTACAGGGCACAATTTTGTACAGATGAATTTTATCGCCTATATTGTCATTGTACTTGTGGCTGGTAGGACTAACTACAATAAATAAATGGGGAGACATCGTGCACAACAAAAGGAGCATATTTTTTTTACTAAAGAGTTATGGAGATAAAGAAAATCATGAGAGTTTTTGACATAGGGCGTTGTAAAGCCACAGAATGTAAGGTTCAGCAGTTTCATTGCTTCGTTGTTAAGTTTTGAGTTATGAGACATTCTTTCATTAAATGGATGGTTTTGCTGCAATTCAGAAAGATTAACGAAATGATGTTGCAGAAATCTTAATGCTTATTAGCATAACGTTTTGCGATACTTATAAATCCTTGAAAATAGGTTATCAAAGGGGACTCCAAAATATCTCGAGTGAAACTTTTAAGCCAACTCAGTTCATTTTACACAAAAATCCTTATCATTCCCATCTTCTTAAATAGCCTATTTTAGCTCCCCTAAATTCTGAAATAGTTTCCTGGAATGGCATCCAACAGAGCTAAATCTTTAAAATTAATTCATCATCATACCATGACCTTCTCTACTAATCTCGATTTTCTCTGAAGTACAAGGTATTGTGTCCTGTTTTGCACAACATTAAATGCTGACACAATAGCATCCTACAACTAATGCCTTATGTGTTCATATGGACATCATTCAGATTGGTACAATTCTAAAAGTGTCTGCACTACTTGTGTGTACTCGTTTCTGTCTCGTTGGTACTCATTCGTTTTCATAAGTTTGCTACTGCAACATTGGAATGCATGGACAATTAGAGACAAAAGCATATTTTCAAACAAACAAATCTTTAGCAAAAACATTCTAAAACCTGGTTATTGTGACGGACGATATGATGATACGTTTGGGAGATGTCTCAAATTAGCATGTTACGTTAGATTTCGAGTACAATATAAATGTCTACAGGGGATTTCCTAGGAAATGAAACAGAGAACATTTTGCAGGACGATATTATGATATCCTAAGGATTATTTTATATATAAGTGAGAATTTGTTACTGTTTCAGGAATGAGTTATTTAGTTTTAATTGGAAGTTTGTATAAAGTGGGTGGTAATATATGTGAGCACTTGTTAAATTGAGTAAACTTTCTTTGTTGGTGTCGGGGATGTAAAATTGCAGTTTTATATTGAGAATATGTGTGGGGTATTACACCTTTATTGCTTTCAGCGTATTTTCACTGCATCTAGTTATTAGCAATTTCTATTGCGCCTGATATAGAGGAGAAATATTGCGCATGATATCAGGAGTAGAAATATCACAGTAATGTTAATTTGAGTTTTTGTAAATCCGCGAACTTCTTTCCTTGCATAAATTAATACACAAGGAAATAATTTTAAAAGATAGATTTATAATATTGTACATATAAAACAGTTTACGATTATTTACAGTAAAAGAGATTGTTACCGAGACAACGTATGAACGCTCATATAGAGCTGACCGTTTGCATGGAATTCTGCGCGCTATACAAAACATTTTCCATTAAGGACATAACAATTTTAACTATAAATAAAACACAGAAATATTTGAGATATTGAGCTCAAATTTATTGCGGGTGTGGTGCATGTCATATGACCACCATGAACCCATTTACAGCGGTCGATTCTTTGGAGCCGATTTTCCACCATTCTGGCACACAGTTCGACCAGAAATTTGGCAATTTTGCGTTGGATGTTGTCTTTGAACTCGTCTAAAGTTGCTGGCTTATTGGCATAGACCAGTGACTTGATATCGGCACATGAAAACAAATCCAGTGGCGCTAGATCACATGAACGAACCGGCCATTCGACAGGACCATTTCTCGAGATAATACGTTCAAAAAGTTTGCCTTTCTAGAAATCGATTGTGAGACGTGCCATGTGGCTAGAGGCACCTTCTTGTTGAAACCACATATCGTTGATGTCAAGTTCATCCAATTCTGGCCACAAATAATCTTCCAAAATAACACGATAGCGCTGTTCATTGACAGTAACATGACGGTCATTTTCATCCACGAAAAATACAATCAATCAATCATACAATCACATCTCTGGCATGGACACCGCACCAACATCGTGAAGCACCTTGTCGGACAGAAATACAGAAATTGGTGGGAAAATTCGAGCTGTTGGGACAACTTAGTGATGTAAAGAATAAAACTCGTGCACGTCATTGCTGCTCTAGCCGAAAGTGTTGGAGAAAACGCACGTTTGTCCATTCCTCGTCGTTCTTTGGAATTAGTCATTCCGCAAACGTCATTACACCGTATTTTGCATAAAAGTTTGGGTCTTAAGGCGTATATAGTTCAGTTAACACAAGAAATTGAGCCGGTCGATCATCAACAACGTCGTGTCTTTGCTGATTGGGTCCTTGAAATGCATGAAAATTATCCGGAATTCCATCGAAAAATCATCTTGAGTGATGAGGCCCATTTCCACCTCGGTGGCTTCGTCAACAAGCAAAATTGTCGCTCGGAAAAACCTAGAGTTATTGTTGGAAAGAATCTGTATCCTCAATTTGTGACAGCTTGCTGCGGTTTATGGTCCGGCGGAGCCATTAGACCTTACTTTCTCGAAAATGGGGCTGAAGCAACAGTTACGGTGAATGGATTGCGCTATCGAGAGATGATTAATGATTTTTCATGGCGGAAATTGGATGGTATTGATGGGGACAACGTTTACTTTTAACAAGACGGCGGTACGTGCCACACAAGCAACGAAACCATTGATCTTTTACGGGAAAAGTTTCTGGATCGCGTTATTTCTCGAAGAGGTGATCACAATTGGCCACTAAGATCTTGTGATTTAACATCTTGCGACTTCTTTCCTTGAGGCCACGTGAAAGAGGAGGTCTACGTCAACAGCCCAGCGTCGATTCAAGGCCTCAAAGATGGAATTCGTGAGGCTATCGAGGAAATAGGGCAACCACTTTGCGATTTGGTTATGGAAAATTTCATGAACAGAATATGGTCATGTAAGCGTCGTCGTGGTGGTTATTTGCGTGATGTTATTTTCCTCTATTTACAGCATACTTTTCTCTTTATAATGAAATAAACATCCGTTCATTGATATTAAAAAATCGCATTTTTCTTTTAATTACAAATTAACACTTGGAAAACCCTGTATTACAATAGAAAGATATATTTATGAAATTCCATTTAAAGTTTAAATTGATGCATAGTTACGTGCTAACATATTTTTTTTTGTGGTAGGAAGGTGAATGCCATTCATGCGTAGAGTGTGGGAGTCCTATGCTCGAAAGAAGGCGACTGGGCTACCCACTAAACACCTCCCCTGTTAACCTGAGAACCCAGCCTGGAACCGTTTGACACATTACTTTGAGCCAGGTCTAGTTTTCTTACGCCGTGAGGCACCTTCAAGCTAGGGGATCCCTTTCCTAGCGGCAGGGGAGAGGGGACGAGAAAATGCCAGACAAACAATCCCCTAGCCCCAACGTCCCTGGCTGCTGTGAGTCCCTTTTATATTTTAGGACTGCCCGAACATAATGTGCCACCTGGTTCCATTTGTCAACCGATTCGAGCATCACCGTGACCATACTATCCAGGGTAAGCTCTCCCGTTTCCCTGTAGAGGTTACTTCGCAGCCTGAACCATTTTTTGCATGCAAAAAACTCATCTTCGAGTCGATCAGTAGCCCCAGGTACTTCACCGATGGCTTCGGTTCGATAAGTCTCCAATACTGATCATCCTTACTCTAGGGATTTTCTTTTTTGTCGAGATGACCACTTCGGTTTTCTCCAGTGCTAAACTGAACCCGCGAGCAGTCATCCAGCCCCTCACTCGGCGCATTAGCATACCTAGCCTAAGTTGCGCCTGTTCAACGGTGCGTCCAGTGACCAGAGCAGCAACATCATCTGCATAGCCGACCAAGCGCGACTCATCTGGCATCTCAAGTCTCAGTAGCCCGTCGTAAGACACTTTCCATAGGTCCGAACTAAGGATAGATCCTTGGGCAACACCCGATGTGATTTCCATCCTTCGTTGGCCGTGAGTTGTGTTGTAGAGCAGGCCTTCAGGTAGTCCTTTTCCAGCGTATCCAGAATATCCACTCATCTAGCGGAGTGGAAGGCATTCCGGACGTCGAATGTCACCAACCGGAAGATCCGTCGCTTGGCCCGACTATATGCCTCTGCCTTTTGGACCGCGCTCAACACCTCTGCAATCGCATTAATGGTAAAGCGTCCTGCTCTAAAGCCGTATTGCCGTCCCCAGCAGCACGAATCGCGTCAGTGAGTCTTTCCTTGATGAGTTTCTCTAGCAATTTCCCAGCCGTGTCTAGCATGCATAACGGGCGGTATGCAGACGGCGATTCTTTATCTTGATGTTACTAAATGCCATAAGATGACTTTTTCTCTTAAGCAGCATCCTATTTCATATACTTATATACTGAATGAGGCCTCTGTGTCTGAAGTTACCACGTATAAAGACCTTGGAGTTACTCTTGACTCCAAACTTAAATTTCTCCTTTGTTATTGCTCTAAAGTTTCGGGTATCATACTAAAGCATGTACGAGTACACAAGTTTTGTAATGTCTCCACTATGATTCGCTTGTTTATTTTTCTTGTCGGTCCTTTACTTGGGTATTGCTCTGTGGTACGGGCTCCTCATCATTTCTATCTTGTGTTCTCGTTTGAATTTGTACGGAGGAAGTTTACTCGCTTCCTATTTTATAAGTATAACTTGCCATATCTTCCATATGAGGATCGTTTATCCTTCTTTGGCCTTCCGTACTTGAATGCACGTACATTTTAATTGGATTAGTGATTTCTATATCGACTCGGCCAATATCAGAATTCGGCGTGTATTTTTGCTGGGTTACACTTTCGCCATTCATTAGGTCCCGCTCGTGTTTCTTCCTTTTTTATAACTCCATATGCTCGCAAAGAGCTGTTTTTTCATTCCCCTATTGTATGTCTTCTGAGAAACCCTACTAATCTACTGCTTCTAACAAATTTTCCATAACTTAATTTTAGATCGCTGATTTTTCTGTGTAAAGTGTTAACTGTTTGTAATTTTTTTCTCTTTCTCTCTATCTTTTTAATCCATATGAACTTTTTGATGCGCATGAAGTTTATTGTTTTTTACTATTATTCTATTCTCTCTATTTGTTATCTGTACGACGGAATCATGAAAAACACAAAAAATAAAAAATATTGGCTGTGAAGGAACTATAACGGACGTGACATTTGCTTTGGAGTCCTTAGTAAGGAGGATACACTATCGGAGAGCATTAGAGGACTACTAAGCCAGTGATTATTAGCGCATTCTGTTTTATATATATGATGTTGTCTTCTGACGTTCATACTCTCAGCCATCTACTATATAATTGGGGGGAACACCAGAAATATGGACGTCGAGAGGGTCATCAAGGTTCTCCACTGCAGAGTGATTTGCAGAGGACAATAGAACTGACAGCTCAAGATGTGGTGAACTCAACTATGAGCATCATCACAACTGGTTGCAGTGCTTTTATGCCCCATCGAAAACCCCTGTAAGGCAAGTCTCCAGTGTACTGAAGGTCGACTAATATCGCTGAAAAGCAAAAGGTGTGTTACAAGCTTCGGCTTGAGACTCAATCACCATGGAGCCATGACGACACATGCAACCGGTAGCAGCATATAATTCAGCCAAGAGCTGCATTCCATGCAGTTCTCTCAAGTGGACAATGTGAACAGAGATCGGTTGGAACTTGGCTACAAGCTGCTTATGCGGAAGCTGGGTGCCCCACGGACGCCTTGCATACATGAAGCGGAAAATATGGACGAGATATTACGTGGACTCTTCCCCGCCTAGCTCGTCCATTTTGACAGTGTCCACGGTGAAATTGCAATCAAGTGCCCACTCTTCACACAGTGGGAGCTGGAAGAAGTTGTCCTACCATAAAAAGCAAGAAACGTTCCAGGCCCAGGTGGTGTTCCAGCTGAGGTCTTGCAACTTGTCTATCATCATTGTCCTGACTAGCTGTTCAGTGCATTCAACGCTTGCCTACAGGATGAGATTTTCCCGGCACGATGGAAGGCAGCGAGGCTCACGCCTTCAACTCTGCTAGATGGGTGGATATTCTGGATACGCTGGAAAACCCTTTCCAAGTTCCAGACTATCTGATGCGGCTTCTGAAGGAATACCCGGAGGACCGAAGACAGCTTTATGACTCGATGCACGGCCAAAGAAGGATGGATGGTACATCAGGTGTTACCCGAGGATATATTTCAGTCCAGACCTGTGGCACGTATCTTACGATAAGCTACTGAGACTGGAGATGCCAGATGAGTCACGTTTGATCGGGAATGTGGATGAAAATGCGGCTCTAGCAACTAGACGCATTGTTGAATAAGTGTAAGCGTATGTGAGGGACTGGATGACTGCTTGTGGGTTTAGTTTAGCACTGGAGAAAACGAAAGTGGTCATCTTGACAAAAAAGATGATCCCTGGAATAAGGATGATATTAGAGGCAAACTAATCGAAGCAATGCCAGAGGTGAAGTACCTGAGGGAACTGATCGACTCAAAGATGAGTTTGGCCTCTTGATGAGTGCTGTAGGGTTAGTGTAACTGTACGGAGCAGAAGTATGGGGCGACACTCTCAGTAAGGAAATGCACTGAAAATGCTTGGCACAGGTACAGAGAAGAGGAGCACTAAGGATTGCATCTTCATATCCAAAAGTCTCGGTTTCAGTGGTGAGACTTAACACAGGCATGATACCTGTCGCCCTCCTTGCCAGAGAGCGCTGCGTCATCCTGCAACGAAGCGAGAATGCGAAGGAGATGTTTGCCCACGAGGAGAGAAATAGCAGTTTTGGGGAAATCACATGAAGGAGAGTGGACTGCGTCACTCATCCCCGATCTAAAACATGGGTTAAATTAAACGCAGGGTGCGACTGACTACTAACTAATCAAGCTTCTGAGTAGGCATGGGTTTTTTCAGTCTCTGCTGCACAAGATTGGTAGCTCACGGCTCTGTTGACTTTACCCCGAAATGGGAGATGAGCCCTATCATACATTTTTTGCGTACAAAAAATGGGACTTGCTGTGACGGGAACTCTACAAGGAGATGAAAGAACTCACCCCGGACAGTATAGTCACAGTGTTGTTTGGATCGGATGGCAAGTTGAACCTTATGGCACATTATGTTTGGGCAATCTTAAACGATTAAAGAGACTCACAGTAGCCAGAGACATTGGGGTTGGGAGATCGATTCTCTGAGAATTACTCTCACCCTCTCCCCTCCCCTCTCCAGTTTGAAGGTGCCACACGGTGCAGCAAAGCGAGAACTGGCCCGGAGTAATATATCAATTTGTTCTATAATAGGTTCTCAGGTTGACAGGGGAGGTTTATTTATTTCAGAAAATCAACGTACAGACTAGTAGTCAAATTACGTACAAGTCAATTAATACAATACTTAAAGACAAACATATGAATTCAAAATATGGAAGAAATTAAAGAAAAAAGGTCACAATACGATATCAAAAATTAAGATTTATAGAAATATTTATAAATTTAACTTTTCATTGAAGTTTTGAATATGCCAAAAGACTGTGGTCGAGGACCAAGCCTTCTCTGGTTGTACAGAAGAGGTAAGCGTAGTAAGGGAGAGTGGAAGAAGGTGTTAGTACGTGCATACGGAACCTGAAATTGAAGCGAGGATCTATGAGGGCGAGCAGCGTCGAATGCATTTATTTGCCTGCATACATTTTGAGATAAAAAGGTTATGATGAAGCTTGAACAAAAGACATTCGTCTGACTCGAGGGTAGGAAGGTTCAAAGTATGTAGTCGGTCGTCATAAGGGGAGTAAGGTAGGTTGAATTTGTTGAACAGACTAAAGAGAATCGATGTGTTTCCTGTGGTACGGACTCCAAATTTGGGAGCAGTACTCCATATGACTACGTACTAGTGAGTAGTAAAGACACATACAGGATGTGGTATGTTGGAATGATGAAGCGGATCGTAAAATAAATCCGGTTAAGCGAGAGGCTTTCTTAATAATTAGAGCAATGTGGAGATCAAACTTCAGTTTACAATCGAAAATCCTTGAAGGAGGTTACATTGCTCAAAGGGATACCAACAAGTCTATACATTGAGAGAAGAGGACATTTTTTCCAGGAGAATGTCATCTGATGACATTTGGAAACATTTAAGGAGAGATGGTTAGATTCACACCAGTCACTAAGATGCTGAAGATCGATTTGAAGGATACCCACATCTAACAGGGAATCAATAACTCGAAAATTCTTGAAGTCATCAGCATAAAGGAGATAGAGGGATGTGATAACAGAAGGTAGATCATTGATAAAAAGTAAAAATAATATGGGGCCAAGTATTGAACGTTGCGGAACTCCCGAGCTCGGGTGAAAAGAAGATGAGAAGCAAGAGTTAAAAGTGACTACACATCGACGATTCAGTACATAACATAGGAGAGAAGCCAGGAATAGAGGCAACTAGGGACATTGAACCCTAAAAGTTTCTCAAATAGGAGAGAGTGATTCACTGAATCAAAGGCTTTAGAGAAATCCGTAAAAATAACGTCCACTTGTTATTGTTGATCGAGGGCAGCTGCAATATGATGGGTAAAAAGTAAATTTATAAGGGTAGATCTGCCTCTGACAAAACCATGCTGTTGGTCTGCTAAAGTGGGAGGACAAGTGGATACAGCCCATCAAAAACCATCTTTTCAAGAATTTTACTAAAACAAGGAAGAAGGGAAATAGGACGATAGTTTGAGACGATATTACGATCACTAGATTTGAAGATAGGATAAATGTGGGCAATTTTCCATTGGAAGGGGAAAACCCCACAGGATAAACTCAAATTAAAAATAATAGAAAGGGGAACACAAAGCGAAGAAGATAAAGATTTTGCTAGGAAATTTGGAATGCCATCAGGGCCCACACTGGTGGTGTTGTCAAGATTATTTAAGAGTTACTCAACCTGCAAGGGGTTTTTATCAAATTTAGTATAGGAAAAAGAGTAAGTAGATTGGTTGAAAAAAGGGGAGTCCTTAGCCCTGCCAAAAAAGGAAGAAAAATAAGAAGTGAAGAGTTCACAAGATTCTTGAGGAGAAGACGATATCACGCCATCTAGACTAAAATTATCAGGGGCATGATGAGAGGTCCTTAAAGATTTTACTTATGACCAGAACGCACGAGTTTCATTCGACATTAAGGTATTTTCAATGTGGTTAACATATGCATAAAGTGCAGACGCGGCAAATTTCTTGGCCGCGGCACGACGCTCTTTGAATTTAACGAGGTCAACTAGAAGACCACTGGATAAGAATTTCCTGCGGGCAGCATCTTTAGCTTTAATTGCAGTGGCATTATCTGAATTAAACTAAGGAGCATCGTCAGGATTTCTTACTGAGCACCCTGGGGTAAATTGCGAGATAAAGGACGAAAGAAACATATAGAGCTTATCAACACAATCTTCAGTGTGGAGGTTACTGAAGAAGGAATACCAATTCACGGCATTAAGGTTAGTTTCCATGCTCGATAAATCGGCTTTAAAAAAATTAAAGCGGGAAAGTGAGGAATTCTTCAAAGAACGAGAAGATGTGATAGCAAGCTCAATAGAGAGCAGTGGATGGTGGGGATCAGGTTTGACATAGGATGAGAGTGCCACCGATGCGGACAGAGAAGAAGGTGACAAGTTAGAAAGAACAAAATCAAGCAATTTATTATTGGCATTAGGAAAAGTGTTGTATTGGGTGAAAGAACAGAGGGAAATAAAAGAAGAAAGAGCAAAAGACACGCTCCCGCCAGAAACTATGGAGACATAAAGTCAAAGTCAAAAGCGCTTTATTCAATACTAATCGATATAAATTTTAAAAGAATATAAAGCAAATTCCGAACAATAACAATGAAAAACTTAATGGCCCAAATGCTCTCTAAATTTATACGTTATCATTAAACATATTCCATCAAAAAAACTATAGCAATTCAAATTAATTCAGATTATTACGTATTATGCAATTCAATTGGAAAAAAGAGAAAAAACCAACCAACACTATCCTAAAATTATTTGTAATTTAAACACAACAGTGAACTTCGATCCTAAACCTAATATGTTTTAACTTAATTCTAATAAAATTGAATCAAAAACTTTATCTTATACTTAAAAATTCTATGACAATGTTCCTAACCTAAGTGTTTAACCTTATCTCTATCCCAATATAATAAACATAACATATATCTAACCTGTACCTTATTCTGAGCAAAAATAAACAACAACACTAAATGTAACAATAATGAGCTGAAACTCGAATACTAAATAACGAAAAACACAAAACTGGAAATAAACACGAATAATTTAGACATTGTTATTAAACCATCAATACCTGGATTGCAAGTCGATCAGCTTCAACGAATCTAGCAAATGCGTATCTCCATTGGAATCGTTGGTCTCATGAACTCAAACTCGGAGGATATTTTATCTTCTTATCGGTGGCCCGTCGATATATGTGATATATGACTGGGACACCGTCAGAATTAAAAACATATCGATTCATGTCCAAATACACGAATGCTTCTGGACGAACGAAGCCAGTAGCGAGGCAAGTCGCAATATACCCGTCTGTAGGGTGGAACGGCTGTGAAATCCAAGGGTTTTCACTCACAGTCACAGATCTTGCGATATGATTCCGAAGAAGTTTCAATATGAAGATATCGACTCTGGTCACTTCAGCAATTTGATAAACTCTTCTATTCGATATATAATGTTTCCAATCCGTCTCAAGCTTTCTGTACAAACCAGTACATGCACGGACATTTCCTTTCGAAAACTCTTAATTTTTCCATAGTACTAGCACTTTGGTTGTACAAGATCTGGCATCCATATGTCAACACTGGTCTCACCAGGGTCTTGTGACAGATAATTTTGACCTTTTGATCAATGTATTTGGAATGAAAGAGTTTTCGTAGGTGCATGGCTACTTTTAGTGCCTTACTGAGCATGATGTTGACATGTTCAGTATAGTACAGATACTGATCGAGATAAAAACCGAGGTATCGAGCACAGGATTTGTGTGGAACTCGTTCTAAACTACCCTCGCCAGCCATGATGTGGAAATCTTTCCAATTACGTTTCAGGTGTTGACTAACCCCCTGCAGCGTTGTCCGAAAAAAGATTGTGTCGCACTTCTGCGCATTGATTTTCATTTGCCAATTGTCAGTGTACAGCTGTACATCATTGAACATTTTTTGGAGATTGCTCCGGACTATTGCAGCTTTTCAGTCTGCCGTATAGATGATCTGATCATCGGCAAACGCTATTAATGATCGCGTGGGCGAGACCTTAAAATCAAAGCCGTTCAATAGCTTGCGAATGCAGATTGAGAAGAGCAGAGGCGCAGTAACTGTTCCCTGCTGTAGACCATTCAAGACCTTGAATTTGCGCATTATTGTTAGATTTCCATCAGTTACAATAAACGATTTTCCGTATAATATTTTGCACATCATGGCGACAAGGTGTCTGGGGAACTTGTCCCGAAGGAGTTTAAAAATTGGTCCATCTAACCACACCGTAGCGAAGGCTTTCTCCATATCAATCAGACATGCTCCAACACATTGTCTATCATTTAGTTTCCAACAGATGTCTGAGGTCACTTTCGTTATTGCATGTGTGGTCAAATGCCTGGAACGAAAACCAAATTGGCAATTCGGCATTAACTCATATTCCTCAATGTGAGCATTTAATGCTCTATTGAGTATCACTTCAAACACCTTGCTGATGTTAGGCAGTAAGCTGATTGGGCGATAGCTTTTGGGGCATGAAGATTCTTTTCCTTTCTTCAGGATCGGAAATACCTGAGCCTTGTTCCACTCATTTGAGAAATATAAATTGCTCAACATGTTGTTGAACAATATGCAATAATTCCTAACAGCAACCTCAGGCAAATGTCGGAGAACTACATTTGGAATACCATCAGTACCACATAATTTCTTGTTGTTTATCCTGCGAAATATGTAACACAAGTCTTCATAGCTGACAAAGTAATCAATAAGATTCAAGCTCGGTATGAGGTCAGATGTTAATGTTTCATTGAAATGAAGAATTGATTGGCCGTTCAGACTTGATTTGAGGTCGGAAACTTTTGCTTCAACGACTTCTGAAAATATTTCATCCCCTCTCTCAGGGTTTGGTAGACGAACCAATTCAAAATGTGTTCCAATCAGGACAAGTTTATCCAATCCTTCACAAATGATCCTGTTTCCATTTGTATCCGGAGTCGTACTATCAATTTCGAAACCAGCCCTATCGAGAAGATTTATCTCATTACTAGTGACTTCAAGATTCGATACCTTCACTCGAGACCTCTTGCGGAAAATGCTATTCACTTTCGCGAAAACGCCTTCTGAGTCCTGTGGGCTAATATCCCTCAATTTTTCCGCCCATTGATTGCTGACCTCACTCCTGAAGTATGAACGGATTAAGTTCCGGACATTCTTCAGATGTAATTTCAACAAAGCCAACGAGGGTTGGTTATAGTCCAAAAATTGTTGATAAATATTGTTGACGCATGTGAGAAGAAGGCTTTTCAATCTTTTCAACCTTGCGATGGTTGGTGTTTCATATCCTTCCATATTGTTTCAACGTTTAATCTTGGGAACTATTTCTCAATCGTTTCCAACGTCAGCTTCTCTAACTTCGACAAATAGACATCTATTTCATCGTTAGTTAGATTCCTGTCATTAGGAACCATTGAGCAAGAGTTGCCACTATCAGAAGGCGGACATGGCTTCTGATACTCCCGATTAAACTTCTTTTGAAACTTTCCCCAGCCTGTTTTTTTGAAGTTCAACCGATGATTTTCATGTTGAACTGGAATGAGGAAGAAATCATCCCTGTAATGATTGATTTCCATTACGATTGCGTTATGGTCGCTTTTGTAAGGAAGCACCTGCAGTTTCCGTTGAGGACTATTAAAGCTGCATTCAAGTCTTGCGTCAGCAATGCAGAGGTCCAAATATGAATTTGTCCTAGGGTATGTTGGGAACTCCGGCCCATATTGATTGCACCTGTATTCAATTTGGTTCTCTATGTAGACATACAAATCATTCCAAGCAATAAAGGGCAAATTGAAGTCACCACAGACCAATATAGGGGTAGAAGGGAAATGAGCATTAATGTAGCTCAAGAATCCTGCAAAGAAATGTTCGTAAACAATAACAGGACTGTTTCAAGGGATATAAACAGGTGATACAAGGAAGGGAAGGGTATCAGTAGAGAAACTAGCACAATTATACACTCAACGGGTGAAGATGGAGTGAAGTCATCACAGGATTTGCTGGTAAGGGAAACATGTATACCCACTAGAACGCCTCCACTGTCAGACTTACCAGTAGCATCACAGTCTCTATCTCTGCAGAAGATTAAATGGTTCGGAACTAGCTCATGTAATAAACATAAGCAGTCAAGCAGCCCCGTGGTGATCAGGAGTGGCTGCTCCTGAAGAGTTAAGGTGGGCACCCCCTCGGAACAGCTTAGTTTGTTGTTTTACTAGTGTAAAGTAAACTACATGCGTCAAGTTTCTATCCTTTACGCAGAGATGAGGGGTTCACTTCAGCCACTTCAACATCTTTAGGTTTGACATTCCCCTTTTAATGCAACGACCTTCTTCGGAGAAAGTAACGGTTGCTTTTTGTGTAATGTTTGCATTTGTCTCAAGCCTCCGTGTCCGCTAACTTTAACGAGGCAAAAAAAAATATTGAATTACTGTAGAGTAGCTTGATTGACACCTAATAGAACTTTTCTAAAGACAAAAAAATTGATCGGTGCGTCTTGTAGAGTAGAGTACGCGTGATAAGTATTTTGTAGTGTAGCTTCGTGGCTCGACAAGAACCCGCCTCATATGATCCCGCAAATGCTAGTCGTCAAGCACGGGTACGCGGTCGTCAAGCGAAGCTAGTTAGCTGAGCTCGGTGTTGTTTATAGTTCGCTGACACTTATGCCAGACCATCGGCAACCGTGTCCTACACGGGTATTAAAAATAAAATCATTACAAATGGCGCCCAACGTGGGGCCTAAAACATTCTAAGGGGATAAAAGATTCGCGTCTTCTGACGAGTTGGTCCTTTACGGAGGATGTAAGGTACTTTGGTACTCGAGCCTCACAAACAGTAGCAGTGGAGTTGTGTGATACACACTAGCAGTCGCTTCACGTGAGTTGTAGCTTCCGCTCTCCTTCGTTTGATTTTTTTGTCGCGACAGAATCCTTTCGATGTGTTGTCCCAGGCTAACCCCTGTAAGGACCTTCTATTTTCTTGATGGAACTGTCAGCCAGATGGGGTTTCTCCTGTCGGCCTGGACTCTCAAGAAAATAGAAGGCTACCTTGCCTTTATGTCGCGGAAGGATTCTACTTATTTCGTATGCGTGATAGACGAGTGGTATCGGTTCAACGTTCGGTGGCGTATGCTGGAGTTGCGGAGCCCGGAATGCTCCCACACGTCGGGAATTTTGACCGCGTACAAAACTATTACGGTAGCTCTACCACTTGTCTCGTCGAGTCATTTAACGTAGTTTAGAGACGGTTTTTGTAATGTGTGTGGGTTTAGGGGATAAATTTTGTAAATCGACCGAAAGCACTCTTTCTTCGGCAGATTACCACGCACTCTCTTTTCCCGTTGGAGGAGTCGACTGCTGGAAAGGAAAGTATGTATCAACTAAATTTTTTTTTGCCTATTTTACTTAAATAACTCGCCACTGTCAGCCACTAAATTATTTTTAAGTTTTTTTTGGCACATTGGAAGTAACATTTTTTTCTTCCAGTAAGACTGACTTCCACCACCCAGATCAAACACGACAATGGCAACTAAACGGACCCCAGATAAGCGTTGGACCCGATCCAAAACGGTCCAACCCGCTAACTGCGGGATCTGTTTTGAAGACGTAGTGGAGGGTGTACACAGCGTGCGATTGGAGTGCGGACACCTTTTCCATCGTGCCTGTGTCCAACAGCTCCTCCTCACGTCCGAGCTTTGCCCACTATGCCGGCGACCCATAGAGCGGACCGCCGTAGACTTCCCCCTCGGGACGCCCGTCCCAACGCGTGGAGCAGTGGCGAAGGGGTCCCAGATACCGAACCGCCCCAATCACTGATGAACTTGCAAGGAGCCGTGGGCGGGGAAGTTCCTGCTGCAGTTGTCGCGGCCGAGGTTACATTCGCGCCTTCCACCCACTCCATTGAAACTCTCGTGGCGTTAATGCGAGACATGTCTGGGAGGATTGGCAGCTTGGAGGGAAGGCTCCAGAACCTCCCGATGAGCCGTGAGAACTCCGCTTGGCTGGGAGCCCAATCCCAGTGTGGCTATGCCCCACTCTCGACCAGCTGATCAATGGACCCTACCTCCAAGGAACTCGGGAATGGACCCCAGAGCTCCCGAGTATCGACCACGACACAGCACCGTACCTCCGTTGGTACCTCCAGTCCCCGAGGCAGTCCCTTACAACAGGTCAATCGAAGATGCGATTCCCCCCGGGAACGCATTGACACCTTTCCGAGACCCGATGCCTCGTATCATGGAGAGTTGGCGCCTGAACTTCACGGGTTTCAACGCGATGATATCAGCGGACCGGTTCCTTTTCAGGATTCAGGCGTTAGTATCCAGCATCCTGGGAGGTGATTTCTCGGCCTTCCTCCAGCATGCACACCTTTTGTTCAGCGGAGATGCTGCCGACTGGTACTGGAGTTTTAAGGAGTCGACGCCACATCCCACTTGGAATTCTCTCAGTGCAGCCTTCCGCAATCGATTTGATGACGGCTTCACTGAGAGAGAACTAAGGGAACAAATATATAAACGGAAACAAGGCGCTCACGAACCGTTCGACCAGTACTACACAAGTATAGTGAGATTGAGCACTCGCTTACGAACAACCATGCTCGAGGACGAACTGGTAGAAATTATCAGAGAGAATATGCGTTGGGAGCTTCAGAACAGCCTTCTGCATTTTCCCATCAACAGCATACAGGGATTACGCCTCCATGCCCGTAGGCAAGAACAGCTGGATGAGCGGCGAGTTACCTTCCGTCCACAACCTCGTATAACGGGACCAAATCCCCGAAATCATCACACCGCGGAGTTGATGGCAGCGGACCACCTACTTGCTGACCCAGTACCAGTACCGAGGAGCGGAGCACCACAGGAGCTTGAGGACCCAGCAATGATTGATGGACCATCCCTTGAAGCAATTACAAGCCCGACGGTCTGTTGAAACTGCCGACAAACGGGGCATCGGTTCAATGCATGTCCAGCGGAACCGACGCTCTTCTGTTACCGATGCGGGAAGGCAGACACGTACGCACCTGATTGCGCAAATTGCAAATTGCGAAAAAACTTGCCAGCGAGTGCCGCGACCACCCGTTGGCACTCCTAAAACCCGGACGAACCAATGCTGACCCCATCACTAGCTATGACCAAGCCCCAGACATGACTCCAATTCTGTTGACTAGCGCCGCCAAACACAGTTCTCCCGAAGTTCCACAACCGACGCCATCCTTTGTCGAGGCGGACGCGCAGGGAAATGATAGCGAGGCGAAGGTTCCTTGGCATGTCAAACCCTTCCGCGTTAGACTGCGGAATTATTTGGCTACTCGACAGCGCATCTTCCATGAGGATTTGGCTACAACTGTCCCACCGCGAAGAAAGCGAGCCACGCGTCGGATGCGGAGCTTCTGGAGAAGGGTCAGGCAGTCGTGGAAGGTGCTGAAGGACATACACTTAGACGAATTATTGAGGGATGACGTTCGACCATATGCGTCAGTCCACCTCCTGCAAAAACGATTGTCAGGTTTAGTCGATAAGGGAGCCAGTGTGAATTGCATATCTGCCGATTTTGCAGGGGAGGTACTGGCAATGCACGCGGACCAAATCCACCATTTTACCACCTGGTTAAGCACGGCGAATGGAACTCGTCACTCTGTAGTGGGAAAAATTACGACGGATGTCACCTTTAAAGGAGTAACTAAACCTCTGGAATTTTACATCATACCTCAATTAACCCAGAATCTTTATCTAGGGGTGGATTTCGTTCACAAATTTTACTTGGCCCCGGCACTGTTTTCCGGCATGACCATGGAGTCCGTCACCACTGTTTCTGACCAAACTCAAACCACTCACTTATTACGACATACACTGGACTCGGCTATATCGGCTTTTTCATCGCATGAGAAGGAAGGTCTCGGGCGGACGGCACTGGTGTTCCACACAATAGATGTGGGGGATGCTAAACCCATAAAATAGAGACATTTTGCCATATCTCCGGCGAAGGAAAAGTTGTTATATGCCGAAGTTGATCGAATGCTAGCATTAGGCGTGATCGAAGAATCGGAGAGCGCGTGGGCTTCCCCGGTCACCTTAGTTGTCAAGCCAAACAAGGTCCGGCTATGCTTAGATGCCAGACGCTTGAACGCCGTCACTGTCAAGGACGCATGCCCTCTACCGTTGATTGAAGGCATTTTGAGTCGGTTGCCTAAAGCCCACTTCATCACGAGCTTAGACCTCAAAGACGCCTTCTGGCAAATTCCTTTAGATCCTGGCTCAAAGGAGAAAACAGCCTTCACAGTCCCAGGTCGGCCCCTATATCAATTCGTGACCATGCCATTCGGATTGTGCAATGCCCCTCAAACAATGACGCGCCTTATGGATAAGGTAATACCACCTCATTTGCGGCACCAAGTTTTCGTTTACTTGGACGGTCTGCTGCTTATAACCGAGACCTTTAACGAACACATCGACCTGCTTCAGGAGGTGGCTCTGCAAATCCGGAGGGCAGGGTTAACCATCAACATACAGAAGAGTCAGTTCGTGATGACGGAGGTGAAGTATTTGGGTCACATCATTGGGCATGGCAATATCAAGACCAACCCGGACAAGACTCAAGCGATTGACGTTTTCCCATTACCCAAGACTACTAAGCAGTTACGCCGATTCCTAGGCTTATGCGGATGGTACCAGCGTTTCGTGCGTGACTATGCCACCATTACCACTCCTTTGACCGACATGCTGCGTAGGGGACGTAAGTTCGTCTGGGAAGAGCCCAGATTGCGAGCCTTTGAAGAGCTAAAGAAGAGTCTGACTCCAGCTCCCGTACTGCACAGCCCGGACTTTGATAAACCGTTCTCAATCCATTGCGACGCGAGTCAACATGGGGTGGGAGCAGTCTTAGTCCAGGTTGCACAAGACGGCGAGGAGAGACCTATAGCCTTCATGTCCCACAAGCTGAACCAGGCCCAGCGGAACTACATGGTCTCGGAGCAGGAATGCCTAGCGGCGGTGCTGGCAGTGAAACGTTTTCGAGCATATGTAGAAGGACATCCCTTTGAAATCGTCACTGATCATGCGTCACTGAAATGGCTGTTGGGCCAAACTGACCTCCACGGCCGCTTGGCCAGATGGGCCTTGAAATTACAGGCGTTTGACTTCACGATAAGACACCGCAAGGGAAGTCAGCACGTGGTACCGGACACACTATCAAGGATGTTCGCCCCTGAAGGAGCCAAGTTGGCCCAGGAGGACGACAGCCCCCTATGGATCGACTTGGACCATCCCGCCTTCAAGTCAGCATGTTATATCCAGCTGATGGATACGATTCAGTACCAGTTGCCACAGCTGCCAGAACTACGGGTGATGGAGGAATTTATATACAAGCGGACGAGACACGCCTCCGGAGACCCCATTCAAGAAGAGGAACAGTGGAAGTTATGGGTGCCCGAAGAACTGACCTGCGAATTGATTAAGCGGGCTCATGACCACCCATTGAGTGCACATGGCGGTTATGGCCGTACGCTTCGGCGACTGAAGACTTACTTCTTTTGGCCTAAGATGGCGCAGCAAGTGAAAAAGTACGTAGCCGCTTGTGAGCTATGCAAATGCACTAAAGCGCTCAATTCTGTTCTTCGGCCCCGGATGGGAAAATTCGAACTACCGGAGCGGGTGTTCCAGCGCCTGTATATAGATCTCATCGGTCCGTACCCTCGCTCGACTTCGGGATACACGGGAGCTGTCGTGGTCCTGGACCACTTGTCCAAATTTCCGATTGTGGAACCTTTTCGAAATCTGCACACCGGCCATATAGTCAGTTTTCTGGAAAATCGCGTTTTCCATATATTTGGAGTACCGGAGAAGCTGGTCTCCGACAACGGAGTTCAGTTCACCTCGTCTAGATTTCGGAAATTAATGGAAAAGTATGGCATTACGCATCAGCGGACTGCCGTTTATTCTCCGCAAGCCAATGCGTCCGAGCGGTTGAATCGCACCCTCATAGCCGCCATTCGGGCCTACGTCCAACCGGATCAGAAGGATTGGGACCGTAGGATTTTCGCCATCACCTGTGCCCTGCGTTCGTCTTATCACTCCACCACAGGCATCTCCCCATACTTTGCCGTGTTCGGCCAGCATATGATTTGCCACGGAAACTCGTACCGGCTATTGCGGCAGTTGAAAGGGTTGGAACACCTAATAGTGGTACTGGAGCCGCACGAGAAACTCCAAATTCTACGAGAACAAATCCGGGAGAGGATTGAAGACAGTAGACGGTTGGGGGAGGAGCGGTACAATCTGCGATCCCATCCTTCTGGCTTCAAGGCAGGCGACGAAATCTACCGACGGAATTTTAGGCAAAGTGAAGCAGGTCGGCACTACACTGCCAAGCTAGACAAGAAGTTCGTGAAGTGTCGAGTCTTACAAGTTTTAACTCCCACGCGGTACCTCATTGCGGACATGTCCGGAAGGGAGCTGGGAGTTGACCATGCCAAAGACCTACGACGCTGAGAGAACAAAGAAACAAAAACATCATAGGGCCAAGCAGCGTTTCCTTCAGTCTCCCCATGCCTGGTAGGTATCGTGGACACTGCCCTGTAATGAATCATGCAACGCCGCTGGCGACCACTACTAACACACCTTGCTGCTAGGTGGCTTGTCATTTCACGTTGGTTGCGACGGGCGCACATCCCACGTCAATTTTGTCGTGGGATGTCAAGAGTAATTGACAGCCACATGGCAGTGAAGTGTGCGCGTAGTGGACGTCACCCAAGAAGAGTTTACCTTGAGTTGGCCGGTCGCGATTTAAGATTCGCCGGGTGGTTTAAGATATTTGTAAAGTGCAGTTGGAAGTTCGGTTATCTACCTCCAACAACTGAGGAAACTGCGTGGTAACTTCTACCTCGCATTACATCGAAATGGGAGGGAGTTTTTGCTGAAGAAGGTGGCCCATCAACGACCATCAAAGGAATCAGGCTAGCAGGTTAGTGTCAAAACACTAAATATTAAAAGTCCAATTACAAATGATACCTCAAAAGATTTTACGGAACCAATTGATAAAGTTCAAGACGATTCAATAAATGATTTGATGGCAACAATAGCGAAACTAGATTCGAACGGGGTACAAGTTCTTCCGGAAGGTAGGAATAAGACGACATCGCCACAAGTCCATAGTTCAGCAAATACTGCGAATGTTGCTGAAGAGAAAGCTGACCAGAAGACGATCCAAATGAAGATTGGTGTGCAGTTTGTTTGGATGGTGGTGAATTGATGGGTTGCGATAAATGTCCAAAAGTATTTCACCGAAATTGTCACATACCAGCTATAAGTTCCTTACGAGATGAAAGTGAAACGTGGCAATGTTTGCTATGTGTTAATTTAGCGGAACTGGCAAGTTCAGCTGAATGTGAAAGACATAATGCAGAAGAACTTGGCGCAAATGAATTAAAGATTATACAGAGGACATGTTTAGAATTATATTGCCAATACGAACAAAGTTTACCATTTAGAGAGCCAGAACCTGCAACACACACTGCATATTATGAAATAATTTGTCACCCTATGTTGCTAGATGTTATCCAAACTCGTTTGGATCCATCAAGTCCGAAGCACTACAAAGACATTGCCACATTTGTAGCTGACGTCCGATTGTTGTTCAAAAATGTATGCTTATATTATCCGTAGGATTCAAAAACATATGCGCATGCCCGTTATCGAGAACAATTTTTCGAAGAGCAACTGGCTAAATGGCTTCCTAAATACGCTCTCATAAACAAATGTGAAACGAATGCAGATGAATGTCCTGTGAAAAAAAATGCGCAAAAATTCCGAATGAATGCCCTTAGAAAACAGAACAATTTCAACTGTTGGATAAGAAAAATTCAAAACGAAATTAAGTGCAAACGTATTCGCTGTGATTTTTAAATTTTTTGTGAGGCAATTGTACATACTTGAAAAGGTTTTAATCCCTAAATAATTTTAATTTTGCATTCCTTTTTAAACTATTTTATCTAATAACGGTGAGAATATGGGGTGGAGTTTCGAACTCAGAGACAATTATTCGCTGTGAATTGATATTTGCGCCTTCAACCAACCGATAGGAAATCATTTAAGAAGTTGTTTTAAACTAAACAACTTAAACGTGCTTAGTCATGTTTTGAGTTCTATCGTATCTTTTGTAAGTCTTTGATCGTTTGATCTTCAATGAATATGAAACCAATAATTTAAAATATTGGTATCGCGTTTAAAGTTACAGTAGAGATAGAACATTTTAGTTAGTAACTGATATCAAATTGATCAACAATTGAGTTATGAACTGCTCCATTGAAAACATATTCGTTTTAAAAATTTCATATAAACATTCCTACAGTAATATAGTTTAATTTATTAGAAGTTTTTACAACCAATGTAACTAGATATTACGTCTCAAAAAAAAAAAAAAAAAAAAATCCGATAAATATTGTTTTTAAGTTCAAGTGAAATCCTAGAAATTGTGTATAAATTTCCCATGAAATTAAAAATTCTATGGTACCATATATGATTAAAAAAAAAAATATTTTTTTTCATGTGCATGGAAAAAAAAACCGGAACTGAAACGAACTTGAATAAATTTTTAAGAATTCTGTTAATGTAATGTAAACTTAAATAAACATATATTGACTAGAAATTTAATCGATTGAATAAGGTTAAAATTAAATTGTGATAGGATGAAAATGATCAATGAAAATAATAAGCTCAACATGAATTGCTAACTCGAAACACGATTTTCCTTTCCAGTGGTTCTTTCTTTCAGCGGGAAATAGAGTGCAGGGTAAGTATGCCGTCGCGAGGGTAGGGTTTGAGAAAATCCACTGAGGTCGGTTTCACGTCGCGCGCGGTACGTGGTACCTTTGTTGTTTTACCTTATTATTAGCGTGGCTTTCGTCGGGTTGAGTTAGCGTAAGATATTTTTCGGTACCGCGTCGGAAATTCGGGAACGCGAAGTAAAGATTAGATTTTTGTTCTTGACTGATTGAATGAAGAAATACGGAGTAACGTAAAGTAGGTTTCCTCTCCGTATGGTTTTGTTTTGTGACGCGTTTGAAAACGGGCACGTATTGGTGGCTGAAGATTGTAGATGAGCGTAATCCATTCGGAGACCCGCGACCGAAATCCTCTCCGATCTAGCTGGCCGACAAGCAGCCACCGCGTGAATGGATTACGGTGCACGGATTGGTTGACCGGTTGGTACCATCCGTTGGCACTACTCAGACTTAACGTCTAGAACCGATGAGAGGTCGGTTCCTCGTCCGGTCTTACACTTATAAAATCATTACACTCACTATTACCAATGTCATCTGTCATTTATTTTTCCGTTAGATAGATGATATTATACGAAAGAGGGATGGAAGAAATGCGAAGTTCAGTTGTCTGAGTCCTCAGGCCACGAACATTCTGGTAATAGAAAATTAAGAATGGATTACGACGCCTAAGAGATGTTTCTTCTGGAGCGAAAGGACACAGGGCGGAGAAAACTTTTTGACGAATACGCCAGGGGGCTTAAATTCCTTATCAAGCAAGATACTTAAGTTGGCTGGAACTGTAATTTTAAAAGACGCAATCAATCTATTCGTCTTTCCATCAGGCGCAGGCTTGGTGCACTGGAGCAATTCAGGACTAGAGTTCAGTTTGTACTTTATATGAGCGATGATGTCTGCGACTGGCGTGCTATATTCTAATCTCGAAAGAAACATTTGTAGTGGTGGGGATATAGCACGCAGTGGGGCGCCAGGTTTCATTAGAGTAATGTTTGTCGTCATATCGCCTCCAGGTGAGGGCCCCCGGATGGCAAATGCAGACCCTGGTGAGCCTACATCTCTTATCATTAATTCGGTATCAGCATTACTTTGAGCTACAAATCTTGTGACAGAGGTCTCAGGTGGGCATGAAGACTTTGGGTCAGTCCCGATACCAACTAAACGTTGCAGTGTTATAGAATCCGGCTGCAGAAGTTCAGGTTGCTGCTATTTAGTATGTAGTACAATCGCTCATGAGCATGGAGGTCCCACATTTAGTTCGTAAATGGCAAAAAAGGCAAAGTTTAATCCGACCAATCTAATGACATGCGTATTATAATTTCTTACTAGGTTTGTTTATTATTTATGCGCCAAACCCCATAGAGTCTCTTCAAAGAATGATGCAATGGCAGCATTTGCACTCGTAATTTCTATCTAATCCACCAATCATCCTAAAAATACCCAAAAAACAAAAGCGACCCAACCGTCTTTATTTTACGGGATTAAAATATGCTTACGTTAGTTTCAAACATGGAAGTCCAAAGTAAATTCTGCTATATTCTAGACCTTAAAAAAACCAAAACTTTAAGGAATTCTCGCCGTGGGCATTATAAATCCAATTGGAACCTTTTTCAAGCTAAATGATAAGAGTGCCAATACGTTTGATCAAGGTCATGATATACTTGAACTGTCTTTAAGCGGTGGCCCAGTGGGCGTTGTAGTGCTAAAGCAAAAAAAAAAAAAAATATAATAATAATGAGAAGTAAAACTGGGGAAAACACACTTTCCGAAATGGGAAACACTGCATTTTTGTGTCCTTTTGGTGAAGTTAGCAATATTGGGATGCAGGGAACACTTGATAGAATGAATTTTTCACAAAAAAATTACTAGGTACTGTCTTAGATACATTAAGCCTTAAGCTCGTCTAAGCTCTGTAAATTCCAAGAATCAATAGCAGTTCCTCCGGTAGCGAGCCAAAGGAAAAACATATCTAGCGCTACTTAATCGTTAACCAAAAGGGTCATATCATTCAATTATAATATTTGGTATTTGTAGATAGTAAGTTTTCATCTCTATAAAAGCAATTTTTAAAGCAAATCAAACACAATTCTAACATGCTTTTAACAGGGGATTCTAACACTGAACTCTTAAAGCTCTTTTCTCACCTCATTGATAAAAGGTACCGGGTAAAACAACTCCTGATAAAAGCACTCAACACTTCCTTTGAAAATCTTCTTGTCTATGTCATCCTGAAAACATCCTCTTAAATGATTTGTTTAACACGAATCTCCAACATTAGTACAAATTCAACGATACTTCAACAAAATACCATCGTTAATGGTTTACGTCATCTTCAAATTATTTGAGGTTGCTCCTTCATCATCATCGTTGTCATTATTTCTAAGAAAATGCATTGTCAGAAACGTTACTTTGGCTAACCATGATATGAACGTTCCTCGTTACCATTTGCATCATGGGCAACAGTTTCCGTCGTTCATCAGCACAGAAGATGCAATTACACAAATTTTTCATCAGGCAATGTCCTTCTTCTCGTCTGAAATTTCTTAGCTCAACTCTCTCTCCCTCTCTTGCTTTCCCTGACGGTGAGAAATGATACAGCAAGATAGCAATGGATCGGAAGGAATGATTTTAACGTCAAGCAAGACCACAAATACGTTCTACAAACTCCTGTGTATGTCTACGAAAGGATACCTCAAGTGCACTAGCGGAAGAGGACGAAATAAGGGAAAATTGCATTGATGGTGCAGCGGTTAAACCATTATTGTTGTTGTTCTCATGGGTAGCGCTGACGTAATTTCCGTTGTCGGTCAGCATCATCCCATTCAGCAGCGTTGACAATTGTGTTCATCAGATGGCGGCCGTATTATCGCGGCTTCACCACGAAATTGATGATGAAAACAAATCTTGTTTGCTCCTTCTCGCCTTCTCTGTCCCCTTTTTGAAGGCTTACGATAGTAGATACTGTCACGAGTAGCAAATAGTCGACTAATAGGGTAGCGCAATGGCGAGAGTTTTGGCTTGATGAAGGGTAAGGCATTATTTATCGGTGAAGGTAGTAATTGGTGGATCTTACTCAGTGTACAAAAGAGAAATGTTTCTTGACATAAAGTGAACGGCTCAAAAAGGACCTGCACATTAAAATAAAGTAGCTGCTGGTTTCGTGCTTTTGAATGTACAAATCAACCCTACCATCCCTTACTCAACGACTCTCACTATAATACTCACTCAGTTGTGTAGTACAGAGAAAATAAATGAAAATTAATGTTAATGAGAGGAAAGCCTGGCAGTGGGTTCGGATGCAAAACACCATTACCACTAGAGCCGGGCATCAGCGAATCCAAGGTAGTGGAAAAATCACTAAACCCAATATTCAGCATCCGCACTCTATATCGTATAGACGCGGAAGATAATCCTCTCTCCTCTTGACATGTACTCGTACAGAGAGTGGATAATGAAGCAATACCATCAGCATGACGAGTTTACGCTGCCTATGAATTCCACGTTGTAGTTTTAGGTGCTGCTTTGCCGGGATGGCGCGTGAAATCGTTGCTTTTGCAGCCGGTCTGCCTGTAATTATCTTGTATACAAGATCCTTTTGTATCTTTTACATTTGTAAGATGGTAAAACGTGCGCTAGTTTGTCGCTGGATGTAATGACAGACTATCGCCAGTATTTCTAAGGTTGCTTAACAAACGCTAATGAATTATTCCAGCAGCGAAGGATGAAGTTGGAACAATTTGAATCCCAACCAACCTGGCGTGCGTTGTGTAGGCTCAATGATGATTTGATGAAGTGCTACAGCGCGTCCTAATTGGCACTTGCTACAAATGGTAAAGTGCTTGCACGAAAGTCGTCATTAACTGTCATAATTACAGTGAACATCAAGTTGGGAAATAGATTCAAGTTGCAATTAAACATCATTACAATTCCTTTGTTGAAATGTTTTTTGCTAATGCTTTTTCCACATTAGCCAGAAGTGCTTTATGATTAAATAATTAGGTCCTTGGCAGGACAATTCAAGTGGAAGAATTGTGAATTTTCAAAATGATGAGAACTGACACAAGTGCAGTAAATAAATTAGTCGATATTAGATTTTATGTTTGACGCAAGAAAATTGACGTTCTGGATGATGCTCTCTATTATTGTACTATTTTTTAAGTGCAGTACACATTTAGAAGAATCCTTTTGCGTTGCTGATTTTCGAATTGATTTGAAATTGCAAAAGACAAAAAATGAAATCCAACTGGCTACGTTTTGGAAATTATTTATGGTATTGTCTTCTGTGCCTATTAGAAAGTCCCTATGCTGTTTACAAAGACTACTTGCCTCATGTGCAAAGATTCCATAGGTGAAATCGTAAAGATGACTACAAATTTTATTTTTCTGGTGCATTCTACAAATTTAAAGTTATTCAATTGCTAGTACAAGAGTGAAACTATGCGTAACAGGATATCATAGCTCGATAATAGTACGAGGGTGGTCCGATAAGTATTTAGTCTACAAAAGAAAAACGAAAGTTTTGGAAAAAAGGCGACTTGTTTCTCAACTTAACATCCTCTGAGTTCGATACACGACCCAGCAATACTGCAACTTCTTTAACCCATCTGAAAAATACTTTTTCTCGAGGTGTACCAAGTAGGCCTCCGTGGTGGCGATGGCCTCCTTATTCGACTCAAATTTTTGAAGGGCGAATGATTTTTTCAATTTTGGAAACAAAAAGAAGTTGCACGGGGCCAGAATTGGAGAATAAGGTGGATGGTTTAGGGATTTGTCGCCCAATCCAACCAATTTCACTGTGATGACGGCGGAAGTCTGAGCCAGGGCACTGTCATGGTAGAAGAGCACTTTTCTTCGTCGAATGGGGTCTTTTTTCTGCAATTCGGTGTCGAATCGGCCCAATTATTCGGCCTTGTAGAGCCCTGTGACTGTTTTGTGATTCTCCGGGTAATTGATGCAGATCACACCTTGTCGATTCCAGGAAACGGTGGCCATCACTTTTCCGGCTGATACGACTATCTTAGCCTTCTTTAGAGCACGTTCTCCGAGTGAAGTCCACTGTTTTAGCTGCTCCTTGATCTTTGGTATATATCAGTGGGGCCATGTTTCACCAACAGTCTCAAAAGAGGCAGAAACTCCTTCAAATCGCGCTTAAACAGTGCCAGAAACTGCTCTGAAATGGTGTCACAGTTGCGTTTGTTGACTGAAGTGGGCGAACGTGGCACCCACCATGCCAACAGCAATCTCATGCCCAAAATTTTATGCAGGATATGGCTCACGCGGTCTTTTGGGATGCCTACTGTCTCAGCTATCTTGCACAACTTCAATCAGCGGTCTGCCAATACGAGCTCGTGAATCTTTGTCCGGTCATCCTCCGTGGGAGCAGTTTTCAAGGCATCTGGGCGTGGCTTATCAAAAACTGACGTGCGACTACGTTGAAACTCGCTGAACCAATTTTTGTACAGTTCCCATCGCAGGAATAGTCACCGTACACAGCGTGTAAGCGCTCTTTGACTTCATTGCTCGATTTCCCATTTAAAAACAAGAATCAAATCACCGACCGATATTGCTTTTGCTCCATTTTTCTAAAATTCGCGGTCACGCCCGCTTTCAAACGCGGCCAAAAGAAAACGATGAGTCTGATTCGGTAGAAACTTTGAAAGTAGCCATCTATAATAATGCACTACATGATAGTGAATCCTTCTTACGATAGTGGTGCCATCGGGTGGTGAGGCGAAGTACTTGCGGTTTTTAGGTTCGTGGGGTTGACTTCAGTCAAGTCACTGGGTGTATCTGAAAGAATGAGTTTGGAAAACATAAATTCAAAATGTTCATAATACGTGTTGGGTGATAGAGTTGAATAGAACCTGGTCTAAATGCTCACAAACCCTCTCAAATTAAAAAAATATGCCCTAGCGCATGCGTCTGTTTACTGGATACTGAAGCTTGAGTATGTGAAGTAAAAGCAGAATTTTATCGACAAAATATTAGTCACCCCAAACCTGAATGCGAGTATGAGGAAGCCTTGGGATCCAGAGCGGCTTCTTACTCACTAAAATTTACAATTTTGAAACAAGCTTTGAGGGTGTCTTATGAACACTAGGGATAAGGAATAGCTTCATACGGAAAGCAAAACAACACAAAATTCTAGCATAGATGATTCCAAGCCCATTTTGAAAAAGGAGGGCTCCTCGTGACTCTTTCTACCATGAATCCATAAATCCAAGTCCTAGACATTCTCCCTAAGCCAAGGTATTACGCGACCAGTGCCGAGTGGCTTGGTTCATAGCTGGAGGGAAGTACTGGCTGCCTTAAACGCAGCCTCTCTGATATTGGGCTCGACAGAGAGTAACTATGCCTTACCGCTGTAAAATAGGCTCTGAGGTTGGCGTATGTACAAACCTGAAATTAAACGTATCTTATCGGCAAGAAGAATAAAAAAAAAGGTCAAGCGGGATATAACTAGAACTCAATGTGTAGATAGCGTGTGGAATGTGTTTTACGACGGACTACTGAGACTCGAGATGCCAGATGAGTCGCGCTTGGTCGGCTATGCGGATGATGTTGCGGCTCTGGTCGCTGGACGCACCGATGAACTGGCGCAACTTAGGCTAGGTATGCTAATGCGCCGAGTGAGGGACTGGATGACTGCTTGCGGGCTCAGTATAGCACTGGAGAAAACTGAAGTGGTCATCTTGACAAAAAAGAGAATCCCTAGAGTAAGGCTGATCAGTATTGGAGATATGCAAATCGAATCAAGGCCATCGGTGGAGCACCTGGGGCTACTGATCGACTCAAAGATGAGTTTCTCTGAGCAAATCAGGGCAACGGCTGAAAAGGCTGCTTCGGGAGTTTCGGCTCTAAGTCGACTTATGGCCAACGTAGGGGGACCCAACCCACCAAGAAGACGCCTCTTGATGAGTGGTGTAGGGTCAGTGCTACTATACGCAGCAGAAATATGGGGCGACGCTCTCAGTAAGGAGGTATACCGAAAACGTTTGGCACAGGTACAGAGAAGAGGAGCACTGAGGATTGCATCTTCGTATCCGACAGTCTCTGACTCGAGAGAGAGAGTTATTCCAGGCGTGATACCTGTCGCCCTCCTTGCTAGAGAGCACCGCGCTATTTACCTGCGCCGAAACGAGGGTGCAAGGGAGATGGTTATCCGCGAGGAGCGACAGCGCTCGTTCAACGATTGGCAGTTGTCTTGGGTCAATCACACGAAGGAAAGGTGGACTGCGCGCCTCATCCCGGATGAGAGACCGTGGCTAAATCGAAGGCATGGTGAGACTGACTTCTATCTGACCCAGCTTTTGAGCGGGCATGGGTGTTTTCAGTCTTAACTGCATAAGATCGGTAAGTCACGGTCCCCTGATTGTCGGTTTTGCCCAGGAGAAGAAGACAATGCCAGGCTGCGAAGGGACCTCTACAGGGAGACGGAAGATCTCACCCCGGATAATATAGTTGCGGTGATGCTCGAATCAGTTGACAAATGGAACCAGATGGCACATTATGCTCGGGCAGTCCTAAAATATATAAGGGCTCACAGCAGCTGGGGGTGCTGGGGCTGGGGGATCGCTTGCCTGGCACTTCTTCTTCCCCTCTCCCCTCCCGCGTGGAAAGGGATTCTCCAGCTTGAAGGCGCTTCACGGCATAACAAAACGAGCCCTGGCCCGAAGTAATGTGTCAAACGGTTCCAAGCTGGGTTCTCAGGTTGACAGGGGAGGTGTTTAGTGGGTAATCCAGACGCCTTCTTGCGAGCATGGTAGTCCCACACTCTCTGCGTAAATGGCATTCACCTCCCAAACACAAAAAAATTATTTAGATAGCCCAAGACAAACTTCCTCGACGAAGATCTGCACCGTTCTTACGAGAAGAGCGTCTCTGCAAGGAAGACAACGGTCGACATTAGCAGGAATACCCTTGAAAAATAGTCACGAATGCGAAAACAAGCATCCTCAGACCAAGCAAAAAACAGATACCATCTCCTCCTCTACTACGAAGAATATCTCCGGTCATCGGGGGAACTAGCGTAGGCAGGTCGAAAAATAAGAGAAAAAAACACGTCAGTAACAAAGACTAATTCCCATAGAAAGGCAAAATATATAGGAAACTGCCACTTCTATCTACAGGATAACAGGGAGGAAAGGATTGCCCACTGAGAAAAGGACTAAGTGGAGCTAAAACAAAGTGGCACCTGAGATACCTAGCTCAGGGAACTTAACCTGAAGAGTCTAGGAAAATGGCTGTATAAAAACGCTAAGGCGAGGAGCAAGGAATTTCCATAGCCTATGTACAATAGGGGAGTATGGAAAAATCTAAGTCACACTCGACTGAGCAGAAGAACGGGGCAGGGGAACAAACACCCAACTCGACTGACCATACGAGTAAATGAGACAGGGACTCGATTACCCCTCAAGGTCAGCAGAAAAAGCAAACCAGAATGCGGAAAACTATCCAAGTTAGTGATACAACTGGCACGACTACACCCAGCATCAGATATGCAAGTGCATTAAAAAAGCAAAGCGTAGCAGTGATCGTAAAAGAAAATCCTCACCACAATCTTACAGCTGAGGAACTCTTTCAGCTTTCGAGGGCTTTATGGTACAAGACGCGATTGGAGGACGATCTCCACTTTGCAAGCAAACACTGGCTGGAGGAAGTTATTCGAAAATTGAGTATGTGACAAGCATACGTCCGTTGGTCAAAAAGGGAGACGATATCCCTAGACCACAGATCATAAATATATACCTTCCAACAACTGAAGAGTGGTTACCAGGCGTGCTACTTAACATGTTGGCAGCCGCAAACATACGCCTCTGGCACGAGAAGATGGAAGGTCATAAATGCGAGCTCAGTAGGGACTGGCCAAATCCTGTGCGCAGGTTTTTATGAAAACTTAGCAGGCTGCATCGGGAGGTGAGACTCACGTCTGCATTTCGGATTTGGCAAGGTCCATGTGCAAGGACTGGGAAAAGCAGACAAATCCTCTGAAGCTCCAATACCACCGCAGGAGCCAATCCCAGGACCCAACATAAAGGAACTTCATGGAATGGCTAAGTTCTCTGTACAGGAACAGAAGACAACTCAGGCTATATTGAATGAGGAGCCAAACTCAGGAGAGGAAAATCAGGCTACTCTGCCTGAAATGCTGGACCTGAAGGAGGCAAATCAGGCCATACTGCCAAGCTCAGAGAAGACAAATCATGCTAAATTGTCCAAAAAACTAGAACCGGAAAAGAAAACCATGCAGCCTAAGGAGCTAGAAATTAGGGCTAGCGCTGATCCAATGACCCTGGACCTAGGGAAGTCAAATCTGATGTTTGAATACTCAGGACACCGCATTGATTCCAAGTATGGGACAGGATCATCCTAGGGTATTTTATTTTCTTTTGTGACACGAGATTTATTTTATCACATGAGATCTACGACTAGTTCCTATAGAAACCTCTATTTTGATAGAGGGCAATACTCGCGACCTAGTTATTGCATCAGCATGCTTCCCTGGAGACATAAATCAAACTCTTTCAGTGGAGGAGTTTACCTATTCCAGTTGAATGTGACGCCAACAATAGAAGTAGGGATCTGTTTGAATTCATATTGAAATCGAATGTGATCATCCTCAATGTGGGAAATACATCCACTTTCATCACTAGAGCCAGAGAAGAAGTACTGGATATTATTTTAGTAGTATAAGTATTGCCTTCATGGTAAGGAGATGGGGGGTGTTGGCAGAGCCTTCAATGTTTGACCACAGAACTTTGAGGCTGACAAAAGAGGAAATTTTACTTACCTTTTGAAGAACGCTGCCTCATTCGCTTCATATAGAAGGGTAGAGAACCCAACTGATGGAACAAAAGGCTAGTGCAACTCAGATTTGAAGTACGGAAACTGTACAATGCAGCTAAACGTAACACAACTGGTATGCATACCATAGGGCTCTAACAAACTATGGCGAAGAAATCCGTAAAGCAAAACTCCGCAGATTTAAGGCGTTTTGTGAAAATATTACGGAAACTCCTGGCACGGCTAGGCTCTATAAGGTTCTAGCAAGATAGGGAAACAACCTAAACATTTCACTGAAGAAAGCTGCTGGCAGCTACATGGCAACCCATGAAGAGATAGCGCTTTTTCTAATGAAGACCCACTACGCAGGGAGTGAAATTATAAATGAAGAAATTGACTCACTTGTGAGGCCAAAATGCATAGCATGGAAAGGAGCTATCATCACCTTTACGGAAAAGCGTATAAGATGGGCAATAAACTCTTTCTAACCCTCTAAATCACCTGGTGAAGATTGGGTTTATCCAGTCCTCATTCAGATAGGACAGAATCTACTCAAATCCTACTTAATACGGATATACAAAAGTAGTCTATCTTTGGAAAGTATACCAAAGCAGCGATTTTTATTCCAATGGTGTATAAAAGTGACACCACCAACCCAAACGCATGCAGACCAATCAGCCTAACATCGTTTATACTCAAAACGATGGAAAAAGTAGTGGACAATTATATAAAGACAACGACACTTACGAATTATCCACTACATCCCAATCAACATGCATACAGGACGGACAAATCGACGTAGACCGCACTCTATTCACTAACCAGGCAGATCAAAGAATCCTTGGAGCACAAAGAAGTTGCTCTAGGTGCATTTCTTGGCATTGAAAGGACTTTCGCCAATGCAAGCCATGTAGCGGTTTTCCGCAGGGAGGGGGGTCCTGTCAACTCTACTATGGAGACTCATGGCCAATGGTATTCTGAAAAGGCTATCTGAAAGTGGCATAATATGTCGTGCTTATGCGGATGATATAGTCATTTGAGTTCGAAGAAAATACGAAGGAATACTGTGTGACATCTCGCAGGGCGCACTTCATATTGTCAATAACTGGTGCCAACAAATTGGTTTGAGTCTTAACCCTGCCAAAACCATGCTGGTACCATTTAAAAAGAAGCCGAAAACCGGAAAAACTTCACAACGTAAGCTTAAATAGAGTGGATATTGAGCTCAAGAAAGAAATTAAGTATCTTGGAACTCATCTGGATAGTAAGCTCACGTGGAATCAACATATTGAAATGGCGACAACAAAGGCCACATGAGTCCTGATGGTGTGTAGGAACATGGCAGGCAGATCTTGGGGATCCAACCCAACTACACTGCGATGAATGTACACTATGATGGTGAGACCAATCATCACCTATGGAGTTATCGTCTGGTTGGGCAAGTTTTAAGAGCACACAACAAGGAGGTACTCAGTTGTGTTCAACGTATGGCCTGTGCCTGCATCACAGGAGCAATGAGGTTGATCTTAATGGCGGCACTCAAAAAAACTGTTAAATCTATCACCCCCCCATCTGACGAACGAGCTGAAATCATGGTCCCTAACAATCAGGATATTCTATCACAAAAGGTAAGTTATCCAAGCTGCTTCCATGGATCAGTGCACCATTTGACGGTTTAATGACTGAGTACATCTTTGACAAAATGCTTTTTAACGAAGTTGCGCAACAAGAGGGAATCGAGCGCTGAGTTTAATGTACACCTCACAGAGCCATATGCTACCAAGTGGTACACGGACGGATCAAAGACCACAGAGGGAACAGGAATCGGAGTATTTGGACTGGGCACAAAATACTATGCATCACTGGGAATGATGCCAAGCATATTCTTGGCTGATAAATGTTCACACCCCGAGCGAAGAAAAGGACGAAAAATTGAAGGAAACTTTTTACAATCCCTTGGAAAGACTAATCGTTGATTCATTGCCTACAAACGACACACAAATGATTCTCGTATTATCAACTAGAGGATATAGATTCCACCATGAAACAAATGACAATGGCCAGTGCCTGATTGACTTTGCATGTAGCAGAAATCTAGTCATACGTTCAATTTGCTTCCCACATCAACGCACTCATAAAATGACCTGGGCATCACCGGATGGCAAGACACAACACCAGATCGACCATTTTCTGATCCAACAACGATGGGCTTCGAGCATACTTGACCCCCGTACACACCGAGGAGCCACTTGTAGCTCAGATCATTACTTAATGAAATTAACCTATCTATGTCGTATGTCAAAGGCATATGTGAAGTATAGCTCACTACAAAAATTTGATATCGAAAGGCTCCAAACGGCGTTTGTGGTTAAACATTTTACGGAATCCCTTGACAACCAGCTGACTCCCGTCTTATCAGACGCATCGTTAAAGACGAGCAATGAGCTCTGGATGGAAGTGAAAGCGGCTATTCAGACCATTGTAGAGTAGATGATTGGGCATCAAGCCCAGCGCAAGAGAAATGATTGGTTCAATGATGAGTGCCAGAATGCGTTGGACAAAAATAATCACGTATATAAAGATTACAAAGGTAGGAAAACCAGGACGAAGCGAGAAGACTAAGAAAATCTCAGAAGAATAGCGAATTAGATAATTCGAATTAAGAAAAGAAAATACTATGACAACCAATTGAGAAGTATAGATGTAAGTCTAGCGAGCAACAACACAAGACAAGCATACAAAGCAGTGAAAAGCCTGAAACGTGGTTATCAGCCCAAAACCACGCTCTGTCGTGATAACATCGGCAATATCATCGCTGATGAAACCAAGATTAAGGAAAGATGGGCATCATATTTCAAAAACCTCCTTAATCCTCCGCACAGCTCCACAGCATCGGAGCCTATAGATATCTGCGGAGGGCTTCCATTGGTCTCAGCAACTCTGGATAAAGTTTATTCCATCATCAAAGCCCAAAAGAATTATAAAGCGCTGGGAATCGAAGAGATTTCAGTGGAGCTCATCAAATTGGTGGCAGCAGAGTTCATAAGGCCATCCGCAAAATCATTCAGCACATTTCGTAACAAGAACAGATGTCAAAAGAGTGGAGCTAATCAATTATATTCCATATCCCCAAAAAATGTGACAAGCTGCAGTAAGAAGATTGTAGAGGCATATCTTTACTTTGTACGGCGTACAAAATATTTTCAAAAAACTTAGAAAATAAAATTGGATCATATGCCAACAGTATTACTGGGGAGTATCAAGGTGGTTTCAGAGCAGGTGGATCACCAATAGACCAATTCTTCACAGAGAAGCAGGTACTTGAAAAATGTGGGAGTTCGACATGGACATACACCAAATTTTCGTTGACTTTAAGCAAGCATATGACGGTATTAATCGTAACGTACTGTATCAAATAATGCTTTGCTTTGGCATCACATCCAAATCAGTCCAAAAATGACAATGACATCGACGACATCCCAATTCCGCATCAATAACCAACTTACCGATGCCTTTGATACAAATATCGGACTAAAGCAGGGAGATGGGCTGGCCCCATTTCTATTCAATTTGGCTCTGGATTACGCTATAAGGAAGCTCGATACACAAGGTACATTACTATACAAGTCGAGCCAAGTAGCAGCCTACGCGGACGACATCAACATTTTGTCAAGGTCATTAACAACTGCCAAAGAACTCTTCCTGAAACTCGATAGCGAAGCAAAACTGGTAGGGCTACATCAATGAAAATAAAACAAAGCTCATGACGCAGTCGAGGAAAAATACCTCAAATACACAAAATATCACACTTGGCGCAAGCAATATCAAAAATGTGAGCAAATTTGTGTATTTAGGCGCCAAAATAATGAGAACTCGTAATGAAAGAGACGAAATACGCCAAAGAATACTAACTGTAAATAAAATATTTTATTCAGTTTTGACCACCTTGCATACAAAGAAAAACAAAGCTCCAAGTATACAAATCTGTGATAAGACCTGTGTTATGTTATGGGTGTGAAACATGGACACTAACCCAGGCATCCGTGAATATATTGAACGCCTTTGAGCGATGGGTCCTGAGGCGAATAATGGGAGCGAACCTAGACGGAGACCAATGGCAAATTTGATACAACCATGAGCTGTATGAAATTTTTGATAATGCCGAGGGCCTCAAGGATCGTCAGACTGCGGGAGCTGCAATGAGCTGGTCACATGAATCTTATGGACGAACAATGGATACCCAAAAAGGTATTCGTTGGGAGAACTGAAGGCCGGAGACCAGTGGGGAAACCGAGAACATGCTGGTCTGACTCAGTCGATGAAGACAGTTTATTGCTGCTTGGATTTTGAAATTGGAGGACGCGATCAATGGATCGAGACAGTTGGAGGTGGTATTCGCAGGAAGCGAAGACCCGAGAGGGGCTGTAGTGCGACGAAGAATAAGATAATCCTGGCGGGGGTCTATGCAATTGCAGTAAGTACACAACGTTGCATAAACAGAATATATAGGAACAAAGAAATAGCGATCTTGTCTCGCATCAAGCAACTATTAAAGCCCTTGAATCATAAACGATAAAACCGAAGATGGTTGAAGAATGTTGTACAAACCTTAAACAGCTGGGTGAGAATGGAGAGTTTACTCTGTGCTGGGGCTTAGGGTACTCAGGAGTTGACGATAATGAAAAAGTAGACCTCTTAGCGAAGAAAGGATCATCGATAGTAGTCGTTGGTCTTCAACCCTTCAGTGCGGTCAAGATGCACTTTGTGTGGAGACACCTGAAAGAACTATAAATTAGAGAGCGCAAAAAACACTGGAGGAGTTATCCAGGACTTAACACATGGAAAGCGTTTCTTAGCACCTATGATGAGAAATGATACAAATCGTACATCAAATTAGGCAAGAATCAACTAAGGATCTTCACAGGGTTGCTCATGGGGCACTATGAACTTGGAGGACATCTTAGGAAAATGGGTTTTAGGGAGAACGGCAAGTGCAGGTTCTGCAATTTCGCTGATGAAGCACCAAACATCTTCTGACGTGCTGGGGAGCTCTGTTTCGTAGAAGGAGAGAAATGCTTGGAACTTACTGTCTAGCTGATGAGCAACCTGGACACTGTTACGGATAAAGTAGAGGGGCATCAACATTACCTCGCCCCGAACACTATCATAGCATTCGCGTGAATCGTTAAATTAAGCAAGCCTAAGCCGCACTCGATTAAGGTTTTGAGTGACACTCCTAATTGTACTCGCAGCAGTAAGTTAAGTACGAATACTTGCAGTTTTGAGTTTTAAAGAATGATAAAAATGAATAAATACAACCCATACTGGGAGATAGGTAGGTTGCGGTGAAAGTATATGCAACTTCAGGTCCGGAAGGAATGCTTAGAACCACTGACCAACACCATTCACATCCTGAACGAGAAGGTTCAACGCCGTTTAAAGACTGGAAATGCCCTAACGAGACAAGTTGTGGAAATGCACTTACCTTCAATATTGGGTATCATGACAAAGGACTGCCTGCAGCCAAACTCAAGTCAACATCCGAACTTTCAAGTCGCACAATATCGAACAACTCTGTCAGAGGAGAACACGAAAAGCGACAAAGCTTCTACGTGCCTACTACAAAAAAAAAACGGTTTAAGACACCTCCGAACCCTCTTAACAACCGTGTAGAATAATGGTAAACATTAGGTGAAATTATGGGAAGTCGACGTGAGATTTACCGCACTTGGCCAAAAATAACAAGCTCTCGTGTGCGAGAAATGTGTGAGGCAGTGATGCGAAAGACACTAATTGGCACCGGTCAAAAGTGTACCACAAAGCAATGATAAAAACGAACAGACCTAAATTAATCGAATTGTTGCGGTCTCTCATAACACTTACCGAGAAAATTCACTTAGAACCTTTTGGGGAGGAAACACAATTCGCGGCAATGCTGACCTGAGAAGGACGACGAACGATTTCATTTAATTAACGCGGATGATATTTAAAATTTCACTTCTGTTTACAAGGTAATCCATTTCACTTTTATTTACAATCTGATCTGACAGTACAAACTGTCAGAGAAGATGTTCAGCTGATTCAGCCGTAATTGAAGTGATCGCCACCAGAGTGATTGAAGGTGGAGTGGAAATCACGCAGAGTCTGAGTGAAACCACTCCCCGAGAATAAGAAGAACCACTCTGAAGAGGTGGCTGACCCGAGACAAAGGAACTTGGTCGGAGAGCGGGACATTGGCCGTTAGGAGGAGATTATGAAAGTGCGCGATGAATGAGGCGCCTCCTCTTCTTGAGTTTTTTTTTGTGGTAGAGAGGTGAATGCCATTTATGCACAGGGTGTGGGACTCTCATGCGTGACTGGACTACCCATTAAACACCTCCCCTGTCATCCTGAGTTTGGGGGAGTAAATTAAACAGCGAAGCGACGAGCGTTGGTGGATTGTTAAGAAGCGGTGATAACAGAAGACGTGGAAAAGCGACGAAGTGGAAGTTTATTCAACCAGTGGTGATTGAACGTAGACGGAATAAAACGACGAGGCAGGATTGGGTGCAATAAGTGGCAACGTAAGTGGATGAAAGACAATGGAGGCAGCAAAGCCCCTTTAGATACGCGTAGTCCGTAAGTTTTCATTCTTAAAAAAACTCCTTGTTTGGTGTGATTAAGATAGACATTTTGAATTAGTTGGAGATTTTGCGCAACTTAATTAATTAATGATTTTGTATATTAGAAATTTAAGCCATGTCATTAAACATGAAATTCCAGGAAAAAGGAAAGGTAAATTTTATTTGAAGAATTTGATTGAAGTCAAGTTTCAGGTTGTGACGGGTACGGCTTGAGCGGTAAATCGCGTAAAAAAAAATACCAGAAGTTAGGTGTGGAGTATAGTTATAGATTACAAGTCGAAAGTTTAGTGTCAGTGTTCGGGGGTGTCGTATATAGGGCGGCAAATTCGAGGGGTAGTATTTTTCCACATCCTGTGATCGAAATAAAGGAAAGAAAAGGGCGAGTAAGCGGTTTTCATTATAAATCTAGGGAAACGTAGGGGAGCCTGATAGGGTGAAAAATTGTGTTTGTTCCGTATTTAGAAGGTCCCGAGGTAAGTGTGTCACGAGGTGCATAGTGTGGCAACTAGCTTTCGTTCGACCGCTAGGGAGTCCTAAAAAAGTGGAGTAGTGAAGTTGGTTTGTTCGTTGTGTGAGAATAAGAAATGCCAAGCCGTATTCTCGCTTGGCGGCTTATTGGGGCCTTGGTGGACAAGCGAGTGGGGCCCCACGCCCGTCTCCGGACGAGCTGAACCGGGTCCGTAAGCCCCGCCGGAGCACCCTAGTTGGGTGCAATCGAGGCTCCCGAGAAATATCTGGGGGTGTAATGAAGATCATTTATGCCAATGAAGATCATTTATTTTTTGAGAGAGGTTGCTCTGTTCATGGAACTTTAAGTACTCAAATGAGAGTCGAGGTAAATTAGGTATGTCAAAGGTTGGAGCACATGTAGTAATCTAGGAGCTATGGCTCTAAAAGCAGCGCTGACACAGGCACACCGCACAAACTCAATTTAACAAGGAGTAACCATTCAGTCACCTTCCCCATCGCAACACTCGCTCTTTTTTTTTTTCTTCGCATGAAAAAATAAGTGAAAAAAAAAAAAAAATTTCTCTTGTACTTAACACCCGGGAAACAAAATTCTAAAACTGTTTAATATTTTAACGTGTAGTGATTTTATTTCAATATCTTTTGAATATAATTTAACTAATTGCGGTGTAACGCGGTATCCAAATGCTTAGAACAAAACGGTTAACCCCTTAAATTATAGGAACGATAAAATCATTGTATCATTTAAACCCCACAAAATTTGTCAAATTTTACCCATCCCAACCATAATATCAATTAAAAATTGTTTTGTTTGTCGGTAATTAACGCGTGCCTGTCGTATTCTTTCGATTTATTTCCCCCTTAATTACGCCTAATAGTTATAAACATAAATTGCTTTCAATTGAAAACTTAATCGAATCTACAAAAAGACGATTTTTAATTTTAAAAACCACCGAAACGAGTGTGCATTATCACCATCACGGGTTCACTCATAGATGGCACTATTCAACGAAACTTTGCGCGATTTTCCATTGTTGTGTCGTTGCTCGATGGCTCGGCCCCGCCAATTTGGCAACTTGGGAAAGACGACAGAAAGAAAGACAATCTATAAAACACCGTTAACTGAAGTTAGAAACCGGCAAGCGCCTTGGAATACCTTGGGCCACCAATTTCCACGAACAGCGTGATGAATTAACCAGTTGTCAACAGGTTTCGAATCCGCAATTTGCTAATCACTTCCTAGTTGGAATTGCGTGCCGAAGTGAAATTAATCAGCCTGAAATTGTACAGCATCCGGTTTTGATCTTTCCCGGAAAACTTTAGTCGAGTTTATTGGAGTTAATATATTTGTGGGAAATATAGCTGTACATGGTAGTGGTGGCGCAAACAACGTGATTCGTGGACCCATGTTAATAAATGGTTCTTTACAAAAGTGCTGGTAAGCAGTCGGCATCGTTGGTATTGTTTTTGCTGAATGAAGTGAAATAATTTGCTCGTTTTAGGACTGTGCTTTCGTAGTGAAAGTTTGAAGAAGCTGCAGTGCAATGGCCCCGAAGGAAATTGACGCGAATAAATCTGTGAAGGGGGCAAATGTGGAAAAAATTATCATCGTTCTCATGGCATTCTTCTGAGTTTCGTGAATCGAAGTGAATCTGTTTGGCATAGAATCGTAGCGGGTGTACGGAATTTTAAAGAGGGTGAAATCGAGGGTGAAAGCGAAAGTAGGTTGAGTTTATTGTCTCTTGACTGTTGATGTTTTGGTGTCTAGTTTTGGAATTCGATTTCCGATTGAAGTCGTTTAAAATTTAAACAACGTGAGAGAGTTTGGATCCAAAGCATGTCAACATTATTCAAAAAAACACAATGAATGAATTGGAACGCGTGAGGCTAGGGTCCATTATTTCGACGCTTGCGAACGTTCAACGCTTGATTCTTGTTTGCTCGAAAGCAAGAAGTATTTATTTTTGGACGAATATCAATCATTCCGTGCTACCTTCACGCGTGTTGATGATTTAAATTATTGTTTGTATTACATTGTTTGCGCGGTGTCGTCTATGCACCGCATCTCTACTGTTTGAGAAATTGTTTCGCAATTCAACGTCTCATTTGGAGGAATGTTAATGTATGGCTAAAGCTGGGGTGGCGGGAAAAACTAATTTGGCCGAACCAAAACAAAAACTTCGGATTACAATATCGGGTCGTAAGGCAGAGTATAAAAATCCTCCGTCTCCGAAGGCTGCTGACGTTGGCACTCACGAAGGACTTGGCAGACTCAACATTACTCGCAGTGGAAAACGTACGCAACCTACAGGACGAGCTCCTGACTTTTCATATCAAGAATCCTCATCAGACTTGGCCTACACAGTGGCTACCCAAGACTATTTGCAGTCGGAGTTTGCTGCCCAAGGGAAGGGGTTAGTGCAAAAGAGCTCTTCATCAGCACGGCTGGAAAGGCAGTCATCTCGAGAAGAGTTCCTCGAAGAAGATAAAGTGCAGTTTCGACATCATGACCTTTTCCTGGAGCGTGGAAGCCGTTTTCCTCGCCCCGCAAGCCATGCACCCCTGAAAGCGCCAACAATTGATGAGAGGCTGAGTCGGGTTCTAGATTATGTGAACGAAACCTATTCCCAGAATAACCTTAACACACCTAACGCTATTGAATATGAGGCTTCTACTGAAACACCTGCTCAAACCATAAGCAAAGTATCCGATACTCCACCACCCCGGGATATTCAAAAGGACAAAAACTCATCCATTTTCCATTCAGCAACTAGTAATGACTCAGACGATAGTCCTTTAAGTGATGCTGGACGTAAAAGAATCAAATATGTAGGACAGCCGACGCTATACACAGCTGAAGAAAAAGAGATCCTTGAGGAAAGACGTGAAGGATTCCGGAACCTTGCGGGAGTAAGTGAACATTCCTTGGAATCAGATTTCCTGAACGAAAGTCAAATGCCAGCTTTTAGTGATTCAGTGGTGACTCCTGAGGAGGCGATAAGCATTCTATACAAGTTATACAATGTCGTATCTGTTTATTTTGCGGGACATAACAAGTTCACGAAGTTCTTGACCAATTGTTAATATATTAAACTTTTAATGGCTCAAACGCAACCCTACCTAAAATTAAATTAAAATTATCATTCGAAACTAAAATATTGCACACTAGTAGTTAAAACAAGGCATGTGTATGAAATCATTTTTATAAAGTGCAAACACTTCAAATGAAGATTCAACATAAACTTAATCTAAGACTATTTGGAACTATAAAATAAAATTATCCGGAGGTGCGAAGAACAAATTACCGGTTTATCCGCGTGCGCGATAGTTTTAAAATAAGAGAGTGTGTTTACGAACTTATTGGTGCGTCGAAACAGGCAACAATTAAAATTTGCGGGGAATACTGTGTTGAGGTGAACTATTTTGCTAAGGAATTATTACCAGTCGCCGTGCACCTAGAGCTGACCAAAACTTTCTCAATGCAATCACGGTGTTGATAGTGCAAGGATAAATACGGGTACCCCATGCCATTTGAATTGAGGACAAGCCGCAATAACTCCATGGCCTGCCGTGATTACAGTGATTGATAACTACTCGTACACATACAATACCCAAGCCCCATTTCGATAACGATTTCAAATTCGTCCGAAGAACCAGCACTGGAGCAGTACTAATTAGCTGATGCCGCGTTTGATTCGCTTTCAAGGTCTCGGCAACCGTTTGTTCGGATGATCGAACATATGTCGCCTCGTTGCCAATCAACGAGCAAGAACGATTCTAGCGGGAAGAAACGAAAGGATTCGGCGGAAGACAGAAAGAGCACCTCTACAAACGTGGACAAATATCGAAAGAGCTCGTATAGCTCCCGTAACCGATCATATTCATCACTAAGAAACCTCCGCTCAACCATACGTGAATCAGGGAATAATAGTCATAGTCAGCGACAGCTATTCAGTTGGTCGTCTACGAATAATTGTATAGCACCACAACAACTGAAGGCCGGCTGCAGAGAATGGTGTGGAATTGCTTAAACGTATCATTGAGGTCGGAAATGAAACTAAGCCAAATCAAACCTATCTTTGAGCGTCATGCAGGCGAATTTCTGCACTTTAGGTAACCGGTGATAAGGCCAACGAGAACTATGCAGTGCTTACTCCTTACATGGAATTTCCCAAAACCTTAGTGCAGGAGCAGCATTTATGTCGTGAAAATATCTCAAAACGTTGCATTAAGTTAGATTTAGATGCGTTGATGGAAAAAATATGATTTTATCGTTCTTCTATTTATAATAAGTTATAAAATTTGTTTTATATATATACAAAATATGCAGATACATATATTAGATTTCGACCATAGAGTTCGGTTTCAAATTAATTGGAAGCCTAGAAATTTAGTTGACGCGTTCTCATTAGCTGAACGTGATTAAGATTAAACCTTTTTACTTTGCCTGTTGAAAAGCAACTCGGTTATTTCAAAACCTTACGAAATATTTAAGAAAACTAGATGGAATCTTAAGTTAAGAAGAAAAAAACAAAGAAAAAAGGAAAACTAACTTGAAAAGCATAGTATAAATATGCAACATTTGGTATTTATATGCTATAAGTAATATGAGCTCATGGTCTTGACTCGGAACAGAATACTTAACGATCTATTAAGCAATCGATTTTTGGTGGTACTATGCTTTAATTTATATTTTGTTTATCGCAAATTTTGAAGTCTTTGCATTTTGAAGAGAATCATTTTACAGTAAGTGATAGGTTAACATTCTTGAAAACCATGCGGTTTGTAAATGAAATGAAGAATTAAACAAAAAAATTGGTCTTTTCCCTTCCGGTTTTTCTGACCGAGTATAGGACCCGGTACGGTGGCAGGCTTCCACCTCAAAATATGAGCCAGCCACCGGGCACAATTTAATCCTTTTTGTTTCAGGTGACTTTATGGGTTGAGTGGCCCAAGCCAAGTGCCTTTTTATGGCATAGAGTTATGCAATTCAATTGTATAATTCTATGACATAAATTGGTCACCGGGGTACTCCCCTTCTGATGGGAAAGTTCATATAATTCAAGTTGTATGAGATTACCACTCAGAAGAGGGATACCTGGCCACTTCAACAATTTAACATTGGATTTATTCCGGTTGGGTGGGCATGAAGGGGCTCCACCACCACCCGGTTGCCCCTCTTTCATTTGTGGGCCCTGAATGTATTTGGGTAAAGACGAGGTCACCCCAAATTAGCCTTTCTTGTCAGGTTGCACTTGTTCTCGTAACAAGTCATAATTCCTTCGTGGAGGTTATCTACAAATTTGCGACTTCGGTCGTCCTCTTGTGATCTCTGCAAGCAATTCGTGAATGCGAAATGTTTTGTAGTGAGGACATGATATTCGCCTCGGAGTCCTTAGCACGGAGGATACACAACTGGAGAGTATTAGAGAACTTCTCAGCTAGTGATCATCTGTGCATTCTGCTTGAGATAAGCGATGTTGTCTCCCGACGTCCGTGCTTTCGACTTTATCCAACTGGATGGAACGTCGGAAGGAGAGGTTCAACGAGGTTCTCACAGCAGGTGATCTGCAGCAGGGGACTTCGGAGAGAACGGAAGAACTAGTAGCTCAAAACGTGGTGAACTCAAATATGAGCATCATCACTACTGCTTGCTGCGCTTCTCTGCCCCGTCGAAAACCCCGGCACGGTAAGCCCCCAGTGTACTGATGGTCTACTGAAATCACTGAAAAACGCAGGGAGTATCACAAGCTTTGGCGTGAGGCTCAACGGGCACGGAGCCGGGACGAGGCAAGCAACCGCGTAGCAGCATATAAGTCAGCCAGGAAATGCCTTCGCAATTGATCAACAACAGCAAGGCTCGCTGCTGACAAGATCTAGTGGACAATGTGAACAAGGATCCGTGGGGCCTTGGCTACAAGTTATTTATGCGGAAGCTTGGTGCCCTACAGAACCCTTGTATACATGATGCGGAAAAGATGGACCAGATAGTGCGGGCACACTTCCCCGCTCATCCCGGCCGTGTTGACGCTGACCATGGCGAAACAGCAGTAGAGTGTCCACTCTTCACACAGCCGTAACTGGAGGAGGCAGTCCTTTCATTGAAAGCGAAGAAGGCTTCAGGTCCAGGTGGTGTTCCAGCTGAAGTATTGCGGCTCGTCTATCATCATTGTCCTGCCTTGCTGCTCAGCACATTCAACGCTTGCTTTCGGGACGGGGTTTTCCAAATACGATGGAAGGTGGCGAGGCTCGTGCTGATCAGCAAGGGGAAGGGAAATCCTGAATCGCTGTCTGCATAGACTCGGCTGGGAAAGTGCTAGAGAAACCTATCAAGGGAAGACTCACTGACGCAATTCGTGCTGCTGGGGACCTATCTCCTCGACAGTACAGCTTTAGAGTAGGACGCTCTACCATTGATGCGATTGTAGAGGTGGTGAGCGTGGCATATAGTCGCACCAAGTGACGGATCGTCCTGTTGGTGACACTCGACGTCAGGAATACCTTCAACTCCGCTAGATGGGTGGATATTCTGGATTCGCTGGAGAACCCTTTACAAGTTCCAGAATATCTAATGCGGCTTTTGAGGGACTACCCAAAGGACCGAAGCCTGCTCTACGACACGACACAGAGTCAACGAAGGATGGAAATCACATTGGGTGTTGCCCAGGGATCTATCCTTGGTCCAGACCTATGGAACGTGTCTTATGACGGGCTGCTGAGACTTGAGATGCCAGATGAGTCGTGCTTGGTCGGCTATGCGGATGATGTTGCGGCTCTGATCACTGGACGCACCGTTGAACAAGTGCAACTTAGGCTAGGTATGCTAATGCGCCGAGTGAGGGGCTGGTTGACTGCTCGCGGGCTCAGCTTAGCACTGGAGAAAACAGAAATGGTCATCTTGACCAAAAAGAGGATCGCTAGAGTAAGGATGACCAGTATTGGCAACTTACGAATCGAATCGAAACCATCGGTGAAGTACCTGGGGCTACTGATCGACTCGAAGATAAGTTTCTCTGAGCAAATCAGAGCAACGGCTGAGAAGGTTGCTTGAGGAGTATCGGCTCTGAGTCAATTCCTGGCCAACGTAGGGGGACCCAATCCATCAAGAAGACGCCTCTTGATGAGTGCTGTAGGGTCAGTGCTACTGTACGGAGTAGAGGTATGGGGCGACGCTCTCGGCAAGGAGGTATACCGAAAACGTTTGTCACAAGTACAGAGAAGAGGAGCACTGAGGATTGCATCTTCGTATCCGACAGTCTCTGACTCGGCGGTGAGAGTTATTGCAGGCTGATACCTGTCGCCCTCCTTGCTAGAGAGCACCGCGCTATTTACGTGCGCCGAAACGAGGATGCGAGGGAGACGGTTGTCCGCGGGAGGAGACAGCGCTTCTCTTGAAGGCGCCTCACGGCGTAACAAAACGAAACATGGCCCGAGCTAATGTGTCAAACAGTTCCAGGCTGGGTTCTCAGGTTAACAGGGGAGGTGTTTAGTGGGTAGTACAGTCACCTTCTTGTGAACATAGGAGTCTCACACTCTGTGCATAAATGGTATTCACCTCCCTACCACGAAAAAACCCATTCGGTTTACTCCAGTGCTAAACTGAACCCGCGAGCAGTCATCCAGTCTCTCACTTGGCGCGTTAGCATACCTAGCCTAAGTCACGCTTGTTTCACGGTGCGTCCAGCGAACAGAGCCGCAACATCATCCACATAGCCAATCAAGCACGATCAATCTGGCATCTCCAGTCACAGTAGCCTGTCATAAGACACGTTCCACAGGTCTGGACCAAGGATAGATCCCTGGGTAACACCCGATGTAACCGATAACTTTCGTAAGCCCTGTGTCGTGTCGTAAAGTAGGCTGCGGTCTTTCAGGTAGTCCCTCAAAAGCCGCAATGTCTAATGCGGCTTGAAAAAACTTGAACTTGAAAAGCGTTTTCCAGCGTACCCAGAATATCCACCCATCTAGCGGAGTTGAGGGCATTCCTGACGTCAAGTGTCACCAACAGGACGATCCGTCGCTTGGTGCGACTATATGCCTCTGCCTTTTGTACCGCGCTCACGATCTCTGCAATCGCATCAATGGTAGAGCGTCCTACTCTAAAGCCTTGCTGTCGAGGAGATAGCACGAATCGCGTCAGTGAGTCTTCCCTTGATAAATTTCTCTAGCACTTTCCCAGCCGTATCTATGCAGACGGCGATTCGGGATTTCCCTTCCCCTTGCTGATCAGCATAAGCCTCGCCACCTTCCATCGCACCGAGGAAACCCCGTCTCGAAAGCAAGCGTTGAATGTGCTGAGCAGCAATTCAGGACAATGATGATAGACAAGCCGGAACACCTCAGCCGGCACACCATCTGGACCTGGAGCCTTCCTTGCTTTCAACGAAAGGACTGCCTCTTCCAGTTCCAGTTGTGTGAAGAGTGGACACTCTACTGCTGTTTCACCATGATCAGCGGCAATACGGACGGAATGAGCGGGGAAGAGTGCCCGCACCATCTCGTCCATCTTTTCCGCATCATGTATGCAAGGCTTTTGTAGAGCACCATGCTTCCGCATAACGAGTTTGTTGCCAAGGCCCCACGGATCCTTGTTCACATTGTCCACCAGGTCTTGCTATTGTTGATCAATTCGCGAAGGCCTTTCCTGGCCGACTTATATGCTGCAACCCGGTTGCATGCTTCGTCACGGTTCCGTGCCCGTGGAGCCTCACGCCGAAGCTTGTGACACTCCCTGCGCTTTTCAGCGATTTCAGTTGACCACCAGTACACTGGGGGCTTACCGTGCCGGGGTTTTCGTCGGGGCACAGAAGCGCAGCAAGCAGTCGTAATGATGCTCATAGTTGAGTTCACTACGTCCTGAGCTGCCAGCTCTTCCGTCCCCTCCGAGGCTCCTTGCAGCGGTTCACCTGCTGTGAGTACCCCGACGAAACTTTCGACGTCCATCCTTCCGATGTTCCATCCAGTTGTAGAAAGCCGGAAGCACGGACGTCTGGAGACAACATAACTTATCTCAAGCAGAATGCTCTGATGTTCACTGGCTGAGTAGTCCCCTAGTACTTTCCAATTGTGTATCCTCCGTACTAAGGGCTCCGAGGCAAATATCAAATGTCCGGAATGGTTCTCTCACAGCCAATACGGCGGGCGGTTGGCGTATTTCCGATGTTTAGTACGACGAGCGCCATCCTGGCCGCCATTTCCAAGACTCGTTTTCCCCACGGATCTGTTTGAGGCATGTCCCAGTCGATTGCTTTCACGTTGAAGTCTCCCCAAACGAGCTCGTTGCCCTCTGCGTTCGAAACGGTGCCCTCTGGAGCATTAAGCTTGGCTTGAAAAGATCATATCGATACATTCGGCGTTAGGTACACACTAAAGAAGGTGGTCCTTGAGCACCGAACCCACACGAAACCATCCTCCCATCCACAACTCTCCGCTTGGAAATCACTGTTCCGAACCCAGATGGCGGCAGTACCCATTTCGTCAGGATACCATGATGCTGAACTTTCATCATGATGTTGCTCACTCAGCAGCAAGAAGTCGACTTTCATGTCCCTTGCAAACTGCTCAAGCAGATTTTGGGCGGTTGAACTGCGGTGTAGGTTAAGCTGCAGAATGTGGGTCATCGAAGCTCTGATTTCGCCTTAGCTAGACCTTCCTGGAAAACCCGGCATTTTCCTGATCCCAAGACGTATACAGTGTGCCTCCTTTATACACTCTTTTGTTTAATGCCCCATTTGACCGTATTTGTAACATAGGGAACTCCTATCGGGTCCTTTGCATGCTTGTGCGGTGTGTCCATAGCCAAGGCATTTGAAACATTGAAGAGGCGTTGCTCTGTGCCGTATCCTACAAACAACCTACCCTATTCGTACTTTTCCCCTTCTTCAGAAATTGTTCGGCGTCCTTTTCGGTCAAGAATGAACCTATGGCTATTGAATCAGTTCATTACATTTTGCAAAAAAATTTTAGCGCTATAATTACAAAATTCAAATAAAATAGCATTTTTTCATAAAAAAATGTAAATCTCGGAAACTACTTAACGGATCGAGTTGATTTAAGTTTCATTTGTTAGATATAAATTATTTATATTGAATTAACTCAACAAAAATTTAAGAAAAAATTTGCTAAAATTTCCTAGAACAAAATGTGGAAATTTGATACAAATTAAACGTTTTATATTTCCAGTCAACTTTAACATCTTGGAATAAAAATCAGATATAAAATAAACGAGAAGGGCCATGGTAATCCTGAGTTTAGTAGTAAGTAGTTTGTCTACGTAACATATATACGAGTATTTTGTTCGCTGCAAATATTGAACCCGTCAAGAGACATTTCATTTTTAATATAACTAATATCCAGCATTCTCTATAAAAATTCTCACTGAGTTCTCGTAAGTCACGGTTCGTTTCTTTTCCGAATGGATGCTTAAAAATAAACCCAGAACAATGTCCTTTCTCAAATTCTTTATGAGACTCCCACTTAAAAGGCATTCCACGGAAGCGAATTCATAGAAAGCCATTATTTTTATCAACCCCATAGCATTTCTCAACTGCATCGGTTGAGTTGACTTCAAACATCAGGACAATGGACAATGAAGTTCAATGAAACGATAAATGATAACGAAAAACGATATTCCATAGTCCGTGAATGGACTACGACTGGTCCAAACAAAGTCCATTGACGAAAACGAATCACTCCCGACTGAAGGGTAATCATTTTCCTTGTGTTTCCCGTTGTTTTTTTCCTTTTTATTGTTTTTATTCCCCCTGTCCTTTCTTCCTTTCTCACTACAGCCTTCACACGCTCTTCTCCCGAACATAAATACTTTCTGGCCATAGTCGATTTCTATCCTTAACCAAGATTGATGCATCCTTAGAGATGCTGGCGGTTAGTCCATTACTCCATCATTTCTATCCAATCTTCATCTTGGGGATTGTATGAGACCATTTTTCTCGCCTTCGTCTTTTGTTCTCTTGCCTTGTTCTTACGGTTCAGTTCAGTTCAGCTGAATTGGGTTTTTGGTTTTGTAATGCCCTTTCCGTTCGATGTAATGTTTTGTCGAATGACGGGAGCTCCTTAACATTGGAACCTTTTATGATGCCGTGATGAATGAATGTCGGGTTTTGCTCAATGGAGAGAGAGAGAGGGAAAGAGCATGATTGCGGCATTATTTTGGTTATTTTATTAATTACTCACGGATATCTGTTGCATCAAGGCTGATGTGATTTCAATTGAATTATTATAGACAATCACTTTGTTTGTAGAGTGGTTTTTGGGTAAAATTAATGAGAATTGATATAAATAATTAGAAATTTGGATTAGGTTGATGATGCTGTATTTTTGTGGATGATGAAAGATTTTGTTTATCTCTTATTGGCCTGCTATGGAATCCGGTACTCGTAAGTATCTTGAAATTCTTTTTCATAAGAATTTTTTTTTTTTTTGTGGTAGGGAGGTGAAGCCATTTACGCCCGCCGAGTCTGGCAGTGTGGAACTCCCATGGAGGATACCCTTGGACTACCCACTAAACACCTCCCCTGTCAATCTGAGAACCTAGCCTGGAACCGTTTGACACATTACTTCGGGCCAGGTCTCGTTTTGTTACGCCGTGGGGCGCCTTCAAGCTCGGGAGTCCCTTTCCTAGCGGGAGGGGAGAGGGGAAGAGGAAATGACAGAAGAGCGATCCCCCAGCCCCAGCACATCCGGCTGTTGCGAGTCCCTTGTATCTTTTAGGACTGCCCGAGCATAATGTGCCACCTGGTTCCATTTGTCAACCGATTCGAGCATCACCGCAACTATATTATCCGGGGTGAGCTCCCCCGTCTCCCTGTAGAGTTCCCTTCGCAGCCTGGCCCATTTGGTACACGCAAAAAATGTGTGACAGGCATTGTCCTCCTCTTCTGGGCAAAACCGACAATCGGGAGACCGTGACTTACCGATCTTGTGCAGGTAAGACTGAAAACACCCGTGCCCGCTTAAAAGCTGGGTCAGATAGAAGTCAGTCTTACCATGCCTTCGATTTAGCCACGGTCTCACATCCGGGATGAGGCGCGCAGTCCACCTTCCCTTCGTGCAATTCCTCCAAGACTGCTGCCAATCGTTGAGCGAGCGTTGTCTCTCCTCGCGGACAACCATCTCCCTCGCATCTTCGTTTCGGCGCAGGTAAATAGCGCGGCGCTCTCTAGCAAGGAGGGCGACAGGTATCACGCCTGCAATCACTCTCACCGCCGAGTCGGAGACTGTTGGATACGAAGATGCAATTCTCAGTGCTCCTCTTCTCTGTACCTGTGCCAATCGTTTTCGGTATACCTCCTTGCCGAGAGCGTCGCCCCATACCTCTGCTCCGTACAGTAAAACTGACCCTACAGCACTCATCAAGAGGCGTCTTCTTGGTGGGTTGGGTCCCCCTACGTTGGCCATAAGTCGACTTAGAGCCGAAACTCCCGAAGCAGCCTTCTCAGCCGTTGCCCTGATTTGCTCAGAGAAACTCATCTTCAAGCCGATCAGTAGCCCCAGGTACTTCACCGCTGGCTTCGATTCGATTTGTATATCTCCAATACTGGTCATCCTTACTCTAGGGATTCTCTTTTTTGTCAAGATGACCACTTCGGTTTTCTCCAGTGCTAAACTGAGCCCGCGAGCAGTCATCCAGTCCCTCACTCGGCGCATTAGCATACCTAGCCTAAGTTGCGCTTGTTCAACGGTGCGTCCGGCGACCAGAGCTGCAACATCATCCGCATAGCCGACCAAGCGCGACTCATCTGGCATCTCAAGTCTCAGTAGCCCGTCGTAAGACACGTTCCACAGGTCCGGACCAAGGATAGATCCCTGGGCAACACCCGATGTAATTTCCATCCTTCGTTGGCCCTTTGTCGTGTCGTAGAGCAGGCTTCGGTCCTTTAGGTAGTTCCAGCGTGTCCAGAATATCCACCCATCTAGCGGAGTTGAAGGAATTCCTAACGTCGAATGTCACCAACAGGACGATCCGTCGCTTGGTGCGACTATATGCCTCTGCCTTTTGGACCGCGTTCACCACCTCTGCAATCGCATCAATGGTAGAACGTCCTGCTCTAAAGCCGTACTGCCGAGGAGATAGGTCTCCAGCAGCACGAATCGCGTCAGTGAGTCTTCCCTTGATGAGTTTCTCTAGCACTTTCCCAGCCATGTTTAGCATGCATAACGGGCGGTATGCAGACGGCGATCCGGGATTTCCCTTCCCCTTGCTGACCAGCACGAGCCTCGCCACCTTCCATCGTACCGGGAAAACCCCGTCCCGTAGGCAAGCGTTGAATGTGCTGAGCAGCAAGTCAGGACAATGGTGATAGACGAGCTGCAAAACCTCAGCTGGAACACCATCTGGACCTGGAGCCTTCCTCGCTTTCAAGGAGAGGACTGCCTCCTCCAGTTCCAGCTGTGTGAAGAGTGGGCACTCGACTGCTGTTTCACCATGGACAGCGTCAACACGGACGGGATGGGCGGGGAAGAGTCCCCGCACTATCGCGTCCATATTTTTCGCGTCATGTATACAAGGCTTCCGTAGGGCACCAAGTTTCCCCATGACCAGCTTGTAACCTAGGCCCCACGGATCCCTATTTACATCGTCCACGAGGTCTTGCCAGCATCGGGCCTTGCTCTTGTTAATAAGCCTGCGAAGATATTTCCTGCTGGACCTGTATGCTGCTAGCCTAGTGTCTGCCTCCTCCCGTGTTTGCGCCCGCTGGGTCTCTCGCCGAAGTTTGTGACACTCGCTTCTTTGTTCGGCGATCTCGTTTGACCACCAGTATACTGGAGGATTACCGTGTCGGGGTCTCCGACGGGGCGTGGAAGACTCGCAAGCAGCTATGATGGTACTCATAGTTGGGTTCACCAATTCCTGGGTTGTAGACCCTCCACTCCCTGGCGGAGCTCCCAGCAACGGTGCGCCTGCCGTAAGCGCGTCAGCGAACCTCTCAACGTCCATCCTCCCAGTCCTCCATCCGAGGATTGAAGTTTGGGCATATGCACGCAGAGTGGCACTGTCGTGAATCTCAACCGCTATATACTGGTGATCACTAGCCGAGTAGTCCTCTAGTACTCACCAGTTGTGTACTCTAGGTACCAGGGACTCCGAAGCGAGTGTCACATCGGGCATGGTTCCTACGCAACCCCAGCGGCGGAAAGTATGGGTGTTACCAGTATTTAGGACAAAAAGCGCTGTTCTGGCCGCCATGTCCAAGATTTGCTTTCCCCTTGGGTCAGATTGTGGCATACCCCATTCAATGGCTTTAGCGTTGAAGTCTCCCCCGACCAGCATGTGGCCCTCTGTGTTCGAGACAGCGTCCTCCAGGGCATCGAGTTTGGTTCGAAAAAATGGCATTGCCTCGTAAGGCGTCAGATAAACACTGAAATATGTTATCCCTGAACACCGCACCCACACAAAACCATCCCCGCGTCCATGGCCCTGCACCTGAAGGCGGGCGCTGTCTCGAACCCAGATGGCCGAGGTACTAGATTTGTCAGGGTAGCACGCTTGCGAGTCCTTGTTATGATGTTGCTCGCTCAGCAACAGCAGGTCAGCTTTTTTATCCCTCGCAAACTGCTCAAGTAGGTCCTGGGCGTTTGTGCTTCGGTGCAAATTGACCTGCAGGATACGGATCATTTGAGTATCGATTTGGCTTTAGTTAGGGCCTCCTTGAAAACCCAGCATCTCCCTGTCCCCGGCTCATGTTTGAGGTCGCCGGGTGCTAGCTTAGCATCCTTGCAAAGAATGCATTTTGCCTCGTTCGTGCACTCCTTCCTTTTGTGCCCCGTTTCACCATATTTGTAACACAGAGATCTCCTGTCAGGTCAATTGGGCTACCGGCTATTCTTTTGCTGCTGCTAGGACTCACTGATGCCTCGAGGGAGAGCGTGTCTTTTTGGTGCTTTTCGGTTGCAAGCCTCCGCCGACTGTGGTGCGTTATGCGGCCAAAAAGCTCCTCCAGTTCAAAAATGCCATTCTTGACACTCTTGCCTATGTTTTTCTGCACTTCGCAGGCAGCCCTCAGTTGTTTGACGATAGTCCCCGCTTTCCGAGTAAGCCGCTCCTCTTCGGCGCGTTCAAGGGCGATTGTGTTATTTGGCGCCATCTCTTGGGAGAGGCCTCCGTTTCCTAGCCCTTTTGCTTCTATCGCTTGGGTCGCGTTTGAAGTGGCGTCGGCCAACGGCAAAACTTCTCCCTCCCCCAGTCTTACACTGGCCTCTGTTGGTGTCGCAGCTTGATCCGGATTGTGTACGTCTTGCACTGGACGCTCCGGGGTGCACATAGTCCTTCTACTGCGCCCAAAGGCCGCAATGATGCCAGGTTGCACAACGCACTCTGCCTTCTTTCGTTCGTTAGTCCGTCTGCGGTCTGTCTCCGATGATTTAACCTGTGATGTTGACTTTGACAGTGTTTCTGGGGTTTGCTGCCTCCCCCCGCAGTCGGTGACTTGTTTTATCGGTGTTCTTGCCAACAGCGGTTTTTGCCTGAAAGGGTTCTCCGTGCTAGCGTCCTGTTTGCTTGTAGTTATATCTGTTACAGAAGTCAAGTTCACCACTTCTATAACATTGCAGTCGCTGGATGACGACGGCCGGGAGCCTGCTCGCTCACTACCCTCTGCCGCTGGTACTGGGGATCCGACCCCCTGCACCGTAATTTGGTTCCCCTTGTGGACCTGCATGATTTGGTTTTCTGTCTGGGTTTCCGTTCCCATAGCATTTTACCTACTGCCAGGATATATGGATAATTGATGACGCCATATATTTTGTCATGTCACAGTGAAGATCATTGACACTCAGGTATTTGTCCTGAGACTCTCCCTTCACTGCCGACCATTGTCCGCGGCTGCTTATTCGTTATTCGCAGCGAACCTTTTGAGAAAGGTCTTCCCCTATCCGCAACCCTGGGGACGCGTTTGGTTTCCCGGTCTGAGGGCACTATCGATAAATCGATAACCAAATAAGAATAGAGCCTTTGAAAACGACAAACATTAGTGATAAAAATTGTGAACTTCTGTACAGCTTTAATTTGTTTCGCAACCAAGTAACAATGAGTAATTATGTAATCACTGGACAGAAAGAATTATACACTTATTTACCGATTATCGTAGGCCATTTTGTTGATTTGATGCTACTCTGACAAGATATTGGTTAAATAAATTATTATCCTGCCTAATATTTGTTATCTATGTCGCACAAAGATTTACCAACAGCAATCGTGAGGACCCTTGAAATAAAACATCATAAACTTCCAACATTTTCTTTAAGTTGTTCTTAAGCTTATGTTGGATTTGTTTGAATATCTTGTCAAGTTTTCGCTGAAATAGCATAAAAAGTAAATTTTGTAGAAAGTTCATAATACGTTTACCAAATTTCAAACCAAATAAGCTTCTGCTTGAATACAAATAAATATTGTAATAATTTGCGGCTTGGCCTCGGAGATGGATCTGGCATTCGACACTCTGAAAACCTCAATCGGCTCAACAAGTGACGAAGTGACACATCTTTGTCCGAGAACTGCCGCGAGTTTTTGCAATTTCGTTGTTAGGGTTTTGTACTAAAATACAAAACCCTATTGTAATCACGACCTGTGTCCGTCTGTTCGTCGGATACAGCATCGTTTGATTTGGCATGGTGGACAACAGTTAGTTCGTTGGCAGCCAGGGCCGTGAAAACATTCGCAGGATTCCTTAATCAAGACTTGCTAAATTAAACATAGTGTTGAGTGCTTGAATTAAAGACGTTGGACTTGTAATAATTTCATTCAATTCCCGCTTTCAATAGACCACTTCCGAGTCACAAACTGTTTTTCAAATTCAAATTGTTAACAGTGTAGTTATCTCAGGCACCTTATAAAAGGTGCATAAATACAATATATGAAGACAGTGCTTGCAACATTCAAATAAAACCGCCTCTTGGTGAGTTCGAGCAGGGACGCTCTAGAGTGCTAAAGAACAAAATCCAAGGAGCTAAAAAATAAAAATAAAACCCGGAATTGTGTAGTCACTAAACTGCCGGGGCAAAAGAGCCCTGACACCAACATTTGGAGGCCCGGCGAGATTTTAAGTTGGATCTTGCACCGGTCTTTAGTTGTGGGATACCGGAGTTTTTCTATTGACGATGCTTCGATTCCGGGCCATATTTGGGCAGCGTTCGGGCTGGAGTTGCGGTTGCAGAATTTGGATACCAGTGTCACGCAAACACAGTGTTTGTGGTATCAGTGTCGGTGAATATCTGTGGTGTGCCGTTTTTTTTTGTTTTTAAACTTTGTCGCATCACACGAACATGGAAAGTTTGGCGGAACATCAAAAGGGATTGGCTAGAGAGTTGCAGAGTGCATCACCAACTATAAAAGGGATTCCACGGCCAGAAAACAAGATGCCGGGTATTACGAAGCCAGGCTTCGGCGACTCGAGTCCGCGTAGGGTGCCTTCGAAAAAGGAGATTCAGAGATCCGCGAGCTATCGGAAGTGCTAGTGCCCCATGAATATTTCGCCAGTGCCTTGTACGATATAACGTTATCGAATTATTTGCTGTTTCAAAAGCACTTCAAGGACTGGATGTTGGCCTTGAAGGAAGCTCCTTTATAAACTGTTGGCCCGTCGACGCAGAGGAAGTTTCCCACTGAGAATGCGAGTGAAAGGGTGGACGATACAACACCACCAAGTGATAACAGCATTACAATGATATTGCGACAATAGGATGTGATAGCAGATTCCCTGCTGAGAAAGATCGCCTGTTTGGATCGTCCGGAGCTGTCAAAATTGTGGTACAAGGCAAAAATCGCTTTGTTGCAAAGATACTGGTCAAAGTTAGAGGAGTGTCACCACCTGATGTCTGAGCTTTGTGACGAACCTGGTGGACAAGGTTTTGATGTCGCTCGACATATAAAGCTCGAGAAAGTATCGCAGGACTGGCTGATCCAGTTAAAAACAACAGCGACACCAATTCCAACAACAACGGGCCTCAGTTTGCATCTACCTAAGATCACGATTCCAATCTTTGACGGAGAGTACTTGCGCTGGCGACAATTTCATTACTTGTTCTTGCAAATCGTGTACGGCCAACCAATGTCGAATTGCCAAAAGCTATGGTACCTCAAGGCCAAGCTTACGGGAGAAGCTGAAAGATTGTTTCGAAATTTTGCACTCTCTGAAAATAGTTACGAGGCAGCGTGGAAGACCTTAAAGGAGCGGTACGATAATCGACGACTTTTGGCCACTGCACTCATCAATCGATTACTGGGTCAACCATCCCATGCGAGTCAAAAATCTTCAGCAAATGCCGTGAAATCTCTACATAACACTACCCAGGAGTGCATCAGAGGCCTCGAGAACATGGACGTAGCCGCTGCTGATTGGGACCCACTACTCTTGCACCTATTAATCAAAAGCTTGATCCGGAAACTCACGCACTGTACGAACAATTGTTTACCAGCCCGCGGGAACTACCACCTTTGAAAGGCTTTTTGGAATTTTTGGAGACACGTTTTCAGGCTCTCGAGGCGCTCGGCAATGTGTTGAAGGGGCCGTCGGAGGGCCGGACCAAGGGTGTCAAGACTACAATAGCTACTGTGGCGACTTCTCAGTGCCTGATGTGCGAGCCAACGCACCCACTGTACTACTGCCCCGATTTCCGTAAGCTCACTATCGCGAAAAGACTGAAATTCGTCCCGTCAAAGAAACTTTGTGTCAACTGTCTCCAAGAAGGACATAAGGCTGCTAACTGCTCGTCCAGGAGTTGCAAGGAATGTGCCAAAAACCACAATAGCCTTCTAAATTTGAGTGGGGATACCAAATCAAATTCACCCAAGGTGATGCCCCCGCGCCCGAAACCGTCTAAACAGCAGGCAAGGCAGTAGTCCGATGCACCATCGCTCGCTCTTACTACTCTGACGACATCACGGTCCAAGGGATATGTGCTTCTGAGCACGGTCCTGGTAAAGCTGACTGGCAGTAGTGGACGAATAACAGAGTGCCAAGCTGTATTAGATCCGGGCTCACAAATCAATTTGATTACGGAGCAAATAATCCAAAAACTGGGGCTACCATTAACACGGTATCTATCGTTCATCGAAAAGGTCGGCGGTAGTACAGACAGAGCAAACAACAGGGTGAATATTGGCCTACAATCCCGATTAACATGATTCGCCACGCAATTGGAGGCCTACGTGATGGATAAAATCATTTCACCACAACCTTCTCAGGAGCTCAACATTTCGAAATAGCCGATTCCAAAAAATATCAAGCTGGCAGATCCAAACTTTCACCTAATGGAGTGGGTTGACCTACTGGTGAGCGCCGTGCACTTTTACGAGGCTTTGGCCATCGGACAGATAAAACTGGGCCCTGAGCTACCCGTGCTTCAAAATACGCTCCTCGGCTGGATAGTCGCTGGAAGAGCAGTCCAATCTCAGGCTTCCTCAGTGACTTGCGGGGTTTTTGCAGAGGACATCAAACTAGATGAGACCATTAACAAATTCTGGGAAGTGGAGGAAGTGCTGAACATGAAACTACAGTTTACATTGACTGAAAAGGCATGTGAAATACATTTTTGCCAAACGATGCGAAGACAGCCTGACGGGCGCTTCCTGGTGAGACTTCCCTTTAGCGATGACTTCAAGAGGTTGAGCGACTCACAAGCTATTGCCACACGCAGATTTTGGCCTTAGAACGGAGGCTGGAGAAAAACGCCTAGCTAAAACGTCAGTACAAGGAATTTATGGATGATTACCTCCATCGTGGGCATATGGAGGAAGTGACTCTACAGATGGACGAGAAGTTGCAGTGTTTCCTACCGCACCATTGCATATTGAAGCCAGATAGTAGTACCACCAAGCTGAGAGTGGTCTTTGATGCCTCCAGTAAAACAATGACGAACATTTCATTAAGCAACATCCTTTACACCGGACCTACCATTCAGGACGACTTGTTCGCAATCTTGCTACGTTTCCGAATACCCTGTTTTGTTTACACTGCCGACATCGAGAAGATGTGCTGTCAGATAGCGCTTCATCCCGATGATTCCAAGTAGTATTCTGGTCTGTTGGAATAGTTCAACTGAGCCATTACGGTACTATCAATTAAATACTATCACCTTTGGCACGACCTGTGCTCCATACTTAGCGACCAAATGTCTTCAGGTGCTAGCACAGGATGAGCAGCACAGGCATCCCCTGGGTAGCAGCGCATTGCAAAATGACTTCTACATCGACGACGTTATGACTGGGGTGAACAGCTTGGTAGAGGCAATTTGGAAGCAGGAGGAGTTGATCAAAATTCTCGCTAGTGTAGGCATGCCTCTGCGCAAATGGTGTGCCAATCATCGTCAAATGTTGCAGAGGATAAAATTTGAGGACCAGCAGGTACAACTGGATTTCAGCAACCTATCAGAGGACTACATCAAAACCCTTGGCGTAATCTGGCTCCCGAAGGCACATCAATCTGGAGTCAAGCGATTCAAAACTCACCAAAAGGACGATCGCATCTGACATTGCCGGGATGTTTGACCAGATGGGCCTCCTGGCACCGATTATCGTAACTGCCAAGCTTTTTCTACAGGAAATTTGGCGACTGCAGCAGGAATGGGATGCCGCCTTGCCTACGGGAATACACACTCACTGGTCCAAATTTCGAAGCAGTTCGCCATCGTTGCTGAAGTTGTCATCAGATTGTTATGCGTAAAATCAAGAGTGACCCCGATAAAACGGTGACTATCCCACGCCTGGAGTTGTGTGCTGGCAAACTTGGAGCTGAGCCAACCAAACGAGTCAAAACTGCGCTAAATTTTCAAAATGTTTTCCAGACCTTCTGGACTGATGCTGAAATCGTCCTCGTTTGGGTCAATTCAACCGCATCGTCTTACACCACATTCGTTGCTGATCGGGTTTCAGCCATTCAAACGCTCTCGAGACCAAACCAATGGCGCCACGTTAGTTCCGGAAACAATCCAGCCGACATTCTATCACGGGGTATAGCGATAAGTGAATTGGGTAGCTGTGACATGTGGTTACAAGGACCACCCGTTTTGAGTGAAACTGAATTAACCTAGCCTTCTGAATACAAGAGTGAGGGGTCTTGCGATGTGGAGAAGAAGCCAACCAAAGTGACAATGGTGGCGACAATACAGACGGACATGCATTTTATTCATGGAATCCCATATGGAAACTCCTTAAGAAGATTGCAACCAATAGTCGCCTACATGTTGCGGTTTGTCAGTTATTGCAAACCAGCTTCCCAGAACTTTACCCGCGGAGCAGAGCTTTCCAGCGCCTTCGAGGTCATCATCAAGTGCATCCAGCAAGATGACTTCCACGAAGAAATACAGGACATTTGTTTAGAGAAGCAGATCAACAAAAACAGTCCTTGGTGGGACTGGCTCGCTTTCGGGACTCGGAAGGAATCTTGCGTGTTGGTGGGAGGCTGGAATTGTCCAGGCTTTCTTTCGAAGCTAAGCGCCCGATGCTGCTGTTGTTCAAACACCCATTCACCAAGCTATTGATGATGGACATTCACTGCGACAACTACCATCTAGGGGCGCAGGCCCTGCTCTCCACTACGAGACAACGGTTTTGGCCAATAAGAGGGAAGCAGCTAGCGAGATCAATCGTGCGACAATGTATTTCATGTGTTAGAGCAAGGCTCGACTATTCTCTCAAATCATGGGAAATTTCCCGAGCACTCGCGTTCAGCCTGCGCGTCCATTCATCAATGCAGGGGTCAATTTCTGCGGGCCCATCATAATACATTACCGTGGTTGAGGTACCCGTCCCAGAAGGGTTACATAGCCATCTTTTGCTGTTTCGCCACTAAAGCCGTCCTCATGGAATTGGTGAGCGATCTGAGTACCGAAGCATTTATCGGTTCACTGAAGCAATTCATCAGAAGGCGAGGCTATTGCAGGAATCTATATTGCGACAACGCCACCAACTTTGTAGGGGCACACAATCAACTATCGGAATTTTCATTATCCCTCCGCTCTAACAAAGCGCAACATGAGGTGATGGCTTCATGCAGGGCCCGAGGAATCGACTTCCACTTTATCCCGCCGCGCGCACCCCACTTTAGTGGATTGTGGGAGGCGGCCGTTAAGTCAGCCAAAACTTTACTCCGCCGAAGCACTTCATCGGCGACTCTCACATATGAAGCCCTGCATACGCTTGGTGATCAAGGTGAAGGCCGCCCTTAATTCAAGACCGCTGAGCCCGATGTCAGACGACCCTAACGATTTGGCAGCCTTGACCCCAGGGCGTTTTCTCATCGGAGAACCCCTGACGGCCATGGTAGACACTCGTGCGAAAATAGCCATCGACGGTCTTCACACTCGGTGGAAGTTGATAAACTACCTCAAGTTCGAATTTCGGAGATGATGGTCACGTGAATACCTTCATCAGCTGAAACACCGTTTTAAGTGGAGACAGATCCACCAAAATGTTCTCCGAGGGACAATTGTCATCATAAAGGTAGAGAACGCACCGATAACGAAGTGGCCTCTGGGCCAAATTGTGAAGATCTACGAGGGCATTGACGGTTGCGTAAGGGTCGCAGACGTAAAGACGACGTCTGGAATACTGAAGAGATCGATCCACGAACTTGCCCCACTACCAGTGCATGACGACATACTGTCTGATGAAGCGACACCACAAGCGAGTAATCAACCATTGGCAGGAGAAAAAGGTCAAGGAAGCATCGACGGCAATCCGGCGATGAGGCAGAGATCGGTGCGAATGGGAACATCAATTGTGACCCTCCTCTTGGCGTGCCTGCTAATTCCTACGATGAACACGGCTCCAGCACAGGTTTCACCAACTGGTCTGCATTTTCAATTACTGGGCAAGGCGTACCTGTCTTTGAGCGAATGGAAGCTAGTAATCTATCACGATTTGGGACCGTATTGGACGGTATTGGCCGTACTACAGAATGGGACGCACCTGTTACAGCAGTTGTGTGAGAAGGGAACCCCGTCAACAAATTTCATGCATCTCATAGATCATTTCCGATATTTTGATCAAGAGTTCTCCAACATCAACCAAATCCTGCGAGTCAGAGCTAAAAGGGCTGCTATAAATGCAGTGGGTGGTCTTTCCCAATCATTGTTTTGTATTCTGGATAATGATTACGCCAATCAGATGGCTCAGATCATTAAAACAATGCAAGGAAGGCAAGAGAAGTTGCATTAGCTACTGAAGAATCAGACCTTTTTTTTTTTGTGGTAGGGAGGTGAAGAATCAGGTGAAGAATCAGACCTTAATCATAGATTCGACGGTGAACATTCTTAGTAAAAGCGAGAAGATGGTGCACAAAAGATTATGGCAAAAGAGCAGGAGCTTACTCGATTATCCAATGACGTCAAGGCTCTCCACATGGAAGAAAGTCAGAACCAGGTGCTGGATTTGATCACAATATTGGTATTTCAAATGACACTCGTCACCATTAACCTGCAGAGAATTCAATCTTCTCTCACAAATGTTGTAGCAGATACCCAGCATGGGCAATTCAGCGCCTTGCTTTTATCACAACAACAATTAAGTGCAGAGTTGACCAACATCAGGGAACACTTGCTCGAGAACCAGCGCCTGCTCATAGATCGGGAAAACTTTCTACAACTATTCCAAATAACTTCAATCTGGGCCAAGGTGACCGCCGATTTCGTCGTCTTTGGGCTGAAATTCCCACTGGTAGCTGCAGTAACGTTCAAGCTCTGCAGGCTCCTTCCGGTACCAATGGTGAAGCACAACCACCTGGCCGCCATACTATCAACATCGCGATATTTGATCGTTACTCCAAATCGTGACCTCTACTATCCGCTATCCGAATTGAAATACGCTTCCCGCATACCGATGGAATCGAACATTCACGTCTATCGGCAGTCTCATCCTTTGTATGGAAAAAAATCCAACGTAAGCAGATGCGAGGTTCTATTGTTGAAGGGTATTCCATCCGCAGCCGGGTGCAGCGTAGTTCATTTGCCCACTTCATTTGCCTGGTCCAATATCCCATATTCAAATGAGTGGATCTATGCGCTCACCAGCCAGACTGTTGCTCACATCGTGTGTGGCAGCAACACCTCCACGCTGACGCTACAGGGGTCCGGCACTCAAGTTGGAATAGGACTGCATTCTTTAGTCCGCTGCTGTAACCATCCAGGGTTATCGCGTATATGAAAGCCAGGTAGGCATGTCACATACTGCGATCCACTCTGGTCTAGAAGTTGGAGGACCAGAAGTCATCCATGGGCTCAACTCTCCAGTCTGTTCAAAACATCTGAAATCGATGAGTTACGAAAGCAAGTGCAAGCACAAGATCTTACCTGGACCAATCGGATAAGCACACACAACATTCACCAATATGCCGTCGGCCACCTGAGCATCACCGTATTGAGTCTACTCATCGGCTACCTTGTTTGCAGATCCTACAAGTGGCAGGACCATGCCCGCTCCAGACCACCAGTACCACTACCTAGACGACACTGCCTACCGCACATACTAGAAGAGGTTAACCGGAGTGTTCATCGAGGGGGAAAGATGTTAAGCACAATTACATACTCATACAATGTCACCCGCCAAGTAAATGCTCATACAATTTAATTCTCATACAATAACGTACTCATACAATGTCACCCGCCAATTTAATTCTTCAGGCGACAACAAACTTATACACGTAGATGCTTATCGAATATTTTCAACTCGGGAGTTTGTTTTCCCAGATAAACACACCATCAGCAATTTATTGGGAAGGCAAGCTGCTCGTCATATTAAGATTTCGCATCATAAGTAGTCATGTGCGCATGAAATGTATCCGAATATTTGGGTTCGGATTCATTTCGTGTGGACATGTATATTCAATCTTTGCATCATGTGCACATGAGATGTATCTGGATGTATCCCAATGTTTTGGTTTCGGATCCATTTCATGGGCTCATGAATGTTCCCACAGTGTGTCGCCTTGATTGAAATTTGCACTGTGTGCACATGAAATGTGTTCGAATGTTTAAATTCGGATACATTTCATGTGCACACAAATTCAGCACCATTTGATTTGGCGTGGTGGACAACAGTTAGTTCGTTGGCAGCCAGAGTTGTGAAAACATTCGCAGGATTCTATAATCAAGACTTGTTAAATTAAAGATAGTGTTGATTGCTTGAATCAAAGAAGTTGGACTTGTAATAATTTCATTCAATTCCCGCTTTCAATAAACCATTTCCAAGTCACAAACTGTATTTCAAATTCAAATTTTTAACAGTGTAGTTATCTCAGGCACCTTATAAAAGGTGCATAAATACAATACGAGTATATCAAGACAGTGCTTGCAACATTCACAGAAAACCGCCTCTTGGTGAGTGCGTCAAGGGACGCACTAAAGCGCCAAAAAACAAAATCATAGGAGCTAGAAAATAAAAGTAAAACCCAGAATTGTGTAGTCGTTAAACCCTGATACCAACAAGATCCATAGCCTGTATTGCTATTGGTGTAAGTTCAATCTACTATAACTTCTTACAACTTGATTTTGCAGAAGTTTTCAGGATAAATGATTCTTTTAATTAGCCTTTAGTGCATCGACTTCATGACTTTATTCAAAAATTTTTTAAATGTTATAGTATAAAACACTAAAAATATATAAAAGTAGGTCTTAATTTGTTTGTAGGTAGCGATAACCTCAAATGTTAAAAATTTATGAACTTGCCTAAGTAAAAATCAATGCATATACACCATAATTGCCACAGGTGGTGTGGGTGGGAGGAGGAAGAGAGGGCGGGAAGGAGGAGGGAGGGAGGGGGGCCGATAGGGATGAGGGAGGAGGAAGGATGGAGGGGGGCGTGTGGCATGAGGCGCGGCCCTATCTGCCCCCCTCCCTCCTCCATCTCTCCCTCCTCCTTCCCGCCCTCCCTTCCCCCTTCCTCCTCCCACCCACACCACCACCTAACTCCCTAAATCCCGCCCTCCCTCCTAATTCCCTTCTTCCCTTCCCCGCTCCCTCCTTCCTAGCTCCCTCCTTCCTCCCTCCCTCCCTCCTTTCCTATTCCTCCCACCGTCCCTCCTTCCCTACTCCATGCCCCCTCCCTTTCCCTGCCCCCTCCCTCTCCCTGCACCCTCCGTCTCCCTGCCCCCTCCCTCCATCCTCACTCCATCCCTCTCCGTCCTCCATCCCTCTCCGTCCTCCCTTCTTCCCTCCGTCCTCCCTCCTTCCCTCCCTCCCTCGTCAAATATTGGGTTTCTAGTTCACTTCATTTGCAACGTTGGATAATTGCGGCTGTCCTGAACAACCAGCCTGAAATTTCTGAATCACTTCCTTAAATAATGTTTGGTGCTCTAGAGCAAGATCTTCGATGCCAGCACGCTCTTCGATGTATTTCGTTACAAGTCCACTGTCACCCTTCTCTTTAAGTTCTGCGTTAGCTTTGGCATGCATTTCTTCGCATGCTCTCCATTTTTCCTCCAAGTGTGCAAGCCTTGCTTAGAAATACACTAGTGAGTGTCGACTGGATCCGTCCCTTTTGAAGTTTGCGCAATACGGCTGATGCTATCAAAACTCAACTTTTGTGACGCTACCGTACTGGCCGTAACGTGAATTTATCTTTGTGTCCTTGAGAACTCTCGCACTGCAAGGAAAAGTCAAGATGTAACGAAAAGAACAAATCCTTGACAAATTGTCCTGTGACGAACGCCCTGTGACGAATGTCCTTGGTAAAGTGTCCTGTGGCGAGGTCCTTGTTAAAATCTCCTGTGACGGATGTGCTTGCTAAAATGTCCTGTGACGGATGTCCTTGACAGAACACCCGTTGACGAGTGTCCTTGGTAATATGTCGTGTGACGGATGACCTGTGACGGACTACAAGGACCACTCTTGGGCTGTACTCCGAGATACTTCTCTGTATGGAGCAGGTGAACCTCCCCTGAATGTATAAATATCCTTGAAGGTGACCCGAGAAAGTTTGCGTATGAACAAATCCTCTCACTCCTATATGAATCCTTGTGAGAACCCGGCTCGACGGACCAATGTTCTGGAATAAAATACAATGGCTTTTAACAAAAACGGCAGTGGAATAATAATTGATTTGTCTTCATTGTTAATCACAGGTGCCTTTATTTTTCTTTGGTATCTTTATTTATACATGGTGTGTCGTAAACTCAGAAATTTTTTTTTGAGTTAGTTATGTTGCTGATCTACAGATTTTGGCCATTCACAAAAATGCTGATTTTACGGGCAATGTTCAAATGCATTGGTTTAATCATGTTGCAAGTTCCAATCGTTCACCCAAGTGCTGACTTTGTGGCCAATGTTCTTAGCTGGAATCTGCTGATCAATGTGGTCGTTGATCGATTGGTTTTACTGATTGATTGGTGTTAACGTTGGGTGGTATCACATGAGGACGCATATGAGGCTTCTTTGGGAACATTCCTAACAATGTATTTCAAATCAACCAAAACACTCTTATTTTTTTGAATTTTCATGAAAATTTAAGGAATTTAGTGATTTACTTGAATATGTTCAATGAAACGAGCATTCAGAAAAAATTATTAACCATGGAGCGAAATCATTGTTTTGTGCTTATGAATGAAACTCAGCATCTTTGGAATGAATTTTGCATCTTTGCAGGGTACCGATAAGGCAATTTGTTGAGATTTGAACAACTGACAGCTTAACTTACATTTACTGACATAGAAAACTAGTAGTCGGGAAATCATTTTTGAATTTATTTTGCTATATAAATCAAAAGGAAATGAAATAATATTGATTCATTCCGTTCTGCTCGTGCATTAAAGTTGTGTCGTTAATTGCAAAGAATAATATTAATTGAATATATTGATGTATAGTTGTGTGTTAATGTAATAATATTTATTCAGAAGTTTAGTCTGTTGTATTTTTTGAAACCTAAACCCACTGAAATTAACAACACAATTTTAAGATTTGTTTTAAAAAGATCTTGTTGAGACCTTTCCAATGACACCATACTCAATTACCAAAGATGAAAATTTTTTTTTTGAGGGGTCACCTCCCTATATGGGGAGACCCCCTTAAAACGCTATGTTAAAAAAATTTTTACCCTTGAACTTTCAAGAAGTCACCACTTCTGACCTTTTGACAAAGTTTCATGGTTGTAGCTTTTATAGTTTCGGCGAAAAAGTGTTGTGACATACAGATGGACGGACGGACAGAAAGACGGACACAGATCGTGATTGCAATAGGGTTTTAATACAAACCCCTAAAAACCATTCGCTACGCTAACTTCGTTCCAGTTCGTCTTCTGAAGGATTTATTCACACTTGTTAAGCGCTAAATGCCTTCAGTTGCTTCAAGCTACCAGGAAAACAGGTATGAACAAAATATGTTCCAGGTACGCAATCAAAAAAATTAGTAAGAAATAGTATGGATCCACCAATTGGATTATTTTCTGACCTTCATAATGCACACATTTTTGTAGCTATTAATGAGTCAACTCGAAGACAGTATATGATTAGATTAAGGGCACAAAGGGCTCATATTCTATTGAAACAGAACATTTTGTTTTTAAGGGTTTTGTAATAAAATACAAAATCCTGTTTAAATCGGTACCTGTATCCGTTTGTGCGTCCGTCTGTAGGTCACATCAGTTTGTCTCCGAAGCTATAGAAGCTACAGCCATGAAATTTTGTGGAAAGGCTGGAAATTCTGACTTCTAGAAAGTTTTGGGGTGAAAAAAAATTTTCAAAGAGTTTTGAGGGGGTCCCACCATATGGGGGAGTCACACTCAAAAAAAAAATTGCATCATAGGTGGTTAGGTGGAGTATCATATGAAAGCTCTTAATGAGATCTTTTCAAAATAGGTCTTAAAATTACTTTATCGGTATTTAGCGAGGCAGGAGAAGGGAAAACGCACGAGACTTAAGCGTACCCCCCTCCCTTGCGATTGGAAACCTTTCATCCGAAAAATCTGGAAAAAAGGTGTGTATATCTTTATGAGCATTACAACCACAAATACGTCAGAAGTCGTAATTCACTCAACTTTTTTAAGTAATAGTATGATTTATTAATTTTACACTTTCTCGAATAAAATCGTAAGGGCATCCTCACGATTTAATAAAATAAGTAAATGTCAATTTAAAAGTTAAATCATTACTGGAAATTTCAGAAAGATTGGATCGTATTTAACGGAGTCATGGGGGTTTAAATTTTCCTGTATTACAACAACAACTATACGTGACTATGGGACAATAACCACTTCCAATCAACTCAGACACTAGGGGTTTGCTAGGATTTGTAAGAACGTTTCAGGAATTATATTCATGATGAATATCCTTGAAAATTTATTCAGCGGGTGACATCCGTAATAATAAAACAAAATAGTGGCCATTTTTAAATGACAATTATGCATGAAATTGTGTTATTTTTCGTGAATTTCAGCATTTAAGGTACATGCTATTAACACTTGATTGAATCTATTAATGAATAACTGAAGATGAGCAGCTTAAAAATAATTGGTGAACAAATTATGAAGGTAGACCAAATAACAAATAACTTAATGGTTAAAATTCGTTCAACTTTGCTAATAATAGTTGGATATGTAAATTAAATATTTTCGCCAGTAAAACTGTATTAGAATGATTTAATTGGATGAAAGCAGAGATTTAAGTGTCCTTTAAAAAGTCCTTTTAGCCTATGAGTTTTGATAGAATGTACAGAAGTTATTGCCGTTTGAATTTTCTCCGATTATAACAATCAAATATGATTACTGCATGGGCTTTCCATCAAGCCAGCCAATACACTTTGGATTGTATTTTCTCCAAACATATAATAGAACAAAAAGACATTTAAGATTCGGCTTAGTAAATGGTTTTAGCAATATTGCAACAAAATGTTGGCCAGTAAAAATAGAGCAACCCTGGTTTTAGATAAAGTTCAACATAGATAAATCCTGTTTTGATGAAACTGGCTAAGCTCATGAATATTCAGTTGTCACTTTCATAAAATACATTATCAACTCTAAAAGCATACGAAAACATTTGGTAATTATCAACTGAAAAATATTTTAGGAAGAAAATGCTTCATTTGAATGGGAAAATTCATGAACACTGCATGTTGCGTTGAAACCTCTATTCTATTACGGAAAAACTCGACAAAACAAGAAAACACTTTTAAAACTTGAGACACAACTTTATTTTAAAAGGGGACGTTAAAATAATTAACGCGTAACAATTTACTTAGCGAAACAACTCAAATTCACTAGTAACGACTAAATTTCGAGAGCCATCGTTCTTCCCTATACAAATTCTAAAATGCGACTGACTTATTTTTAAATTGCAAAAAAGTACCGAAATTTTCAAACAAAGAAGCAATTCGAACAAAGGATTCCGGTACTTTTCCTTTAGCAAATTGAGTTGTCTCTATCTAACTATTTACCATAATTGTCATTGTGAATTTTACGACATTCTGATGCTTTCAAATCTACTATTCTGAATTGTAATTTCTTAATGACATTTACTTCGACATTTCACCTTAAATGCCATAATTGTTATTATTTATACAAGTGCAATAAAAAAGTTTCGAATAAATAAACTTTAAGTGAAAAAATGACCTCGATTCGTGATTCCTGCTCTGGTCATATAAGTAGCTTCATTGAGTTTACTTAAACAAGAAGGGATGTAAGTCGAAGATCCAGGAAATGACTGGCGAGGAACACTGCAAATGAAAAAATTCTTTCCTATCCAGTAGGTAGCCCGTTCTTTTTTAGAAGGTAATAAAGACAGGAGGCGATTGATCGGTTCGGTAATTCGGTTCAGTTACGTGGTGCCTTATTTCGAGCTCGGTGTTTTTGTTAGCGTATAATATTTTAAATCGAATTAGAGTAGCTTACGTCTAGCGTCGCGTCAGTATGGAGATCGGGAACGCGGAAATCCGTTGTCGATTGATTGGTAGCCTCTTAAAGGTAATCCACTGAAATGTCGAAAAGTTTTTCTTCTGGAAATCTTCGAAACGCGTTTTAATCGAGCTTAATGGTGGCTTAGTCCACTCGCGGAAGACCTGCGACTGATTTTTTTTCCCGAACGAGCTAGTCTGCCACCAGTCGTCTCGGGGTGGACTAAGCGTTCCCGGACTAGTTGACCTGTTGGGTACAGTCCGTTGGCACATACCGAGACTTTACTTCTATGACAGATGAAGGTCGGTTTAGATTTTCTTGGGGGAATGTCAAACGTATGGATGAAAGAGAAAAATCATTACAATATGTTTGAGCATACAATGAATTCTCATGAAAAAAATACGTTTTTTTTTTTTTCAAATAATTTCAATGTTGTTCGTAGATCCTAAGCACACCTTTAAATTTATTTTCCTTGGAACTGGATGATTTCCAAAAAGGTAAAACACCAATTAATTGACAATCTATCTTCAATGCCTAATGATCCATGTCACAATAACTAGAGCATCTGCAAGTATTCAAGACAAATCCTTCACCCTGATACAGCAGCATGTATTCTGCGCTCAATTGCACCCTCACATCTCAGTCCATACCTTTGCTGACAATTTAAGCCGAAATCCACTTGAGCTCTTTAGCAACCTCATTGAATTAGCTCGCAATTATTGGCAGAGACAAAATCCAATCAATTGTCGCTGTTCAAATATGTAATATCCAAATCGAATCAAAATCAGCTTCGTTAACGATACACAACAGCTTCAATCAATATCATAGATATTGGTTCGACAAGAGATGGAGAGCGGGAGGAGATTCGCCGAGACACACGTCGTTATCGCATTATCATCTTGCATGGTGCAAGATACAGATAAAGGATACCAACGCAGATACACACGTACCCACAATTTCGGATATGCGGGTAGTCTTGCCAGCAGCCGCTCCTGCTGCTGGGGAGCACAAAGTCAGCGTGATGGAGATCATGCACATAAGATGAGAATGGACGGAATCAATCTGAAAATAAATTACATTTAAATTAATCATTGATTCCATATAATCAGCGATTAAATATCTATTGATGCCATATACGAGTAGTTGAGGATGCTTGATTTGTGAAGTCATGTCGATGTTTCAATCTCAATCATGTGATGCGATTAAATTTGATTGTTGATGGATAATTGACTTAAATGTCCTTAATTTTGTTTGGATGCAGTGTCATGCATTTTAAATTGTTCATACATACTATATGTTGTTGAACGGTTTACCAAGTATGCTGACTATTTTTAAATTGCTCAGTAATTCGCAATTCAGTTTAATTTTTTCATGGTACTGTTCTGGTTTGCAGACAATGTGCGCGGGAAAATTTAATAAGTTATTTAAAAAAGTTGAAACTGACTTTTGTAGGCAATATAATAGTTGGAGTGCATGCCGCGTTAGCCGAAGGTCCCAAGTTCGAATCCCATTGATGGCAGCGCTATTTTTTTGAGTAATTCTTTGGATGGATTATGACCCCACGCATCAATGGGCGAAGAAACTGAGGTGGATTAGCCTAAAGGACTCAGATAGCTGTTCACAAAAACGAATAGTATATTTCGTAAGAAGTCTCGAGTAAATGTGTCGTATCTTAAAGTCACTAGTAGTGAGATATTGTACTCGTAGATTTTCTAGGTGGGGCTTGTATCGAAATAAGTAATACGACTCGAGATACAGGTGGAAAAAGGGTTGCAAAGGGTGTTTTTTTAAGGTGGCGAACTTAAAAATGGCTGCACTGTTTCCAGTAACAGCCGATGTCAAGGTTCTCGGTTGTTTTGAGGTTAGATCTGTTTAGCAATTCATGATGAAAAGACTCACGCTGTAGCAATGTTTGGAAATTATTCAAATTTATTGATTGCCGTTGATCCACAATTTCATTTCAAAATTTTGTTTAAAGATTAAGCACGTATTTTGTTCAATGGCTATGTCAACAAACAGAATTGCCGTATTTGAAGTAATGATGAATTCACAAGCAGTTGTCAAAACACCATTACATACAGAAAAAGTCACCAATGGGTGCATTTTATGGGACGGGGGATAATTGGTCTATTTGTCTTCAAGAATAATGATAGTCATAATGTTACAGTCAATGGTGGGCGGTACAGGGATATAATTACTAACTTGTTGGTGCCTCAATTGGGAGTCATTAATGTTGCTAACATGTGCTTTCAGCAGAACGGCACCACATACCGCGAAGCGCACGATACAATTAATACACTGGTAAGCACATTTGACGAACGATTCTTTCACGAAATTACCTTGTTAACTGCCCATCACGTTTGTGCAATGTGACACCGCCAGATAATTTTCTTTGGGGATACGTAAGGTCGCATATTTATGCCGATAAACTAGTTGCAGTTGTGTATTTGAAAGCCAACGTTTGACGCGGTATTTTCGAAACATAGCCTGATTTATTGCTTAGAGCGTGTGGGAAACGGGCCTCTAGATAGCCGCAAACGCATGCCCAAAATTATCTTTAAATATTAATAACAAAAACCATATTTTAAATAAAGCCAATTTCATGGATATTAAAAACGCTTTTCATTGTTTTATTTCAATTTTTCCTTCTAAAAAACACCCTTTCTGTGACGGTTAATTGAAGTTTTCGCTGGTAGTTATTCGTTTTGAATTGATCCATCAACCAAATTCTAGGAGAGGGACTCAAACACTTTCAGAAGTTGTTGTAGGAAAATTTCTGATCTCAAATGAAGCCTGAATGGCGAATCGATGCTTTATTTCAATCAAACATTGATTTCCAACCACATACCGAGCGGAAATCTTCTTAAGGGTTATGTCTTATATTTGGTAGGATAAACGATAAGAAATAATGTGGTATTAACAGTATTCCCAACATAATACTACATTATTTGCCTAATATTGCTATTTGAAATTATTGCAGATTGTCCAACAACATTTTGAACAATTCATACTTCCCAAATTAGTGGAAATAGCTGTAGTAATCGATTAATCACCGCTGCAAACTGCTCGAAAACCATCATAATGCAGATCTTATTATAATTGTAAATTTAAAAAAATAATTATTTAAATATACAATTAAAATTTGGACACGGCAACCCCTTTATAACGCAGCTTATCCACGAATTGCATTGCCGCAGTGCATAGATGGATGAGTGGACTCGTCACGAAATGCCATTGCGGCATGTACCGTACGGTCGCTGTTCGCAACAAGTGAGCAGATCTGCTTCGGCGGATCCGAGAGTCTGTGATGGATCGATACACAGAGTGCATGCCGTGCAGGTAACGAGTGAACATTTTTGTTTTTTTTTTGTTTTTGGGAGATGAATGCCATTTATGCACTTATGGACTCCCATGCTCGCAAGAAGGCGACTAGACTACCCACTAAACACCTCCCCTATCAGCCTGAGAACCTGGCCTGGAACCGTTTGACACATTACTTTGGGCCAGGTCTCGTTTTGTTACGCCGTGAGGCGACTTCAAGCTGGGGGATCCCCCTTCTAGCGGGAGGGGACAGGGGAAGAACAAGTGTCAGTAAAACGATCCCCAACGCCCCCAGCTGCTGTGAGTCCCTTTTATCTTTTAGGACTGCCCGAACATGATAACGAGTTGACATTTGACAGTAATTTGGTTTTCGGTGGATCTCTGACAGTCGCGCGCGAAGTGAATTTTGTTGTGGAGTTTGTGGAGCAGGTAAATATGCCTTTGTGTATACATGTATATGATTCAAGTGTCGACTGACTCGGGCTTCATTGCTAGGTGAAATTTAGCAAGTGATTATGGTCACAGATCCAACCAATTGGCAGTTACTCAACCAGCGCAGATAATCACGGCGGTGGCGGCCATTTATTCAATGTTTTGGTAGTGAAACGACAATATGAGCTCAGAACGATAAGTGTGTGATTGTGCTCAAGACGACTGGAGGAAACGTTAAATGTTGGCTGGCCTCGAGCAGCCTAAGTGTCAGTGAATAAACGCCGTATGTGAAATTGACAAAAAAAAAACGCAAAATTCGATTTGGCTCGGCAGCTGGGAAATGTCAGTGCGTGTAAATCCGTGTGTCGTCACAGCAACGGAATGTTCTAATTGAATCTCAATAGGCTCAACATTTTTCAAATCAAACAGAATAAGTCTCATCACATGTCCTCTAATTTTTATTTATCACTGTCCCTTTAAGAGACTCTTACGCTTTTTGCTGCACTTGAAATTGTAAAGCAATAATAAACGATTCCTGACTGTCGCTTTGAAACAATGCAACGCTTTGCGACGATCAGGTGTGAATTTATTCATAAAACAAGGCACAGATGTTCCAAGAAAGTTTGATGACAGTCGCTTCGCATGTGGAAAAGAAAAACAATTGAATGAAGAGATTGAGAAATTGGACAATTTAAACATCGACGATATTCAAACTTTAAGTGATCAAAGACTCAAAAAGTTAAAGGAAAAAGCAAAGAAGAAGCAGGAATGGTTTAATAATGGTCATGGTGTTTACTCAGAGCTTCCAGATGAAAAAGAAATTTTTTGAAATCTCCAAAAAAATTCGCAAATATTTCGCCCGCATTCAAGAACTAACATTTTGCCACTTGAGAGTGTGAAGTAAATAGGGGACTATAGAAAGTTTAAATTGTAACTCAATCGTTGAGGGGATCTGTTAGACATAATTTTCACTCAATGTTTAGATGTCTACTTAAGTGCTGAGTAGTGAGATGGATCGTAGCAGTCTTTGCATTTAGACGTCTTTTAAATCGCACCTGTCAAAAGTTTTCAAAAACTAAATAAATTTTTTAAAAAACGTCAAACCGAGTCAACTTTTATCGGAAAAAACTTATATTGTTGAAGTTATCAACTCAGGAAATTTCTATCGAATATTTTTTACTTCGATTGGTAAAGAAAAACAAAGAACCAAAGAAAACAACCTGGGGAAACGACGAATACAAAACTGGCGATAATCACCAAGAGAAAACATAACGAAGAAAACTTCGCAGACGGATGGCTCAAGCTGCAAATAATAGCGAACAATCAACAAATGGCCAAATTGCAAAAAGAAAATGATGAACTAAAGCTAAAGATACAGTCCCTCAAGGATATATTTAATGGCAACAGGTAACAGATGCGAATAAAAGTGCAAAACAAGCAAATCCAGAAGAAGTGCTGGTGGCACCAACGAGAGTCAAAACTTTTTTGCAGCGCTGGAAGGATTAACCGAAGAAATGGAAATTGAAGAAAACATCGAAGGTAATTCTAATCAAGATAATGACTTGAATTTTATTCAGTACTTAAAAATTAAAAATAAGGAGAAAAATATCAGCCCGCGGTTTTGCTGGTTCCTCTGAAAAAGCTTTCTTTGAAAAAGTTCTCTGAAAAAGCCCCCTCTGAAAAAGCTTCCAACAAGACAGAAAAAGTTCCGCCAATCAACGTTTTCAGTCAAAGCGGAAAAGATATGGTTCGGCTATTAGCAGCTGAAAGTAAACTAGCCAATTTCAAGATCAAAAGAGTTAATGCCGAAAAATTAACTATAAGGACGAAATCACTGATTGATTTCAAGTCAGCAAAAGATGCGCTAAGTTTTGGGGAGATTTCACACTTCACCTACACCCCAAAAAGTGAGAAGAATCGCACCTCCTTGTTGAGGAGTTTGAACTGCGGAGAGGATCTTCTTCAGGGGCTCAAACAAGCTGTACTAGATAATGATTTTCTTTCAGTCAAAGCCTTTGCGACAAGAAGGTCAATCGTAGAAAGGAAGAATTTACCACTTTACCTGGTATTAATTGCAAATAAGAGCAGTCCAAGGGTTAATCAAAAATATGGTACTTGAATTTCAGAGTGGTGAGGTGGGAGCGCCTCTAGAAAAGAGAAGTCAACCAGTGTTACCGGTGTCAAAGATTTGGATACTTGGCTGCCAATTCTGCCATGCACTTTCGGTTCGTCAAATGAAAAGACGTTCATGCTCCCGGTGAGTGCAAATTGGCTCAGAGCCTAAAGAAAAATTATACAGTATTAACTGCGGCGTTTTTGGTCACCTAGCATCATATCGAGGATGCTCCCAATATGAAGATGCAGTAGTTAAATTTGCTCCGAGGCAAATGCAAGTACACCGTAATATCACACCTTCCAACTTCATCAAGCCCGAAGTATCATTTGCACTCGCCGCTAGAGGACCAGCAGAAAATGCTGGAAATAATGTAAATGGCAATAATGAGCTGCATCTCAAAATTTACCAGCAACTTAATTCTTTATCGGAGAGAATTAACAAACAAGATTTAAAGATTAACTTTCTATTCAGGGTTTAGGTCTTTTAAATGCCTCATAATAACTTGTCATCCAGTCATACAGGTATTCTCCTTGAATTTACTGTTAAGCAACAGCCTGACATCATACTTCTCACTGAAACCCACCTCAAATTATGGCACTCCATGGAATTCAAGGATTTTACATTCGTAAGAGCCGATAGGGCAAACGGTGATGAGGGAGGTGGCACCGGGATATTGGTTAGAAGTCCCTATTTTTTCCAAAATATTGAAAAAAATCAAATTCAAGAACTATGAATTTCTTGAAGTGTCCGCCATTAAAATTTCACTGCCAGGTGGGGATAAGCTCTTCGTTATCTCTACCTATGCAACTGGTCAAAATGTTCTCAAGTTCAAGGAGGAGCTCAATTCCTTGTTTGAAATACTCGAATTGAACAGGCTGCATAATTATTATATTTTTGCCAGTGACCTGAATGCCAAGCATACATCATGGCTGAACGCCACCAACAATCCAAGAGGTGTATTTCTGAAATCGTGTCGAATTGCCAAATTTGGTTTTCGTGCCAGGCACTCGACCATATGTGCGATAACGAAAGTAACCTCAGACATCTGTTGGAAACTAAACAACAAAGAATGTGTTGGAGCATGTCTCATTGATATGGAGAAAGCCTTCGATACGATGTGGTTAGATAGACTAGTTTCCAAACTCCTTCAGGACAGGTTTTTCAGACACCTTGTCGCCATAATGTGGAATATGTTATACGAGAAATCATTTGTTATAACTGATGGAAATCTGAAAACAATGCGCGACTTTAAGGTCTTGAATTGTATACAGCAGGGAACAGTTACTGCGCCTCTGCGCTTCTCAATATTCATTCGCAAGTCATTGAGCGGCTTTGATTTCAACGTTTCGCCAACTCCATCATTGATAGCGTTTGCTGATGAACTGATCATTGATACGGCAGACCAAAAAGCTGCAATAGTTCAGAATAATCTTCAAAAAATGTTTAATGATGTACAGCTCTACATCGACAATTGGCAAATGAAAATCAATGCGCAGAAGTGCGAAACAATTTTGTTTTGGACAACGCTGCGGGGGCCAGTCAAGATCTGAAACGTAATTGAAAGGATTTCCACATTATGGGTGGTGAGGGTAGTTCAGAACGGGTGTCACATAAATCGTGTATTCAATACCTCGGTGTTCATCCATGCCCAGTAAAGCACTTAAAGTAGTCATGGCCCTTTGAAGACTCTTTTATTCTAGATACATTGATCAAAAGGTCAAAGTTATTTGCTATAAGACCCTCGTTAGACCAGTTTTGACATATGGATGTCAGATCTGGTACAACCAGAATGCTACTACCATGGAAAAATTAAGAGTCTTCGAAAGGAAATGTCTTCGTGCATGTACTGGTTTAGACGGATTCGAAGCAATATATATCGAATAGAAAAATTTATCAAACCGCTAAAGTGACAAGAGTCGATATCTTCATACTGAAACTTTTTCGGAATTATATCGCAAGATCTGTGGCTGTGAGTGAAAACCCCTGGATTACTCACACGTTCTACCCTATAGAGGGGTATATTGTGACTTGCCTCACTACTGACTTTGTTCCTCCAGAAGCATTCGTGTATTTGGACATGAATCGATATGTTTTTCATTCTGACAGTGTCTCAATCATATATCAAGATAAGAAGATAAAATATCCCCCGAATTTAAGTTCACAAGACAAACAATTCCAATAGAGATACTCAGTTCCTAGATTCGTTGAGACTGGTCGAGCTGAGACGGAGCAATCTAGGTATTGGTGGCTGAACGACAATGTCTAAATTATTCGTGTTTATTTTCTGTTTTGGTGTTTCTTCTCGTTGTTTAGTTTTTAGTTTCATCTTATTATTGCTACATCTAGTGTTGTTTATTTGTATTATAAATTAGGGATAGATTTCTGCATAAGATAACGTTCTTTCTTATTGAATTCATTTTGGATTAGGGTGTAACATATTAGATATAGGCTGAAAGTTCACTGTTGTGCTAGTAATATAAGTAATTTTTGAATAATGCTGGTTGGTTTTTTCGTCTTTTTTTCCAATTGAATTAAAAATATGTAATAATCTTAATTAATTTAAATTTGCTAGTGCCTTTTTCATTAAATGTGTTTCATTGATAACGTATAATTTTAGAGAGCCATTTGGGCCATTATGTTTTCATGGTTTTATTGTTTCGAATTTGCTTCATGTTCTTTTTAAAATTTATAACCATTGGAATCGAATAAAGCGCTTTTGACTCTTGAAAAAAAAGTGCTGAGTAATAATTTCGCAAATAATACTAATAACCACAAAGTTAAAGAAAGTAAAATTAACGAATTAAAGTACGAATGGAGTGTAACGAATAATGATGTTGAGAAAAATTATAACGCTAACTGAGAAAATTTAAGGCTGCAACCGCCCCCATCTGCGAGCGCTCGTTGAGGAGGATGGGTGAGTGAGTACCCGGTTTTTTTTTATATTTATACTGTTACATGTACAAATAATTCTGCGAGCTACTGTAGCAATTGTTTTCACAACCATTAAGAACATCAACAAAATGAATTTACTCGAAACCACGAGAACCCACCAAGCATGATCAACATCTGAAAGTGAGTCACTGCCCATTCATTACGCTGCTCGAATGTTCCCGCTAATTCACCAATGTACGAGAACTGAGTTGAATGATTAGAGACCCTATATAAAGGCGAGCTGAATGAATGGGGGGATCATTCATTAGAACCGCGATAGTAAGGTTGTGAAGCGAATAGAGTAATAGAAAAGTGATTTTCGTGATTGTGAAGTAATTTTAGAAGACAATTGCGATAGAAATTTATGGACAAGTGAAAGTTAGATTCTAGTTAAAATTGTGAAATAGTAAAATAAGTGATTGTGCATTTGTATTTAATTAAAAAACTCTTTTAATTTAATTTAAAAGACATTGCGTTTTAACTTTCCCGGAACATTAAAATTATTGGCCGCGAACCATAACACGCGACAATACATATTTATATTTATTTATATATATTTTTATATATTAATATTAAAAAATAATTTATCTAAAGTGGTACTAGAGCAATGCATGTTGCTGTATGTAAAATTTGTCTTCGTAAAAGATTGAGTGCTGCTGCATTCATATGATTGGCTATCTCAACTTTAATTGTTTTACCTTGAACAGGGACCGATCCCATAATTTCAATTTTTTGAGCTGAGACAATATCATTTACAATTCGTTGCGTTATTTGATCTTATTCGTACAAAAAGTTGGATTTTTTGATAATAGTTGGATTTTTTGATGAACTAGAATTTATAATTTTTATGGACTTACTTTAGACAGAATTATGATAATATGTTTCTGCTATAATTTTGGAAACTTGAGTAATAAAAAGTTTACTTTGCAATAATTTGAAGACACATAAATATTTGTATTTGAAATATTTTGTTTGTTTCATAAACGAAAGAAATAAAAAAAACGTAAGAAGTAAAAATAAAAGAAGATGAATTATTAAAACTTGCCCTTTCCATTGGTGTTGTGAACCTGACCAGGTATGGGACCCGCCACGTTGGCTGGCCCCTCTACTGTAATGATCTAGCCATCGGGTGAGCTCACCCCTTTTTAAGGCGCTTCATGTGCTCTCGCAGGGTAGAATGGTCTAACGCTCGCGTGCTCATTTATGGTATAGTATTATGTGATTCCATCACATAAGACTATCACATAAATTTGCCACGTTGATGTTTTTCATTTGAGGGAAAAGTCCATGGAAGCTATGTTTGCATGAGTTTTTCATTGAAATGGAAAACATCTGGCCATGTCTACCTTGGATCTTGATCTGGAAACGGGGGTGGTTCGACCTGGATGCCCCACTCTTATTTGGGGGCCATAAGTATTGTCGGTAACGACGAAGTCCTCCCAAGTCCCGTCTGTCTTCGCCAGGCCCAACTTGCTACTTGCTTTAGAGATTTCAACCCTTAGTAGGTTAACATATCTCGGCTTCGACTCCAGTCGGTACGTATTTTTATCTGCGAATTCCTAAATGCGAAATTTTTTATAGAGAGAGCTTGTGCTGGGGAAAAGAAACCGCCCCACGACACCACAATGCTAGCCTGCCAGCCCATTCACGTATCCTCAGACAAGACCAATCTCGGCTAAGACCAGCATCCTCCCTCGCCAAGGCAGCAGACGGCCGCTGCAGTCCACTACAGACATTTATATCCACTCATTTCGCTACATAGCCCAAGGTAGAAGAAAGAAAAGGGGTTGTTGTGCCCTTAAAGCTATCAGCTAATCAATTTGCTGCCTAACAGCAACAATTTGTTCGAAGTGATACTGAATCAAGCATGAAATGCCCTCATTGAAAAATATGAGTTGATGCCGATATGCAAATTTGGATTCCATGTTAGGCATTCGACCGTATATGCAATAATGAAGGTAACCTGAGAGATTGTTAGAAACTGATTAGTTACTACGCCTAAACTCTTCTTGAAGTTAATTCGCACTGTACTGTTTAAAGTGTATTTATAAAAAGTCCGATAAGGACAGCAGCGATGTTTATTGCCTCAGCGATCTAAGATTTGGGTTCGCTGGAATGACTTTGCATGCCAACATTTATGTACGATAGCAGCTAGCTTCAGCGGTACTATGGGGCGGGTTATTTTCGCCAGCACAAAGCATACTACAAAGAATCCATTCATGCGTACGATTTCGAGATCTAGTCCAGCCTGACCAAAATTGTAGGGGGTCTATTAATGCTACCTACCCTGCTGATGGCACAACTTCTCCTTCTGTTTTCAACAGAGAAGCTGACTGATACCTGAAAATTGGTCAACCGGGTGGATTTTGTGCCACCATGCACGCTTTCATCCAGATCGCAGCCCTGATGACTAGGTCTATCTTCAGGGACCTACCACACCATGGCGTGAAAGTCCCTAATGCCAGCGAAGAATTTGGGTAACCATATCAGGTTCAAGTCCGAAGGTGTAGCCAATACATGGCGATTACTTACCCATTTCAGGGGCAAAGGAAAAACCAGTATTGTTCCTTTAATAGCTCGTTATTGCTTTTGTGTAGGTCTTACTTGAACAATTATAGCCATCTTGAAAAATGTGGCGCTCAAGTAATGTTTTAATCGATCAATCGTGACTATGGACAAACAAGGAACATTTTAGGCTAATATGGTTTAAAAAAATGATTAAGTGCACCATGGGAGTAGGGAATAGAAATAAAAAGGATTAAAAAGACCACTTCGTTCTTTAGAAGTAATAAAAATGAAAATGTTTTAGTATATTCTTTTACAGCCGCGCCTATCAAATAGCTTCCTCCCTTGCGGCGAAAATCGAAATTGTAAATTTTCCAGGTTTCACAATAGTTTACTTGATTTACGGTAAGGCCCATACTATGAGTTTACCGTTTTCAATCAAATTTTACCTAATATTATTTATTTGAAATGGAAAATTTAAATTCAATATATTAAACAATTTATATTTTCAAGATGAAAGAAATGAAAATCAGGTTCTTACCTACATTCGGGAACGATCAAGGGGTAAGTTTTTCTGCAAATCATGATTATTCAAATTTTTAACATTAATCTACTACAGCTTTCTTAACCCAAATCCATCCATCTACTACAGCTTTTTTAATCATATTCCATAGAACTCAATACTAACTTTCAGTGCATGTTTCAAACAACGAATTATTGTTGGTAAAACGCAATTTGTCATTATAGAGCTCATAAAGTAAAAGGTTTAATACATATCAACACCTCACATTCAACCGAATTTCAAAACCGGGTTTCCATGTTAAATGCAGTGCTGCTTTAACTGGATCTTCAGGATCACTTAATCTGTATTGATCTCATGGACCAACATTTTTTCGACCGTCATCTATATATTTGAGCAAGACAAGCACGTCCCGATGCTTTCGGAGGAGCCGATACGTTGGAAGAGGCTCGATGCAAAAAGGAGGAGTTCATTAAACTGCTCTTTGCGGTTGGTTTCGTTCTAAGTTAATGGACGGAAAATAATTAATAACTCTTAGATGAACACACTTCAACTACAGAAGAAATGGTCCCTCTAAAATTAGACAAAGAGGAGTTTAGAATGGAATGGAAGCGCTCAACCGATGTACTAATATACAATGTATACTGAAGACTATTAGAAGGTCGAACAACAAACGCATGATTTTATTGCAAACGGCACGCTTATACAATCTTGAAGGATGAGCATCTCCTGCTGCTGTTAGATTCAGTATATTTATCCAGTCATGGTGGCATTTGAGAGTTCAGTGGGATGATGAGCTAGCAACATACTACCAGAAACATTGGTGCGAGTCCGTGTCTGACATACCAAATTTGTCGTACGTTTTTTTACCTTGTTGGATCGGCACTCTTCAAGATCGAGCTTCACAACTTTTCAGATTGAGCTTCATGGCTTTTCAGATTAAGGTTCACAGCTTTTTCGATGCATCAGAGAAAGCACATGCACATGTAATCAGACCACACGTACCTTCTTTATGCACGTTACTTATTGCAAAAGTTAAAATAGCACCAATTAAACACTACCACGTTTGGAGTGACATGCTAATACAATAGTTGCCAAATTAGTAAAGAATTAAGCCGAGACCTTGAACTTTAAGAATTCGTGGATTCAAGGATATCTCTCTCGTTGGAGCGACATTGACAGACGCGGTGTGGCTGCACGCTTTAAGTTAAAAACAACCATTTTAGAGGCATCACGCTGCAGACCTATTGAAAGTCATCTCGACTCCAACTTTTTACGACACCTTTCTGCTAGCAGCAACTTTACACTTTTAGCGGAATGATCAGAGGAATGTCGACGAGTGTATGCAACAAAAATAAATGAAACACTACAAAGCTATTAAGGGTAACAGCTCATTGTTTGCGATTAACGGAGAACTCTAGAAAATTTCATAAACAATGAGAAACTTCAGATAATCGAGAGAGATAAAATGGATCCCCTCTCAAAAAACTCTATGCCAAAGTACCAGCACTTATGCCTAACGACCCGAAAATGACGTCGAAGTTTCGGATTAAGAATATACAAGAATTCTACTTCACATAAGAAATCAAACTTTTAAAAGAAGTTGAAGCACTGCAAAAAACCAATTCACCCTTTTATCTTAGTCCAATCATAGATACACAGAACTTCATCCAAGTAGGTGGACGGCTACGTCATTTGCTGCTGAATACAGATGAGAAATACCTTATTATACTGCCCAACAGGACCACATTGTCAAAACTAATAATTTGAGATATGCATCAGTGACAGATTCACTTGTTCTTTCTAATATACGACGCAGATTCTGGATTATAAAGGGTCGTAAGCCACTCAAATTGATCTTTTTTAAATACGTTAAGTGCTGGAGACAAAAACCAAAGAAAGGATAACACCTCATGAGTAATTCACCGTAGACAGGAGTAAGACCTGTCTTTACCGTAGTTTTTATATGTTTCATTATTGTGGCGGTAAATTTGGAAGCCCCGTATACTTATCGATCTTAGGAATTCATTTCAGTTTATTTTCATTGCACTGCGAGATATGATATTTGCGCAACATTGACAAGCCACTATGGAACTAATTTCATCCGAGCCGACAAACAGCAAGGACAATTTTCCAACCAAGTGGCAACTTCCAGTGGTGAAATCACCTAGCTTCTCTTCAAGGATGGCACAGAATGGTGCTTCAATTGCCTTAGTGTCCCACAAGTTTGTAAAATTTTGTTTGAAATGAGTAATTAGGGTTTTGGCTCTGACTTTCGAGGAACTCACGATAATTTTGATCTAAATTGAAGTATGTCTTGACTTTTGTCCTATTCAACCATTGAACGATGACCCCAACGACCTTGTCGTCTCATTTCTGGCTCATTTTTTCATAGAGAAGCCGCTGATTACGATTCCAGAGCCAAATGATCCCAAATTATCTGTCAATCGTCTCACTCTTTATCAACGTTTGCGTCAACTTCTCGAATATTTATGGAAGAGAATTTTCATTGAGCATTTGTAGTCCTTACGACTCCGATCCAAATGGAAGACCAAATCAAGTTCAATAACAGTGCGTAGTGTTTAAGTTTATTTAAAGGCCCGTTCAGGACACCAGCAATGTTGACTGTCTCCGCGAGCTAAAATTTGTGCTTCACTGGAATTTCTTTGTTATGGAGTGGGTTCTTTTTGCCAGCACAAAGCACACTACAAGAAATTTATTCATGGGTAGGATTCTGAGGTCTGATTTGGCCTGATCAAAACCAAAGGGGGTCTATTATCCTGCCTACTCTACTGATGACCCCAGTCATCCCTCCGTTTTCTACGAAAAAGCTAGCGGGTACCTGAGAATCAGACTGGGTGGACTGCGTGCTCCTACGGACCCTCCCATCTGGATCGAAATCCTGATAAATAGGTCCATCTTCAGGAATCTGCCATCTCATGCCGTGAAAGCTCCTAACACCAACGGAAATTTTGGGCAATTATATGGTATTCATATCCGAAGTTGTATCCCCCCACGTCGTGGCTCCATATTTTTTTCAAGAAGAAGACCCAGTTTTGTTCTTTTAATAATTCATTTTTATTACGCATTCCATATGAATAACGCTTAGTTAGCTGAGCTTAGATTACTTAATTTCAATATGGCTCATCTATTGCATATGATTAAATGAATGATTTTATACTAAGCTGTAAATTTAAATTTAGGAATAACACAAGGAAAGGAATATGTTTCGTATTTTGTGGTAGCTTTTTTTGATCCTCTTTACTAGCGAACTGACCCAAAAGATATTAATGAAAGACGTTACAATTGATGACGCAGCAAGGTATCGGTATTCATAATATAATAGTTGTGCTATCTTATTTCATTTAATAGTTTTTCATTAGTTATGCAACTAGTTAGAGTGCTTTTGTTCTGCAGAACGTTTGACTGCATTATCTTCAAAAGCGACACAGTTCACGTTAGGTTTCATTTGCAGGCGCATATGCTTTTAAACTAACCTTATTTGTATTCCTCAATGTATGCACCCGTTTTTGAAACTTAACTATGCGCAACCATTTTTTTAAATCTTTTTACCGACGGTTTAGTTTTGTCTTGACTGTCGTGGTAAGTGTAACTCAGTCACCTTTCTAACTCGGAATTATCATCGAACTGTACTTTTATCTACAAGTACTACCGCCTTAACAAAATGTTGTTGTTCAACTCCTCGGGGTCACCAATTCACACAAATCAACTTAATCCCATTTCATGTATGGCAAAATTACTATACGTTTTTCATTACTATACATTTCCTTGTCAGGATTCATGAGTAAAATAACAGTATTGTTGCTGTAGTCATCAAAGCTGAAAAACTGAATTTGTTTTCACTAGCATTAAATGTTCCATTTTCTTTTCTTCAGTCACCAAACTTAATAATTTCTCAACTTTCTGCCAAAATATACTATTGTTCGTTGCAATACACCAAATCAGTTCTTCCATCAACTAACTATCCCACTCCGTTCCAACTTATCACTCTAGTAAAACTCAAAAAAAAACAGCAACTGAGTTATTATGATGAGGGTGACATAAATTAGATTTTGAAGATAATTTCATTATTTCTGCGAATATGTTGTTGATTTGCCTTTTACTTGTAGCACAAGCAAAACATTTACATTACATTTTTAAAGCCAAAAGTGTAGAGACACATCTTGAACAACAGAACGATGAATACCTCATTATACAATATTGATGCTGTATAATAAAACCAAACGCTCCAATCCGCCCCGCAAGAAGAATGCGAGCCGGCGGGAGTACTCTTAGAGGCTAGTATTATTTTGGGAGCGCCGCCTGGATTCGGCCACCGTGAGGTACCTCCTGGGATGACATGTAATTAACTCAGACTAAATCTGGGCAACGGTTTGGACAACGAACTAGAATTGATGCTTTGGCCTCGCGGATATAATGGTTTGGACCTAGTTGCTTTATACGGTAGTATTGAGGCGACACTCGCGTGTGAATGGCTTCAATCCAACTTTCATATCGTCTCCGTCCCGGTTAAACCTTGGCAGGTCTTAGAGTCCATTCGCAGCTCGCACCATTGGGTTGATGGTCTCGGTTCGGTTGAGAAAGATTCCCAATAAGCGCTGGTCTTACTCTGAGCGCTTGTCCCCATAACGGCTTGTGCCAACTTTCGTATGGTCTCCCTGCTCCACAAAGATAACCATGGGACCAAAAACGCGACTGTATACACGAACCGAGATAGCGGCTGCTAGGGGAGATCCAAACAAACTGGGGCAATTTCAATAAAAAAACTTAAAAGTAGATAAACAGCCCCAAAAAATATGTAAAATATCTACAAAGATGCCGAAACCAACAGTTAGAGCCACGATGTTAACAGTACCAACTACAACAAAAACGACGACAAATACAATGACAGCAAAGATGGACAAAACTCATTCAAACGGAAATTTTTGCATCATTCATGCGTAGCAAAAAAAAAATGCGAACGCCGGAGGACCCTAAAAAAGCAGAGCAGGAAATTTTTCAGGATGCATCAAATGCTCGCGTGGTGGCGGAAAATGTAAAGAGCATCGAAAGTTCGAATCCAAAAAAAAAAAAATTACGAACCATCTTAAAGTCTAAAAGTGATCACGGCTGAAAAAAAAGGATTGATTGCCGTCCGGTGACATCAATAAGTAAGCCTAACACGAAAAGTGGGAGACGTTCTAAACAGAATAAAATCAGCATGCGACCCGCCAAAAATCAACAAAGGAGTAAATATTGGCTCCAAGACTGCATACCGCATTATCGGAGGAACTGGTTAAAGGCCAAAGAGGACCGGAAGGCCGGAGAAGAGTAGGAAGCTAAACAAGCGGTGAAAGCGAAACCTAAAGGGCACGTGTAGATGGCCCCAACATCAAACATGTATAAAAGAATGGCATTTAGCCCAATCAAAAGAGATCAGGACAAAAGAAGGAAAGAATCGATACTTAATGGGCAAGGAATGCCAGATCAGGGGTTCCAGACAGTGCTGGCAAAAGGAGCGAAGGAAGCTGCAGAGAAACTCCTTCAAAAAGTGCCAGAAAACAAAGCTCTCACGGACGCCCAACAAGAAAAAAGACCTGATGCGAAACAGGAGAGTCTTTGTCTGCTGTTTCACATCAGTCTCCTCAACGAAAACTCCGGCTTGTAAAACCGCAAGATGGCCGATCCTACGCAGAAATAATGCGGGATATCAGCGAAAATGTAAGGTCCGAAGACATCAACACTGCGATCAAAGCAGTACGACCAACGTGATCGGGCCACATACTGGTTCGATTCGGATCAGAGGCGGACAATAAAGAAGCATTCTGTGATGCAGTAAAGAAGGCCCTCGGCAAAAACGCGACTAAAACCTCACCCAAGCCGATGGCTATGATCGAAATAAGAGACATTGACTGCGTTACGGACCTGGACAAAGTAAAAGAGGCCATCACAAAGGGAGTTTCCTAGCTTGGGCAGGATCAAAGCAAGGCTGACTACAGAAAACCATAGGGAGCAATGCATGTCTATCATTCACTTGACCGAAAAGGACGCCGAACGATTTCTGAATAAGGGGAAAGTAAAAATAGGGTACCTTGTCTGCAGGATACGACAAAGAACAGCGCCTCTTTAATGTTTCAAATGGCTTGGCTATGGTAACAGCGCACAATCATGCAAAGGACCCGACAAAAGTTCTCCGGGTTACGTATCCAATGAACCGGGACATAGAGTAAAGGAGTGAACAAAAGAGGCACACTGTATTCTTTGCAAGGACGCTGAAATAAGACCGGATCTGGGCACCTTTTGGGATAAGGCAATTTCAAGTTTTCCAAGGAGCCCTAGCCAAGATAAAACCAAAACTTCAATGAACCGTGTCCTGCAGCCAAACGTACACCGTATATCCACCGCCCAAAACCTGATTGAGCAGTTTGCGAGAGACATGAAAGTCGACTTTTTGCTGCTGAGTGAGCAACACCAGAATAAAAGTTCAACATCATGGTATCTTGATGAAACTGGCACTGCTGCCATCTGGGTTCGGGACTGTGATTCCCAAGGGGAGAGGTGTTTGGTTATCGATTATCGATAGTGCCCTCAGACCGGGGAACCAAACGCGTCCCCAGAGTTGCGGATAGGGGCAGACCTTTCTCGAAAGGTTCGCTGCGAATAACCAATAAGCAGCCATGGACAATGGTCGGCAGTGAAGGGAGAGTCTCAGGACAAATATCTGAGTGTCAATGATCTTCACTGTGACATGACGAAATATATGGCGTCATCAATTATCCATATATCCTGGCAGTAGGTAAAATGCTATGGGAACGGAAACCCAGACAGAAAACCAAACTATGCAGGTCCACAAGGGGAACCAAATTACGGTGCGGGGGGTCGTATCCCCAGTACCGGCGGCAGAGGGTAGTGAGCGAGCAGGCTCCCGGCCGTCGTCATCCAGCGACTGCAATGTTATAGAAGTGGTGAACTTGGCTTCTGTAACAGATATAACTACAAGCAAACAGGACGCTAGCACGGAGAACCCTTTCAGGCAAAAACCGCTGTTGGCAAGAACACCGATAAAACAAGTCACCAGTTGCGGGGGGAGGCAGCAAACCCCAGAAACACTGTCAAAGTCAACATCACAGGTTAAATCATTGGAGACAGACGACAGACGGACTAACGAACGAAAGAAGACAGAGTGCGTTGTGCAACCTGGCATCATTGCGGCCTTTGGGCGCAGTAGAAGGACTATGCGCACCCCGGAGCGTCCAGTGCAAGACGTACACAATCCGGATCAAGCTGCGACACCAACAGAGGCCAGTGTAAGACTGGGGGAGGGAGAAGTTTTGCCGTTGGCCGACGCCACTTCAAACGTCACCCAAGCGATAGAAGCAAAAGGGCTAGGAAACGGGGGCCTCTCCCAAGAGGTGGCGCCAAATAACACAATCGCCCTTGATCGCGCCGAAGAGGAGCGGCTTACTCGGAAAGCGGGGACTATCGTTAAACAACTGAGGGCTGCCTGCGAAGTGCAGAAAAACATAGGCAAGAGTGTCAGGAATGGCATTCTTGAACTGGAGGAGCTTTTTAGCCGCATAACGCACTACAGGCGGAGGTGGCTTGCAACCGAAAAGCACCAAAAAGACACGCTCTCCCTCGAGGCATCAGTGGGTCCTAGCAGCAGCAAAAGAATGGCCGGTATCCCAATTGAAGGCGACCGTGAGAAAAGGAGGAAGGACGAGATGATAAATGAAGTTGTCACTTCAGGCGAGGAGTTTCATGTGGTGCGAAACAAGGCAGCGCAAAAAGCGGCCAAAAAGCTGCTCCTAAAAAAAAACAGACAAAGAGCTCAACCACGAAAAGAAGAACAAAGAACCCCCCGATATACCGCAGAAAACAAAAAACGAACCGCGGCGCAAACCCTCGCGAGAGGCACTGCTTATTAAACCCACTAAGGGCTGAACCTACGCAGATGTCCTCCGTGAAATTAAAAGAGCGGTCAAGCCAGACGACACAAAAACTGCCATCAAAGCAGTTCGACCAAACCGGACCGGTGGCCTGCTGGTGGAATTCGGGCCAGGGGCCACAAACAAAGATGCATTCCGTGACGCGGTTCAAAAGGTTCTTGGAGATGCGGCAACCGTTGCCTCGCTCGAGCCAATGGCCACCCTGGAAATCAGCGACCTCAACTGCGTCACGGACAAAGCTGAAGTAGAGGATGCCATTAGGAGGGAGTTCCCCAGCTTAAGTGAAGTCAAGGCAAGATAGACACGTGAAAACACAAGGGGGCAACGCATGGCTATTGTCGAACTAGCTGATAAAGATGCCCAGCAAATCCTGGCGAAGGGCAAAATTAAGATAGGTTGGGTGATCTGCAGGATACGGAGAAGAGCGATCCCTATCCGCTGCTTCAGATGCCTTGAATTCGGACACACCGCGTACGGCTGTAGGGGACCCGGCAGGAGATCTCTGTGCTACAAATGTGGTGAAACGGGGCACAAAAGGAAGGAGTGCACGAACGAGGCAAAATGCATTCTTTGCAAGGATGCTAAGCTAGCACCCGGCGACCTCAAACATGAGCCGGGGACAGGGAGATGCTGGGTTTTCAAGGAGGCCCTAACTAAAGCCAAATCGATACTCAAATGATCCGTATCCTGCAGGTCAATTCGCACCGAAGCACAAACGCCCAGGACCTACTTGAGCAGTTTGGGAGGGATAAGAAAGCTGACCTCCTGTTGCTGAGCGAGAAACATCATAACAAGGACTCGCAAACGTGGTACCCTGACGAATCTGGTACCTCGGCCATCTGGGTTCGAGACAGCGCCCGCCTTCAGGTGCAGGGCCATGGACGCGGGGATGGTTTTGTGTGGGTGCGGTGTTCAGGGATAACACATTTCAGTGTTTATCTGACGCCTAACGAGGCAATGCCATCTTTTCGAACGAAACTCGATGCCCTGGAGGACGCTGTCTCGAACACAGAGGGCCACATGCTGGTTGGAGGAGACTTCAACGCTAGAGCCATTGAATGGGGTATGCCACAATCCGACTCAAGGGGAAAGCAAATCTTAGACATGGCGGCCAGAACAGCGCTTTTGGTCCTAAATACTGGTAACACCCCTACTTTCCACCGCTGTGGTTGCGTAGGAACCATACCCGATGTGACACTCGCTTCGGAGTCCCTGGTACCTAGAGTACACAACTGGCGAGTACTAGAGGACTACTCGGCTAGTGATCACCAGTATATAGCTGTTGAGATTCACGACGGTGCCATTCTGCGTGCATGTGCCCAAACTTCAATCCTCGGATGGAGGACTGGGAGGATGGACGTTGAAAGGTTCGCTAACGCGCTTACGGCAGGCGCACCGTTGCTGGGAGCTCCGTCAGGGAGTGGAGGACCAACAGCCAAGGACTTGGTGAACCCAACTATAAGTACCATCATAGCTGCTTGCGAGTCTTCCATGCCCCGTCGGAGACCCCGACACGGTAAGCCTCCAGTATACTGGTGGTCAAACGAGATCGCCAAACAAAGAAGCGAGTGTCACAAACTTCGGCGAGAGGCCCAGCGGGCGCGAACACGGGAGGAGGCAGGCACTAGGCTAGCAGCATACAGGTCCGGCAGGAAATATCTTCGCAGGCTTATTAACAAGAGCAAGGCCCGATGCTGGCAAGATCTCGTGGACGATGTAAATAGGGATCCGTGGGGCCTAGGTTACAAGCTGGTCATGCGAAAACTTGGTGCCCAACGGAAGCCCTGCTTACATGAAGCAGAGAAGATGGACGAGATCGTACGGGCACTATTCCCCACGCATCCTGTCCGTGTCGATTTAGCTCATGCACAAACACCAATAGAATGCTCACCTTTCACAATGATGGAACTGGAGCCAGCAATTCTATCCATGAAAGCAAGGAAGGCACCGGGACCAGATGGCGTTCCTGCTGAGGTTTTGCAGCTTGTCTACAAGCTTTGTCCTGACTTGTTGCTCAGTATGTTCAACGCTTGTTTTTACGAAGGTGTATTTCCAGAACGCTGGAAAGTGGCGAGGCTCGTACTGATCAGCAAGGGGAAGGGAAATTCCGAGTTGGCGTCTGCATACCGCCCGTTATGCATGCTAGACACGGCTGGGAAAGTGCTCGAGAAACTCATCAAGGGAAGCCTCACTGACGCGGTCCGTTCTGCCGGGGACCTATCTCCACGGCAGTATGGTTTTAGAGCAGGTCGCTCCACTATTAACGCGATAGCGGAAGTAGTGAGCGCGGTCCAAAGAGCGGAGGCTCACTGCCAGTCAAACAAAAGGGTTGTGTTGCTCGTGACGCTTGACGTCAGAAACGCCTTCAATTCCGCTAGATGGGTGGATATTCTGGAAGCACTGGAAAACTCTTTTCAAGTTCCAGAATATCTGATGCGGATTTTGAAGAACTACCTGACAGACCGGAGCCTGCTCTATGAGACGAAGGAGGGCCGGCGGATGATGGAAGTTACATCGGGTGTTGCACAAGGCTCCATCCTTGGCCCAGACCTGTGAAACATCACGTACGACGGGCTACTGAGAATCGAGCTGCCGGATGAGTCACGCTTGATCGGCTATGCAGACAATGTTGCGGCGCTAGTTGCGGGACGCTTTGTTGAACAAGCGCAACTCAGACTGGGTATGCTAATGCGCCGAGTGAGGGACTGGATGACTGCTCGCGGGTTCAGCCTAGCTTTGGAGAAAATCGAAGTAGTCATCTTGACAAAGAAGAGAATCCCTAGAGTAAGGATGATCAACATTGGGGAAGCACTCGTTGAGACTAAATTAACAGTGAAGTACCTGGGCATTTTGATCGACTCGAAGATGCGTTTCTCCGAGCAAATCAGGGCTATAGCTGACAAGGCTGCAGCGAGTGTTTCAGCTCTCAGCCGGCTAATGGCCAACATAGGGGGTCCCACCTCATCAAGAAGGAGACTTCTGATGAGTGCAGTACAATCTGTGCTGTAGTACGTATCGGAGATATGGTGTGAGGCTCTCAACAAGGGGCTGTATCGTGGGCGCTTGGCACAGGTGCAGTGACGGGGAGCGCTGCGGATTGCATCTGCATATCGGACTGTCTCGGAGTCGGCAGTGCTGGTCATCGCAGGAGTGATACCCATTGCCCTCCTTGCCAAGGAGCGCCGCAGAATCTACCTGCGGAGGAACGAATGCGACAGAGATGCTGTCGCCCACGAAGAACGAGAATGCTCACTCAGTGATTGGCAACAGTCCTGGGTGAGCGATACCAAAGGTAGGTAGGTAGGACCGTGGCTCAATCGAAGGCATGGTGAGACTGACTTCTATCTAACTCAGCTACTGAGTGGACATGGATACTTTCGGTCTTACCTGCACAAGATTGGTAAGTCACGGTCTCCTGACTGCATATTCTGTGCTGGAGAGGTCGATGATGCCTACCACACATTTTTTGTATGCAAGAGGTGGGAAAGGCAGCGCGGTGACCTCATTGAAGAAATGGGAGATCTCTCTCCGGATGAACTCACTGGAGAGATGCTCACATCCGTTGACAAATGGAACTGTGTGGCACATTACGCTCGGGCAGTCCTTAAGATAAAAAGGAAAATATATGAGCGTCTGGAGGCATCCAGGGCGGAGGGGACTCTTTTCTAGAAATCCCTCTCCCTCCCCTCCTTCTGTTGGAAAAGGGATCCCTGTAGCCCGGTGGCGCCTAAACGCGTAGAGAAATGAGGCTTAGCCCGAAGTAATGTGTCAAACGGTTCCAGGCTAGGTTCTCAGATTGACAGGGGAGGTGTTTAGTGGGTAGTCCAATGGTATCCTCTATGGAAGTCCCACACTGCCAGACTCGGCGGGCGTAAATGCTTTCACCTCCCTACCACAAAAAAAAGGGGAGAGTTGTGGAAGACGGGACTGTTTTCTGTAAGTTCGGTGCTCAGGGACCATCTTTTTTAGTATGTACCAAAGGACAAACGAACCGATATCATCTTTCTAAGCCAACCTTTATACTTTAGAGGGGGCTGTCTCGAACGCAGACGACAACGTGTTCGTTGCAGAAGACTTCAACGCTAAAGCTTTTAAATGGGGTGTACCTTAAATAGATCCACAAGGAAAACAATTTCTAGAAATGGCGCCCAGGGTGGCGGTTGTCGTAATAAACACCGGAAATGCACTGACTGGGCGCCGTATTGACTGTGAAGGAACCATGTTGGACATGACACTTGTCTCAGAGTTCTCAGTGCGGGGGATAAACAAGTGACGAGTTTTGAAGGACTCTCAGCCAGTGATCATCAGTGCATTCTGCTTGAGATCAGCAATGAACTTTCTACAATTGGGTGAAACATCAGAAGGATAGACGTCAAGAGGTTCGTCGGGGTGCTAACACCGGTAGCTCTACTGTAGGAAGATTCGCAGAGGATGAACAAACAGGCAGCTCAAGATGCTTGCAGCGCTTCTAGTCCCCGTTAAAAACCCCGGCACGACAAGTTCCCAGTATATTGGGGGTCGACTGATATCAGTGACAAGCGAAGGGAGTGGCACAAGCTTCGGCGTAAGCAGCCTATAAATTGCCCAGGAAATGCCTGCGGAAATTGATCAACATCAGCAACATTCGCTGCTACCTAGATCTAGTGGACAATGTGAACAAGGATCCGTGGGGCCTTGGCTACAAGCTAGTTATGTAGAAGCTTCGTGCTCTGCGGGCACCTTACATACATGAGGTGGAAAAGATGGACAAGGTAGTGTGGGCACTCTTTACCACCCATTCCGTCCGTGTTAGCGCCATCCATGGTGAAACAGCAGTCGAGTGTCCACTATTCACACAGTCGGAACTGGAAGAGGCAGTCTTTTCACTGAAAGCGAGGAAGGCTCCATGTCCAGATGGTGTTCCAGCTGAGGTGTTGCAACTTGTCTATTACTATTGTCCTGATTTGCTACTCAGCGCATTCAACGCGTGGCTATGGGACAGGGTTTTCCCGGTAAGATGGAAGGTGGTAGGACTCATGTTGATCAGCAAGGGGAAAAGAAATCCCCGATACCCGATACCACCCGTTATCTACGCTAGACGCTGCTGGGAAAGTGCTGGAGAAACTCGTCAATGGAGGACTCACGTCTTTAGACCAGGACGTTCTACCATTGATGCGATTGCAGAGGTGGTGAGTGCGGTCAATAAGGCAGAGGCATACAGTTGCATCAAACGACGGATCATCCTGTTGGTGACACTTGACATCAGGAACGCCTTCAAGTCCGCTAGATAGGTACATATTTTGGATACGCTGGAAACTTCTTTTCAAGTTCCAGAATATCTAGTGCGGCTTCTGAGAGACTTCTTGAAGGACCAAAGTCTGCTCTTTGATATGACACAAGAGCCAACGCAGGATGGAAGTTGCATCGAATATTGTCCAGGGATCATCGCTTGGTCCAGACCTGTGGAACGTGCCTAACGACGGGCTACTGAGCCTGGGGATGCCAGACGAGTCACGCTTGATGTTTTTGCGACTCTAGTCACTGGACGCCCCATTGAATAAACGCAACTTAGACTAGAGACTCCCCATCCCTGGAGACTTTTAAAACCTGCAGGCGAGCCTTGGAATGAATTGGACTCATGGCAATAATTTCGCAATCGGAAAAAGGGACTATGCCATTGGATCCTAGAATGTCAGATCACTCAAGTACCCTGATACTGTTAAGGACCTTTTACAACGGGCCAGTCAATATAAATTAAAAATACTGGCAATCCAGGAAACGAACTGGACTAGTAATGATATTCAAGACATCGCATACAATATTAAAAAGTGGGAAGCCTACTGGAAAACGAGAATTCGGAGTGGCTTTTATTGTGTATTATTGCAATAAACGAACGGTTTTGTGCGATTCGTATAAAAGCGAAATTCTTTAAAAACTGGTTAATCAATGTTCATGCCCCAACCGAAGAAAAGGACGAAGAAACAATCACCTGGAAAGGCTAGTCAACTCATTGCCTACAAACGACACAATGCTGGCAATGAGATATTTGATCGGAGAGTAACTGGAGGATATAGCCTCCACGATGAAACAAATGACAGCAGCTGGCGCCTGATCGACTTTGCAGGTAGCAGAAATCTAGTCATACGTTCAACTTGCTTCCCATACTGACGCATTAATAAAATGACCTGTGTATCACTGGATCACAACACAGAAAACCAGATCGATCATGTTCTGATCCAACAACGTTGTGCCTCGAGCACACTTGACGTCCGTCTATACCGAGGAGCCAATTGTAACTTGGATCATTACTTGATCAAATTAAACTATCGATGTCATATGTCAAAGGTATTTTCGGCGAAGACCAGCCAGCTACAAAAGTTTGACATCAAAAGGCTTCAAACGGCGTCTATGGCCAAACATTTCATGGAGACTTTGAGAACAAGCTGGCTCCCATCATGTCAGACGCATCGTTAAAAACAAGCAACGAGCTCTAGATGGAAGTGAAAGTGGCTACTAAGACCATGGCAGAACGCTGTGAAAATCTGACAAGAGTAGCGATAAGATAATTAGAATTGAAAAAAGGTTTTTTTTCAATTCTAATTATCTTATTCGCTACCCAATTGAGAAGTTTAGATCTAAGTCTAGCAAGCAACAACACAAGACAAGTATACAAAGTAGTGAAAAGCCTGAAAAGTGGTTACCAGCCCAAAACCACGCTCTGTCGTGATGATATCGGCAATACCATCCCTGATGAAACTAAGATTAAAGAAAAATGGGCATCATATTTCAAGACCCTTCCTAATCCTCCGCACAGCTCCAGAACAACGGAGCCTATAGATGTCTGCGGAAAATTTCCATTGGCCCCACCAAGTCTGGATGAAGTGTGTTCCATCATCAAAGCCCAACAAAATAATAAAGCGCTGGGCATAGATGAGATTCCAATGGAGCTCATCAAATATGGTGGCAGCAGTGTTCATAAAGCTATTCACTAAGTCATCCAGCACATTTGGAAAGAAGAGCATATGCCAAAAGAGTGGAGCCAATCAATTATATTCACTATCCCCAAAAAATGTGACAAGCTACAGTGCGAAAATCATAGAGGCATATCACTACTTTGTACGGCGTACAAAATATTTTCTAAAATCTTAGAAAATAAAATTGGATCATATGCCAACAGTATTATTGAGGAGTATGAAGGTGGTTTTAGAGCAGGTAGATTGACAGTAGACCAATTATTCACAGTCAAGCAGGTACTTGAAAAATGCTGGGAGTTCAACATAGACGTACATCAAATTTTCGTTGAATTTGCGCAAGCATGCGGCAGTATTGAGCGTAACGTACTGTATCAAATAATGCTTGGTTTTGGCATCCCAGCCAATTTAGTCCGTTTTACCAAAATGACAATGACGTCGACGACCTCCCAAGTCGGCATCAATAACCAACTCACAGATGCCTTTAAGACAAATATCGGACTAAAGCAGGGAGACGGGCTGGCCCCAGTGCTTTTCAATTTGGCTATGGAGTACGTCATAAGGAAGCTACCTGTCGATAAACGAGGTGCATTACTATACAAGTCGAGCCAAGTACTAGCTTATAGGGACGACATCAACATTTTGTCACGGTCATTAACAACTGCCAAAGAACTCTTCTTGAAACTCGACAGCGGAGCAAAACTAGTAGGGCCACAAATCAATGAAAGAAAAACAAAGCTCATGACGCAGTCAAGGAAAAATACCACAAGTATACAAAATATCACACTTGCGGAATGCAATACCGAAAATGTAAGCGAATTAGTGTATTTAGGCGCCAAAATAACGAAAATGGACAATGAAAGAGGCGTAACACGTCAAAAAATACAGCTCGCAAATAAAATATTTTATTCAGTTTTAACGATCATGAAGACTAGCTACATACACAGGAAAATAAAAAATACTGATCTTTGATAAGACCTGTGTTGTGCTATGAGTGTGAAACATGGACCCTAACCCATGCATCCGCAAATATATTGAACGCCTTTGAGCGACGGGTCCTGAGGCGAATAATCGGAGCGAGGCTAGACGGGGATCAATGACGAATTTGATACAACGAACCGGAGGTCTCAACGATTGTAAGACTGCGGGAGCTGCAATGGGCTGACCATATGAATCGTATGGACGAATAACGGATACCGACGACAGTTCATCGCTCCTCGGATTTCGAAATTGCAGGACGCGGTCAGTAGACCGACACAGTCGGAGGCGCTATTTGCAGGAAGCGAAGGCCCGAGAAGGGCTGTAATGCTAAGAAGAAAAAAAAGAAGCAGAACCTAGAATTAAATTTTTTGCGACATTTTCTACTAGCATAATTAGTAATGCAAAATTTTCATAACATAAAAATTTGTAACAACTTTTTGGTATATTATTTGTATACGTAGCTACATGATCCTTTAATTCATTAGATTAACTGTCCACAAACGGTCAGTGGTCCGTGATAATGTTAAAATGTTATCAATTAGCTGCTATGCATGTGCGGCTAGTGCAAGAGCAACCCGCATCGAATACACTTTAACCCTTTACGGCGCAAGAACGTGTTTTTGTTTTTTGTAAATGAAAATACTCGTATGTTAAGATGAGCTATACAATAGCGGAAAAATAGTAAAAAAAAAATTATATTATTATATTGATTTGCTTTTGGAAAAAAACATTGAAATGCAGATTTGCATCATGGTGTAAAAACATCTTAATATTCACGAACTGTGGAAAGGACGGAAACAGTTATTATTTTTACTAAAAAATAAGGCTACGCCAAACTTTTCACATTCCGTTTGGGCTGCTCCAGTACATCCTGGATATTTGCACCGAAGCCTTTTGTCGGGACAAGCAGGCCAGATCCAATCTGATATCTTTTGGCGGGATATGCTGACAAGGCCCTTTTTGGTCCTATATGAGTTCTTTTACATCGCTAGTGCGCTTTAACCGGTTCGTACTTTTATATTTGGCTACAGTTTCAGCAGCTTCTAGTCGGAAATCAGCAGGATTTAGCACCCTGACATTATTTTCCAAGTCAGCATGAATCCTTCTATACAATAACCAAGAATTAGTCATGGTCATGTCCAGGAAACGGTAAAAGGGCCTTATAAACCAACGTTCGCCCTGAAGTCTCATTTTCTAATGATCCATTACGGAGTCCATGAGGTCTACACACCCATGTGCCCATTATATTCTGCCACAATATAGGGCCGTTCAACATTGATTTATTTCTTTTGCGACCTGTCGAATCTACTTACGCCAGCAAAGTTGGATGCTAGATTCACAATTTTATTATTTCTCCAGGCCACCACCGATATGTCAATAGCGTTATAACTTGCAACCTGTTTAACTGATGTGCCTCTAGGCTGTTTTTCTTCTGGGAATTTACAGTTCGGGATACGGTTTCTCCGAACGGTGCCCAAAGATAATATACCACGGTGTAACAAGAATTCAATCAAGGGTAGCGATGTATAGTAATTGTCAAAAAACAGTCTATAGTTATGGTTGGAAGGAAGCTCATCTGTGCATATATTCTCTTAGCCACTGTAAACTTCAAATTTGTAGCCATATACACTTGCACCACAAATCACGAACAGTTTGAAGCCCCACTTGTGGTGTTTGTCTGGCAAATATTGCTTTAGAGCACTTCGTGCTTTGGTTGAACAAATTTGTTCATCAACAGACAAATGTTGTTCTAGAGGCACTTTTCTAAAGTTATGATTCAACTTTTCAGTTATTGGTCTGATTTTATAAAGTCGACCAGAATTTGGCTGGTTATACGGTAACATTTTAGAGTTACCATTCAAGTGTAGTACTTACCTCAGAAACTTGAACCATTTTAGCGTCATTATCTCGCGTATGTTGGCATAGCCATATTTCTGTGACCAGTACATTCAAACATTGGGCAGGGCAATAATGGACACGAAGTAAATAATTTCAATACCGTCTTATTTCCTGGCTTGCGGCATTTATAGGTTTACTGGCATCTTTTTGCACGCTGTACAGATTTGCTTCGTCTCTTATGAGATCCACAATGCCGTCAGTACTCGTAAATAAGTAAGAAAATACATGATAAGGCTTCTGTAGTTCCAGTATTTCATTTGGTAACATGGAAGATTCATTCAGCTCTAAGTTTTTAGTTTTCCATATGATATTTGTTTTGGGATCACATGTGCTTCGTGAAGTTGCGTTGACTTTGGAGCTGATACTGGGTACTGAAACAGAAGGCGGTATCTCACATGGTTACACTGTAATGCTTGTACTGGTCTCAGAGCTCGGTAGCAAGATGTCATCTTCCTGATCTTCTAGGAAGGGTATTTCGGGTTCCTCATCCGAGTCTTGGCGTAAATTTTGATTTTATATTTTTTCGTCGTTGTCTGAAAAGTCTAAGACATCCTCAATATCTTGCCATTGGTTAGAATGTTTTCCAATTCAACAGTTGACAAAGGCCTACAGCCTAAACGTGGAAACCTCAAACTCATATTGGGCACGAAAAAAGAAATAAAATATAACAGTTTAGCGTAGTGTTGCATTACTGCATCAAAACGAAATTCGAGACTATCTCTCTAAAAACAATCTAAAACATTTGAATTGCATGTTCTTAGCAAAAACCAATAACTAATTGTTACTCCGCAGCAATCTCACATCAAAATTTTCAATATAACCACTCAAAAAAAAAAACAACGAAAATTACGCGCGAACACCACAAACCGGTTCTAAGGGATCCGTCACTTGTAGTGGTCAAAAATTACAAAAAACGTCGTCTAGCGCAAACGTGGGGTATCTAATTCAATAGTATGCTTTGCTGCAGATATGCAGTGCCGCGTTGGAAAGTATTTTATTCGTTGCTTTGAACGATTTTGCTAGTTCGAATAGTGTGATGCAGATCTGCTACTCAGCGCCGCAAAGGGTTAAAAGCATAGCTTGCGTTGTTCACTTGAAAGTGACCATTTTGTTAAACTAGCATAGTTGGATTACTTTTCACCATAATTTCTTGTATAAATTAACTAGCATTTTCTTTATCTCATTTAATTTGAATTTTTTAAAGAAAATTCTCAGTTTTCTTTTCATTAATTAAAGGTATGATTAAGTATCACAGTGCCTTTTACTTTATGGTTAACCTCCTATTCTTGACAAATTGAAATGGTTTATATATTGAAATTGGCGTAAACTGCAGGAAGTTAAATCGTAAGGAATAATATTTACTTACCTTGATCCTACTGTGATCCAAAAAACTATTGCCGTGACATCCAATAAAAAGCTTTCCATCGAAATAAAATCTTAATTTTTTCTTTGAATAAACCAAATAATCCTTAAAAAAAAAGAAACAAAAGTGCATGTGAAATGAAAAGATGTTAAATAAATTACCGATGAAATTCAAAAAAAAATGCAAAGCAAAAATGAAAATTAATATGCAGAATGAAAATTGAAAATTAATTCAGCATGCAAGAAGTTAAAATAAATATATACCAACCAAATAAAATTTGAAAATGAAGATCGAATTTTTGTTTTAATTTTATGATTGATTAGCGTTGTGTAAAGTTCAAACAACATTTATTTTTCATATTATTTTCGTTTTTTTATTATTTCTCAATAAATTTTCTTACAAACAAAAAATCAATTTCCATTCAACTTTAAACAGAGCAACATGCCAAATTTTCGTTTATAATCATCTGAACCGTAATTAGTTCAATTATTTTTCATTGCATAAAATTACAAATTAAGCATTAATGATATATTTATTTCCAGTTTTATTTTCATTTACCGAAAAATAATCAATTATTGCCATAAACACGTATTCAGAATGAAATTATTTAAATATGTTCAGTTTGAAATTGTAGAATGAAGTATAATTAATTCCGAATAGCTTTGAATCGATTGAACTAAGGACTTTAAGAGAAAATTTGATCCTGAATTGCAATAAGGACGAACTGTTTATGGAATATATCTAGAAATAAAATCGATTGATTAATAAATTAACAATCTGGTACCAATCTATGATTGCAAACTGAACAAGTTTATTATTAAAAATTATGTATAAAAATTACTATTTCAACTGCCCTCCAAATTTCAATAAAATTGATTTTGTTTCAGCTTCTGAAGAGTGAAAACTTTTCGGATATTATGCTACGATTTATTGTTTTTTTTCGAATGTTGCTTTCTTTTCTTTTGATATGAAGTTATTATTTTATATTTATGATAATTTTATTTAGTACTCACTTACATATATCAATTATACTAAAAAATTATTTTCAAGTATCAGTTTCTATTGTTTTTGGTTTTAAAAAAGTCTTTTATGTAGATATTAGATTACTCACGCTAGCAATAATATCGAGATAATGTTTCATGCAAATCTTTATAAGATCCTTGCAACATTAAGATACAGGGGAATAGAAATGTATTGTTTATATGTATTTGCTTCATTTGGTTTTTATTGATCTGATATTGTTTTTTAACCTAGTTATTTTAATTTTAAATTTAATTTTCATATTCCTTTATGTTTCCTTCGTTTCTTTTCGTCAAACATTGAAAGTTTGATAAGAAACATATTACGTTTCATTCAGTTTTCCTATAATTAATATTTTTCAACTTTTTTTTTGTATTCAATATGTAAAAAATCATATTTCTGGTAGGAATTACACTATTGGGAAGTATGATTAAGTCTTATAAATAGATTTTATATTATTTTAGTTAGAAATTAATAAAGTATGGAAAGAGCAATTTGAAAGTACATGATTTCGAATTTTTATTTTAAGTACGAAGAAGTTTAGTTTTTCTCGATCGTAAGAATGATAGCATTTTGATATGATTTATGCTATTGAATGAACTTTTGCTGATAGGCAATTGTGTAAAACGAAGACGACAGGTTTTGGACAGCATTCCATGTCTAATTCCTATAAATTAGAGAAATGTTTATTTGATTGAAATCAGCATTGTGCTGAGAAGAAACGAAACAAGGACGAGTCGAACGAAAAAGTTTAATCAATTGAAATCTACTTAGAATAACGAGAAGAAAAATTTGCTAAAACTAAACACTTCATGCAAATATACCAAAGTCCAACAAATTGCAAAAACCGTTTGCATTATGCGTATATATAGGCATTCAAAAAATCTAATCGCGTTTGGGTTTTAAGGTAGACTTCTCGCAGCATCAGCAGCACCAGTGAATATAGCGAAAACTACACGTAGATACATTGCAAGTGTATCTGCAGCTACCGTTCCTATCCCTCTAAACATCGATTTTACAGTTGCGACAAAAAGCGTAAACAGCTATTCAAGCATGCTATATTACACAGTCCACTACAAAACGCACGCCAATGCGGATGTTTCATTTTTTAAATTAATTTTACAATAACAAAGTAAAATATACCGACGTTACCGGGAAATCGGCTTCCAGAAGGAAAGTTTTCCAACATTTGTTCCGTCGAGTCGGATATCAGTGCCAACTTATAATCCAATAATTACAGATATTTATCATGTGATCATGCAAGTGAATGTGCCATCCCAAGGAGAAGTTATCGATCACAATCGTTACAATATCTGAGGTACTTCGCACGTACGGCTTCATGAACTAAACGGTAAGTCGATATAATTTACCACGGGTTTTTTGCTTTCCCGTTAACCCATTTTCCCTTCGAAATTGTTCGTAAAAGTGACTCCAATTGAGCTTAAATATGAAGTTATAACACTTATTCGCAAACATGGCGTTATTAAAACGTGAATAACTGTAGCGGACCTGTAAGCGGCAAGGCGCCATCTCTCTGTGAATTAGGTCAAACATGCCGAACAACTTTTAAATTTGTTAGCTTAAATTATTGTGTATATAATTTCTTCTGGTTTTATACTCCGACCGATAAAGTTCGTTTCTGTGCGGTTAATAAATACTATTTTTGTTCTAGTGGAAATATTAAACCGACTCGACAGATTAGAAGTGAATGCAAGAAATCAACATCCACATTCTAAAAATCGATCCTGTTCACGTGCTCGCTGGCGCCCAAGGTCTCAAACACGCACACGTCAATGTACAGACAAAAAAAATTGTTTTTATCACCGAAAATTCGGGAAAAAGGCGAATAAATGCCGTCCGCCATGCCAATTTTCCAACAGGAAAACTAAAATCGTCATCGTCAAATGCGGTCAGAGATGACGTCCACTTAAACAAGAGCCGCCTATTCCTCATGGATACAGGTGCAGAAGTATCGTTAATCCCTAGCCAAAGCAAAACGCGTCAGGAAGAACAGAAATTGTACGCTGCAAATGGAACGATAATCAACACGTTCGGAGAACAAACCCTTTCGCTCGACATTGGACTACTGAGGATTTTTAAATGGCGTTTTTGCATTGCCGCAGTGGATCATCCTATACTCGAAGCTGATTTTTTACAATATTTCAATTTGCTCGTTGATGTCAAGCGAAAGCGGTTGATGGATGGTAAGACAAATCTTGAAGCTGTCGCAACACTTACAGATAAACCAGCCGAAGCAATCACCACTGTAAATCGACAATTACCATTTCACAACATCCTTGCTGAATTTCCCGAGCTGACGAGCTCTGTGACAACGCCGCAAACCAAAAAGGCAATACTCCAACACCACATATTGACGAAAGGCCCGCCAATCGCGGAACGAGTTCGCCGATTACCGCAGGACAAATATCAATCCGCAAAGGCTGAATTTGAGTACATGGTGGAAAATGGAATATGTCGTCCTTCAAGTAGCCCGTGGGCTAGTCCACTACACTTAGTCCCAAAAAAGTCAGGAGAATGGAGACCCTGTGGCGACTACAGAAAACTAAACGCAGTTACGATACCGGATCGATATCTGGTGGCAGGAATGGAAGATTTTAACCATCATCTACACGGGAAGACAATCTTTTCGACCATAGATTTAATCCGTGCCTATCATTAAATGCCAATTGCAGATGAGGACATCGAAAAGACAGCGGTTATCACACCCTTTGGACTCTTTGAGTTCTTGACGATGCCTTTTGGACTCCGGAATGCAGCCCAAACCTTTCAAAGGTATATCGACATTGTTCTCTCGGGATTAAGCTACATCCAGGTATCCAGGATGACATCCTTATCGCGTCCAGCTCAGAAGAGGAACATCGAGTACATTTACAGGAAGTGTTCACTCGTTTAAAGGAACACAGCATCAAAATTAACGTCACCAAATGCAATTTTGGAAAACCCGAGGCACATCATTTGGGATTTCTGGTAAGCAGCGAAGGAATCAAGCCGCTACCAGAAAAAGCTGATGCAATACTGGAATGTGAAAGGCCAAAAACTATTCAAAGTCTACGGAGATATTTGGGCATGATCAATTTTTATCGGAAATTCCTAAAAAGTGCCGCAGAAGTACTTACTCCGCTAAATGAATTCCTGTGCGATTCCAGAAAAAATGATATAAGGCCTGTCAATTGAACATCAGCAACAATTAATGCCTTTGAAGACAGTAAAAAATTGTAAATTGTATCCAGTTAAAAATGCTCAGCTGGCTATAACAACGGACGCCTCAAATCTCGCGGTAGGAGCGATACTGGAACAGTTTGTCGGTGGAATTTGGCTGCCACAAGGATTTTATTCCAAAAAATTTAGCGACGCTCAACAAAACTACAGCGTCTACGATAAAGAATTGTTGGCGATCTATTCGGCGATCAAATGTTTTCGAGACAGAGTAGATGAACACCAATTCGTGATGCGGACCGACCACAAGCCACTGTGCTACGTTTTCACGAAGAAGTCATCAAAAGTATCACCACGCCAAATTCGACAACTGGAGTATATTTCCCAGTTCACGGCGGACATACTCAACGTTAAAGGTGAAACAAATATTGTGGCAGACACTCCATCTCGACTTGATGCAGTTACCGCACATAAAGCACTCGATATGGCAGACGTAGCAGCGGAACAACAACATGATAGCGAATTACAAAGTCCGTTACACTCGGAAACATCATTGGATTTGCAGAGAGTACAGAAAAATGGAAATTATTTGTACTGTAACTTATCGACAGGTATCACATGACCCTACATACCACAAGCACTTTGGCGTCAAGCATTTGATTCTGTGCACCGCCTGTCACACCCCAGTGGGAATGTTACCAGTCGATTACTACGTGAAAAATTTGTCTGGCCAAAAATGCACAAGGATATTGCAAATTGGGCAAAATCGTGCATTCAGTGCCAACGCTCTAAAACTAGCCGACACGTCACAACTTTTCCGTTAAAGGTTGCAGTGCCAGATAAAAGACTCGACCACATATATCTCGATTAAGTTGGTCCACTACCAGTCGTAAACCATTTCAAGTATGTCCATACGATGATCGATTGTTTCTCGCGATGGACGAAAGCCGTACCAATACCGAAATCTTCGCTGACACAGTCGCTACCAATTTCTATCACCATTGGGTCTCACGTTTCGGTACACCAAGAATCGTTACAACAGATCGCGGTAGCCAATTCGAATCGATGCTTTTCCGTTTGCTAACCGAAATAATTGGTTGTAAGCACATCAGGACGACTGCTTACCATCCCTCATCAAATGGAATGGTGGAACGCTGGCATCGATTTTTAAAGGCAGTACTCGTGTGTCATGAAGACGAAAACTGGCTTCAAGCTCTGCCTACAGTTCTTCTCGGCCTTCGATCTGCCTACAAAGAGGACATTAAATGTACTGCAGCGGAAATGGTATATGGTACCACACTCCGAATTCCAGGAGATTTTGTTGAAGATACGGACAATAAAAGCGACCAGACAGCATCTGTGTCGAAATTTCGAAAATACATGCGACGACTGCGGCCAACACCTGCTGAACACCATCGACATAGCAGCATATTTATTTTCAAGGACTTGGCAACATGCAGTCACGTCTTTCTCATGGACGGCAGAACATCACAAATATCAATCGACAGATTGAAACTGGCCTACATTTTAAACCCAGACATTGAAGAACCAACGCCATCACCATTCGTCGATTATGACAGCCGAAGACCTCCAATTACAAAAACTTACGCGGGACCGAATCAAAACAAAAAACGGAGAGTCACATTCGATGTTGACATGCATTGTAGCGGACCTGTAAGCGGCAAAGCACCATCTCTCCGTGAAAGGTCAAAGATGCGAAAACGAATAATTCTATCCTAGGAAGTACAAATTGGCAATCTACGCGCACATCATACGAAGGAAATATACGTAAGTTAAAAATAAAACTTCCTGGAATTTCGCTACCAAACTTTGATGGAAGCATAGAAAACTGGCGTGCCTTCAAATACCAATTTACGAGTCGCATCGATAGCATTTCTGGTCTGTCTTACGTAGATAAACTACAATATCTACTGGCCGCACTTACAAGCAAAGCAGCTTGAGCCGTTAATGCTATGGAGAGCACTGACAAGAACTACGAAGAAGCGTGGTCAATTCTTACAACGAAGTATGATAATTCACACAAGGATATTTTTCGCCACTGGGCAATCTTACACCAGTTACCTCGTGTAGTTAGAGACAGCCCTAGTGCATTGGACGAACTAGTAGATATCTTGTGTCAACATATCAGAGTCATTAAGAGCATCGGTGAGCCCGTAGAATACTGGAGCTTCAATATAGAATACTTGATTATAAGTAAAATCAGCGACAATACGCGCAATCGTTGGCAGATGACTTTACCTGATAGTCAAATGCCGTCGTACAATCATCTTCTCATCTTTTTGGAAAAACGTGGAAACTAATGCACAGAAACCAAATAGAGGCCGAAAAAACTTGGGGCAAAGAAATACGAATCAGGGTTTAACGTGCATAGCGACAGTCCAACCGAGAATTACAAGCAACCGATCTTCATGTCCAGCATGCTATCGTACAAATTCTAGTAGTGTTAATGCCCATTACGACAGCAGCGCGAATTTAATTTAGGTTGAAATTCGAATTTAAGGGCGAATTTGATTTATTTTAAATTTCAATTTCCGTTAATTCAGTTAATTAATGTGGCTTTATATTAATTTCAATTTAGTCAATTTGCAAATGTTAGTACTTGATTCAATTCAAATAATCTTGTAAATTTCGATCCACTATTGATTTTGTCACCTTATGTGACTCTAAAACTTTTGGAACCCACTGTAGGCTAAGTTGAAATTTCTTAGCTAGCGCGCACGAGACAGCAAAATATTATACAAGCATTTTATCAGCATACATTGTAAGTTAGACTCGGATCATTTTGCTGACGCGTAGGAGTCGACAAAATGTATTGGGATGTTATCTTATGAATGTATCAGATATCATGTAACATAATGTGGATCTCTCCATTCTTTCCCGTATCGGACGCGAGCGTCGGCGGTTTACAGGCAAGAGACGCTTATGGATGCTCAAGAGTCAGCGTTTTCTTGCATGGAAACTGCTGACGCTTGTTCGTTTGATGCTGGAAGATTGAATCAAGATTTAACGTTTGATAGAAACGGAAGTGTTTCGAGGTTCTTAAACGGTTGAAGAAAGTGGAAAGTAACAACGAGCACTTTATTTGCAAATTTTTTGTAATATATAATAGATAACCAAGTGATTTATTATTGACAAATACTAAAGTAGTATTCAAGTGGAAACGATAAAAGAGAGGCCAAGACAAAAGAGTCCTGACGCAAACATTTTGAAGGCCTCAGTGGGATACGAGCTCACGATCTCATTCGATTTGGAATACCAGTGCTTTTCTGGCTAAAAATGGTCGAATCAGAGCGCGTGCTCTAGGAGTTAAGGATATTGGCCAGGGCCGTAGAAAGTGTAATATCGAATTACAAGAAGAATTCGGCCAGCCACAAACAAGACATCGGTTACTATGAAGAGCGGCTTCGGCGTTTAGAAACCGCCTGGGAGAAATTCGAGCACAAGGACACCGAAGCTCGATCCTTACCCAAAATTAATCCAAACACCAGTAGTTTACAAGCGAAGTTTACGAAACGACCAGGATCAATTACGTCAGCTTCCAGAAACACTTCCTCGAAAGAATGAGCGCTCTAAAGGGCACAATATTGCCAATGTTGCAGCTACCTTCATCTTCACATGGTGGCGACGACAGGTCTTCAGCCGCGTGGGAAATGCTGTTTTTACAAGCAAGTTACGCCGTTATCAAGCCTCGGTGTATTCGCTGAGCAGGACGATGGGTCATCTAAAACCACCAGAAAACACAAGGATTTGGTGTAAGGCTAGAGCGGAGGCGGTGCGGCGGGGCTGGCAACGGTTGAATGAACTTCATCGGCAATTCTATGAATCCTGTGAGGACTCTGAAGTGCAGGGCTTCAATTTGGAGGAGCACAATCGGTAATAAGAGGACGTGCAGGATTCCATTGTTCGCTTGCAAATGAAAGACGACGCCAGTACCGAAATGCCACCTTCGCCTGTTCCGCCAGCTGCAACTCCAGGCTTTATTGCTCCCAAAAATTGCCTTGCTGACCTTTAACGGAGATTACCTGCACTGGCGACAATTCCGGGATTTTTTTATGCAAATCGTGCATAACCAGCTGATGTTTGCGTGCCAGAAGATTTAGTATCTGAAGGTCAACCTCACAGATAGGCTGGGTTCTTAATCAGAAACTCGCTGCATGATACTACACAGGAGTGTTTCAGAGGCCTGGAAGGGATCCATTGCTACTACACGTTTTGCAAGTTCGGTTCGACAACGCGTGCCCTCTATCAGCAATTTTTGGCTAACCCGCGCAAGCTGCCACCTTTGGAGGGTTTACTGGATTTCCTCCAAGTGCGATTCCAGGCACTCAAAGCGCTCGGCGGTACAACTAAGGACCCAGACTGCAACCACAAGAAGGTTACCAAGGCTGCCGTTGCTGCATTATGATGCCCAAGGTGCTTGCCGGATCACCCGCTGTACTGCTGCCCGAAGTTTCTCCAGGACACCGCTGCGAAGAGGTTGAGCTTTGTGCGTTCAAGGAGGCAGTGTATGAATTGCTTGCAAGAAGGTCATTCGGCTTCCATCTGCGCAGCAAGAAGCTGCAAGGAGTGTGCCAAGAAATATAATACTCACTCTGACGATTCTCATGTCACCTAGATCCAAGAAAAATGTTCTGGTGAGAGCAGCCGTCGTTAAGGTGGTTGCCAGCAAAGGGAGAGTGACCGACTGCCGAGCAGTGTTGGACTCTGGCTTGCAAATCAACTTAGTAACAGAGCGAATTATCAAGAAACTGGGTCTAGCGTCTTCGCCGCAACTTGCACTGATTGAGAGCGTGGACGAAAGCATCAAAAAGCCGCATCGTAAGGTGGATCTCGGCCTAAAATCAACAGTCTCTGGGTATGCAGTGCAGTTGGAGGCCCACGTCCTGAATCAAATCATATCTCCCCAACATTTTCAGAATCTCGGCTCATCGGAATGGCGGACTCCTAGAAATATAAAGCTGGCGTATATTGAATTCCACCGAATAGAGCGAATCGACATTCTGCTGAGTGCCGAGCATTTCTACGAAGTTCTTGCCGCCGGGCATATCAAGTTGGGCCCTGGACTCCTTGTGCTCCAGAACACCTCCTCGGTTGGATTGTTGCCGGAAGGGTAGTTACACCTCAAACGCTGCCAGTAGCATGTGGAGTTCCCACCGAAGAGGCTCAGCTGACTCAGGCTATCAAGCAATTCTGGGAGGTTGAGGAGGTACCGGATCCACAGCACGATTTCACAACGACTGAAAGACGGCAGTATTTCGAGTTCATGGACGAGTACAGACGACTAGGACATATGGAGCAGATCACATGGTTAGCGAGTAAGAAAGCACATTATTTTCTGCCGCACTACTTCATCCTGAAGCCAAGTAGCACTACCACGAAATTGAGAGTGGTTTTTGACGCGTCAAGTAAAACATCAACGAAAGTTTCCCTGAACGACATCCTACATACCGGACCCACGATTCAGGTTCGTGATCTATTTCCGTCTGCCATGCTTCGTTTTCACAGCCGACATCGCCAAGATGTATTGGCAAAAAGTGCTTCAGCACAGCAATCGCAGATTTTAACTGGTGATTTAGAGAACAAGCCCAGCCCAGCCTTTGCGATATTATCAACTCAAGACCATCACGTATGGCATAACGTGTGCCCCGTACTTGGCAGCCAAATGCCTCCAGGTTCTGGCACAGTACAAAAAAGATCAAGCGCCCTTGGGCAGCAGTGCACTACAGCATGATTATTATATAGACGATGTCATGACAGGGGCAGACAGCTTGACGGAGGCAACACAAACACAGGAGGAATTGTGTCAGATTCTCACCCATGCAGGGACGCATTTGCACAAATGGTGTGCCAATCATTCACATTTTCTGCAGCAAATCAGCGTCGAAGACCAGGAGGTCCAGTTGGATTTCAGCAGCCTTTCAGAAAACTACATCAAGACTTTGGGGGTAATTTGGCACCCAAAAACAGACGACTTCCACATCAGTATTAACTTGGACCTCACTGAGGCCAAATTCATGAAACGGACGATCGCATCAGATATTGCCCGAATGTTCAACCCGTTGGGCATCCTGGCCCCGGTTATCGTAACCACAAAATTGTTTCTGCAGGCGTTATGGTGATTGAAGTTGGACTGGGACGCGGCCTTGCCACTCGACGCACATACACAGTGGGCCCGTTTTCGCGGTGAGCTACCATCACTGCGAACGGTTCGTTTTCCTTGGCACGTCATTGCCTGCGAGAAACCAGTCCAGCTGCACCTACATGCTTTCTGCGACGCCTCCAAGAAGGCATATGGTGCTGTAATCTATATCCGGTCAACATCCCCGAGCGGTCAAGTCAACGTTTGGCTGCTCTGTGCCAAGTCCAGGCTGGCCCCATCAAGATATTCACAGTGCCGTGTTAGGAGTTGTGTGCTGCCAAGCTGGGAGCAGAATTAACGAATCGAGTCAAGAGGGCGCTCAGTCTGCTGGATATTTTTCACGTCCTCTGGTCCGATTCAGAGGTCTCATTGGCATGGGTCAACTCAACCGCTTCATCCTACAGCACTTTCATGGCCAACCGTGTTTCGACCATTCAATTGTTGTCGAGACCAACTCAGTGGCAAAATGTGGCGTCCCATGACAATCCTGCGGACATCCTGTCCCATGGCCTAGCGCCAGCCGAACTAAAAGACTGCAAGCTCTGGTCACGGGGGCTATCCTTCTCGACCGGACCTGAGGCGGTATGGCCGCCTCCGTACAAGGGTACCGAAGCTTGTGAGGCCGAGCGGAAGCAAATCAGGGTTGCGATCACGACACCAGCTTAATGCAGCAATGACAGATATCAGGGATCACATGCCCGAGAATCACCGTCTTCCTGTTGGCCGAGAAGACTTTCTAAAATTATTTGGGTTGACATCTATCAAAACCAGGCAAAGGCGGACTTCATCCTTTTCGAGCTTAGGATGCCACTCATCGATGTATCAACTTTCGAGCTATATCGAATCCTATCAATACCAATGGTGAAACGTAACCATCTCATCGCCATATAGCCTACCGCTCCTTATCTGATCATTAGCCCACATTGCGACGTATACTATCCGCTCAACGAGATGGGCTACGGTGACTGTAACTAGATGGAGCCAAACATCCACCTATGTCAACAGTCTCATCCGTTGTATCACAGGGGCGCCAATGTGAGCACATGCGAAGTAACGCTGCTAAAGGGAATACCTATATCCTTCTCGTGGACGAACATCCCTCAATCCAATGAGTGGATCTATGCCTTCACAATTCAGGTGGTGGCCCATTTTGTGTCCAGTGGCAATACATCCACCCTGACACTGCAGGGCTCTGGAATTTTGCAGCTGGCCCCCGACTGCACGCTCAAGTCCGTTGCAGTGACCATCCAAGGTCACCGATTTATTAGTCCTCAATCAAAGCGACTCATCCCAGGACCCATTATTCCACTGCCGACGACAACCGGGGCCATGTACAACAGCACATTGCACCCACAACTTTCCGGACGCATGCCTCAGAGATCAACGACCTGTGAAACCAACTCAAGGCGTCGGATCTTTCTTGGAGTGACCAGCTGAAATGCATGATGTTCAACAGTATACACTGGGATATCTGAGCTTCATCGCAGTCATCGCCATTGTCGTCTTTCTGTCGTGCAAGGCCAAAAATGTAAGCTGCCAACCACGATCGCAACGACCGAGACCAGTTTCACTGCCCAGACATCACAGCCTGCCACACACACTGGAAGAGGTTGCACGGACCGTTCAATAGAGGGTGGGTGTTCATACCCACTCGGCCAGCAGCGCGAATTTAATTTAGGTTATGTTTCCAATTTAAGCGCGAATTTGATTTATTTTAAATTTCAATTTTCGTTAATTCAGTTAATTAATGTGGCTTTAAATTAATTTCATTTTAGTCAATTTGCAAATGTTAGTACTTAATTCAATTCAAACAATCTTGCAAATTTCGATGCAGAATTAATTTTTTCACCTTATGTGACTCTAAAAATTTTGGAAGCCACTGCATGCTAGTTAAAATTTCTTAGCTGACGCGCGCGAGACAGCAAAATATTATACAAGCATTTTATTAGCATACATTGTAAGTAAGATTCGGATCATTTTGCTGACACGTAGGAGTCGGCAAAATGTATTGGGATCTTATCTTATGAATGTATCAGATATCACGTAATGTGGATCTCGGCGGTTTTCGGGCAAGAGACGCTTATGGCAAATAATCTGAGCAAAGCTAGACGGGGAACAATGGTGAATTCGATAAAACCATGAGCTGTATTTTTTGGGCTGTAAACATGAATCGTTTGTATGAACAACGGATACCCAAAAAGGTATTCGTTGGGAAAACTGAAGAGCGGAGACCAGTGGGGAAACCGAGGAAATACTAGTCTGACTCCGTCGGAGAAGACAGTTCATCGCTGCTTGAATTTCAAAATTGGAGAACGCGGTCTGGAGGCGCTATATGCAGGAAACGAAGGCCCGAGAGGGGCTCTAGTGCTACGAAGAAGAAGAAAACATTGCCGCTAGAAGGGTTGGGTCTCCATTTCCAGTGAACTCGGTTGCTGCAGCTCAATGAGGCAGCATTCTATTGCTGTTGTCCTTTACGGACCTATAACAATTCTTACAAACACCAAAATCAGAAAACCTGTTTAAACTCTTTTCCGTTGAAAATAAAAATTTGTAGAAGGTACTATATTTAAACTTGGTCTGACTGACACAAATTATGAACGTTATAGTTATGTAAACATTATATTATGGTAACAGATTCTAAAAAAATGCATTTTTAACGAACTGGATAAATTAAATGTTGAACACTTTTTTGTGGTGGGGAGGTGAATACTATTTATGCACAGAGTGTGGGACTGCCATGCGCGACTGGACTGCCCACTAAACACCTCCCCTATCGACCTGAGAACTCAGCCTGGAACCGTTTGACACATTACTTCGGGCCAAGTCTCGTTTTGTTACGCCGTAGGGCGCCTTCAAGCTGGGGAGTCCCTTTCCTAGCGGGAGGGGAGAGGAGAAGAGGAAATGCCAGAAGTGCGATCCCCCAGTCCCAGCGCCCCTGGCTGCTGTGAGCCCCTTTTATATTTTAGGACTGCCCGAGCATAATGTGCCACCTGGTTCCATTTCTCAACCGATTCGAGCATCACCGCAACTATATTATCCGGCGTGAGCTCTCCCGTCTCCCTGTAGAGTTCTCTTCGGAGCCTGACCCATTCGGTACACGCAAAAAATGTGTGACAGGCATTGTCCTCCTCTCCTGGGCAAAACCGACAATCGGGAGACCGTGACTTACCCATCTTGTGCAGGTAAGACTGAAAACACCCGTGCCCGCTCAAAACCTGGGTCAGATGAAAGTCAGTCTCACCATGCCTTCGATTAAGCCACGGTCTCACATCCAGGATGAGGCGCGCAGTCCACCTTCTCTTCGTGCAATTCACCCAAGACTGCTGCCAATCGTTGAGCGAGCGCTGTCTCTCCACGCGGACAACTATCTCCCTCGCATCCTCGCTTCGGCGCAGGTAAATAGCGTGGCGCTTTCTAGCAAGGAAGGCGATAGGTATCACGCCTGCAATCACTCTCACCGCCGAGTCGGAGACTGTTGGATACGAAGATGCAATTCTCAGTGCTCCCCTTCTCTGTACCTGTGCCAATCGTTTTCGGTATACCTCCTTGTTGAGAGCGTGGCCCAAACTTTTGCTCCGTACAGTAGCACTGACCCTACAGCACTCATCAAGAGGCGTCTTCTTGATGGGCTGGGTCCCCCTATGTTGGCCATAAGTCGACTCAGGGCCGATATTCCCGAAGCAGCCTTCTCAGCCGTTGCCCTGATTTGCTCAGAGAGACTCATCTTCGAGTCGATCAGTAGCCTCAGGTACTTCACCGCTGGCTTCGATTCGATTTGCATGTCTCCAATACTGATCATCCTTACTCTAGGGATTCTCTTTTTTGTCAAGATGACCACTTCGGTTTTCTCCAGTGCTAAACTCAGCCCGCAAGGAGTCATCCAGTCCCTCACTCGGCGCATTAGCATACCTAGCCTAAGTTGTGCTTGTTCAACGGTGCGTCCTGCGACCAGAGCCGTAACATCATCCACATAGCCGACCAAGCGCGACTCATCTGGCATCTCAAGTCTCAGTAGCCCGTGGTAAGACACGTTCCACAGGTCCGGACCAAGGATAGATGTAATTTCCATCCTTCGTTAGCCCTGTGTCGTGTCGTAGAGTAGGCTTCGGTCCTTTAGGTAGTTCCTCAAAAGCCGTGGTAGATATTCTGGAACTTGAAAAGAGTTTTCCAGCGTGTCCAGAAAATCCACCCATCTAGCGGAGTTGAAAGCATTCCTGACGTCGAGTGTCACCAACAGGACGATCCGTCGCTTGGTGCGACTATATGCCTCTGCCTTTTGGACCGCGTTCACCACCTCTGCAATCGCATCAATGGTAGAACGTCCTGCTCTAAAGCCGTACTGCCGAGGAGATAGGCCCCAGCAGCACAAATCGCGTCAGTGAGTCTTCCCTTGATGAGTTTCTCTAGCGCTTTCCCAGCCGTGTCTAGCATGCATAACGGGCGGTATGCAGACGGCGATTCGGGACTTCCCTTCCCCTTGCTGATCAGCACGAGCCTCGCCACCTTCCATCGTACCGGGAAAACCCCGTCCCGTAGGGTTGAACACTCAAGTGCTTTGAAATAACGCACTGAAATTTAGAGCGTCAGTGTTGTATGTTCAGTCCATCGAGGCTACACCCACAAATTATGTTCACAATCACCAATTCAGATAATAAAAATTTCAATTGCATGAAAAAAGGAAAGAATTTTCCAAGCCAAAAAGAAAAAAAAAACTTCTCTAAGTATTATGAACACGAAATAAGATTTTTTTAAGAAATTAGCAAAAAGGGCAATCCAAATTTTCGGATCATGTTCGAATGTGTGTAAGAAAATTTGGTAATGAAAAACATATTACTTGGAAAAATCAGAACCGAAAAAAAGCATTGTTTACAAGAAGCAAATAAATTTTCTACAGCAGCTGGATTGCATAATAAACCAATATAAGGAAATCAAATAATAATCAATCATACTTACAAACTCTCCATCATCGCCAAAATCCAAATAAAGCATTCGACTGCCATCATCGGCGGATCCTTTTAGTTTATCGAATGGGAAGGACCATAACGTTTTAGCCGCCGCATTATAGCCACTTTCCATCAATGAAAATCCACGATTCAAATGAACAATAAGTTGGCACGGTCGTCCTTGATGTTGACATCTAAATAGAAATTCTCGTTGATAATTGACGGCATTGTGACTTCCTTGTACCAGCGCTCGCGCCCATGCCGCCATGTCGCGATGTGTTTCGGATCGCAGCCAATAGATAAGGACACCGCGTGTTGTGCCACAACGTACACAGAATACTGTCGTCTGTTGACCCTGAATGGAGAAGGAGAATGAAAGATAAGGATGAGTGTTGATTGATTGAGTCATTCTAGTCTAGTGATATATTTGAATTGGCATTGAATAGGATGCCACAAAAACTATGATTCCTTTTTTGTAAGGATATAATGCTGAAATATGAAATTATTTTCTTATCTGAGCTATTCTCGTTGCAATAAATATTCAAATAGAGCCACGGCCTCACGATGAAAAAGAATATTAGAGAACGATGTAACATTTATATTTACTCAGGACTTCGTACTTGAAACCAATAATAGAATCATGCACTCCATCATTTAAATGTCTAACAATATTCCGAAAACCTTTAACAAATCGAAACTCAATTATATTCTGCAATAACCCGACCATATTTTACGAATTTGTATTTTCAAACTTCTGTGAAATCGACTTCGCTACTTACATTCAAGGATGAATTATTCCCAGCACCAGCCAATCGTGTCGATGCGAGCAAACAACTCTCTATCGGTCGACTCCATGCTTCCACCGACCAGGGGGCACTTTCATATATTCTGCAATAACAATTGGAAAATCGAATTCCCTCGATTAACATAAAAATGAAATTCAATTAAACTTCAGGGAGAGAAAATCGAATAAATTCAAATTTAAAATTACATGCCATGACTTTGAAAGCTTCTATTCTCTCTTTCTCTTCTCTGCACTCATACATTCGCACACTTACCTAAACTCTCTCTCAGTGACTGCTACAAAAACGGGTTGCCACTTATCATTCTCATCTGAACTCTCTGAACTTGAGCGACCACTCTGAAAGTAGTAGAAAGGACGAAAGTGGCATTTAATTGGATAATTAGATTAGCGCAAGAGGTCAAGGTGGCGATGTGAAAATGATACTAGACGAACCACTTGTTAGGTGGAATATGCTTCAAGGATTTCAAGAGGAGATGAAAATACATTTAGATAATTTCTGATAAATTTGCAACATAGTTACGAGAGACGTTATGAATATTTTTACAAGTTCGAATACTTAAGATTTATAAGACGACTTATATTACTAACTGTGTTATCTACAATTTAGACATGTGCACACTGATTAAAATGACAGCAAGCTTTTCTAGGTGGTCCTGGTGATCTAGTCCATGTTGATAAAATGAAAACAGGAAGACACCGAAACTATAATTCTGGCCACAGATTCAAAGGAGATTGGGTGTGAAGGCACTACATTGTTCTACAAATAATAACAACGTTTTTGTCTATTAAATAATGATAACCTTTATTTGCCTGGAATATCTGCAAGTAACAATGTTTCGATATTGTTGTGACGCTGTTTTCTTTCAGAAAGACAGTCGTGCTTTTTCCTCGCTTCGCTCGTTCTGCTTCGATACTCACTCGACTCGTTCGGCTTCGATACTCGATCTTTCGGTTTAGTGGGAAGATATTTTTGACGTTGCGGCCTGCTGCTGCATTAGGCAGGCGGATAAGTTCGAGGCTGCGCCTGGTCGCTACAGAGCTCTTCTCCTAGTAATTGCAATTGCGATGACGATTGGTATTTGTTGGTGTGAAAGGCTCCTGACGTTTGCAACCCACTTGACTCGGCGATTACATGGTTGAGTAAGATTTGGCTGATTTACGGGGTTGTTTTCAACGTGATGTCCTCTTGCGATCATTGTGGGAGTTTGCGAAAGGAATGGCGTGGCAATTTTGCTTGAAACTGTAGCCGGACAAAGAGTCTCTGATAGAAGAGAATAATTAAAGTTTACAGATAGTAATATCTGTTGTGGTGACTGCACTTGTGACGCTAGAACTGGGCTGTCACTGCCAGGATCCTGGTTGACAAGGACTGCTGGTTTGAGGCGTTCCGTCAAAACGTTTAACTGTTTGACGTTCACGTCGATGGTGAAATTTTTGTTTGAGATTCTGTTAATTATTTGATGTGACCCTATGTATGGTTGCCGTAATGCCCGTCTGACTGCATTAACTCTAAGAAATAAGTGTGTACAAGTCCTCAGGTCCTTGTGAACAAATGTATTCCGGTTGTTTTTCTGGGTAATAGGTTTAGGCCTGATTTTTCGCATTTGTAATTTGACATTTTTTTTTAACAAATGTGGATCACTTGGGTTGTCGTCCTTGACCCGAAATTCCCCCGGAAGTCTTAATGTTACACCGAATACTATCTCCGCACAGCTAGCTCCAATGTCATCCTTGTAGCAATTTCTTAAGCCCAAGAGTATGTTCGGAAGTAGGCTAGGCCAGTTTCCTTCATCTTCGTGACACACGATGCCACTTTTCCACTAGTTCATTCGAAGCAGGGTTATAAGGCGACATTCTTGCTTTACTGGTTCTTATAATGTTAGTCAGTGGCTTGAACAAGACTGATTCAAATTGTGTTCTCTGGTCGGTGACCACAATTTCTGGCGCTTCGAAGCGATATACCCAGGTGGCGGAGATGGCTTCAGATACTGCGTCTGCTGTCTGTTTTTCCAATGGTACTGCCTATGGCCACCTTGAAAACCTGTCAACCATCGCTAAAACATACCTAAACCTATCAACTTGCGTTAGTGGTCTGACTATATCTAAGTACACAACTTGAAAGCATTTGTCTGGAATTGGAACTGGTTGCAGAGCGTTTACCATATGTCTGCCAACTTTCGATGTTTGGCAAGGAATGCGCGTCCTTCTTCATTCTGGGCCAAACAAATTTCTGGGCAATCACACGTAACTTTGCTCTTGCACTTGGGTGGGCACAGCGGTGGAAGGTGTCGAAGATCAATTTACGAAGCTCAATTGGGACGAAAGGTATTTTGAGACCTATTGACAGGTTACAGTACATTTTTCCACTTTGGGTGTTAATTGGTTGCAGTTGCAAGGACGTCGAGTTGTTTTGAATAAAAGCATTAAATTCGAGATCATTCATCTGTTCTTTGACAAGCTCGTGATTTTCAATTAATAGCGGTAGTGATATGGCTTCTATGCGAATCTGTTGGTACCGCCACGAACATGTACAAAGTTAGAGCAAAATTTTAGAATGTAACTCAATTGTCTTGACTGCGGAGGTTATGCCTTATCGGACTTCTGGTTAAAGACAAGAATAAGTGGCTTGTGATCAGTGCATACGACGAGCTCCCAACCCTCCAGATAGTGTTGAAAATGGCGGATGCTGCTGTATACGGCAAGTAACTCCCAATCATAGGCATTGTAGCGAGACTAAGCTGTGGTGAGCTTGCGTTGGAAGAATGCAATTGGCTTCCATAGGATGTCTTGAAGCTGATCGAGCACTCTTCCGATAGTGGTATCCAATGCGTTGGTAGACAAGGCCAGAGGTCTGTTGCTCTGGAAATACATTAGGAGTTTGTCATCTGTGAGGCATTTTTTGCATTTTTCGAATGCTGCGTTTGTTTCTTCGGTCCAAGTTATTGGAGTATTGTCATTCTTCTTTGATTTATGCAAGAGTTTATTTAAGGGAGCTCGCATTTCTGCAACTTTTCTGACAAACTTTCGATAGAAGTTAATAGCTCCAAGAAAACGACGAAGCTGTTTGATTGTATATGGTTTTAAAAAATTCCCGCTTTTCTGGGGGATAGCTTCTCTCTGCTGAAATTATATGTCCTAAATATTCGACTTGCTTAATTTATAGTGTGCATTTCGTGATGTTGAATACCACTTCGTAGTCGTTCAGCCTCTTGAAAACGGTGTCCAGGTGTTTCACATATTGTTCGGGTGTAAACGAAGAGATCAACATGGCATCAAGATGGCTAGAGCAAAATTCGAGACCCTTGAGGACCTCGTCCATAAGCCATTTGAATTTGTAGAGGCCAAATGGAGTTACTACCACCGTCTTTGGAATGTTCTCCTTTGCAATAGGGATCTGGTGGAATGCTCTACGCAGATCTATTTTTGAAAGGATTTTCTTGCCAGATAGGTTTGGCACTATGTCTTGAATGTTTCACATCGGGTAGTGCTCCAAAATCGTAGCTGCATTTAGATGCCGGTAGTCCCCACATGGGTGCCATTTACCTTCCTTCTTCGAAACGAGGTGTAGAGGCGCTGCCTAAGGGCTATTGGATAACCTGCAATAGCCAAACTGTGTCATATATTCAAATTCCGCTTTGTGACAGGTGGGCCATTGGTTACGATGTGATATAACATTGAATGCTTTTGAGTTTCACTAATAGGTGACGGGTTTGTGATGTTCGGGTATTCTCTCAGGCTTTCAAAGTACTTCACGTTGCTACTTAACGTGGACTCAGACGGGTACTTTTGTACGTCTGTAAAGCCGCTGGTTGATAATTGTGTCTTAGGGTCAAACAAACAACGATTTAAGATGTCCACCAGCAGTCCGAAGTGTTGCAGGAAGTCTGCACCAAGTATCGATCGGGTAATCTTTGCTACCACAACTCTCAGCAAAAATTCCTTCAAAGGCTTCTAAGGAATGTTTGAATTTCACTATTATTGGTAGCAAAAAGTTCATAGCCATTTCAAAACTGCTTGGCAATGGGCTGTGGAGCAGGGATGATGGAAACGTTGGCTCCTGTATCGATGAGAAATTTAAGCTTGGTACTGTGATCCTGAACATGCAGGCGTGAACGTTTTGTTGCGTCGCTTGTGCTTGCAACAAGCGACGCGTTATCTAGTTTTTCGGACCACTTGTAGTATGGAAAGCATGTTATTTTGGGATTTAGCGGGGCTAGGTGAATGTGTGGAACTGTAGCGTAAATTGCAAATACATCTGGGGCTTCTGTTAAACTGTAGTCTATCTAGACGCAAATAAATGTTGAAAAACTCGCGTTTGATTTCATTTCCAATTGCAGTTTGACTTCTGTCGACTTTGGAAATGAAGTGTGTGGGGACCGGCCGCGTGTTTCCAGTAACTTGTCAGCCATTTCGGCCAGCTGATCCAAGTTCGCTGTGATTTTTGAGCATCTTGTATTTGTTAGTGTGAGGTGGCTCCTATATAATGTCCGCACTCTGCCTGAGGATATCATGTTTCAATTCGCTAATCACGTGATCGAACATCTGTCCGTCTGTTTTTATCCGTTCTTATTTTTGCGCATCTGAATTGTGCCTCAACTCGTGCAAGCTAAAGGGCTGGCCACTGCTTCCAAAACGTTGACAATTTAATCATTGTGATACCATTTGCTGCGTCGGGGTGTTCCGCTTGCGATGGTGGGCTCACTGCGGCAGCGCCGAGAACGCTACTGTTTGGACTTTCTGTTGTTGTAGCTTAACAACGTCAGCTTACCAATTTGTGGGCGCTACATAGTCCTACAAAAAATAGCAACAACGTTTTTATCTATTAATTAATGAGAACCTTTATTTGCCTGGTATATCTACAAGAAACAATGTTCCGATGTTGTCGTGATACTGTCGATACTCAATCTTTAAGTCTAGGGGGAAGATATGTTTTATGTTGCGGCCGGTTACTATATCTGGCAGGCGGATAAGTTCGAGGCTGCACCCGGTCACTACAGGTGTTTGGCAGCATTGACACAACCACCAGAAGATGCATCATACTTCCATTCATGGATCGCAATGCAATCAAACTCCTCAGCTTCATTCAAAACATATATTTTTCCCTTGGGCAAAGATGGTTGGTGTAATTTTATTCAACGTCTCTGGTGGCACTACTACAAACAATATATTGCTGAGATTTTATTTAAGCTCGAATTCACCTACACGAAACGAATTGAAGCCTTTTCCGATGATGTCAGATTGCCGCACCCAATTGCTGTTTATGTCCAAGTATATCATAAATATTATCCAGTTGATTATTTGCCCCTTGAAGTTTATTTTAAATATAAAGATTGTTGCAACCATGGAAGTCAACGCAGTTGCAGACATTAGAAACTAGCAGAGGAGAGCTTAGCCCGAGGTGGCATACTGAGGCCAGCTAGTGCTCAGTCGTGTCGTGGGTCGTCCGTGACACTCTTTGCTTGTACAGAGGCAAGGAGTATTGAGGATTGCATCTTCATATCCAACAGTCTCTGATACTGCGACGGAAATTACTGCAGGCGTGATACCCGTTGCCCTTTGTGGTAGAGAGTGCTGCGCTTTTAACCTGCGTCAAAGCCAGGACGCGAGGGAGACAGCTGCCCGCGATGAGAGATATCGCTCACTCAATGATTAGCATCCGTCTTGGGTGAGTTGCTCGAAGGGTAGATAGACTGCACGGCTCATTCTGCACCTAAGACCGTGGCTGAATCGAAGGCATGGTGACACTGACTTCTATCTGATGCAGCTTTTGAGCGGGCATGGGTGTTTTTAGTCTTAGTTGCACAAGATTAGTAAGTTGCCCTCCCCCAACTGTCGATTTTGCCCAGAAGAGGAAGGGGATGCCTGCCACGGAACGTCTACAGAGAGACGGGAGAGCTCTCCCTGGAGAGTATAGTAGTTGTGATACTTAGATCGGTTGACAAATCATGTGACACATTATATTCTGGAAGTCCTTAGATATTCACAGCAGCCGGGGGCATTGGAGTTGGGGAACCACTTGTCTGAAAACTCCTCTTTCTTCCTCCCTTTTCACTGGAAGAGGGATCACGTCGCTTGAAGGTGCCTCACGGCGTAAAAAAATGAAACCTGGCCTGAAGTGAAGTGTGAAACGGTTCTAGGCTGGGTTCTCATGTTGACAGGAGAGGTATGTATTTATTTACTTGCTTTCTATTTAAGAGACATAAAAAATCCAATTTTTAAATATAAAGAATAAAGAATATAAATTCGAAAACGATAACTCAAGAAATCACATAAAGAGGCAAATCAAATAAGATGGGAAAGTAAGCGTTCAATGATGTAGCAGAAGATGCAAGATGAAGCTCATCATATTTTTACGGGTTACGTTTTACTACCTGCAAATGGAATGTCAAAAATAAGGGATGCCTTAGAAGGACGAGCAACATGTCTAATCGAAATTATATTATCTAACCGAGTATTTAGTGTCCCATAACAAAGTCTATGTACAAAAAACACTCATCAAGATAGATGTAGCGATATTCTTAAGAGGGAGTACCATATGACAAGAACGATCGCCAAGATAGGAAGAGAACCGTTGAAACAGGTATCGAAATATTTGAGTTATTTCAATAGAGTAGCGTGATTCACTAAGTCAAATACCTTTGAAATGTCCAAGTACAAAGTCTTCACTTGTAACCTGTCCTCAAAAGGTTTCGCTGCAATACTACTCCAGTGCCAAGAGATAAGTCAACATAGAATGGCCTTTTATAAAATCATTTTGCTCTAGATCCAATAAATGGTTCAGTGAATTAAAGAGTTTTGTTTGTCAAAAGTGTCGGTTATAAGCAAAAGTCAAAGTATACGAAAACTTGGCTCCGTAAATGCGGTGGTAGCACTTTATCCATAAGGCGCGTCATGGTTTGAGGGACACTACACAATCCAAATGGCATGGTCACAAATTGGTACAGTGGGCATCTGGGGACTGTGGAGACTGTCTTCTCTTTTGAGCCAGGATCCAAAGGGATTTGCCAGAAAGCGTCCTTGAGGTTCAAGCTCGTAATGAAATGGGCTTTAGATAATCGACTCAAGATATCCTCAATCAACGGTAGAGGATATGTGTCGTTGATAGTGACGGCACTCAATCGTCGGGCATCTAAGCATAGCCAGACCTTGTTCGACTTAACAACTAAAGTGGCCGGTGAAGCCCATGCGCTCTGTGATTCTTCGATCACGCCTAGTGCTAACATCCGATCAACGATATGGCAAAATGTCTCTGCTTTAGAGGTTTAGCATCCCCGACATCTATTGTGTGAAACACCAAGGCTATTTTGCCGCGACCTTCCTTCTCATGCGATGGAAAAGCTGATATAGCTGAGTCAAGTCGCAGTTGTTGATTCGTATCCAGTGCATATCGACGTGAGTGAGAAGATGGGGTCGCGTCATGGACACAGGCGACAGAGCCAAGTATCATGCTAGAAAATAATGCCGGGGCAAAATTAAACTTTTGGACGTAGTCCACCCCTAGGTAAAGGTTCTGTGTTGGTTGGGGTATAATGCAGAGTGCCAGGGACTTGGATATCTCTTTAAAGATGACATCCGCCGTAAGTTTCACCACTACGGAGTGACGGGTTCCATTCGCCGTGCTTAACCAGGTAGCGAAATGCTGGATTTGATCTGCGTGAGATCACACTGGCCCCAGTGTCAATCAAGTCTACCAGACGCTTTTGCAGGATGTGTACTGACGCATATGGGTGAACGTCATCCTTCATTAATTTGTCTAAGTGGATCACCCATAACGTCTTCCTCGACTGCCTCACCCTTCTCCAGAAGCTCCGCCTCCGACGCATGGCTCGTTTCCTTCTCGGTGGAGTGGTTATAGCCATCTCCTCATTGGAGATGTGCTGAAGACTAGCTAGTTAGTCCCACAGTGTAACATGAAAGGGCTTAACATGCCAGGGGGCCTTCATCTCATTACCATTCCCCCGAACGTGCGACTTGGCAACGCGTGACGTCGGCTGCGGAACTTCTGGAAAACTGTGTTTGGCGGTGCGGTCAGCAAAGTTGAGGTCGTATCTGGGGCTTGGTTGCACATAGCAATGGGTTCAGAATCTGTCCGTTTGGGCTTTAAAAGTGTCGGCAGGCGGTTGCGGCATTCGCTGGCAAGTTTTTTTGTAACTTGCAATATGCGTAATCTGGGGCATACGTGTCCACTTTTCTGCAACGGTAACAGAAGACCGTCGGTTCCACTGGACATGCGGAGAGCCGGTGTCCCGGTTGTCGGGCTTGCAACAACTGCGACGAACGGTCGGTCAGTTGCTAGTTTGAACTTGCGATCCAGGGGTACTCCGGATATGTGTCGGCTCCATGCCTACGTGATCAGTTGTTACTAATTCTGCAGTATGGTTGCTTCGTTGATTAGGTCATGTCATGTGAGGTTGTGGACGAAAGGTTCCTCGCCGTTCATCTAGCTGTTCTTGTCTACGGGCATGGAGGCGGAACCCTGCGCGGTGTATATTGGCTCATGAAGGAGGCTGTTTTGAAGCTCGCAGCGTATGTTCTCCCTGATGATTTCCACCAGTTCGATCTCGGGCATAGGTGTTCGTAGCCGAGTATTTAGCCGTAGTATACTGATATAATACTGGTCGAATGGTTCATGGGAGTCTTGTTTGCGTTTCTGTAGTTGTTCACACAATTCTCTTTCAGGTAGGCCATAATCAAAGTGGTTGCGAAAAATTGCACAGAAGGAATCCCAATTGGGGGATCTCACGGATTCATTGAAACTCCAGTACCATTCGGCAGCATCCCCACTGAATAAGAGATGTGCATGTCTAAGGAAAGCCGAGAAGTCACCTCCCAGCGTACTGGTAACTAGAGCCTGAATCCGGAACAGGATTAAAGCCAGTGCAGCTAAGTCTCCAACTCTCCATTATGCGTGGGGTTGAGTCTCGGGCCTGAGTCGCGAAATTCGCGGGCATTTCGCTTCATTAGCAGGCCTGCCATAAGGAGCTGAGTCGTGCATTGTCGGTATCAGTGGGGGTGTGGTACTGTACCGAGGTTGATACTCTGGGGCTCTGGGTCCATTCCCGGGCTCCCTCGGGGGAGTCTATAGGTGGGCATAGCCGCGATTCGGTTCCCAGCCAGGTGAAGTTTTTGCGCGGCTGGGGTGCTGGCTGCTCCTGAGGCCTTGGGGATCTCTCTCTATGTGTCCAACCCTGTCGGACAGCCCTTGCAATAAAGGCAAAATTATGTCATTGACCGTGGTGTTTGAGTGCACTGTTAGAGCATCCACCGGTACTCCTGCAACCGGAGCTTCCCCGCCCACGGCTCCCTGGTTGTTCGACAGCGTTTGTGTCTGGTCATTGGTCCAAGGGTCTTTTGCTACTGCTCCACGCATAGGGGCTTGCACTCCGAGAGGATCGTCTTGGGCATTTTTTTCGATTGGGCGTCTGCATAAAGGACAGAGATCGGATGTTTGCAAGAGCTGCTGGACACAAATACGATGGAACAGGTGTCCGCACTCCAATCTCATACTGGTTACGCTCTCTACGACGTCCACGTAATAGATCCCGCAGTTGGCTGGTTGTACCGGTTTGGAGCAGGTCCAGCGTTTTTCCGGAGTCAACTTCGTAGTCATCGTTGGTTTCGTTTATGGTGACGGAAAGGTATATATATATATATATATATATATATATATATATATATATATATATATATATATATATATATATATATATATATATATATACTCCTAAATATTAAAAATTAGTTAGTTAATAGACTTAAGTGGCCGATAGTGGCGAGCTAATGTTATCGATAAAAAATATATATATTTGTTAAACTCTATTGTTTCCAGCAGTGGCCGACTCCTCCATAGGGAAATGAAAACGAATAGCGGTCTGCCAAAAAGAGGGTGCTTCTGGCCAATTTTAAAAATTATCCCCACTTCAAATACATAAAAAAAAACCGTCTCTAATTTACGTTAAATAACTCAACGAGACGAGTGATAGCGTCACCGTAACGAGTTTTGTACTCAGTCAAAAATCCCGACGTGTGGAAGCATTCCGGACTTCGCAACTCCAGCATACGCCACCGAAAGTTGAACCGAAACCACTCATCTATCACGCATAAAAAGATGGGTAGAACCCTTCCGCTATATAAAGGCAAGGTATCCTTCTATTTTCTTGAGAGCCCAGGCAGGTGGGAGGAACGCAACTGGCTGACAGTTCCCATCAAGAAAATAGAAGGTCGTTACAGGTTTCACCCACATTAAACAAAGGAGAGCATAAGCTACAACTCACGTGAAGTGACTGAATGGGTGTATAACACAACTCCACTACTCCTGTCCGTGGGGGCTCGAGTAGCGAGGTACCTTACATCCCCCGTAAAGGACCGAATTGTCAGAAGACACTAGTCTTTTTCCCTTTTAGGATGTTTTGGCCCCACGTTGGGCGCCATTTGTACCCACCTCTCATCGGTTCTAGACGTGAAGTATGAGTTGTACCAACGAGTGCACGGACTAGTTGACCGATAGGGTACCATTCGTTGGCACGACTCAAACTTCACGTTTAAAACCAATAAGAGGTTGGTTCAGATTTGCTTCGGAAATCTCGACGTTAGATTCATTTGCGAAGTTAACAGATTACAGAATAGATTATGGAGAATGAAAGAATTCAGATAAGGTTTAACAAAGGGTTCCGAATACTATCAGGACCAGCCCCAAAGGAAATGTCAAGAGCATCAATAAGACTTTTAACATCCTCGGGGGACCACAAATTAGAGGAATAGGAAGGAAATTTTAGAGTCGGAAGTAGAAAAATATAGAAAAAGGAAGGTGGAGACTTGAAAAGAGAAGAGAAAAAGAAATTGACGGTTCACAAATGCCCTGAGGAGAGAAAGCGAGCTAGGTATTCAACTGTAGAGAGGATAGGATTTTGGGGAAGGATTTAAGGGAGTGAATGTGATTCAAGAATGGTTTGGGCTTGTTATTGCTAAAAGAAAATCCAATGTTCCTAAAGTAAGACGACTGTGCTTGTTTTTTCCCCTATTGGCCATAGATTTAGCTAGTGAAATAGGCACCTAGCCCTATTTTATTCCTTTAAGGCATTTAGCAACCGCTGAATAATACAGGGCGCATTCTTAGAGTATCTTGAATTGAAAACAGTAGTGAATGCCATAAGGTAGAGTTGGAGAAATCATAAAATTTATCGCAAGTTGAATTAGGATCCAGTTTTTAAAAGAAGGAGGATCAATCTTCAGATGAAAAAATATCAAAATAGAGGTTGTGTCAGCCTTGTAAAAGTTGTAGCCTGGACGTTTCCGCCAATGACTGCATGATGAAATTGCCAAAGAGGCTTCAAATCGCAGGGTCGAATGATCTTAGTCTGGAAAAACATACGGAAAAGAACAGGAGATGTTTTTATGCAAGAACTTATAATATTACTGAAAAATAAGTGTTAAAAAATGGCTATTAGTATTAGGAATAACATATTAAGAGAGGAAACACAATGACATAACAGAAGAAATTAAGAACGAAATCTGGGAAGAATAAGAGAGGATCTGATTTCCCTTTCAAGAAAAAGAGGGAATGTTAAATGCACCACAAATGATAATATGAAAATCAGAAAGATGTTTCAGATAAAAATTAGAAAATTCAGAGAAAAAAGAGTCATAAGCTGAAAAGGGTGAATTATAGGGAATGCAAAAACAGAATATCAGGAAAGTTTGTATATGAGAAATATGGACATTAACAGCGAAACATTCAGCATGGGGAGGAAAATGGGAGATCATAGAGAGGGTAGTCCAGTTGCTTGTTTAATGGATGGTCCAGTCACTCGTGAGCATGGGAGTGTGTAAATGGCATTCACCTTCGAACTATAAAAAAACCTATCGCTTTTGAGAAATGCCAAGTGGCTCAATATTCAACATCATCTTATCGTGGGAGTCGCAGAAATTAAAAATTATGTATTGTCTTTCCTCATCCCAAACATTTTCATCTACTTTGAACACTGAAATATTCGAAAATTGTTTCAGTTAACTTGTTTCCATCAATGTGTTAGAACATTTCATCGCAGCAGGTCAATTGACTTGGGTGAATATGTTGGCATGGCAAATTGGCTGTCAATGGTAGGAGAATTTTTATTACGAATGATAATTCGGTGAGTCATCATGTGCCTTGATATGTAAGGTTTCACCAACAAAAATTCAACAACCCAACGATAATTGATTGGACTCAAAAACGAACAAAGCAGTATCACATTATTGCATCATCACATTGAGTTCAGACACTGTGTGAGCCGGTGGTGTTTCATTGTAGTAAATTTATCATTTCCTTTAAATCTGATCTTGTTGCGTTCTAATTTAATACCACCAGTCTTGTGGAAGCCGTGCATCGTTGCGGACATTCGAAAGTCGAAATTGTTAATTAGTGAGTGAGTTCATATAAGCAGTGATATTCTAGTTAGTGAATGAATAGTGAAAGTGCGAACAGGAGGGAAGATTTCCAACAATCAGGAAAAGAACAAGCTGGCAAAAAGGCACGGATTCTTCTGGGTGAGTGATATTTGCTTTCCTTGTTTACGAGAGCGTGTTGTTTTAATTATTGTTATTGATCCGAATAGAAATTGTAAAAATTGTTGGATAGGTTTCTTAGTGTGTGAGTTTGGTTTGGGCGGATTGTGGATATGACAGACATATCCACAATGGACAAAGATCAGCAGATTGCTCTGCTGATTGGACAATTGCAAGCTTCGCAAGCTGTGCAGGCACAGCTTAACGAAGTCATAGAGCAGTTGAGGTAGGCTCAACAGCAATTGTTAGAGGTTAACTCGGAGTTGGCAGAACAACGCCGAGTTAACAAAGAGCTCATGGAGCAATTGAGGGATTTGGCGCTGGCTAAATCAAAAAAGAAAACCAAAAACAAAAACAAAAAGAGAAAAGTGGAGTCTTCATCTTCCTCATCAGAAGGCCCGCCGCACTCTCCTCCTTCTTCAGAAGAAGAAGCGATGGAAGAGGAAGCAATCCTAGAAGAAGAAGAAAATGAGTCGATGCAGGAAGACTCTGCTGAGGAGGATGAGGAATTTCCTGCTCTGCCACCGCCGGGTTCCTCAATGGCTCTACCAGAGCTGGCCATCCCACCAAAAAAAGAAGACCACTCCCACAGCGCCCACCAAATCCAAATCTCCCCAGACGACGACAAAAAACGGACAACGGTACCTGTCATCCTCCGAGAGCCTGAAAAGTGGACCCAGGTCCTAAAGGACATGAAAGACCTCGGAATAAAACACGAATCCGCCAAAAAGGTCTACTTAGGGATCCAGATAGTCCCAGAGACACCACAAGACCACAGAAAACTTACAAGATACTTGACGGAAATGACGATACAATACCATACGTATATCCTTCCTGAAGAAAGGAATCTAAATGTGGTAATCAGAGGTCTGCATGGACTGTCGATTGACGACATCAAAGAAGATCTAGAGAGCCAGGGATTTCACCCCATTGAAATCCACTATATTAAGTTACGAGATGGGCCATCCAGGTTGGTGAAGGTTCTCCTTCCCAAAAGCGAGACTGACATATACAATATAAGGGCAATATATCACCTCATATGCACTGTTGAAGCGCAACGCCCCCGTACAGGACAAGGTATGTGCCACAACTGTCAGCAGTTTGGACACTCCTCCAGAAATTATCACGCTCAGGCCCGTTGTATTAAATGCGATGGGCTCCACCATTTTTCCAAATGCGTTAAAAAAGCAGAGGAAAAGCCGAAATGTGTGAACTGTGGTGGAGAACATCCAGCCAACTATGGTGGATGTCCTCGGAACCCAGTGAACGTCAGGAAATCGTTCGCACAAGTTGCAGCTGCTAATAACAACAAAACCACCACAACATCTACACAACAACAAAATAAAAACACACAAAAACAAAAACAAGCAAACCCTCCACTAAACACAAATAACAACATGGACACATTCTTTGCCACCATGCAAACACAATTCCAAACCATGATGCAAGACATGATGGCGAAAATGATCCAGGGAATGTTTGCATCACCAAACAGTTTCAACAGCACACTGACAAAGAAACAATAATGAGCTTTATGGATCATTTAACCATTCTCACATGGAATGCGAATTCCCTGCTTCATAAGACTGGTGAGTTGACTCAACTTATATTTGATTATAAGTTTGACATCATTCTCATCCAGGAAACCTTTCTGAAGCCTGGAAACCGCCTACGCTTCCCTAACTATTTTCTGTACAGAAATGACAGAACAACAGGCAGAGGAGGTGGAACGGCCATTCTTGTGAGAAGGAATGTGAACCATAATCTCGTATTGACACCTACGTTACAAACACTAGAAGCTACTGCAATTCAAGTGCGCACGGATTCTTTTGAATTCATGGTAGTCTCGATATACAGCCACCTGAAGGTTTCGCACCAGCTCCAAGGAAAACGAATCCAAGGTCTAATTTAATTTCGAACGTTTCCCAAGCAGCATAAATTCAAAGGCATAATTCAACACTTTCAACAGCAATAACAATCTAAACATCCATTTAGTTCATTAATTTTTAATTTAGCGAAAAGGATTTTTTATGATATGCAAAATATGGTACCTTGAATAATTTTATTTTTAATTGCTGCCTGACATTAATTTAAAAGACCCTAATAAATAAAATGACGCAAACTCACCTGCTCACTTCCACCAATTCGTCGACTTAACCATCCTATATGCTTCAGTTCCCCAATAACATTTATAAGAGCTCGATTGGCATCGTTCAAGGCGCGTTGAGTGCTGCTTGCCATGGCCGAATGTAAGGCGTTGAACCACACTAAAGCCTCCTGGGAGTCTGACGCTCGAAGGATGCAGGAATGAATACCATCAGGTGAATGTAGTTCGATGCAGCGATTCTCTGAAAATTGAAGAAAATTTGCTTTAAGATCTCTTGAGAGCTTTTCACATGATTTGCACATTAGTATAAAAAATTGAAATACCTCCCTAGCATAAATAGAGTTTTAAAAACATCCTTATGAACATCAAGTGAAAAGTCAAGTGCACCATGATCATATCGTAACGAAAATACTTAAATCCTTAAACTAGAAATTCGATTCAAAAGTGCATTTAAATATCTGCAATTTAATATATATTCCACAAGAAAAAAATAACAAGGAATCAAAGCTGGGTGAAAACCAGAAGAAAAGACTACAACAAACATTGAGGAAAACCAAACCATTTTGCATTTCTTCGAGTAGCACTAAAAAGAGAAGGAGAGTAAAGCAAAAGGACATAACAATTTTTGTAGGATTGAATGCAAGCCATAAGGCTAGTCACTATCAAATGCTCTTCCTACCACCGTGCGCCTCTGTGTTGCCCAAACTTTCAAATCGTATGCTAATGCTTCCTCTGCGAAAAAGGATCATTCCCTAGTTGGAATGTTAAATAGCTTCCTTCAATGGTTAAAAATTCAAATTAGCTTTGAGCCCGAGATGCTAAGTTGCTTTAAGTTTAACAAAATAGTGGTTTTGCATTGAATGAATGCATACACACAAAGAATTTGATATTCAAAAGACCGCTGTCGATTGCATGGACATCAAAAGGGAGTCAAGTAGGTAGGAATTGATAGTATTGAGAAAATATTGTTATTGCTTCGATATAGCGTTTAAGAGTAGTTTAAAGTTATTGTAAAATTTTTGGGAAGAAGGAAAGTTTTAGATTGAGAATATATTTCGCAAAGTCTGGTTTTTAAGAGTACAAGAGAATCGATAATTCAATATATTTTGAATAGGTATTTCGTGGTAGTTTATGTAATTGGCTGCAATAAATGCAAGGCAAACTTAGGATTCGGGCTTCTCTATGTCCTGAGGTGACTCTTTTGAGGTATTATTCGCCTGGTTTTAGCATTGAATGGACACTTTGAATTAATATTTTGACAAAATGTTTATTTATGGGCAGCGAAACTTTTCGATTCACCATTTAATATCCTGCCTATCTCCGGCGACATTGATTGGGAACGCCAGAACATGAAAAGATCAATTCAAGCCTTCTGGTAAAGTGGCAAAAATTATTTTGCGAGTATTGTGAAGGGTGTAGATTTGTGGCGGTGTACAAATGTGTCATCTCTAAATCCAATGTTAACGCAATAAATTGAAGGCTATGAGTGTCGAAGTTGTTTAGCTCCATCATCAGGGAACGGAGTTACCATTGTGCGAGGAAAAAATATGGAAATTATGAGATTGGTCAGTGTAATTCTGGAAGAGCAGCCTTTCGAAAGTCTGAATCGCCATCACTTTCTATAGCTTCTAAGCCTGTAACCATTGTCTCCCGTAAATGGGAAGACGTATCCAATTTCAAAGTTAAGATTGCCAATGAGAAATCCAGTTCAGTGAGCGGTTTTCTCCGAAAACTAGGTGAAATTCGGGTCGACAGAAAACAGAATAGTCCACTGTGGCTCTGTTCTAGGGGCAGGTCTTAAATAGGAGCTAAGCAAATCAAAGTCAATACGCTACTAGAAAGGTGAATCTGGAGAATAGGAAAGTCAACGTGTTGCTAGAAGAGTTTGAATGTGGAGTATAGAACAGAGGTCCTTCAAGAAGTTTCTGGCAAATCTAATCTGGGAGAAACAGCGAAATTTAAAAATAAAACTATGCTACCAGAAGCACTAACCTCTTTTTTAAAATTTTTTGGCAGGAAGGTAAAGGCTCCTTAGTGCGCAATCCTTCTGAAAAATAAAAATATACTACCACACGCAGTAACCACTTTAAATAACAAAAATTTGGCACGAAGGTAAAGGCTTCTTAGCGCGCGATCCTTCTGTAGTATCTACGAAATACAGAGACTAAAAACTTAGCTTAGAATTGTTTGACACTTTACTTCGGGGTATGCCTTAGTCTAGGGGCAGCTTCAAGTTACAGGGATCCCATCTCTAGCCGAAAGGAAGGGAGGGAAAGGGATTGCTAGAAAAGAAACTCTTCCACCCTCGACGCCTTCCAACGCTGTAGTACATATATATATATGTATATATATATATATATATATATATATATATATATATATATATATATATATATATATATATGTATATATATATATATATATATATATATATATATATATATATATGTATATATATATATATATATATATATATATATATATTTATAGGGTTTTCTATTAGCTACATAACAGTTTAGTATCTTTATATGAACGCACCCTTAAACTTTTTTAACAAACTGTCAATGTTAAAAAGTTAGTTAAAGCCAACACTTTTATCATTGTGAAATTCAGGAACCAGCAAGGTTTGAAAATTATTAAAAACCAATACCGAAATTCTTAGTCGAACAATCATCTTCAGCGATGAAGCTAATTTCTGGCTCAATGGCTTTGTTAATAAGCAAAATATGTGTTATTGGTTAGCAACAAACCTACATATGCTTTTTGAGACACCGTCGCATCCGCGAAAAATTACTGTTTGGTGCAGTTTTCATGCCGGAGATGTGATTGGGCCGTATTTTTTCGTGGATGAACTCTTTGGTATGTAAGTGCGATTTGCAGTGCTTTTTCCACGGTACCTGTGACAACCGCTTTCGGCACAGCTGATTGCTAAGAGGGTCCTTGAATAGTTCTGAGCCTTAAAGTAATGCAGATTACACGGCGCCCGTCAGAAGTTTTCTCCTTGATTAGGTGGGCGCTTTATTTTGGCCATCAATCAAGTAAGTGCCGTTGTACGCCCTGCCACCTGACCATCTGTTTCCCTGATTTGCTTGAAAAAAGTAATCTAACATCTAGCAATGCACCTAGCTACGAGTATATACTTCAGCGCTGGTTTTGATTCGACTTGTATTTCCCTAATATTGATAGTTCTTAACTGGGCACCCTCTTTGGTATCATGTGCTAGGCGCGCATTAGCATACTCAGTCTGAGTAGCGCATGTTCGATCGTGCCTCTTGTTACTAGCGCCGCAACATTATCTCCATAATCGGTCAAGGATGACTCATCTGGCAGGACAATCTTGATAGCTCACCCAATCAATCTGGGCTGAGAAAGGAGATCTGAATGACACCCAATGTATCTTTCAACCACAATCCTTCGAGTCATAGAGTAGGCTGCGTTCCTTCAGATAATCACTCTAAATCTGTATCAGATATTTTGGCACTTAGAATTGATTTTCGAGTGCTTCTACATATCTACAAATACTTTGGATGAGCTCTGAGATGCAAGCTGCCTGCCAAGTTAATAAATAAATTTAGCATTTTGGCACAATTCTTAGCCAATCCCTGAAGTAAATAAATAAACGGCCTTTAAAATACGCAGGATGGGAATCTTCTCTGCTGTACTATTTAACATCTAATATTATCTTGCTAACTAGAAAGTGATGAATGATTCGTGTTTATCTAAATGTTCTCCATCATATTGACTGTAGAATTCAACTGACAGGCAGATATTCTCCAGTCAAGTGAATGCAGTTGCAAGCCTCTCGGGCGCTACTGACCAGCTAGCGCTTCGCGTGGACCAGGTTAAGATGGGAATCATGTTAATCTTAAAGAAAAAATGTTTCACCAATGTCCAAGAGATTAAGTAATTTTAGGGAATGATTTAGTTAGGCAACTGGTTTTTCTTCATTTTTGTGAGTTAGTTTCATTTAAGAAGAATCTACTTAAGAAAAGTAAAACTTTCCAATAGTCAAAGGAATAGGAATGTGCAATTCTTTTTTTTGTCCCTTCAGATTTTATACCACTGTATCACCTACTGAGGGACATATTGGGGTACATTTTAAGAGGGAGAGAGCCTGGTGATTTTGTTGACCATCAAAAATCTACGGTTGTGCGCCAAAAGCATGCAACTCAAAAGGACTTGGCAAGGTGGCCGTCCCATTTGGCAATGAGACAGCAACAGTATTGCTTGTTCGTGATTCACTAGACGGAAAAGGGTATATGGTACTAAATGCTTCCCTTAAATTGGTGCTTATTATAGACGCTGCCGAGTCAACGGGAGAGCCCAAGAGGTGGCACCAAACGATGCTAGAGTTGTCTGTATTGGAAAGGTGATAGCAAGAAAGTTCCTCCAAGCCACGAAAAAAACCCAGCAGTATTTGGAAGAACATCAAAGGTAACCTGAGCAAGGGCCAACCGATAGCGTAAGTCCCTTAAGCAGACTCTGCTAGTCAAATGTACTGATAGTAGGTCTCAGGCAGATGTTCTGTGAGATATAAAGAGATTACTTAAGATAAGTGGTATACAAACTGCCAGTAAGGCAATAAAGCCTTCTCAGGCTGATGGTGTACTGATGGAACAGAGGCACTTAACAGGAACTCTTTCTGTGATGTAGTTGAAAGTTTCCTCGGAGAGAGTGCTGCTTTAGTCTTACTTAAGGCTCAGGCAGTGCTTGAAATCAGGAATATTGACTGTGTCCCGAAAGCAACCAAGGTCAAAGACACTATTGAACGTGCATTCCTTGGTTTAACTAGGGTTAAAACAGGGCTCACCAAAGAAAACGCCAGGGGGTAATGCATGCCCACCATCAACTTCTTTGAAAAGGAAGCAGAACTAATGTTTAGCAAAGGTAAAATAAAAATTGGCTGGGCTATCCACAATATATGGTACAGAGTAATATCTCTTCGCTGCTTTTGATGCCTTGATTATGGTCATACCGTAAAAGGAATCAACTGGCCTCATAGGTGCTCAGTGTACTAAAAGTGTGTTAAAGCGAGTTTAGTGTTTAGGTGGACGTAAAATGTCTTCGGTACATGACTGCAGCGGTGGACTGCTGTCTCAGCAAACGCAAGATTTATGCTTAATTAGAGATGGTCTTGTCTGGGGGCACGTAAGTGCGCTGGCAAGCTAGCTTTGCGGTATTGTGGGGTGGTTTCTTTTTTCACAGTACAAGGGCTCACCTTAAAAATATATTTTGCGCACTTACTGATATTCCGATGACCAGACTAAAAACTAATGCAGATTCCAACGAAACTGTCAATAAGTGTCGATGGATTAGGTAACATACCAAAAGAATTGAAGAAGAGATACGCGACGACAATCCCCGGTTAATCGCCCGCGAACCTCAAGGCAATTACGTCATTGCCACGAAGTTTCAAAGCCCAAAAATAGTGGGACAACCAGATGGTGGCGGTACCCCCTTGCATCCCTCTCAGCCAGATCAAGGATCCAGAATGATGCCTTGGCGTATGTCTGGCGAGGAAGGCCAAGCATCCCGTTGAGAGCCTCTGAAACGCAAAAGAAGAGGGGGGTGTGTGAGAAGGCACCACCATCATCTGGATGCCCCACTCGTAGTCGACATCATAGACAACTACTATGAAGCCCTCTATTGTCTGTTGGAGTGTTCAGTAAGCCCAAAAAGGAATTCCTCGGAATTTTCTGAAAAGAAATTAGGTCTGATCTGCGCGAGGAATTGGCCTTTGCACCACGACATACTATCCAATGCAGTCCGTGCCTATGCCAAAGAGTTGGAAGCCGTACACTCTACCTAAAGGGGAGCAGCAGATATAGATATCACAACAAACAACATGGATCATACCATCCGTAAATTACACCCGGATAAAGACAAAGCACAGCAAACGATCGTCAACAGATTGATGCCTAAGTCACAACTCACCACGTGTTGGTACTATCGGCAGACGGGACATCGCTTTACCGCATGCCAGACAGAGCCTAATATCTTTTGTTCTCGTTGTGGCAAGCCAGGGACATACGCTTTAAATTACATCAGTTGCAAGAAGCCAAAAAACTTGCAAGCGATTATCCAGGAGAGCCAGAAGAACTCGAGACAGACCCAGTAATGGAACGTCACTCAGCACCGTCTACTGACAGTTCCACTACGACGAGCTCTTTGCCAGAAAGCACGCCAGACACACTCGCACCGACCGTTGCGCTGATTCAGGATGCTGCAGAGGAAAAACCTCTTCCAGAGGCCTCTCCAAAAGCTATTTTGAAGCGACCATCTGTAGTACTATCTGAAGAACCCCGACAGCCACGGACTCGTACATTGAAATCATATCACACTAGACTGCAGGAATATCGTGCGGCACGAGAGCTGATTTTTGCTTAAGAAGAGGTCACCCCACGCCAACACCAAACAAAATGGTCAACTGAACGCTGGAGGAGCTTCCATAGTGTAGTGCGCACCTGCTCCCAAATCCTGTCCATGTGTAACATCTCTGAGGCTTTCAAAAATGGCACCAGGCCTTATGTACCGATCAAATTAGCTGTCTCCCCTTGAGCCTCGGCTCAAAGGTACTTAGGATGCTAGAGTTAGGGGTTATAGAGGAATTTCAAAGCGCCTGGTCCTCCTCAGTAACCTTGGTAGTAAGACAGGTAAAGTTCGCCTTTATCTGGATTCCCAAAAATTCAATGCGGTGACCGTAAAAGACGCGTATCCATTCCTGCTCATCAATGGGATTTTGGGAAGACTGCCGAAAGAAAACCACATTACAAATCCCGACTTGAAGGATGCTTTCTGGCAAATTCCACTCAATGAGGGTTCAGGGGATAAAACCGCTTTCACTGTGCCTGGATGACCACTTCACTAGTTCATCACCATGCCCTTTGGCCTGTGAAACGCACCAAAAACGATGACCTGGCTGTTGGACAACGTCATTCCACCTCACCTGAAACACCAAGTGTTCGTATACCTGGATGATCTCCTACTTATCACGGACGTTTGAACAACGTGTTCTACTAGTCTGGTATCTAGGCCATGTCATTCGACATGGTACCATTAAGACCGATCCGAACAAAACTCGGGCAATTGATGAGTTCCTCTTGCCAAAGACCGTTAAGCAGCTACGATGTTTCTTGGGAGTGTGCGGTTGGTACGAAAGGTTCGTTTGGAACTATGCAACGGTTTCAACACGTCTGTCGGACATGCTTCGGGAAGGTAAGTTTATCTGATGCGAGCTCAGCTAAAGGGCATTCGAAGAGTTCAAGCAAACTTTGACATCTGCCCCAGTCTTCCACAGACCTGACTTACAGAAAACCTTCTCCATTCATTGTGACGCAAGTCAATATGAAGTAGGTGCCATGTTTGAGCAATTATCTCAGGACAGAGAAGAAGCTCCAATTGCTTTTACGTCCAGTAAGCTTAACTTGGCACAGAGGAAACGCTCTTTAAACTGCAAGGGTTTAAGTTCAAACACCGGAAAGGAACACAAAACATCGCGCCCAATACTCTCTCGCGAATGTTTTCACCCGAAGAAGCGGAACTGGCAATAGATGACGATAGTCCCATCGAGATAGATTCGGAGAGCCCACATTTCAATTCAAACAACTACAATGAGCCAAAGCATCGTAACCCAACAAGGCAAACGATCGTAACCCAAAAAGCACAGTTGCCCAATTTGAAAGTGGTCAACGGCAGTATTTACCGACGCAATAAATACGCAACCGGAGACTCGTTACAGGAAGAAGAGTCTTGGAAGCTTTAGGTGCCGGAAGAGTTGACTTACAATCTGATCTACCGTGCACACGTATATTCCATAAGTGCCCACGGTGACTTAAGAAATATTTCTTTTCGCCTAAAATTTCATCTCAGGTCAAGGAGCATGTAGCCGCTTATGAAACCTGTAAAAGCACCAAGGCTCCCAACTGATCTCTTTAACCTCAAATGAAACAATTCACCGTTCCGAGCGTGTATTCCAACGTCTGTATATAGATCTCCTCGGTCCATAGCCTCAATCTTCTATGGGACACGTTGGAGCTATCGTTGTTCTAGACCAGCTATCTAAGTTCTTATTGGTGGAACCCATTCGCAAATTCACGACGTGAAATTCACGATGGTGAAATTCTTAGAGAGCCGAGTATTCTATGTGTTTAGTGTCCCAGAAAATCTTTATTTGGAGTTCAGCTCTGATCTAGGTAATTTAAGAGTCTACTTGAACAGTACGGTGTCGAAGCCCAACTGACACCAATAAAGTCTCTCCAATCTAATGCACCGAAAACGCTGAATCGCACTCCGGTGCGATTCATTCCTATGTCCACCCAAGTATTGGAATTGCAAATTGTTTGAATCACTTGTGCACTACAGTCGTCTTATCATTCCGTCATGGACGTTTCTCTTTACTTTGCCGCTTTCGGATAGTATATGATTTATCACAACAATTAAAAATATTTGGAAGACCCTGTTATAGCACTGGAGCCCCACAAAAGATTGGGCGAGCTCCATCAACAAATCCGATGGAAGATAAGGAACGCAGGATGCGCAAATGAAGAGCAATATAATCTAAGATCCCAACCTTCCAAGTTCAGAGAAGGGAATGAAGTATTTCGTCGCAACTTCCACCAAAGCGACGTAGCCGGTAATTACAATGTGAAGTTGGATCGAAGCTTTCTGAAATGCCGGGTACATAAGGTTGCAGGGCCTGGTCATTATTCTTTCACTGATTTGTCTGGCAAAGAAGTGGGAACATATCCCGCAACCAGCCTGTGTCGGTAACAACTAATTAAGTATGCACGTTTGTTCGTCCGCCTGTACGTAGTTTAAACACATGGGTCTATTTTTCCATTTGTTGTTAGTTATAGTCACATACGTTGGTTCTTCCGTCCATATTCAGTTTAAGCGCACATGTTTTTCGTCTGTCTGCAGCAAGTCGGAAGTTTTTGCGTTGGTCTGTTTGTCTGAGACTTGTTTTTTTTCTGTCTCCTATCCCTGCTTTGATCACAATCTGCAATCCGCCGAGGAGTCGTTCAGATCAATTTTTGCAATCCTTCTCTCTTTAAGGTCACGAGAAAATTAGGTACCCTGTAGTTCTCAAGCAGTCCGCATAGGCAAACTGCTCGAAGAGCCTTCACAGAAAGGACAATAGGGGTTGAGGTTCATGGGTGGATGAGGAAGAACATCTTTTAATTTAATTTCTACAAGTTGATCGCGTAAACACCTTTAAATTAACTTATCGATTTTGTATGTCAAGAGCGTATTGGGTGAAGACCAGCCCCCTTCCAAAATTCGACATCGAAAGGCTCCAAAAGGTGTCAGTGGAAAAAAATTTGATGGAGACCCTCAACAACCAGCTAGCTCCCATCGTATCAGATACATCGCTGAAAACAAGTAACGAGGTCTGGATGTAAGTAAAAGCGGCAATTAACACCGTAGCAGAACAGACAATCGGACATCAAGCCCGGCGCAAAAGAAACGATTAGTTTGATGATGAGTGCCAGAATGGGTTAGATAAAAAAATAAGACATACAAAGAATATGTAGGTAAGAAAACCGGTATGAAGAGAGAACAATATGAAAATCTCTCAACAGTAGCGAATCAGATAATTAGAACCAATTAAATAAAATACTGTGACGACCAATTGAGAAATATCGATGCAAGTCTAGCGAGCAACAACACAAGACAAGCATACAAAGTTGTGAAAAGCCTGAAGCTTGGTTATCAGCCCAAGATCACGCTCTGCCGTGATGATATCGGCAACATCATCGCTAATGAAACCAAAATTAAGGAAAGATGGGCATTACACTTCGAGTACCTTCTAGATCCTCCGCCCAATTCCAGAACATCGGAGCTTATACATTTTCCCCGAGGGCTTCCAATGGCAGTACCTACTTTGGATGAAATTTGTTCCACTATCTAAGTCCAAAAGGATAATAAAAAGCCGGGAATCGATGAGATTCCGGTGGAACAATGGTGTCCAGCCATCCATAAAATTTTCCAGCACATTTTACGACAAGAACATATGCCGAAAGAGTGGAGCCAATCAATTATATTCTCTATCCACAAAAAAGATGACAAGCTACAGGGCGAAAATTTAACAGGCATATCACTACTTTGTACGGCTTACAAAAAAAAAAACTCTAACATCTTAAAAAATAATTTCGGATCATATGCCAACAGTATTATTGGGGAGTATCAAGGTAGCTTTAGAGCAGGTAGATCGACAATAGACCAATTGTTAACAATCAAGCAGGTACTTGAAAAATTCTGGGAGTTCAACATAGACGTACACCAAATTTTCGTTAATTTTAAGCAAGAATATGATAGTATCTATCGAAACGTACTATACCAAATAATCCTTTACTTTGGCATCCCAGCCAAATCAGTCCATCGTACCAAAATGACAAAGACGTTAACGACCTCCCAAGCCTGCATCAATAACCCACTCACCGATGCCTTTGACACAAATATCAGACCAAAGCAGGGAGATGGGCTGGCCCTATTGCTATCCAATTTGGCTCTGGAGTACGTCATAAGGAAGCTACCTGTCGATACACGAGGTACATTACTATACAATTTGAGCCAAGTAGTAGCCTACGCGGATGACATAAACATTTTGTCAACGTCATGAACAACTGCCAAAGAACTCTTCCTGAAACTCGACAGCGAAGCAGAACTAGTAGGGCCAAATCAATGAAAATAAAACATAACGCAGTTGAGGAAAATACCTCAAATGCACAAAATATCACAATTGGCGAGAACTGTATCAAAAATGTGAACAAATTTGTGTCTTTAGGCGCCAAAATAACGAGAACCAGTAATGAAAGACATGAAATACGCCGAAGAATACAGCTTGCAAATAAAATATTTTATTCAGTTTTGACGATTCTGCATGTACAGAAAAACAAAGCTCCAAGTATACCAATCTATGATAAGACCTGTGTTATGCTATGGTTTTGTGACATGGTCCCTAAAACACGCATCCGCAAATATATTGAACGTCTTTGAGCGACGGGCCCTGAGGCAAATAATGGGAGCGAAGCTCGACGGGGACCAATGGCGAATTCGAAACAACCATGAGCTGTATAAAATTTTTGATGACCCGAAGGTCTCAACGATCGTCAGACGGTGGGAGCTACAATGAACTGGTCACATCAATCGTATGGATGAACAACGGATACCCAAAACGGTGTTCGTTGGGGAAACCGAGGAAATGCTGGTCTGAACCGATCGACGAAGACAGCTCATCGCTGCTTGGATTTCGGAATTGGAAGACGCGGTCAATGGACCAAGATAGCTAGAGGCGCTATTTGCAGGAAGTGAAGGCCCAAAAGGAGCTCTAGTGCTACGTAGAAGAAGTACACAAATCCGTAATAAGACCTGTATTATGCTATGGGTGTGAAGCATGAACCCTAACCCTATATCTGTAAAAATATTGAACGCCTTCAAAAGATAGGTTGTGAGGCGAATAATCGGAGCAAAGCTGGTCGAGGACCAATGGTTAATTCGATAAAATCATGAGCTGCATGAAATTTTTGATGAACGGAGGTCTCAACGATTGTAGAAACGCGGAAGCTGTAATAAGCTGGCCACATGAGTCGTATGGACGAACAACGGATACCTAAAAGGATATTCGTTGGGAGAACTGAAGGGCGGAGACCAGTGGGGAAACCGAGAACACACTGTTCTGACATCGCTGCTGGGATTTCGAAATCGGAGGAAGCGGTTCATAGACCGGAACAGTTGGAGGCACTTGTTGCTGGAAGCGAAAGCCCGAGAGGAGTGTAACGCTAGAAGAAGAAGAGACGGGTAAACAAATGCGAGATCCAAGGAAACTGCCGATGGGTGTCGATGGCTTGGATAAAATACCGAAAAATTGAACAAGAGTACCATGACGACAATGCGCAGTTAACCGTGCACGAGACTCAAGGCGATTAAGTTATTGCCATATCGTAAAAACATATGCAATATGGTAAAAAGGAAATAAAAACAAGGGTACTCCTCCACTCCTCCGACGACCACACGTTCAATGACGACAAATGGCGCCCAACGTGGGGCGCCCTTGTTTTTATTTTTTTTTTTACTATATGTCATCATAGTCATTATTTCCTAATTGCTTCAAGTATTGTTCAATACGTTTTACGATATGGCAATCACGAAGTCGCGTTGAGTTTCACACGCGGTTAACCGCACATTGTCGTCGCGTTTTTTTTTTGTTCAATCCTTTCGGTGTTTTAGCTAATTCATCAACACCTATCGACGGTTTCGTTGGACTACGCATTACGACTGCGATCATCAGAAAATTGGTAAGTGCGAAAAACATCTTTTTAGTGGGCCCTTCTGCTATGGAAAAAGACCTTGTCTCACGACTCCACAAAGCCAGCATTGCTAGCGCACTTAAGCGTCCCCAGGCAAGGCCATCTCCAGTTGAGCATAAATTTTGCTCTCGCCGAAGTAGTAGTCCACCGCTGCAATCCTGTATGGATATTAACCTCCCATTATAATACTACACAGGGTACAGTATAAAACAATGCACGAGTGAGACACAGTGCGTCTTCTGTAAGAATACTGGCCTTAATGTTGACAAACTCAAGGACGTCCTAGGGACGGCAAAGCGTCAGAACTTCAAAATGCCATAACTAAGGCCAAGGCAGGTAGAAAATCGAAAACTGTATAAATGCACAAACAACAAATGTTAATTTCAACCACTCTTAATTCACGAAAACTACCTTGCCCTACAGCTCGGTTTTGCAAGTCCTAACCCGCAATTTGAATTTTTTTTATTTCCTTTTTTGAGACAATCGCGGGCTAAGTTCACAATGTGGCAATAGCCCACTTTATAATCCTACATTTCTATTGGTATCTTTATTTAGAAATCTTAGCTGCTTACAAGGTAAATAGGTCGTATAGTGCATCCGCACGCTCGCGTTTAAACGCGCATTCAATGGGCGTGAGCACAATCACGAGAATGTGAACAAGCTGCTTGCCTGTCCGTGTATGCGTTCGCCACTGAACGGCTGACAGTCGGTATTTTGGCAAACTTCAAAGGCTGAATTTGCTTGCACCCGTGTCCCTGTTCACATGCACTTAATCGCATCAGTATCTCGTAGACATTCAGGAAGACCAGACGAAATAGTAAATAAAATACATTTATCTGACTGGATAAGCGACATCATTTTGAATTTCCTCGAATTATTTTTTTTTTGTGGTAGGGAGGTGAATGCTATTTATGCACAGGGTGTGGAACTCTCATGCGCGACTGGACTACCCACTAAACACCTCCCCTATCAACCTGAGAACCCAGCCTGGAACCGTTTGACACATTACTTCGGGCCAGGTCTCGTTTTGTTACGCCGTGGGGCGCCCTCAAGCTGGGGATCGAATTATTTGAGGAAGAAGCAATAATATGGGACCCAAACCACCCATATTATAAAGATAAGAAAAGAATGCACGATGCTTGGGAGTGGTTGAGTGTGAAGATGAATTTATCTATAAAAGAGTTGAAAATAAAAAGAGAAGAGCAAAATAGTTTAAACAGACGGCAAAAACTGCCACAGTATTAAAATCCGCTCTATCCTACATTGTTGCGACAACTGACTTGTCAGAATGCATGTGAACACCATGATTTTCCCGTGGCGCGCTGCTCATTGAGCTGCATGACAAGCGTGTGAACGTACTATTATCTTACGTTCTATTCACGTGACATAGGGGGCCTCCGAAATTCCACCGCAGATTCAAGTTTATCCCAAAAAGTCAAAAACTGCTCGTTAACTCAAAAATTGATCGATTGTTTCCTGGAGGTTCATAAATAAATTCTTTTAAACTTTTAATCTTTGGTTTTTCTGTCACTGCTTTCTTTTAATTAACGCATAATGATATCCTGAATGATTTCCACACGTTTGCATGCTTTAAATTTAATTGATTGCTAAGTAGTCGGGGGAGTAGTATGGTAGACATTTACGATCTTTCAAACAAAGTTCTAAAATTTATTCCAGCTATCTTCTAAGCTTTGCCATCAATCTTTGATTTGGGGTTTAATCCCAAATGGATTTTGTTCTGTCTACTATTACTACTATCCTTTTCAAAACTGATTTCTTTAGTATTACTAGTATTAGGTATTGTTATTATATTATTTGTTGTTGAATTATTCCTATCAATAGTTTTAGTATCACGTTCATTTATATGCTTAGCATCTTTCTTCTTCAGATCACAATCAATTATTCTGTCCTGACTTCGGCAATTCTTCCCGCCATCACTCCCAGTTGATTTCAGGGTTAATAAACCATCGGGCGATGAACTTAAACTAGACTCACGATTTGGAGATCCTTTAAAAATTTCAATGTCAAAAACAAGATCCGATGGTAGCGGATGAACAACTGCAATATGCACTCCTAGCCTTTCTTGCCACAGTTCAAGCACTTCGAATACAGGTCTATTATCAGGATTAAGATTATTGGGTCCAATAAAGCGGGATGGATGATCGGCCGTATTTAGGGATGTAGCCTCGAGAGCAGTTGCGTCCAACCAATTCCAAGCCATACGTAACAGTCAGTGCTTGCTGAGCTTCCTTAGCTATACTGTCTGTCTCAATGATCGACATCCATACGGTTATTATTGCGTGTCGCCCTGCCATTCGTTCTTGTTCACGTTGAGTGTAAGAAAGGAGGTTATTGTCCAAGAGGATAGTCACGTTGCTAATTGGTTTCTTGCGAAACAGTTTATCGAATTAATTAATTCTGTTATCGGGGTCGCGGAAGTAGTTGCATTTATCTCCTTCCTCCGAGATGGCATTTTGGCATGTAAGTTAATATGCCTGCCGACTTACGCACTAATTACATGCATTCAAATATTTACATTACTCTAAACATTACTTTCAATCGGAAATCTTTCAATCCGAAATCAATGATTATATTCAGTATAACTTAAATTTTTCTTTTTTAAATGTTCCTTAATTTAAACCTTGGCTCGCGGTGGCTACTCTATTCCGGCGTTAAAAATAAATTGATCTTTTATGAGTTTATATGGTAAATATTATATGCGAGGGTTTCTTCCAGATGGTGAGGTAAGAAATAAGGGCCACTTTTAACAACTTGTTGGAGTAGCTCTCGAATTACATAAAAGCCGACTTGCTGGCTCCTCAACGAGCAGCATTATGATAGGAGTTTATCAGCATAGCAACCTGATGAATCTAGCACTACCGCCATCTGGGTGCGAGACAGCGCTCATTTGTGGTTGCGGAGTCAAGGAAGAGAGATGACTTTGCGTGGGTTTGGGTCATGGAAACGCTTGAGTTAATACTACCTAGTTTGCTTGCGCGCAGCTATGGAATCCAGGGATTTATTGGATTTGAGAAGAAGCAGCTCGAAATAAATTGCTTCAAAGTTTGTTTAACCCCAAATGTTGGGTGCTTCGGTGGGGCTTGCGGACATGGGTAAGCTCATCCGAAGATGTGTAGGTTCGCCAGTACAAGTTTACTTGTCTCCCAAAAAATTCCTATTTCCACATCTTCGAGACAGGGAAAGAAAAAGCCCTGTCAGTGGTAGTATTTATCATCAGTCTTTGCGTGCGACTACTACACTATCGAAGAAGATGAAAACCGTTTCAATGGTAGTTCAGCCCACCCATAGGAATCAGCTAAATCCTCCCTCACTCCACTTGGATACCACGCTTTGTACGCAAGGCTATTCTTATTAGTACCACCTACTTCCACGCTGGTGAATTTCTTACACTTCTCTTCTTTTCCCCGGTTCCACCACTTAAAACTGCCTAATTTCTCACTATTTAGTCACTTTAATTATTTGAGTACCTAGTTCAACCTTCCGAACACCACCTTAGCTTTTTTCCACACGGAGCTTCACCATCTGAACTGATCTGTACTGGGTTTGTTCCAAGAAGTGAGCGGAAAATTTGATCAATCTTTACCAACGCTATAATTGAAACAATCAAGTCACATTCATGTTCAATAATGTTCATAAATATTCCATAACCATGTCAAATTATGCAAAATTCTACTCAAACGTAATTCTGCTCACAATCGGAACAAAATCTACGACTCCTGCTGATTTGTTCGTAAAGAGCGCCTTGGGTGTTTACCCTTCCAGTTCTCGTTGTATCTGACTCTTGCTGACTTCTCATAGAGGATGTCCACCATCGAAAATATCCTTCTTGAATGCCCGCTTTGAATACCATGCTGTCTTCACCATTTCACCGCTATTCTTGTGCTTGATGGTATACTCGTTTTCGTCGTCTTCACTTGTTAAGTCCCACGTAACCTTCATCCACTAAACTCCTACCACTCGTTCTCATACTAGCCAGTTAAAAAGGACCCGTTCTCTTTCTCGTCGAGGCTTATAAAACCTTGGTCCAACGGATCGTCGCTATTTTCCCGGTCAATGTCCAAGAATTAAACCTTCACGGTTTCAATTCTATTGCCGGTTATTTCATTGTTTTGATATAATTCATTCCGCATCGCACGCAGCTGGCCTGGCGTTTCGGCGTCTGCGTTATCTTCCCAAGTTTCCACTTCCACCTGACATTTACTGGCAGTTGTCAGTTTATTGTTTATTTTCATGCACCATTTTATTTTGATGCCGAATAATTCCGTGCACGGCGAACAAATACTACGCAATTCCTTCCCAATATTTTCTTGGACGTATCGGTAAATTCATAGAATATTACCAGTGGGTTTGTATGCGATGTGACGGAATTGTGCGAGATTCATGTGTGAATTTTATGTGGCTAAATTTGCCCCGTACGGAGTTATTATTATATCCTCGGTAACTTAACTTAAACATGCATATTCGTCGCTGGAGTTAAAAGCGGTTTTTAGGATGTACATGATTGGTCGACCACCAATGTTCCTTCCGAAGCAAGTTTGTACTAATACTGTTCTTCCAGCCGTCATTGAAGTTCATACGGGCGGTTGGATAATAACAGTTCATGTTGCTTTGCAGCATTCACAGTTTACCATGTTGGTTGAACCTTGTTAAACGATCATCTGCGACTGTTGCCCGATGGTGAAAGTACAGAGTGTCAATTGCGATCTCACAAAGTATTGTTTGTTGGATCGTACCACCGAGTTTCACCCTGGTACTTGAGGAGCCTACTTGATACGGTTTTGAGGACTCAATCTTACGGTGTTGTTCTTGGTCTACGTAAGCGTGACGTTTTGAGCTCCATTCATTTAACTGAGAGGTAGTCGTAGATTCTCTAAGTCTCTCTACGCTACTTCGCTTGAATTACGGGGTAGTATTCGGTTGTATTAATCCTCGCTTCCTGTTACTACTCTCCCTAACAAGTTGATATCAGAATAAGTCATTAAGCTATGCTGTGATGATAATGGACATAAAGGTTGACGACGCAAATGAAATATAGCATAATGCTAGGTTGAACGAGCGGCACCTATGGCTTATTTGCGGTAGTGTTGCTTAGGTCTAGAAGTTCGAAATTGAAGTCTCTGAATTTGGGTTGACATAAGATCTATCTGGTTTCATTTTGAGGCTTCTGAATGATTGATTTTTAATTTCAGATCAAATTTTGAAGCCTTGTTCTCGGTATATTTTAAAAGAGAGCACACAACGCAAATCTGCTGTGTACGATTTTGTATGAGCAGAAATGAAACTAAGAAGTGGGCTTCTAAAGGTGAACCACCGATTAAGTTCATGAAAGCTTCAATGCTCTCATAACAATATAATGCATTATTGGTTTTTTGATATCCTTCAGAAAGTTAAATCCCTCCCAGAACACAAGGATCATTAAAAATGCATTCAATAATCTGAAACTCTGCAAATAATATCACAAAGTGCCCTCTTTTTGCATCCAACTTGCAGGAAAATACCCTTACCATATACAACACATCCTAAGCTTCCTTGAGATATCATCAGCGCTGAGTGTGTCCATCGCTCCTTGTGATGCCAATTAATCCAAGCAATTAACAATGACGCAGCATTTTGTCTTAATAACATCCTTCAAAAGCTTATCCATTCCGCAAATAGGAGTAGTGCTGCTGGTATACACAACTTACACCACCTTGAACTGAATCCCACAACAGACGTGAACTGTTGCCTCCTCATCATCTAAGCTATCTGTTGTTTTCTGCACTATAATTTATCATTCTGTCTTTTGCAAGGAACAATAACAACTACAATGGTCTTCCTTCTTTATTTTTTCTGTCATTACAGAGTCTTGTCGCTCGCGCCCCTTTTCACTCAGACTCCTTGCACTTCCGCTTGTTTTATATTCTCTTTTTTTGTCTTTTGGTATCATCCATGGACTCGTTTCTATGGTCTTATAGTCGTCACTAACTATTTATTCGTTGGAAGTCTTTTATGTATCACATCAGATGAATTTGTCGTTGTTGTCGTTCTCGTGTCCTTGTCAAGTCAGGGAAAATGAGGTTTTTTTTTCTGTTGGGTGATGAGAGGAAAACACAAAATAATAATAATGTTGCAAAGCGCTTAAGTAAATAAAGAATTCAGATGAGGATGAAGCGAAAATTCTGCTTAGTAATTGCTTTTTGCGATGTGCATGTGGCAGGAAAATCTTTAGGATTGGGATGAATACTTTTGGGGTAATATAGGGATTCAGTATGTCACTGGATAATTATTCATTGTGTCCAAATTTTTTGGGATGTTGTTATAAACGTCACCAATTCAATTGAAGGAGTTAATACTTCTCAGAATCTTATATTATTTGTTGAAATCAATACTTAGGAATTTTAATATTTTCGACTCCTTCCATAAATGATATTGCAAATACAGATATTAGCCCTTACGGCAACAATTCTACAATAATTGACTTCAGTATATATTCTGTCAAATATTTTTAGAGGAAACGGATTTACCTCATAAATACATAAAGGGTTTTCCATTAAGGACATAATAATTTTATCTATTAATAAAACACAGAAATGTTTGAGATATTGAGTTTAAATTTATTGTGGGTGTAGTGCAATAATTACTTCCTATGCATAAAATACGATTTCGGTCCATTTTCCATCACTCTGGCACACATTTGGACCGCAACGTTGGCAATTTCAAGTTGAGTGTTATCTTTGAGCTCGTCTAAAGTTGCTGGTGTAGACCTGTGACTTGATATAGCCCCATAAAATTAAATCGAATGGGCGTCAGATTGCACGAGCGAGGCGGCCATTCGACCGGACCATTTTTCGAGATAACACGCTCATCAAATTTGCCTTTCAATAAAACGATTGCGAGGCATGCTGTGTGGCTTGTGGTACTATATTGTTGAAACCACATATCGTTGATACCAAGTTCATCTTATGTGGCCACAAATAATCTTCCAACATAACACGATAGCACTCTCCATTGACGGTAACATGACGGTTGTTTTCATCCATGAAAAAATACGGCCCATTCACAGTTTTGGCATGAAAACCGCACCGAACAGTAATTTTTTGTGGATGTAACGGTGTCTCAAAAAGCATATGTGGGTTTGTTGCTGACCAATAATGCATATTTTGCTTACTAACAAAGCCATTGGGCCAGAAATGAGCTTCATCGCTGAGGATGATTTGTCGATGAAATTCTTCATTTTCATCAAGCTTTGCCAGAGCCCAATTGGAGAAGTTTGGGCGTTTTAAATTGGCTTTAGTTATTGAGTCAATTTGATCTTGTAACCATGTAGGCCAAGATCTTTTCGTTTATGTTTGATTTTGTCTCATCAAGAACAGCGATTTTCATCGAATGTTTTATAATAGTAAACGCATGTGACGAGCTTTCTGTCTATATCTGTTTTGTGCTCTGCATTATCCTTTTCTATCCTCTCGAAAGGGCCTTGTCCTAAAGCTGCCCTGAAGTATTTGTACGGATTTGCGGTGGAGAAGGTATATTCTGATACACCAGGAAATCCCTCTAAGGAATAATTTACAAGGCAATATCGCATCTGGGCATTCTAGTCGTGTAAATAATAAAGATGTCTGACTCGTTGAATTTATTCAAATTAAACTTCTTAACACAATCTGGAATATACTGGCAACCATGTACCTGTGACGATAGAAGTTTAATCTTCTGTAGCAACCAAATAAGCAAAAGAACGAACAAACCTCGAACGATTAGATCACCAGGATAACCTCAAAGCATTTGAAAACTGAGATGTATGAAATTTTTGATGAGCCTGAAGTTTTAACGATTGCAGGATTGCAATAAGCTGGCCTCGTGAATTGCAGGGACAAACAATGGATACCTAAAAATATATCCGTTAGGAGAGCTGAAGGGCGGAGCCCAGTGGGGAAACCGAGGAAACGCTCATCAGACTCGGCCAACGAAGATAGCTCATCGTTGCTCAGATTTCAAAATTGGAGAATATGGTAAATGGACCGAGACAGTTGGAGGCGCTTATTGCTGGAGGCGAAGGCCCAAGAGAGGTTGTAGTGCCATGTACAAGATTCGAGAGCAAGTCCGTTTCTCTTGAAGTACGTAATGACGGTTTCGAAGGGTAATTCGAATGAGTTCAAGACAAAACTAAGAACATCTCTGTTTGATCAAAATGACAATATAAATCACTTCCATTTGTTGTTCAAACATTTCAAATAAAGCCAACCGGTTTTCTATAATAACAAATATGTCGATTATAGTTTTGCTGTCAATTCTTATCGGTCTGTGTAGTATCAAACGAATAAAATTGCCATTAACTTTGTGAATTAGATATTGGTTCTACAACTTAATAACCGGAATTTGACGCTAGATGTCCGTACTAACAAATATCGAATAGCTCGAACTTTATATATATGTCATTTTGAAGGTACATTTGACAGCTATCGAAATCAGTTAACAAAACAATTTTAGCTTGTGTGCATCATTATTATTTTTCACGATGAATAACTTCGGAAATTGGAGAAAACGCCAGCATTTGCGAGAGGTTCTGTTGGGTCATTTTTTTGCAAAGAAAACTGCTGCGGAAAGTCATCGTTTGCTTGTAGAAGTTTATGGCAACAATGTTTTAGCGAAAACACAGTGTTCTGAATGGTTTCAATTATTCAAAAGTGGTGATTTTGAAAACAAAAACAAAGAACGCCCAGGACAGCCAAAAAAGTTTGAAGACGAAGAATTGAAGACGCTACTCGATAAGGATTCGTGTCAAACGCAAGACGGACTTGCCAAATTGTTGAGAGTGACTCAGCAAGCCATTTTGAAACGTTTGAAAGCCGCCGGATACATTCGTCAGCAAGGTAATTGGGTCCCCTATGAGTTAAAGCCGAGAGATGTTGAACGGCGCTTCAGGATGTCTGAAATGCTGCTTGAGCGCCATAAAAAGAAATCATTTTTGCATCGGATTGTGACTGGGGATGAAAAATGGATCCATTATGACAATCCCAAGCGCAAAAAGTCATATGTGAAGCCCGGCCAACCAGCCAAATTCACGGCGAAGCCAAATGTCCATGGTGCCAAGCTAATGCTTTGTATTCGGTGGGATAAGAAGGGGCCGTTATATTATGAGTTGTTGAAATCCGACCAAAAATCACAGGTAACCTGTATCAAACACAATTAATACGTTTGAAGCGTACCATCATCGAAAAACGCCCGGAATATGCGACCAGACATGAGGCTATAATTTTTCATCATGACAACGCTCGGCCACATGTTGCAAGACCCGTGAAAAACTATTTGGAAAATAGTGGATGGGAAGTTTTGGCCCACCCGCCTTATAGTCCGGACCTTGCTCCGTCCGACTTTTATTTATTTCGCTCGATGCAAAACACCATCACCGGAACACGCTTCACTTCAGAGCAAGGCATCCGAAATTGGATAGATTCGTTATTGGCCGCCAAGCCGGCGCAATTTTTTTGCGATGGAATTCATAAACTACCTGAAAAATGGGGAAATGTTGTAGCTTCCGATGGACAATACTTTGAATAAAATATATTGTAAGACTTTTCCACAAAAAAGCATCAAATTTCGCTTAAAAAATTCCGGTTATTAAGTTGTACACCCAATATGTTTATAGTTTTTTCAAGGTGTATAGTCCAAAACATACCGAGCCAAAACATCGGTTCGGCCATTTACTAACGATACATTTTCAGAGTACGAACATTCTCGTGTTTTAGTAAAATGCTACCTAGTCGGCAAGCGAAGCGCTTTCATCGGACATGCCCAAAAGAAATTATCTGCGACATCCGTCCAACAGGTTTATGAGTTGACCTATATTGGCTGGGCAGTACCATATCTCAAGTGACGTATATTCAGCAGAAAAGCAGCAAGAAAAGTGCAAAATTAATTTTATGCTGATGTATAAGTTCGATGCAACCGAGATGCTAAGCTATAAGCTTCTACATTCGATATCTTGCCTCGACAGGATGCTGCTTGTATCAAACATCCAGGTTACAATTACTAATTTTGACCCAAAGTTTAACCAAGCCAGCGTTACATCAAAACCTCAAACGAGTAAACAACAACAACAATTGTGTTTCACCTGCCTGCGAAGAAACATCTGTTCGTCCAAGTAAAGTTGTAAGACATAAGGCTCCAAACATCATACCCTCATTCATGAAGATGACGGTGACGTCGTTTACCATTGCAGCAAACACTAAGGTCAATCAGAGTTTAGTGGATGTTTATCCACATGCGTCCATATTCGGGCGTAAAACCTTATCGGGGGCTGCAATCATTGCACTAGCTCGTATGATAGGCAGCAGAATAACTGTAACTCATCAGAATTCCTTTTTAACTGACTTTTTGTGGTGGGAAGATGATGGCTGTTTACAATCTGAGCGTGAGACTCCCAAGCTTACCAGGCGCCATAGACAGCACACTAAACACTTCTTGTATCAGCTGATAACTTTGCCTGGAAGCGTGTAGCTCATTTCTTCAGGCCAGGCTCCATTTTTCTTTACATCGAGACATCTTCGGGCTGCAATCTCTTTTCTAGCGAGAAGGAAGGGAGAGAAGGGGTGGCTTAAAAGAGATTTCTTGTCTTCGACGCTTTCTGATGCTTAAGTATGCCTTTTTTATCTGCTTGGGCGGCCCATGTATAATGTAGTACATGGTTCCTTTTTATAGAATATAAGCATCTTTCCGATTATAGTCTCCGAGGAGAATGCTCCAACTTAATGAAAGACGTCACTATGGAGCTTTCCCCATTTCTCGTAGTTAAAATTGCATGGCAGACATCATCTATCTCTCCTACACAAGAAACATAGTCAGGAGATTGTGACTAATCGGAGTTGGGCAGGTAAGACCGAAAACATCCATGCCCACTCAATAGCTGGATCAAAAAGAATCAATCAATCTCACCATGCCTTTGATTCAGTCTGATACGCAGTCCATCTTCCCTTTGCGTCAGCCTCTCAGGACTGTTGCTTATTGCAGAGAGTGCGTTGCAATTTTTATTTATTTATACGCTCCCTAGCAAGGTATCATTAACACTGCCAACCCAGAGACAGTTCGATATGCACGTGCAATTTGTAGCACTTTTTGTCTCTGCACCTGTGCCAACCACTTTCAATGCAGCTTTTTGCTGAGAGCGATGCTCCATATTTCTGTAGTGTAGACTGTACAGTGCTTACAAAGAGTCGTCTTTTTGATAACGAGATTCACCCTACATTGGCCGTTAAAGTTCCAAGTGCCATTATTTTTCCTGCCACTTTATTAGTTGTTGCCCCCGATTTGCTCGAAAAGCTCATCTTTGAGTCTTTCAATACACCCAAGTAGTTCATTACTGGTTTTGATTCTACCAGCGTTCCTTCATATTGATATTCCTGACTCTGGGAATTATTTTCTTTGGCAGGATGGTGCCTGTAGTAAGAGGCTTGTACCAAGGAAAGATTGCGAAAAGCATATACAAAGGCTTTCGCCCAATGTGAGTCGTGGCTATGATTTCCAATCCTGCAGCTGTCAACTCGACGACGAAAAGTTAGTTGACAGTTGCGGAGGAAATTTGGTGGGAGCATACGTCCTCATAGATCGATGGAATTTTAGGGTAATTTTGATAAAAAAACCTTGACTTTGTCTACATTTTTTTATTTTTAAATATGTAAGGGAGAGATTGGCGGGGAACAATAACGGGCTCAGGGACTTGCGTTGCACAAATTGATAAGTCTGTGGATTAGTTGCACTAAGCAGACGCGGCTTCACCACTCCAAGAGCGCGAGCGGCGCAACACGAAGAAATCATGTAGTGAAAAGCAACAAAAAAAAATCGCCAAGCCTGTTGACCTAATTACATACATTTCGAAGAGCTTTCGTAATTCCGCGAGGGTGGGAGTCGTACAGTCACTACGGCTGAGTTCGAACGCGGTCGTCTCGTCGTGGACTGTGCAGTTACGTATGGCTTAATTGTGTGTGCTCTTGGGTTTTTTGATTTCTTAAATTGCTATTACTACACGTTTGATAATTAAAGTGAACTATACACAAGTCACAGTATAATAAAGTTTTGTTTGGAACGTTAACTCATAAACTGCCGTTGACATGGTTTTTGGATTGAAAACTTCAATTGATTTTTCGCCGATAGCACTTGTTTAATTTAGATAAGGTCATCTTGTCTGGCTTCGTGACAGCACTTCGAGCTCTGCCTTCATGTGTTCTTGGTTCTCACGATTTATGTTTGATTAATATTTTTATATTTCTGTAAGCTTTATATATTTTCATTGTTATTTCTCCATCGAAAAATTTGTGCTATCGAACTCACAATTACAAAAATAAATCTGTGTACTGATAGAATAAATTAATTTCTGTTGAAAAAATTAGAAAAATATAAAAAAATGACCGTTTAAAAGAAGAAAAAATCTGTCTTATCCTTTCCCTTTGCCGGGTATGGGACCCGCAACGTTGGCAAGCTCTTTCGTAAAAATGAACTAACCATCGGATGAAGCTCCCACTTCTTTTGTTGTTTCAGGGGCTCTGCCCTGGGATGATTAGCCTTCCACTCCTAACACGGTCAAGTTATCACTTTTGATCTGGTTAAGAAGGTTGCGTGGAGGCACCAGTTCCACCCGGATTCGTCACTCTTTTTGTAGGCTGTGATTACCCGCGTCAACAACGAATTTGTGTCCGACGTTGCGTGCGGTTAAGTTTGAAAGATCGCCGCGTCTCATTGTTGTAATGTCCTTCTGTTGGTTTCCTCGGCCTTCCACACCTATCGAATGTGTTCCAGATCTACTTTAAAATAAGTTGGGTAGACAGAACCACGCTCGTGTCAGAAAGGTTTTGTACTTAACATACGATATGCTGAAATACGAGTATAGAATGATTTAATTTAAGGAAAACTTTAATGAATGCGAAACACATATATTTTTACTTTAAAAGAAAACCCAGTGCTACTTCAATTTAACTGACCAACATTTTGTTACAGTATTGCTGAAATCATTGACTAAGCCGAATCTTAATTGTCTTTTTGTCATATTATATATTTGAAGAAAATACAATCAAATGTGTAGTGTCAGGTTTTATGCGAACCCCATGTAGTAAGGGGGGTCTGCTGAAATTTCGTGCATTTTCCCTTCTCCTGCATTCCTCAATACTAATAAAGTAATTTTAAGACCTGTTTTGAAAAGCTCTCACTTTGGCCTTTCATATGATACCCCACTTGACTACCTTTGACGGAAAAACTTTTTGAGGGTCACTCCTCTATATGGGGGGACCCTCTTAAAAGTCATTGAAATTTTTTTTCACCCCAAAACTTTCTCGACGTCATAATTTCCGACTTTCTACAAGGTTTCATGGCTGTGACTTCTATAGTTTCGGAGAAAAACTGCTGTGACATACAAACGGACCGGCGGACGGACAGATGGCCATAGTTACCGATTTCAATTGGGTGTTTTTATTTTATTACAAAACCTTAAAAATCTCGTTAGCGTTCAATTTCTTTGTAGTAGGTTCTTTCGCTGACGGAAAGACCCTGCTCCACGACATCATAACGCTTGCTGTCAGCACGCTTACGCGTCGCCAGGCAAGGCCGTTCTTGCTGAGCACGGATCTTTTGCTTGCCGAGGCAGCAGTCCACCACTACAGTCCTTAACGGGCATGTAACATCATTCATAAAACACCACAAGCCCTTGGTTTTTTTGAGTGCAAGACCAAAGTCACGAGCAGTCATCAACTTTCTCCCTCAAAGCATTAACATAACATGCCTAAGTTGCGCATGTTCGACCATGCGTCCAGCGACTAGCGCCATAAAATCATCCTCATAGACAATCAAGCGTGAGACATCTGGCATCTCCTACCTGAGGAACCTATAAAATGAGATGTTTCACATGTCAGAACCAAGCGTAGAGCCTTGAGCAACACCTGATGTAATTTCCAGCCTCCGCCGACATCCTTACATGTCATAAGGCAAGCTAAGGACTTAAGATAGTCCACCAAAATCCATATCAGATATTCTGATACTTGGAGAGGATTTTCTAGCGTTACCAGAATTACTGCTCATCTAGCGAAATCGAAAGCATTTCTGACATCAAAAGTGATCAGCAGGACAACCCGTCAGGTGGAACTGCGATATGTCTCTGTGCGCTGGACTATGCTCGCCGCTTCCTCAACAGCAGCAGCTCTAAAGACATACTCCCATGGAACGCGAATTATCTAAAGGAGTTTTCCACAGGTAAGTTTTTCAAGCACTTTCTCAGCCGTGTTTAGAATCCACAACAGATGGCATGCAGACAGTGACTTGGGATTCTCATTAGTCTTGCTACTTTTCAGCACTTCCTTCAAGCAGGCAAGCATTTAATGCACTGGGTAGTAAGTCAGAGTAACCATTATAGACCATCTGCAGTACCTCAGCTGGAAGCTCGTCTAGTCCTTGGGTTTTTCTGTCTTCATGGACAAAACTGCTTCCTCAAATTTGATCCTCAAAGACTTGGCAATTCACTAGAGTTTCATCCTGGATCGCTTGTTAAGGAAAAAGAGCCTGCACAATCACATTCATATATTTCACCTCATATGTGCAGGGAAAGCGGTGGATTCCAAGCTTCCGCATGACCAGTTTGTAGCTTAGGCCCCATGAATTCCTGTTCATCTGATCCAATAGATCTTGCCACAAGCTAGCCTTGTTGTAGTTGATTCGTTTCTGAAGGCATTTTCTGGCCAACTTGTACTTGTATACTATACATTGAACTTTGTGCATTCCTTTTCTGAAGTCTGTGCTCCCTGGATCTGACCACCAATATAATAGAGGCTTGCTGTGTCAGCCAGCTACAGGCAGACAAGATAATACTCATAGTCGAGGTCACCGCGTTAATATATGCTAATCCTCTATTTTCCTGTGAGGCTCCCTACATCGATGCCCATGCCTTGACCACGCTGAAAAACTTCTCAACGTCCATCCTCCTAGTGTTTCACCTACAACTAGGAGACTAAGCATGTTCCGGCTTTGTACTGGTGATCAGTTATACACCCTTGATGCCAGGAACTTCAATGCAAATGTTATATCTGGAGTAGTTTCAACACAGCTCTAGTAGTGAAATGTAGAGGTGTTGCAGGTGTTTAACACAACAACCCCAGTTCTCGCTGCCATGTCTAAGATCATTCCCTCTAGAATCTGCCAGCTGCATGCCTCATTCAATTGCTGTTGCATTGAAGTCTTCCCCAACGACAACACGCCCACGCAAATCCAACCCCTGTCCGCGACTCCGCATCCGCATATGAGCGCTGCCCCGCACCCAGATGGTGGCAATATCAAATTTATCAGGGGACCGTGCCGATGAATTCCTGTCATGATACAGTTTGCTAAGCAACAATAAGTTGGCTTTCATTTCATTTGCAAACTGCTACAGCAGGTTTTGTGCTACAGTACTGCAGTACAAGTTTATCTGCAAGATATGTATCATTGCAGCGCTATTTTGGCCTTAATTAAGGCCTCTTCAAAAACCTGACGCTTCCCCATAACTAGGCCGTGCTTGAGTTCATCCCCGCAATGTGTTTCACTTGCGCATTGTTTCACTGTGTGCCCCACTTTATCGCACCTGTAGGATAACGAGCCCCCATCAGGCCTCCTGCACGGTAAAGCCATAACAAAGGCACTTTCAACAATGAAGACGGCCGATAACCCAGCTAATTCTTATTGCCCTTGTTAAGCATTTGTTGTGCCTCATTTTCAGGAAGTTCAACAATGGCCATATATTTGCTCCCGAGTGTTTGCTATTTACTTCTTCTTTGCTAGACTACGGCCTCTTCCGGACCTCCGCTCCCTGCAACAAGCATCTTCAACGATTTTGCTCCAATAGTAGCATCTTCCAATTTCAAAATCCGAGCATCGATAAAATGTCTTTGTCAATAAAGTCAGACCAGCGTTTCCTTAGTTTCCCCACTAGTCTCTGCTCTCCAGTTCTCCTCATGAATACCTCGGCTTTTATTGTAAATCACCCCCGGTATCGACAGGTAGCTTTCGTAGAACGTATTTCAGAGCCAAATTGAATAGCAATGGGGCCAGCCCATCTCCGTGCTTTACTCTGATATTTGTGTCAACGGCATCCGTGAATTGGTTATTAAAGTGGACTTGAAGGTTTGTCCACATCATTGTTATTTTGGTAAGGCGGACTAATTGAGCTGGAGTACCAAATCAAAGCGTTATTTAGTACAGTATAAAATGATCAATATTGTCATATTCTTGGTGAAAGGCATTAAAAATCTGGTATATATCTGTGTTGAACTCCGAGCTCTTCTCAAGCACCTACTTGACTGTGAACAATCGATCCGTCATCGACCTATCTGCTTTAGAGCCACCTTGATACTCCCCAATAACAATGTTGGCGTATTATCTGATTTTATTTTCTATGATATTTAAAAATATTCTGTACGTTGTAGAAAGTAGTGATATGCCCTTATAGTTTTCGCACTGTAGCTCATTAGGTTTATTGTGGATAAGGAATATTAGAAATTAATATTGAATATGCCCGATGACTTTCGTAGATGGCTTTTTGAGCACCATTGTGACCATATTTCAAGAACTTCACTGGAATCTCATCGATGCCCGGCACTCAATTATTATTTTGGGCCTTGATGGTGGAACAAACTTCATCCAGAGTTGGTGGGGCCAATGGAAGCTCTCCAGGAATATCTATAGGGTCCAATGTTCTGGAGCTGTGTGGAGAGTTAAGAATGTTCTTGAAAAATGATTTCCATTTTTTATTAATCCTGTATTCATCAGCCGTGATGTTGCCGATGTTAGCATGGCGGAGCGTGGTCTTGAACTGATACCCCGGTTCAGGCTTTTAATTGCTTTGTACGCTTGGCTTGTGTTGTTGCTCGCTAGACTCATATCGATGTTTCTCAATCGGTTGTCTTTTTTTCTTAATTCTAATTATCATTATGGTTATTTTCCGATATTTTCATAATGTTCTTCTTTTGTCCTGGTTTTCCTTCTTAAATTTTGTTTGTACAAGTATGCTTGATTCTTTTTCCCCAACGTATTCTGGCACTCATCATCGAATCTATTTTTTCTTTTGCGCCAAAATTGATGGCCGATTGTATGTTCTGCCACAGTCTTAATTGTCACTTTTATTTACACACACAGTTCGTTGCTTGTTTTTAACGATGCATCCGATAGGATGGGAGCCAGCTGGTTGTCGAGAATCTCCATAAAGTAATTTGACAGAGACACTGTTTGGAGCCCTTTGATGTCTGTTATGTGCTACCTTTCTGTCTTTACCTTTTGCTCGTACTTTGTTTCCAATTCTTCACTTTAACTCCAATGAGAATACATTTTTAATTTTTAGATTATAATTTTTTATTCATCATTTAAAAAAAAATATTTAATTTAAAAGGATAAAAGTTTCAAAGTTGAGAAAATGGAATTGAGCAGTCGATAGCCACCCATTTGTTGGGAGGATATGACTGCGGCGTTGGTGGCTGATAATGTTGACACTTGGAAAGTTAGTGCTGTTAGCGCTGGTGTTGTTGGCCCGATGACTGCGGTATTGGTGGCTGTGGTGCCTTCGTTCTCGGTGGTCTCTCTTGAACTCTTTCTACAGGGCTTTGGCCCTGAAATTTGCGCATTTTTCAGCCGTCACCATCAGCCTTGAAAGCCATTTGAACTCATAGACTTGCTGCCAATGGAGCCTTACCGGGCTACCACGGGGGACGCTTTGCCTCGATCTTCACCACATGTATGTTAAGGGGGCGGAAGATGCCCGCTCATTCTTCAACTCCAGGTAAGATCTGTCAATTGAAGTCGCTCGACACTTGGCTGCTTTTTTTAAGAAAGCCAAGCTGCCTTTTCTAAAACTTTTAAAGAGCACAAGTGGCAGATGCTTTCCTTGTAAAGGAGTCGGTTAATGCCAGCAACTCCCACGCAATGAAAAGCAGAAGTAGCGAATGCCTGCTTTGTAAAGGAGTCAGCTAATGCCAACGACTCCTAATCAACGAGTGCGCATCCCTTGCATGCTGCGGCGTTTAAATATAATTTTTGTATTGAAAAGCCATCAGAACTTGCTTCTTTGTGTGAACAGCCGCGTTTTGACTTCTTTGAGTCAATTTCAGTGTCCAAAGCTTGTAAAATGATCACAACATTTTTGCCTGGCTGGCAGTGTTGTAGTCAATTATTTTGTTTATTTGATATCCCCAGACCAATTCTCTTTTTCCTTGAAAAGCCATCAGGCCTTGCTTCTTTTAGTGAGCAGACGCGTTTTGACTCCTTTGGGTCATCTTCAGTGTCCATAATAATTTATTTTGCTTGTCCAGCATTTTTTGCATGCAAAAGAATCTAGTACTAATCATTCACGACAGACTTGACTGTGATCTGTGTTGAGTGATTGTCTACAGTATTCAATGAATCGGTTGCTTACGCTTCAATGCTTTCGTTCAAGCAATAAACAAATGCTACAGAGGTAGCGTGAACAAAGATCTGTGGGGCCTTGGCTACAAGCTAGTTATGCGGAAGTTTGGTGCCCTACGGAAGCCTTGCATACATGATGCGGAAAAGATGGATGAGATAGTGCGGGGACTCTTCCCCACCCATCCCGTCCGTGCTGACGCTGTCCATGGCGAAACAGCAGTCAAGTGTCCACTCTTCACACAGCCGGAACTGGAAGAGGCAGCCCTTTCATTGAAAGCGAGGAAGGCTCCAGGTCCTGATTGCGTTCCGGCTGAGGTGTTGCGGCTTGTCTGTCACCATTGTCCTGGCTTGCTGCTCAGGACATTCAACGCTTGCCTACGGGACGGGGCTCGCACTGATCAGCAAAGAGAAGAGAAATCCCGAATCGCCGTCTGCATACCGGCCGTTATGCATGCTAGACATGGCTGGGAAAGTGCTAGAAAAACTCATCAAGGGAAGACTCACTAACGCGGTTCGTGCTGCTGAGGACCTATCTCCTCGGCAGTACGGCTTTAGAGCAGGACGTGGTCAGCGCAGTCCAAAAGGCAGAGGCATATAGTCGCACGAAGCGACGGATCGTCCTGTTGGTGACACTCGACGTCAGGAACGCCATCAGCTGCGCTAGATGAGTGGATATTCTGGGTACGTTGGCAAACCCTTTTCAAGCACCACAATATCTAATGCGGCTTTTGAGGAACTACCTAAAGGACTGAAGTCTGCTCTACGACACGATACAGGGCCAACGAAGGATGGAAATTACATCGGGTATTGCCCAGGGATCTATCCTTGGTCCGGGCCTGTGGAACGTGTCTTACGACGGGCTAATGAGACTTGAGATGCCAGATGAGTCGCGCTTGGTCGGCTATGCGGATAATGTTGCGGCTCTGGTCGCTGGACGCACCGTAGAATAGGCGCAACTTAGGCTAGGTATGCTAATGCGCCGAGTGAGGGACTCCCGGGCTCAGTTTGGCACTGTTTAGCACATCTTGACAAAAAAGAGAATCCCTAGAGTAAGATGATCAGTATTGGAAACATACAAATTGAATCAAAGCCACCGGTGAAGTACCTGGGGCTACTGATCGACTCGAAGATGAGTTTCAAGGCAACGGCTGAGAAGGCTGCTTTGGGAATATCGGCTTTGAGTCGACTTATGGCCAACATAGGGGGACTCAGCCCGTCAAGAAGACGCCTCTTCATGAGAGCTGTATGGTCAGTGCTACTGTACGGAGCAGAGGTATAGGGCGACGCTCTCAGCAAGGAAGTATACCGAAAACGTTTGGCACAGGTACAGAGAATAGAAGCACTGAGGATTGCATCTTCGTATCCAACAGTCTCTGATTCGACGGTGAGAGTGATTGCAGGCGTGATACCTGTCGCCCTCCTTGCTAGAGAGTGGCGCGCTATTTACCTGCACCGAAACGAGGATGCGAGGGAGATGGTTATCCGCGAGGAGAGACAACGCTCGCTCAATGATTGGCAGCAGTCTTGGGGAAATTGCACGAAGGGAAGGTGGACTGCGCGCCTCATCTGGGATGTGAGACCGTGGCTCAATCGAAGGCATGGTGAGACTTCTATCTGACCCAGCTTTTGAGCGGGCATGGGTGTTTCAGTCTTACCTGCACAAGATTGGTAAGTCACGGTCCCCGGATTGTCGGTTTTGCCCAGGAGAGGAGAACAACGCCTACCACACATTTGTTGCGTGTACAAAATGGGTCAGGCTGCGAAGGGAACTCTACAGGGAGACGGGAGAGCGGTGATGCTCGAATCGGTTGACAAATGGAACCAGGTGGCACATTATGCTCGGGCAGTCCTGAAATATAAAAGGGATCCACAGCAGCCGAGGGCGCTGAGGCTGGGGGATCGCTTGTCTGGCACTTGCTCTTTCCCACTCCCCTCCCGTTAGGAAAGAGACCCTTCCGCTTGAAGATGCCTCACGGCGTAACAAAACGAGACCTGACCCGAAGTAATGTGTCAAACAGTTCCAGGCTGGGCTCTCAGGTTGACAGGGGAGCTGTTTGGTGGGTAGTCCAATCGCCTTCTTGCGAGCATGAGAGTCGCACACTCTGTGCATAAATGGCATTCACCTCCCTACCACAAAAAAAACAACATCTGGAGACAGCCTTTCTTTTACTTTCTGATGGTCCCCATGCTGCTTGCCACATCTTTTGCATACAAAAAAAAATGAGTGGCAGCCACCGTCTTCTGCCATAGCGAAAAGTTCATAGTTGAAGGTAAGAATCCAAGCAACTTTGCCCAACCCAAAGCTAGACCAGGTAGAAATTAGTCTCACTGCGCCATCGACTGACTCTCAGCTTCAGATCTAGGGACGAGATCTTTCTACACAGACTTCTTCAAAGTGGATGATATCATGGGTGCATTGGCATGAGCTGACGATTAACTTGAGTTAAAGACTGCTTGTATGTTGAAATATCTTGCAAGTGAAGGCATTTGCGATGCTGATGGCAGTAAAATTATGACACTCAAAGAAAATATCTAGCAAAATGATTAAGATGTACTTAGATAGTCAATCAGCAATTAAGGTTTTGCAGTTTTGTACTCACAAATAAAAAAAACGAATCAAAATTTTAAATATTTCTGCCGGGCTTCTGTGAGAATAGCAAGGTTGTAAATCATTGGATCCTTGTATATGCAGGAATCATAGGGAACAAACGAGCTGACCAAATTTGAAACAAGTTTTAGTGACAGGTATACCAAAACCTATACACCTAGTAATGGGTACATTAAACAAACAGCTGAAAACCTTAATTGAAGCTTCCTGAAGCGGCTTAACAACAAAATCCATATGGACAGAGGACGATGAAAAAAAAGAGATGCCCTTATTCAGCTGCCTATATCATATGTTGTATTTATGGTAAGCATGCATACTAGAAATTGTAAGGGGTGATTTGTGCAGAAACTGTAGGCTACCAGAGGAACGAAGAAGCTATAAAGCTCAAACTTTGTGGGAAGGTCAGAAGTGGTGTGTTATCATAAATTTCAAAAGTTGTTGCAAATTTCGGTGCACCGGCATTTTCCCATTCGCAACTTCATGTTGCCTCTGTAACATTTTTTTCTTCTATTGACTTTTTTTTAACAGTTAACAATTTTCCTTTAATTTGAATTTTCCCATCACCTCAATCCTGCCCTATTTTTAATTACAAAACAAACAAAAATATATGATAATAATCTTAATTTTCCCACTTACAACAATCCATTCATTACTTCCCATTAACAAAATTTCATTCAATACCTTTTGGCTAACAAAACCTAATTCCTTCCTTCATACAAATTACCCTGATAACAAATTTCATTTTCATGCCTATTAAGAAGGGTTTACAGTTGAAGTTGATATATAAATGCACGGGAGATCAATAGAAGGTGACTCCAGTGGTAGCGTCGTAGTTTCTCGACCGTGAGGTCCACTGGGACCCTGGGTTTAAGTTCTCCCGAGCGCAGGAAAACATTCCTTTTGGGATACCAGCAAAAGCAATTATTTCCGTGTACGAGTATATGACGATTTGCGTGTAACCAAACGCTATCATGGTTATACAAATCGCCATGTTTGCAAATGGAAATTGTTCCATTTGTCGGTATGGAAAAGATGTGTGGGTAACGGAATCGAGTGAATTGAACTTCGATGACGTTACCCGGGTACGGCTGCGGTAATTGGGAATTAAAGGATTGCGGAATTGGGTGGGTAAAATTCTTGATTTGGAGGTGGTTGGTCTAGTTAGGACATTGAAATTGTTAAAATATAAAACTGGGAAGAGGTTTTGCCGGTCCGTTGAAAGGAGACTGGCAAAAAGAGAGATTATGGGGTGTTATTAAAGTGGAAAAGATAGTTATTAAAAAGTGAGATTGTGGGGTATTATTAAAGTGGAAAAGATACTGATTAATGTTCTTTTCTGAAAGAATGAAGTGACGTAAAACTGTGTGAAAGGGAAGCAAAGGGTCTTATGCTTGTGAATTTCAATAAAAAAGTTTAATTGGGAAAAGTCAATTGTGACTAAAATTGTGGTCGGAAACTCATAGGCAGACATTAATAAACGTATCAGTTACAATTGATGTCTTGTGAATGCAAAAAATAATGATAAATGGACGATATAGCGGCTTAGTGAAGAAAATTTTATTTGTTGAAGATTTTAGACCCGTGTGAGAATTGGAAGGCAAACAAGGTCTAAGAAATCTAAGACAAACACTAAATAGTGGAGAAAATCAAGCTCCCTTGCTTACACTGAAAGTGTTGTCAAGGGGCGAAAATTCTATTGGGTGGGTTGCAGTAAAGTATTGATAAACTGAAATCTTGATGTGTAGTTGTATGAGCCCGCAACTACTACAAGCAACAGTGAACTAACAGTAGACAACATTTTTGTAGCAGTTTAATTTATTATCGATTATAAATAAATTAAATAAGTAGAAGCAGTTAAAAAAATAGATAAATTCATAAATATATATATATATATATATATATATATATATATATATATATATATATATATATATTATATATATATATATATATATATATATATATATTTATATATATATATATATATATATATATATATAAATATATATATATATATATATAAATATATATATATATATATATATATATATATATATATATATATATATATATATATATATATATATATATGTATAATTTTTAACAGTTGCTCCGTTACCCTTCCAGTTGCAGATCGCTCCGCAGTCGTACAAAGGGTGGGTAATTTAGAATTGTATTCTTTTTTTCTGTTTATGTTTCTTTCTTTTTTGTTATCCTTCATTCGGATATCGATTTTCAATTTAATAAAATCATTTTTTTATGTGAATTTCATTAAAATTTTGTCTTAAAAGGGAGATTTATATAATTTAATTTTTGTAACTTACTTATCTTTGGTAAATTGATGTGTGGAATTTAAGTTTTTTTTTGAAAAATATGAGGCAAGAAATACTAAACCACATAATTTTTTCCATTTCTCAAGATGACCTCCTCTCCCGTCCGATCCTTTTGTATTAGATTTTATGTGTAGGGTGGCTCAGCACGAGCAGCGGGTCTCCCGGAAAACCCACGACATGACTGAGCGCTAGCTGGCCTCAGTATGCCATCCCGAGTTAAGCACCCCTCTGCTACAACTTAATGTCTGCAACTTCGATTACTTCCGTGGTTGTTACAGAGTGCAATCCTTTTATAGAATGGTGACCCTTAAAACCCCTTTTTATCAATGGTGATCCAGTGGAGTATCAAATGAAAAGTCTCGATTAAATGTCTTAGAACCTGAAACGAAAAAGTCAGCTTGTGCATCGGGGGAAGCAAAAAGTATGAATAATTTGTGTGTGTGCGTGTTCCTACATGATTTGACACTTTTGAGGCCTAAAAACCAGAAAAAAATCACGAGTTAGATCTTTATGAGCTGATAGGCAACAGATTAAAGCTCACTTAAATTTATTAGAGTGATTTATGAATTTTACATTTTCCCTCATAAAACTGAAATGGTACCCTAAATATCGTAATTACTTGTACATTTGAGTATGTACGCTAAGAAAGGATCTTTGCGTCTTCTTCTTTTCCTCTTTCGTAGCGCTACAGACTCTCTCGCGTCTTCACATTCTGCAACAATCGCGTCCTCCAATTTCGAAATCTGAGTTTTAACCTTCTTCGTTGACCGAGTAAGACCAGTGTTTCGTCAGTTTCCTCACTGGTTTCTGCCCTTCAGTTCTCCCAACTAATACCTTTTTCGGTATCCGTTGTTCGTCCGTACGATTTATGTGGCAGGCCCATTTCAGCTTGCGCAGCCTTACAATCGTTCAGACCTTCGGTTAACAGACACTGAAGATGACTCAAAAGAGTCGATATGCGTCCGTTCATACAAAGAATCAAGGCTCGAGGGCTTTTTAAAAAAAAAACATTTGACGCGCGGATATCAAATAAACAAAATAATTTACTACTACAAAAAATAATTTAACTCCCGAAGTAAGAATGAGTTCGCCCTACCGTAGCACTGAGAGTGGAGGGAAATTCATAATCGGTAGCTTTCAGCATTCAAAATAGCATAACTAGTAGGCGTTTGAGGTTAATTTACTTTTTCCAAATTGAAGTTTCGAAAAACATTACCCTTCAAGGAAGAACATCATCAGCAAACAAAAGAGCGGCGTATAGTCAATTAAATTTAATTGACTTTAATGTTTAGCATCCCACCTACAAAATAGACGACCCGAGTGTACCAATTTCAAATAAACTAGACATCCAATATCTGTAAAGCAAGCGCCATCTGCAATGTATCCTTATCTCAACTCTACAGCACACACAGAAATTCCATTTATAGCCATACCATCTTTTTCGATATGTTATCTACTCAACAGCATAATGGAAACCCTTTCGGATATTCAAATACCAGAAAAATAAGAATTCCGCAAAAATGATAGGATTCCAGATTTGCCCGACAAATTTCATATGAACAGCCTCAAAGGCATGTCCTACATACGAACTACTACTGTCCAAGGAAACGATTTTCATGTTGAATTATGCAAATGATTTGGTTATTTTTCCTGCATCTCCCAGCGACGTGAATCCTAAAGTCAAATTGAATCGACTCGAAAACGAGTCCTTTTCGGTTTCCGATTTGAACTTGTATCGTTGTCGAGGACCTCTACGTCGCCATCCCGAAGAGCAACAATACCCAAGCTCCAATGCTAATTTCAATAGCACATAAAATTTGAACGTTAACTACCCACAGTTCCTCCTGACTTTTGCAGATACTACTCGACTGGCCAGGGATAGTAAAGCAAACGAGAGAAAAAACGGAAAGCAAGGGAAACCTTTCCCATTCAGAAACCATTCAACCTGGTCTCTGAAGCGAAACCATAAATCTTTTTTTTGCTGCTGCTTTTATTCATCGTGTTCCAACCTAGGCTATTGCTTGCCGGTTACGCTTGTCGCAAGGACACAAGTTCAATGCAAGAATGAGAAGTGGTAGCTTTGGCAATTCACCGAAAAAAAACTTCATTGATCCTTCCAGCGCCCACACCTCGTGCCACAATGCTGAAATGTAATTAAATTGGTTCCGATGGTGTGGCAAAGTCAATTCGAAAATAATCTCCCGCAGGAACGAATCGATTCAATAGATTCCCTAAAATGATAACACGACATTGAACACAATTTTGATAATAAATCAGGATCTAATGGTTTTTGCCCAGGAGATGGAGTTGTGGTAGTTATTCAAGGGAATAACATGGCGACCAAGTGGGTACATAGGATGAACTTTAAGCGGTACGGTGAAATTGACTCGTGAGAAACGTCAAGGAAAGACTTTTTCATCTCTTTTAATAGCATTGGACATTCAATGAATTATTGTGAATGTAGCGGGGATAGAGATTTGTGCGTTAAATAAACTTGAAAATCAAAAAAGGCTTGGAAAAAGAATTCTGAACTGAAACAGGGTGCTGTTGACTCAAGAATGGAAATGTGAAAGATATTAAATGAGAACAACTACAATTTATGATATGTTATACAATCATTTATCAATTTTGTGTTGCGGCCACGGTGTTGGCGTATCGAAGAAAACATTATATAATGAACGTATCGATACCTGTCTGTCCGTCAGTGCTTGTGAAAAACCTAAGTTAAAAAAAAATTTCAAAGTGTGACTGAAAAATCTGAAAAACATCAAGGAGGTAGTTCCCTATGGGTACAACAATGGTAAATACCTCAGAAGTGAAATTAACTCAATCTTGTTAATACTAGTAGGATTTATGTATTTTAATTTTTCGCCAATAAAATCGGGCAGGTTCAATGGTACTTTGTACCAAGGCAGCGCTATATAAGATTGTTCTATTCTATTATTTTTATCAGTGAAGTTGTCGCTATTTGAATGTTTGTATATCACAGTAACAACAACATGCGATTTTCCTACTCTATGGGCTTTTGATCAAACCAGATGCTGCATTGTTGAATTTTTTAAGAAAGGTTATCCATATTTGATAATGCTTCTCTGGTTAAACTCTTCAACGAGGCTTTGCAAAAAAAATATCCGTTTAACTGGACATTTTAGTGAAATTTAACATAAAGCTGATTTAAATGAAGGCTATCATCAGGTATTCCGGAGAATGAAAATATGCCTAAACAATAACATGATATATTGTCACTCGGACCTGCACTGACATAAGAAAATTATTCTAGCTCATCCAAAACAACAACAAATACTAGACAATAACTTTATGGAATGGTATCATTATGAAGTCAACCGTTTTATCTATGTTTGTTATACTGGTTCTCGTTAGAACCCCGAAGTTAACTAGTATTAAATGTCGGTACTACTTAGATGAGGATCTTTCTGATACATCGCATACTATTGGCATATGTATCCTTGTACTATCTTACCCTTCTTAACTCTTTCTTTCTGAGGGCACAGTAAATCTGCTTAAGGTGAACCAAATGACGACAAGCAGAATTAGAATACCAGTAGATACTTGCGGAGCACTGCATTGAGAAAATCACTCCTGCAGGCACTATAGGAATATATCGGCCTCAGCAGAGCAAACGAGTGGTGAACTTAAGTTCTCAAGAAGGATTTTCAACCATTGACCTCAAAAAACGTGTAATGGTCACCAAAAAATTATGAATAACCTTAAATCACTAGTGAGCCAAAACTACATGCTGAGTTAGATTTATCTGAAGGTCCTTTCACGTGTTTCACTAAAATGTAGAAGTTTGTTACGGCAAGTACGAAAGACTGGTAAAGAGAAAGTTTTTTGAAAAGCAAGCACTTTAATGGCTGCAGAAAATTTTAGGGTGCAATCTGGTCCACTAGACGGCCAGGGGAACCTGAATCTTGAAATTCGTTTTTTTGACATTAACTTATTGTTACAACCACGCAAGTTAGACATTAGTTTTTAGCAGAGAAGTGCGTAACCTGGGGGGTATACTGAGGCCGGCTAGCGCTCAACCGTGTTGTGGATCGTCCGGGATGCCCTCTACTCGTGCTGTGACACCTCACGTTAAAACTTATTACATGGGAAGTCAGGAGGAAGGGGTGATTATGAGAAATGAAAAATTTTTTTTCTTTACACTAGTATGGCCGTTTATTTAAAAAAGTTCAAAGAAATAACTTCTTATCGACGCCGTTAACATAAAAATAAATTTCCACTGAAGGATTAACAAGTTAGTAACGTCGCTTCAATATATTGTATTAACCCATATTTGGACACACTTCCCCAAGAATTAAGGTTTCCACTTTCCGCAAATCTTTGCCACCAATCAGATTACTTGTGATTTGCTGGAATGCAATCACAGTCTCATTATAGCTCGGTACCCAAATTAAGCCACTAAAAAAACGGCATAACACGTTTAATCCACATTAAGTTCACAATCATCCCTGATAATCGCAAAATAAGCCGTCACTAAAAAGCGGGTTCAGAACTTCCATACGTTAGTTTTAATTTTAAAGGGCCATTTCACTATGTCCTTCGCAATTGTTGTGCACAATTCAATTAATACTCACTCAATTACATTTAAATCTCCTTTTGGTACTGAGTAAAAACGAATATAATTTTTTACGACACAGCACACTCGATCAAAAAAATCCGAAAAATGAGTTATCTAGCGTGATCTTAAGCTGACTCCTTGCGGTCACCGAATTGATATTATGTCTCGACTTATTCCATTTATTCAAACTATTGAGCATTAATTAATTTTTCCATTGAAATTCACGACCAACCAAAGCTCTTCTTTCACTTTAGCTACCCTTCACAAATGCCTTTGTACTCTCTTAACGTCCTACCAAGATTGGCCTTTGTTCTTCTAAATTCCCTCTTCAGTCCCGTTGCCGACACCGAGGTTAAATGATTGAAGCTCAATACACTTCAATCCCTTCAAGGTCCAAGTAGATCCCCAGATTGAGAGTCCATCGCGCTGGTACCTAAGGCATCTTTCGATAAACTCTCATGCATCGAACAGGCAAGTTCAATTCCGCAAGGCATTTGAGAGCTTGAATTAATATTGTTGTATTTAGCTATGGTATGAGATTTTGTTAGTAGGAATGAAAGAATGGAATTTTTTTTCGAATGAAATTTTGTTAGTGCGGAAGATAGAAGAATTAAATTTTTTGTATTTTAAAGAACAGGATACGAAAGAAAATATTAATGAAAATTAGGAATAAAAGAATAGATAAATGATGAGTTTTTTCAATATTAAAAAACCAAAAAAAAAGAAAACTGGTACGAGTGCCCGAAGAAAGGCGTAAGTAATTTGTGAATGAGAGAATGGTGGCACGGCCGGAATTCGCAACAGTGTTCCCTAAGATCCATGCACGATATGTACTCATATTGTCATTGATTTTCCACTTCAGCGTATTTGCAGACACATTAGAATATAGTAATAAAGTCTCAAATGTTTTTATGGTATATATGCCTTTTAAACTGCCTGAAGCCACATTATACATGTAAGACACAAAAAAAGTCGGCCCTAAAATAGAACTCTGGGTAGCCCCACTATTAATGACAAACTTATTACCCATTTCCTTATGCATACGAATTAAAATGGTTCTATTGTAAGAAAGCTGCAAATTATCTCCAGTGGTGTACCTCTGATATCAAGTTCCTCAAGAGATTGTAGCCGAATATTATGGTCAACCAACTGAAAGTACACCACCAACTCAATGGTGCGAGCTTCGAACGTACTCCGAGGCCTGTCAAGGTTTTACCGGGACGTAGACGGTATGATAGTTGAATTAGAGCCGTTCGCTTGCGAGTGTCACCTCAGCACTATTGTGCAAGGCAACTAGGACCAAACCATCATTTCCGCTAGCCCAAAGCATCAATTCCAGTTCGTTGCCCAAAGCATAGTCGAGATCCAATCAGGGTCGTTACCTGTCGTCCCAGAAGGGAACCCACGGCACCTCTCATATCCTCGGGTCCGTGGAGGCGGCGCTCCCCAAAGAATGCTAGCCTCCAAGAGTGCTCTTATGGACTGGCACTCCCCTGCGGGAATTTAAAAGGGTACGTGGGGCGGAACTCCCCAAAGAATGCTAGCCTCCAAGAGTATTCCTGTCGGCCAGCAATGCTGGCTGACTTAAGGTGAATAGTCATGACAGGAAAACCCTCAATTAAGCTTAACCACCTTCCGCAATTACTTTTTCCCTATATTCCTCGAAATCAGTCTGCCCAAAACTTAAGGTCTTAATGCACAAAACTCTTATTAGACCGATGGTTACCTACGCCAGTATAGCTAACAATCTCGCCTACTGCTCTCAGAAAAATCCAAATTTTCGAGAGGAAGATCCTTAAAAGACGTCTGTCCAAATACATATGGCATATAAGAAGTACTACAGAAACGCTATCCCTTACAAAGATACGGAGATAGAACCAATTCTCCTTTACATGTTAGCAACGACTCAAAAATGCCTAGAGAAGTGGCGAGAGCACCGTCTTCCATGTATTCGCGCACTTTTCGAACTTACTACTGCAAATAATCCCTACTACTTTTGTTTCTCTAAAATTCTTGAAGAATACCGCCAGGATCCCAATAATTCCGTACTACCAATAAACCGGGGTTTTACGTTTCATGCAAACCAATCATATACCGGGGTTTAACAAAACATATGTAGATTCGGTTAATTCATAAGTGTCAAAACAAAGATAAATATAAGTATAGGATCGAGTGCTGTACTAAACAGCTGATAGTTTTAGGTTAGATGTAGGAATAGATTTAATTTATATTAGGATTAGATTTAGTTTAAGCTTTAACGTATTTATTTGTCAAACTGTTCAAGTCTGTTGTGGTTGCAAAGTTAAACACAATTGTCGTTTACTAACTGAACTAATGTATATTATTAATCAGTGACTTAATGTGACGATTAGGACCTCATGGAATCATTCTACGTCGTTGGCCACTAAGTTTGCAAGAGAGAGAATAATTAGCTTCCTGTTCCCAGCTGTCAAACTTTAATCAACATGAAGTTGATAACTTTTGGTCAAGGCTGCAACATCTTCCCCTAATAAAGAAGAAATGAATGCAGGTATCGAGCGGCGCCTCGAGTTCAAGTAGGACGTTGTGCCGCTGGATATTGTTGCGTTTCCTGATATGAAAATGATGGTCTGATTTCGGAGTGAATTCTGCCAGATACCCATTCAAAACGACTGTTTTTGAAGACCTTTACCCTCACGACATCTCCGACTTCGTAGTGTCTACCTTTGGTTCCGTGCTTTTTGTTCCGCCCGAACATAACCTCAGCTCAAGACAATCCAGGTAGTGCATTCAGGTTAGGTGTAATGCGATATGCTGATAGGTACATATATTCGGATTGATTTCTCCATTGTCTCTTACTCCCCTTGAATTTTTTTAATGCCCTCTTGAGTGTCTCGACGAATCTTTCTGCTTGACCATTTGACTGCAGATGGTAAGAGGCAATACGCAGGATGCCATTTTGTACGCACATGCGCAGGAATTTTGAGGAGGTGAACTGCGTTCCATTATCTAAGACGATGACGTGCGGTATTCCAAAGCGAGCCATCATTTCTTCAATAATGCTTACTGTTTTGTTTGTGGATATGGTCGATGAAATGAATATTTTTGTATTTGTAATCGAATTCATTTTCGCCTTCACAAAATACTCCAACTGAAAATAGAAAAAGACAGCTTCCTTTTAATTTTGTGTATTATTTTTATTCTCGAAATCGATTACGGTCGAAAATCGATTTCGAGAATAAAAATAATACACAAAATTAAAAGGAATATTTTTGGCCATTTTGAGAAGCCATCAATGGTGATCAGAAAGTATTTAGCATTAAGCGGGCCAGTGTAATCAATATGAACACGCTGCCATGGGCCATCTGGAACAGGCCATGATTCCAATGAGACTTTTGTAGGCGATCTTACCATGCTTGCATTATGCTCGTCAATTTCGGGCCAGTATGCGTAGCTTCCCGCAACAGACTTCATCCGTTCAACGCCCTGATGTACCTTGTGCAATTGATGCAGTACTTTTTGTCGGTACACCTTCGGAATAACTATTCTATCTCTAAACATCAGACAATCATCAATAACTGGTAATGAATGTGATCTTTTAGAGAATATTTTGATGTTGGGGTCAGAGGTGATTTTTATGTTTGGCTAGTGAGAATTGACATTCTGGATTACCCTTTGGAGTACTTACCATTTCTGTATAGCATTTTTTATCATTGTAAATGTGATTGGTCGTTTTTACTTGCGAACTGTGTAGTTCATCTTTAAGCTGGAGTTGTTCCTATACCATAGTCCTCACCAGCTGTTGATTAGTCGTGAAAGAATATCAGCCTATCCATAATTGGGTGTTGGTATGTATTCAATACTAAAATCATATAGTAGTAAGGTACATGCCTACCTTTGAAGCCTTTTGGCGGTGTACTCAGGGATTCTCGTTTTTGAGCCGGAAATCGATAGCAAAAGTTGATGGTCCGTTTGCAATATAAATTTGCGGCCATATATCATTCGATGAAATTTAGTAATAGCAAAAACCAATCCTAAGGCCTCCTTCTCGATCTATCCATACCCTATCTCGGCTTTTGTAAGTGATCGGCATGCATGACTTATTGCTTTTACCGAACCATCTTTATATCGGTGATATATACAGGCACCAAAACCTGTTTGACAAGCATCTGCAGCTACCACCATCTGTTCATTTGGACTTAAGAATTTGTTTGAAATCTTCAAATGATTTTTGGTAATCATCTGTCCAGTTCCATTTGACGGCCTTTTTAAGTAGATCGTCTAAAGGGCGCCTAAGCTTATGCATACCCTTTATGAACTTCCCATAATAGTTTACTGCTCCCAGGTAATATATGATTGTCATGTTTGAATATTACAGGATGGGGGCATGGCCGTGATTGCTTCCACTTCAGCTGGATCTAGACGCGTCCCATATTGATCGATTATTCGTCCCAGATACTTGATTGACTTCATGAAAAAGTTGCATTTACTAATTTGAAGAGCGAATCTGGTCTTGTATACGCTGAAATGCTTGGTGTAGTCGATTCTGATGTTTTGCTCCTGTTCTACCACAGATGAGTAAATCATCCATGTCCGATGTTCATCTTTCCACGCCTGCCACTATAGTACTCATAATCTGCTGGAATGCACTGGCGCTGCTTCGACACCCGGTGGTAATCGATTAAATTTGTATAACCCACGATGCGTGTTGATTGTGAGTAATTCTCGTGACGTCTCTTCGACTTCTACTTGAAGAAAAGCATCGAATAAGTCTATTTGACTGAAAATTTTGCCGTTGGCCAACTTAGAAAAAATGTTTTTGGGTAGTGGTAACGGGAATCGATGGGACTCTAGAGCGTCATTAAGACCTGTTGAGTAGTGTGCATATATTCGTATTTGACCACTGCTTTTCCTTGCACAGACAATTGGTGCGGCCCAATTCGAAAAATCCACAGGTGTAATGATACTGCGATTTACGAGATGGTCTAGTTCGTCATTAATTTGGTTGAGTGCTGCATACGCTACTGGTCGTTTTGCTCTGAATACTGGCTTTTTATTAGATTTGATGTGCAATTTGACCTTCATTTTTGTGCACAGTCCAAGGCTATCATTTTAAAACTTCTGGAAAGGTTGAAACTAATGTTGTCAGCTGTTGCTCTGTGCTGATGTTGTTAATGAACGCGCTGTTACATATAGAACAGAGTGGCAGATCCCAAATGTGAAATTTGTTGATCCATTCTATTCCAAATAGATTCAGCTTGTTGTGATCTGCTAGAAAACAATTCCCTGCCAAGACAGTGCCATTGAACTCCATCTCGCATTGAAATTGCGCAACTAAGTTAAGCTACTACCCAGATGCACTTATTGTTGATTGTTAAGTGTGAGTTAATGAAGGTTTGCCGATCTACAATGAAACTGATCTGAATATTATCGTGATATCAGAGGCTGTGTCCACCTGCATTTTCACTGGAATTTAGTTAATTTTCACGTTGAGGAATTTCCGCTTTTAAGCTAAAGGGCCAACTAAATGCACGATGTTAATTGTGAGTCACACCTTAACGTCAAGTTTTTCGCCCAACTTAATTTGACATTTCTTTTTTCAGTGGTTGACGAATTCAACCATATAGATATACACATTGAGCAGCGCCTTAAGGTTGTTGAAGCCTTTTCCGAAAATGGGCGTTCAAATCAAAATGCATTACGTGCACTTCGTGATTTTTTTGGACAGCAAAACCTACAAAATGTACAAACATTTGGGAGAATTGTGCGCAAATTGGGTCTGTAGGAAATGCAAAAACATCTGTGCATGCTTGCTCAGTTTGTTCTACGGAAAAAATTGCTGTTGTTCGCGATAGTGTTGCAGAAGAGCCGTCAACCTCGACTCGTGGTCGTGCCCAACAATTGTACATCTCACGAACATCACTGATAAGAATTTTGAATAAGGATTTGAATTTACACGCTTACAAGGTTCAATTGACTCAAGAGCTGAAGCCTACTGACCATTTCAAGCGTCGGCAATACGCCAAATGGTTGGTTGAACAAACAAAAGGGAATGGTGACTTTACAAAGAAAATCATCTTCAGCGACGAGGCACACTTTCACCTCAGTGGATCCGATAGCAAGCAGAATTGCCGCATTTGGGCAAATGAAAGTCCACGAGTGATTGTTGAAAAGCCGATGCATCTACAAAGAGTGACTGTTTGGTGCGGTTTATGGGCTGGCGGCATCATCGGGCCGTACTTCTTCAAATATGAGGATGGCCAAGTAGTTACCGTGAATGGTGTTCGCTATTACGAGATAATAACGGACTTCTTGTGGACGGAAATTGAGCTTATGGACCTGGACGATATGTACGAGGTGTGACAATTAAGTAACGAGACTGATTTTATTGCCACGCTTGTGGTAAACCTGCGACCTTGAAATTCCTTTCCCCTTCCCCAGCATCCTTCCCCTCTTTATTGATATATTTACTATCGCTGTAATTTGTTTAATTCGCCTGCTGTGTCGTGTTGAGTAGACGTGTGATGGTGGTGCTCGTCACGAAAATGGAGAAACGAAATCAAGAGCAACGCGTCGCGATAAAATGTTCCGCCAGGTTCGGCGAAACAGCTTCGGAAACGTACGCTGAAATTGCAAAAGTGCATGGTGATAGTGCTCTTAGACCCAAAAACCAAACGCCAAAGCTCACAATAGTTGTCTTCGCACGCCCCCCACCCAAAAAAGCTCGCATGAGCAAGTCGAAGGTGAAAACGATGATTATTGCCTTTTTCGTTTGCCGTGGAATCATCCTTAAAGAATTTGTTCCATCGGTGCAAACCGTAAATCAAGTCTACTATCGCCAAGTACTCGGAAGATTGCGGAAACGAGTCAACAGGGTGCGCCCAGATATTGCTCGTACCTGGATCCTTCATCACGACAACGCACCGTGCCATACCGCCCTCCGCGTGTCCCAATATTTGGCCTCTAAAGGGATCGCCGTGTTGCAACAGCCGCCTTATTCGCCCGATATGTCACCCTGTGGCTTTTTTGTTCCCTAGAACAAAATCGGTGGTCAAAGGAACCCATTTTGAGTCGATCATCGACATCCAGGCGGCCGTGACGAGGGTACTCGTGGACATCCTAATCGAAGTGTTCCAGAAATGTTACGAAGCATGGAAAACGCGCTGGAATCGTTAAATAGCAGCCCAAGGAGACTTCTTCGAAGGGGATAGCAGAGGTGTAGAACAATTTTTGAATATACAGTTTTCATGGAATCAGTCTCATTACTGAATTGTCACACTTCGTAGTTCCAACAAGATGGTGCCACTTGCCACACAGCTAACGAAACAATGGCTCTTTTGCGCGAGAAATTCAATGGCCGTGATATCTCATGTTGTAGCGATGTTAATTGGCGGCCACGATCATGTAATTTGACACCGTTGGACTTCTTTCTCTGGGGATATATAAAAGAAAAAGTGTACGTCAATAAGCCAAGAACAATTCAAGAGCTAAAAAATGAGATTATTGAGCACATTAACGACATTGAACCTCAAATAGTTTCAGACTCATTGAAGATATGAAACATCGGATAGAAGTATGCCACCGTAGCCGTGGTGAGCATTTGGGCGATATTTTGTTTTGCTCATAATTTTCATAGGTCCTTCTATTATAATAGAAAATATTAACATAATCCTCGGAAAACTTTTTGTCTTGTTTAAAATTAACATCGTGCGTTTTGGTTGGACTACCCTTTATCCCGCCACTTACTGAAAAAATACCTTTTGAGTGCGGAAAATGTCTGCTATCATGATGAATACTTCCTTGTTTGCTGTGTAGGGCACTATTGCAGCTGCTGTACCCTTTTTTGTGCCCCACCTTGCCGCACATACAAGCAGCATCGGTGCAGGAAGTGCATGCCACTGCACTGCTAGCATAGCTTTCGGGGTGCTGATTGGTGTTTATCCGTGTGGTGATCCGTATTCGACTTGCTGGCGTGTAGATTGCGACCATTTTACTTGCTTTTGTGCCTGCAAAACTGGCGTTGACAGTTGATGCCTCTCAATCATCTTCGAGCTTGTGTGATTAGTTTTTCCAGTGTCATTGATGGATCTGCGTCGATTTTGGATAACAATCTTTTCCGGATATCAGCGTCGCCTGATGACCGCAAACCACTTGTAAATAACAAACACTTGAATTGATCAGCTGTCAACTCATTTAGATCTAAATTTTCACAATGTCTGTTGATATATGGCCTGCGTATGCAACAAAATTCTCTGAACCTCTTTTTTGTTGCTGTAGACATGCAAAGCGCATATTAAAAAGCGATTTCTTTGGTCCGAACATTTCTTTCAACTTCACAACCGTATCCTCAAATGAAAAATCATGGGTTTTCTGGGGCAATATGAAGTCTACATACTTGTCATGATTTGAAGTGTGCAATTTCGGTAGTAGAACCCTTCTTTTTGTTCCTTCATCTAAATTCCGTCCATCTTGAACAATCTTTTGTGCCATGTATGAAAGTATTTTCCGTCTTCTAGGCCGAAGTGAAATTCTACAATCTGATATGTGAGGCTATCTATTTGCTGAACATCGTCATTGTGCTTGTTAACAACTCGTCTCTCTGGACTCATATTGCTTGCCAATGATCTTATTAGGACGTCGTGAGATCTGAGCATTTCTATGATGGAACCCAACACGGTTATTACGGCCGCAAACCGTAACACGCGACAGTGGTGTCAGAAGTGAGAAAGAAAATTTTGAAAGTGAAAACTTTTAAACATTTTGAAACCAAGGAGCAGTTGGAACAGCGAAATCAGGCTACGCAAGGTACAACCATACTGATTGCACGCTTGCGTGCCACATCCGAGTCGGAAGGCGCGTATCTGGATTCAGGTGAGCCCTCAGATGCGGAAAACGGCGCAGAAGGTGGAGAAGCAGAAGAGAAAAATCAAAGGAACCCGAAAATGCACTGATGCAAATGCTGATGCGGCAAGAGCAGTGGCAGTAGTTATCCAGTTTAACTGCGAAGCGACGAACAATCAGCGAAGCTAAATGAACAGTCATCCAGTTTACTGCGAAGCTAAATGAACGATTGCCGAAGCTAAATGAACAGTCAGCGAAGCTAAATGAACAATCAGCAAAGCTGGATCAACAAGCGATCGAAGTCAAGGCAGATTTGCAAAAACAGTCAACCGAAATAAAAGCGGAGCTCGGTAGTCTGACCAAACAAATTAAATGCGTCAAAGAACAGGTTTACCTGGTCAAGGAGAAGTTCAGCCAAGTCGAGGAGAGAATCCACCATGAGACAAAAAAAGCGAAAAAGGAATTGGAAGCAGCAAAGGCAGTTGTAACCACCTCACCAGCCCCGCTTATAACCGCAGCGCAAAGCATATGCAGAAATGTAAATGCAGCAATATTCGACGGGCAAACGACCTGGAGTATTTACAAAACATAGCTTGAAGCCGCCGCTAAGACAAATCACTGGAATGAGCAACTACATTAATTTTTGCTCTAAGAGGCCCAGCTGTCGAGCTTTTGCAGACTATCCTCGTTGAATTGCACTCAAACCCGGCTGCTATAATGAATGCGCTTGACATGCGTTATAGAGACGGTCATCTGAAGCAGATTTATCGGTCATAGCTACGGCATCGGATACAAAAGTATAGAGAAACCCTACAGCAGCTAGCCCAAGACATTGAACGACTGGCACTTTTGGCTTACCTAGCTACAACACAGTACATTGAGATGTCGCAACAACAGAAACATTCATCAGCGCATGAAAGAACTAGGAATTGCAACAAGCCGTGCGTTTAGCTCAAAAGCAAACGGTTAAGGATACATTAGCTTATAGTCTGACCTTTGAGGCAGCGAAAAACGTGCCTCGTACCACTGCCCGGGTTCGCGGGGTAGTGGCCGACGAGTGCCGGTGTGAGCATGTGCAAATCAAGTGAGATCCGCAGGTAAATGGTTTGCCTAGATGCTGAAATTGCGGAGAGAAGGGGCACCTGCAAAGAGACTGCAAGACGCAAAGAAAACCAAGCTATTGTCCAGGGTGTGCAGCTAGCAGGAGATCCAGACCGAGTCGGGAGCCCAAGATGGAAGCCCTTCAAACTGAGGGGTCAAGAAGCATGTAAAGGCCAACTTCGTGGAGCAGAGATCGGCTAGAAGGATCGAAGTCCCCAGCAACCGCATCACCGTATCAAGGCTACATCGTGGAGAAGTAGACTTATGTTTCCGGGTGAAGTTGATGGAGAACATTACATCATAACAATCGACACTGGTGCAACCCGATCGATTATCCGATCAGACCATGTGAGGCAACAACTACTTCACAAGAGTAGGATTTTCTCACTACGGACAGCTACGGGAGAAACTGCACCTGTCCATGGAGAGGTCAACCTCCAGATACAGTTGGGAAACCTTGCGTTCCGACATAATTTTCTGGTCGTGAACACAATGGGTGACTGCATTCCCGGAATGGATTTTCTGTGACCACATGGAATCAAGTTGGGTTTGGGCAAACGAGTATTGAAATGGCGGTACGTCGAAGTATTGAAAGAGGATCCCAGCGTCCAAATTCCCAAGATGAAAGTGGTAATATGTACCGACTCTGATGTACCAAAATCCTCCGGGAGCATTGTATGGGCCAAGCATGATGGTAATTCTGGAGACCATCCATCTTATCTGACAGAGCCAACGAAGGCATCAGCATTGCGCAGTTTGATTGTAGGGCGAAGCCTTGTAAGATCTATAAGAAACGGATACGTGCCGGTTAGAGTCCTTAACACCGCAGACTCAACCCCGAGCATCAAAGCGGGAGAGGTCATCGGCAGCTGCCACCCTGTTTCCACCATCACCTCTTTGGAAGCTACTCACGACCATCATTGGAAAAGGAAGCAAGACACAGACAAAGCCCGGGAATTCACGTCTGCACTATTGAAGCAGGCCAAATTGCCAGTGCAGCTATTCAAGTAAGCCTCTGATCTAGTTACCAAGTACAGTGACATCTTCTCAACGAGCCCGGATGACCAAGGCCGAACGAGTATGGTAGCGTTATAGATACACAGGGAGCCAAGCCAATTCGACAAGCATCGAGACGTCTTCCTATAGCCAAACAAGGAGAAGTGAGCGCATTGATCTCAAACATGGAAGAACAAGGTATTATCGAACCTTCTGTCAGTCCATGGGCAACGCCAGTAGTTCAAGTAAAGAAAAAGGATGGTAGAACTCGTATCTGTGTCGACTATAGGCAGCTTAACGGCGTCACTAAGAATGATCATGGACATCATCATGGACACTTTAGCCGACGCAAAATGGTTTTCTACACTCGATCTCAAGAGTGGCTACTGGCAGGTAGAAAACGACAAGAAGGACCGAGAGAAGACCGAATTTTCAGTTGGGACCGGATTGCGACAATTTGCGATAATTTCGTTGGGGCTTTGCAATGCTCCAGCCACCTTCGAACGCCTGATAGAATACGTGCCATAAGGCCTAACCTGGAACACCTGTTTGGTGTACCCAGATGACATCATTGTTATCGGGAAAACATTCCAAGAGCATGTGCAGAACTTAGAAGAGGTTTTCTCCCGATTGCGACTGGCAAATTTGAAACGTAGTCCCGATAAGTGTATCCTTTTCGCGTTGTATGAGCCGAAGGAGCTAAAACAGACCCTGAGAAAATTGAAGCATCAACTACAAAGTTTTCTGGGTCTGGTGATCTCCTATTGAAGATTCGTCAAGGACTTTGCCAAAATAGCTAAGTGTCTCCATCAGTTAACCGAGCAAAGTCGTCTGTATGCCTGGAATGAACAATACCAGGCAGCATTTGAGACCTTGAAAGAAAAGCTGTGTAAATCATCCGTGCTGGTATATCCAAAACTCGGAAAAATTTTTGTAATTGACACCGATGCGAGCAACGGCGGGATTGGAGCTGAACTCTCCTAGCAGATCAATGGCAAAGAAAGGGTCCTCTTGTATTACAGTCGAGTTCTCTCAAAAAGTGAGAGGAACTACTGCGTGACCAGAAAGGAGCTATTGGCTATAATAGAGGCCACCTAGCAGTTCCACAAGTACCTATATGGTAAGAAATTTGTTCTTCGAACAGACCATGCATCGCTGAGATGGCTGCTTTACTTCAAAAACCCCGAGGGACAAGATGCGCGGTAGATTACAAAATTGTTCATCGGAAGGGCGTAGTTCATGGAAATGCTGATACCCTTTCTCGTCGTCCATGTCCAGATAACTGCAAGCATAGACGAAGGATTGAGGAAAAGAAGTCGACCGTTGATCTGCAAATGATAACGGCCGAATTCGATGAAGGTTGGTCATTGGAGGATGCATGGCGCAACCCTGAAAAGCTATTGGGTACAATGGAACTCCCTTCAGGTGGAGGGTGGCGTACTCGAGCGGAAATGGGAAACGGCGGATAGCAGCTCCTATAGGATGCAGACTGTACTTCCCAAAAGCTGAATCCACGATGTGATTAAGGAAATGCACGAAGGATCCTCGGGAGGCCACCTCAGCGTTAACCAGACCTTAGCGAAATTGCGGGAAAGGTTTTACTGGCTCCATACTCGAGAAGACGTAGAGGACTGGTGCCGTCGATGCACAATTTGCGCTTCCGTCAAAGGTCCAAAGCGACGACTGAGAGGACAAATGCAAACCTACAACGTGAGTGTACCGTTTGAAAGGATTGCTGTTGACATCACAGGACCCTTTCCTGAACCCAAATGGGGAAATCGATACACGCTGGTCGTGGCCGATTATTTCAGCAAGTGGCCCGAGGTCTACCCCATTATCAACCAGGAAGCAACTACTGTAGCCGAACAGCGAGTGTTAAATTGGGTCAGTAGGTACGGCGTACCTTGCGAACTACATTCGGATAAAGGCCAAAACTTTGAGTTACTCGTTTTTGGCAAAATGTGCGAGCTGCAGGGAATACGGAAAACGAGGGCAACACCACTGCATCCCCAATCCGATGGAATTATCGAACGTATATACGGGACACTCAGTAAACACCTGGCCAAGATGGTTGACGAGATCCAAAGGGACTGGGACCGGCACATTCCATTATTCTTGACGGCGTAAAGGGCTGCCGAACACGCATCGACGAGCCAAGCCCCAGCCAAAGCCATTTTTGGAAAGACTATTCGTCTGCCGGCTGATATAAAGTTCGGAACACCCCCTGAGAAGCCCCAAACGATCTCGGAGTACGCAAGTGAGCTAAGGCAACGGTTCAAGCAGATACATCGGACAGCGCAAAAATACCTCGAATCGGCTACTGACCGCATGAAGATCAGGTATGATCTAAAGGCAAATTCTCCTGGCTTGCAGCAAGGTGACTTGGTGTGACTATACAATCCAAAACGGCGGAAAGGTAGGTCTCCGAAGTTGCAGCATAGTAGGGAGGGACCATAGCGGGTTACAAAGCGAATCAACGACGTCGTAAATCGTATGCAGAAACACCGTAAGCTAAGAGCCAAACTGAAAATCATTCACCTGGACCGACTTCCCCCATATTACATCCAGGGAGACTTGACCACAACTGGCGACACATCTTTTTGGGGCGCAAAGAACTGAGGTGGGGGCAGTGTTACATGTCCAAACAATTCTGCGAGCCACTGTCGCAATTGCTGTCGCAACTATTAATAACATCATTATCAATAAACGAATGTACTCGAAAGCACAAGAATCGACCAAGCATGATCAATATTTGAAAGTGACGTCACTGTGGGGTATTCAGAATTGCTCGAATATTCCAGGTAGTTCTCACCAGAACTTTCGCCCATATATGAGAAATAGATTGAATTACTAGAGACCCTATATAAAGCCGAGCTGAATGGATGGGTGTGGGAATAGTAAAATTGCGATAGTAAAAACTGCAATAAGTGTGGAGCGTGAATTAAAGGCGATATTGAGTGATAGTGAAGTGATTTTCGTGTTACAGACAGTTGGAATAAAAATTACTGACAAGTGAATAACATTTTAATTATTTGTAAAATAGTGAAATCAATTATTGTGCATTCTTAGTAAATAAACTCTTTTAATTTAATTTAAAAGACAATGCGTTTTCACTTTCCCGGAACATTAAAATTATTGGCCGCAAACCATAACACGCGACAGTATATTATTAATCAATGACTTAATATAATGATTAGGGGCTCGTGAAATCATTCTACCTCGTTGGCCAAACAGTTTGTAAGAGAGAGAGAGAGAGGAATTGGCTTCTTGTTCCCAGCTGTCAAAGTGTAACCAACATGAAATCGATAACTTTGTTCAGGGCAGCAACAAAATCTTAAGCCATAAGAGCAAATGGCAAAGCCTACATACCCAAAAACACTAAAGTTATTTGACATCTATATATTGTCAAATGTCACATATTCACTAAGCATACTCTGTCATGTTAAGTTAAAAAGTCTCAATAAAGTTTACTTACTTACTTACGTGAATTCTTGAAATAGTTGTATATATAGTTTGAGATGTTTTACCCCTTGATCTGTAACTAATTTTTTCGTTGTATTCCACTCGCCAAATTACTTGCTTATGTAATGTGTTGAGCGAATAAATATATTCGAGTTTCGCAACCACACTACTTCTTATATTCAAAGCTTTAACAGGGATAACATATTTCAGTGTTTATCTGACGCCTAACGAGGCAATGCGATCTTTTCGAACCAAACTCGATGCCCTGGAGGACGCTGTCTCGAACACAGAGGGCCACATGCTGGTCGGGGGAGACTTCAACGCTAGAGCCATTGAATGGGGTATGCCACAATCCGACCCAAGGGGAAAGCAAATCTTGGACATGGCGGCCAGAACAGCGCTTTTTGTCCTAAATACTGGTAACACCCCTACTTTCCGCCGCTGGGGTTGGGTAGGGACCATACCCGATGTGACACTCGCTTCGGAGTCCCTGGTACTCAGAGTACACAACTGGCGAGTACTAGAGGACTACTCGGCTAGTGATCACCAGTATATAGCTGTTGAGATTCACGACGGTGCCACTCTGCGTGCATATGCCCAAACTTCAATCCTCGGATGGAGGACTGGGAGGATGGACGTTGAGAGGTTTGCTGACGCGCTTACGGCAGGCGCACAGTTGCTGGGAGCTCCGCCAGGGAGTGGAGGGCCTACAGCCAAGGACTTGGTGAACTCAACTATGAGTACCATCATAGCTGCTTGCGAGTCCTCCATGCCCCGTCAGAGACCCCGACATGGTAAGCCTCCAGTATACTGGTGGTCAAACGAGATCGCCGAACAAAGAAGCGAGTGTCACAAACTTCGGTGAGAGGCCCAGCGGGCGCGAACACGGGAGGAGGCAGACACTAGGCTAGCAGCATACAGGTCCGGCAGGAAATATCTTCGCAGGCTTATTAACAAGAGCAAGGCCCGATGCTGGCAAAACCTCGTGGACGATGTAAATAGGGATCCGTGGGGCCTTGGCTACAAGCTGGTCATGGGGAAACTTGGTGCCCTACGGAAGCCTTGTATACATGACGCGGAAAAGATGGACGCGATAGTGCGGGGACTCTTCCCCGCCCATCCCGTCCGTGTTGACGCTGTCCATGGTGAAAAAGCAGTCGAGTGCCCACTCTTCACACAGCTGGAACTGGAGGAGGCAGTCCTCTTCCTGAAAGCGAGGAAGGCTCCAGGTCCAGATGGTGTTCCAGCTGAGGTTTTGCAGCTAGTCTATCACTATTGTCCTGACTTGCTGCTCAGCACATTCAACGCTTGCCTACGGGACGGGGTTTTCCCGGTACGATGGAAGGTGGCGAGGCTCGTGCTGGTCAGCAAGGGGAAGGGAAATCCTGAATCGCCGTCTGCATACCGCCCGTTATGCATGCTAGACACGGCTGGGAAAGTGCTAGAGAAACTCATCAAGGGAAGACTCACTGACGCGATTCGTGCTGCTGGGGACCTATCTCCTCGGCAGTACGGCTTTAGAGCAGGACGTTCTACCATTGATGCGATTGCAGAGGTGGTGAACGCGGTCCAAAAGGCAGAGGCATATAGTCGCACCAAGCGACGGATCGTCCTGTTGGTGACACTCGACGTCAGGAATGCCTTCAACTCCGCTAGATGGGTGAATATTCTGGACACGCTGGAAAACTCTTTTCAAGTTCCAGAATATCTAATGCGGCTTTTGAGGAACTACCTAAAAGACCGAAGCCTGCTCTACGACACGACACAGGGCCAACGAAGGATGGAAATTACATCGGGTGTTGCCCAGGGATCTATCCTTGGTCCGGACCTGTGGAACGTGTCTTACGACGGGCTACTGAGACTTGAGATGCCAGATGAGTCGCGCTTGGTCGGCTATGCGGATGATGTTGCGGCTCTGGTCGCCGGACGCACCGTTGAACAAGCGCAGCTTAGGCTAGGTATGCTAATGCGCCGAGTGAGGGACTGGATGACTGCTCGCGGGCTCAGTTTAGCACTGGAGAAAACCGAAGAGGTCATCTTGACAAAAAAGAGAATCCCTAGAGTAAGGATGATCAGTATTGGAGACATACAGATCGAATCGAAGCCAGCGGTGAAGTACCTGGGGCTACTGATCGACTCGAAGATGAGTTACTCTGAGCAAATCAGGGCAACGGCTGAGAAGGCTGCTTCGGGAATATCGGCCCTCAGTCGACTTATGGCCAACGTAGGGGGACCCAGCCCATCAAGAAGACGCATCTTGATGAGTGCTGTAGAGTCAGTGCTAATGTACGGAGCAGAGGTATGGGGCGACGCTCTCAGCAAGGAGGTATACCGAAAACGTTTGGCACAGGTACAGAGAAGAGGAGCACTGAGAATTGCATCTTCGTATCCAACAGTCTCCGACTCGGCGGTGAGAGTGATTGCAGGCGTGATACCTGTCGCCCTCCTTGCTAGAGAGCGCCGCACTATTTACCTGCGCCGAAACGAGGATGCGAGGGAGATGGTTGTCCGCGAGGAGAGACAACGCTCGCTCAACGATTGGCAGCAGTCTTGGAGGAATTGCACGAAGGGAAGGTGGACTGCGCGCCTCATCCCGGATGTGAGACCGTGGCTAAATTGAAGGCATGGTGAGACTGACTTCTATCTGACCCAGCTTTTGAGCGGGCACGGGTGTTTTCTGTCTTACCTGCACAAGATCGGCAAGTCACGGTCTCCCGATTGTCGGTTTTGCCCAGGAGAGGAGGACAATGCCTGTCACACGTTTTTTGCGTGTACCAAATGGGCCAGGCTGCGAAGGGAACTCTACAGGGAGACGGGAGAGCTCACCCCGGATAATATAGTTGCGGTGATGCTTGAATCGATTGACAAATGGAACCAGGTGGCACATTATGCTCGGGCAGTCCTAAAATATAAAAGGGACTCACAGCAGCCGGAGGCACTGGGGCTGGGGGATCGCTCTTCTGGCAATTCCTCTTCCCCTCTCCCCTCCCGCTAGGAAAGGGACTCCCCAGCTTGAAGGCGCCCCACGGCGTAACAAAACGAGACCTGGTCCGAAGTAATGTGTCAAACGGTTCCAGGCTAGGTTCTCAGATTGACAGGGGAGGTGTTTAGTGGGTAGTCCAAAGGTATCCTCCATGGGAGTCCCACACTGCCAGACTCGGCGGGCATAAATGCCTTCACCTCCCTACCACAAAAAAAAAAGCTTTAACACTGGTTAAACATAATTGTGTAGTAAGGGGAAGTTTGCCATTACTCCCAATCCTTCCTGAGTTAAAATAACATCCGTCAGCACAGCGTTACCACAAATTAAAAGCAAATCGATAACTACAAAATGCAACTTATTTGCCTTGACAGCAATGCTATAGCCTCTCAGTTCACTGCAAAATCCTGAATCATATGTTAACCTTTTCATCATCGCCAACCCAAATTCTCAACGCAATATGATGATAAATGAAAAAAATATCCATTACTCGACAAATGGAGCCTAGCAATCAAAAGTTATTAATTCCAACCGATTGAATACTCATCAATTTGGAAGATTAATATTTTTATGAGGGCATGTACCACCACCTAGCAAGCAAGGATTGATGATGACTTTCACGGAAAAAAGTCAACGCGGAAAAAAATATCAATGCGTTTCTGTCAGCATATTGCCCGCGAATGATTTCGTGCCATTGCTAGTCAAAATGTTGACTTAACTTGATGGTGATGAGATCCTGGAAATTATGTTTGCAAATACCTGCCAACGCAGCACGGACGGAGACGGATTCTCATTTTCCGGGAAAAATTTAAGTAATTAGCGGGAAAGTTTTTAATGACTTACAACCAGTTTCAAGCGTGAAGCTGCGATATTAATTTCAATACGGACAGATTGTGGCTACTGTTGAATATTTTAAACGAGGATAAAATAACTTTTTTCGCTCAATCTGATACTCTTCCGCTGAATGCTTGGGATTCCCAGGAGGGATTCATAGCGAAAAGTTCGAGGATAAAATGTTGAAAATCTATTTTTACCAAAAGCATTATCAGAACTCTTGCACTTACCTGGATCTATATACTTCAAATTCCTGGCAAGATGTGTTAATTGTAGCGGGATGTAACGTGTATCAGCTCGGGGTGGGCTTCGTGGGGCGGGTGGTGATGTTGGCGCTCCCGGTCCCAGTGGACATAAGAAAGCTCTTTGCAATTCCCATCCCACTTCCGAGATAATGCTCGCTTTACGGAAGTACGGTGTTACTTCGCGCAGAAATTTTACTGTGGAAATAAAGAAAAGTTTGTTGAGAGAGTGTGAGAGTAAAAATGGTAAAGTTGGAATAATAGGCTAATTGAAATCTCCTGTAGTGTGGGGCAATGTAAGGTTTTATGCGTTGTCAGTACTTGAATGGGTGCTGGTTGATGTGTTGGTGCATATTGTTTGGAGTTATTCATTTGTTCTCATTTACGTGAGTGCTACACATTATTTGACGATTCAGAAAGACTATTGAAGAGAATACCTCAGATGAATGTTCGCCTTCTCCAACATCAAAATTTAATAACTCTCCTTCTTAAAACTAAACAAAATCTCATCTTCACCAACCCCAGGAGGGATCCATCTTGTAAACCTTTTAAATATACCCTCGGCTGTTGTACAAATTAAGGACACATTGTGGGTAAATAGTGGGTCACAGAACGGACTCGAGTGGCCTCCTTTCTTTTCGTTTCCTATTCCGACGATAAACTTTAAGAAGATGAAAACTACTAACAACCAACATCCAATGCTACTCTCTTGTGTGTAAATGCTCTTCAGTGTGGCGTGAAACAACTTTCAGCCCAAGATGGTTGGATATCGGGGATTGTGGGTTGTTAGAAGTTGCTATAAACGACGATAATGTCCGATACCATACTTCTTGGAATTAGAACGGAGAAAGACAGAGTTTTGATAATCGGATAAAGTAAATCGTATAACGTTAAGTCCGACAAACATATACGAGGCTTGGAAAGAAGAAGTTTCCCATTATTACTTTTATAATTTTCTTATTGATGGGCTCAAATTGTGATAGAAGAAAACATTGACGCTTGGCAAATAAAATTTACGAGTATATCCTTGTGGGAGATTGGGTTTGAGGTGGGAATAATTAAATTTACATTATCTTGTCGAATATCCGATTCAACATTTAATAAACCTGACAAGGGTTTAAGATGTACGAGTAAGGTTGGACTTTCCAGTTATGTGAGATTAACGAAACCGAGGATAGAACGATATTAACCCGACGAACATAACGTGTTAAATTATAACTCGGAACGTAAGGTGGGTGAAATTAACCCATGAAATCAACTAGGCTTTTTTTATATAAAATGTTTGTTTTTTTACTATTTCATTGCATTTAAATGAATAATTGCTTGGTTTTTATGCAAATTAAAAGATTGAATCATAAAATTACTTGTTTTTTTTTTGAATCTTATCAAAAAATGCCAAGATTATTCAGAATTTCTGCTCACCCACCAATCACATCAATTTGATAGTATTTCAAAAAAATTAGAACGATGTTGTTTCCTTATTTGACAAAACTACAAATGTAGCTTCAACAAACAACAAACTATTTTGACAAATGGCCATTCCATTCCTCATGAAAATTGTTCAGTCACTTCATTCTTTTCCTGTTATAAATTAAATGTAGATTTTCTGCAAGTTGCGCAACTATCGGCACTTTGTAACAACTTGCGGCTTGGTGTCGGAGAGAGACCTAGCTTTCGGGAGTATAGCAGCCCCCAGTCTCGTAGATAGGGGCGGGCCAGGTGGGCGGCCGCCAGGGGTGCAATCTTTGGGGGCGCATTTCCACAACCCGATATTGCAAAGAAGGGCAGCTAAAATAAACATGCAGATTATAAACGTGCCCTTAACTTACACATACAAATTAATATGTGTTTCATATAAGAACGCACGGGTAGCACAGCTGACTATACCCTATGTGCACAATCTTTCGTCTTTCGTTCAGTGTGTCGATTTTTTAAGGAAAACAAAAAAATAATTTTGCATTGTTTAATATTAGAAATGATCATTAAGTATAATGTCACTGGAAAGTCATGAGAACAACTAGGTTGAAATAATAAACTTGAATAATGACTTACAAAAAACAGAAAATTTTGAAATAGCGTTTCTTTATCGTTTCTGCTAGATTTTTCTAGCTATTGTCATAAAATTGCGCATCGGAACTTTATCGGAATACGTGATGTGCTCTTGAAACTGGTTTGGAAAATCGAAAGTAACTGTTAGGCTCTCGGAAACCTGAAAGTCGTTTACATATTCGTGCTCGTGTCAATTCGTCTGTTCTCGGCCAGTACCTAAACGGGGCATAACATGAATACCATCATAAATGTTGCATGCGTCTGGTATCTCTGAATAGAATGACGATCATTCTTATTGAACAAGCTGAACAAGTCACTCTAAGTAAGAAACCTGCGTTGGCATCGTTGTTAACAGTGACTCGATTTTTCGGTGAAAAAGTTCGAGCCATCAGTCATCAATCAGTGGAGAAGACAGTAAATACCTATTGTTATACAGTGCAATAAAGATAGGCTATAATTCAGTTGAATACCTTATTATTAAGTTATTCGTGAAAAGAACATAAAACGTCATTCTTAAGTATTACAATTTTAGTCAAGCTATTTCAGTTATTGTGATTGTCTATTTAGAATACCACCACCGAAAAAGCTGTTTGAATCACAATTTTGAAAGATCAGATGTACACGCAAAGTAGAACACAAAAAATAGGCCACAGTTTTTTTTTTGTGGTAGGGAGGTGAATGCCCATTTACGCACAGAGTGTGGGACTCCCATGCTCACAAAAAGGTGACCGGACTACCGACTGAAAACCTTCCCTGTCAACCTGAGAACCTACCCTGGAACCGCTTGACACATTACTTCAGGTCAGGTCTATTTTTGTTACGCCGTGGCGCGCCTTCATCTGGGGCATCCCTCTTCTAACGGGAGGTGAGAGGGGAAGAGGAAGTGCCAGACAAGTGATCTCCCCAACACCCGCGGCTGCTTTGCTGCTTTTAGGACTACCCGAACATAATGTGCCACCTGGTTCCATATGTCAACCGATTAGAGCTTCACCACGACTTTATTACTCGGGGTGAGCTCTTCCGTCTCCCCGTAGAGGACCCTTTGCAGTCTGTCCCATTTCATGTACGCAAAAAAATGTGTGGCAGTCATTGTCTTCCTCTCCTGGGCAATACCGACAATCCGGGGACCGTGACATACCAATCTTGTACAGGTATGACTAAAAGCACCCATGCCCGCTCAAAAACTGGGTCTGATAGAAGTCAGTCTCATCATGCCTTCAATTTAGCTACGGTCTCACATCCGGGATGAGGCACGAAATCCACCTTCCCTTCGTGCAATTCACCCGAGACTGCTGCCGAACGTTGAGCGAGCGCTGTCTCTCTTTGCAGACAACCACCCCCCTCGCATCCCCGTTTTGACACAGATAAATAGCGCGGCGCTCTCTAGCAAGGAGAGCGACAGGTATCACGCCTGCAATAACTCTCACCGCCGAGTCAGAGACTGTCGGATACGGAGATGCAATAATAAGTGCCCTCCTTCTCTGAACCTGTGCCAGGTGTTTTCGGTAAACCTCCTTACTGAGAGCGTCGCCCCATACTTCTGCTCCGTACAGTAGCACTGACGCTACAGCAATCATCAAGAGGTGTCTTCTTGATGGGCTGGGCCCCCCTACGTTGGCCATAAGTCGACTCAGAGCCGATATTCCCGAAGCAGTCTTCTTAGCCGTTGCCCTGATTTGCTCAGAGAAACTCATCTTCGAGTCGATCAGTAGCCCCAGGTATTTCACCGCTGGCTTCGCTTCGATTCGTAAGTCGCCAATACTGATCATCCTTACTCTAGGGATTCTCATTTTTTCAAGATGACTACTTCGGTTTTCTCCAGGGCTAAACTGAACCTACGAGCAGTCATCCAGTCCCTCACTCGGCACATTAGCATACCTAGCCTAAGTTACGCCTGTTCAACTTGGTGTCTAGCGACCAGAGCCGCAACATCATCCGCACAGCCGACCAAGCGCGACTCATTCGGCATCTCGAGTCTCAGTAGCCCGTCGTAAGACACGTTCTACAGGTCCGGACCAAGGATAGATCTCTGGGCAACACCCGATGTAATTTCCATTCTTGGTTGGCCTTGTGTCGTATCGTAGAGCAGGCTTCGGTCCTTTCAGTGGTTCCTCAAAAGCCACATTAGATATACTGGAACTTGAAAAGGGGTCTCCAGTGTCTCCAGAATACTCACCCATCTAGCGAAGTTGAAGGCGTTCCTGGCGTTGAGTGTCACCAACAGGACGATCCCTCGCTTGATGTGGCTATATGCCTCTACCTTCTCACTTCTGCAATTGCATCAACGGTGGAGCGTCCTGCTCTGAAGACGTACTGCTAAGGAAAGAGGCCACCAACGACATAAATTGCGTGATAAGTTTCTCTAGCAGTTTTCCAGCCGTGTCTATCATGCATAACAGGCGGTATGCAGACGGCGATTCGGGATTTCTCTTTCCCTTGCTGACCTGCATGAGCCTCGCCACCTTCCATCGTACCGGGAAAACCCCATCCCGAAGGCAAGCGTTGAATGTGCTGAGTAGCCCGTCAGGACAATGGTGATAGACAAGCCGCAACACCTCAGCTGGAACACCATATGGACCTGGAGCCTTCCTCGCTTTCAACGAAAGGACGGTCTTTTCCATATTCGGCTGTGTGAAGAGTGAACACACGACTGCAGTTTAACCATGGACAGCGTCAACACGGACGGGACGGGCGCACTATCTCGTCCATCTTTTCCGCATCATGTATGCAAGGTTTCCGTAGGGCACCAAGCTTGTAGCCAAGGCCCCACGGATCCTTGTTCATATTTTCATCTAGATCTTGCCAGCAGTGAGCCTTGCTGTTCTTGATTAATTCGCGAAGGCATTTCCTGGCTGAATTATATGCTCCTGCGCGGTTGCTTGCCTCGTCTCGGTTCCTTGCCCGTTGGGCCTCACACAGAAGCTTGTGACACTCCCTCCGTTTTTAAGCGATTTCAGTTGACCACCAATACACTAGAGGCTTGCCGTACCGGGGTTTTCGACGGGGCATAGAAGATTTGCAAGCAGTCGTGATGACGCTCATAGTGAAGTTCACCACGTCTTGAGCCGGCAGTTCTTCAGTCCCCTCCGGATCTCCCTGCAGTGGTGCACCTGCTGTGAGGACCTCGACGAACCTCTCAACGTCCATCCTTCCGATGTTCCATGCAATTGTAGAAAGCCGAGAGCATGGACGTCGGAAGACAACATCGCTTATCTCAAGCAGAATGCACTGATAATCACTGGCTGAGTAATCCTCTAATACTCTCCAGTTGTGTATCCTCCATACTAAGGACTTCGAGGCAAATGTCACGTCCGGTATGTTTCCTTCACAACCAATACGGCGGAAAGTCAGCGTATTTCCGGTGTTTAGTACAACGAGCGCCATCCGCCATTTCTAGGATTCGTTTTCCCCGCGGATCGGTTTGAGGCATGCCCCATTCGATTGCTTTCACGTTGAAGTCTCCCTCAAGGAGCACGTTCCCGTCTGCGTTCAAGACAGTGCCCTCCAAAGCATTAAGCCTGGCTTGGGAAGATGATATCGATCAACAGGGTATGCCGCGTAGTTGGATGCCTACATCATGGACAAAAGTATATCACCGCAACCGTCTCAGAACTTGAACATATCGGGGTTGCACATTCCCAAAAACATAAGGCTGGCAGATCCAGACTTCCACCGAACGGAGCGCATCGACATGTTGCTGAGTGCCAAAAACTTTTACGAGGTCCTAGCCATTGGACAAAAAAAGTTGAGTCCACGGCTCCCAATGCACCAGATTACGCTCCTGGGGTAGATTGTAGCCGATAGAAGATAACTAGCTTAATTAGCTCATCATGTGATTTTGGGAGGTTGAGGAAGTATAGGATCCACAGCACAAGCTTACGTTAACTGAAAAGGCTTGCGAAGCACATTTCTATCAGACAATGAGAAGACGTCCCGATGGGCATTTCTTGGTTAAACTCCCATTCAGCAAGGATCCTGAGACGTTAGACGCTAATCAGTTGCCACTTGTATGTACAATCACAAACTTTTAACTGCGAACTTTTGGACATCAAGTCAGGGAGACAAGTCTCCAAGTACAGTCCATTGGTGGGACTGGTGCCATTCCTGGATTCAGAGGGCATAATCTGTGTCGGTGGGAGGCTGGAGGCTACCAAGATCACGTTCAACGCCAAACATCCCATTTTATTGTATTACCGTTCAAGCATCCGTTCACCAGACTGCTGATGATGGACATCCATCGCGACCACTGCCATCTAGGTGCGCAAACACTGCTCGTTACCACAAGACAGCAGTTCTAGCCAACCCGAGGAAAACAACTCGCAAGATTAATCGTTCAACAGTGCGTGTGGTGCACCCGAGTCAAGCCTAAGCTGTTTTCACGTCATTGGTTCATCAACTTCGGCGTGGATTTCTGTGGGCCTATTATGATCCATTACCGAGGTAGAGGTACCCGACCTCAAAAAGGGTACCTACCCATATTTTGCTACAAAGGCCGTCCATCTGGAGCTAGTCAGCGACCTAAGCACAAAGGCATTCCTTTGTGCTCTCAAACGTTTCGTTTGACGACGAGGACACTGCTGAAACCTACTTTGCGAAAACGCCATCAACTTTGTGGGAGCTCACAATCAGCTATCAGAACTGTCGTCATCATTATATTCCAACGAAGCGCGTCAAGAAGTAACAACGGCGTGCTTCAGCCAGGGAATCAATTTCCACTTCATCTATCCACGCGGGCCTCATTTTGGCAGTTTGTGGGAATCGGCGGTCAAATCAGCCAAAAATTTGGTCCGTTAAGGCGTTTTGTCGGCGGCTCTCAACTACGAGGAGCTGGATACCTTGGTGGTTGAGATGGAGGCTATCCTCAATTCTAGACCACTGACTCCGATGTCAAACGATCAGCCTTAACTCCAGCACACTTTCTCATCGAAGAGTGGTCATCATAAGCGAAGGTAACACCCCATCGATGAAGTGGCCACTGGGGCAAATTATCAAAACGTATGAAGGTGCCAATGGTTTCGTACGAGTTGTTGATGTTAAAATCAGCTCCGGAACTTTGAAAAGGCCAGGTTATACTGATGATCTACCTCCACTAGCGTTCTTGCAAACAACAATCCAATCTGCATGTCCAACCACCAGTTCGGTAACCTAAACGCTACAGCCTACCGCATACCTTGGAGCAGGTTGAACAGACTGTTCGACGGGGGGAGGGGGAGTGGATGTTGAGTTCCTGGCACTTCTGAGCACCCATCACGGCCTGATCCGCCAACATTAACGCTTCAATCAACTTACATAGTTATTTAAGATTAATGAGCACTGTAATAATTAGCCCATTAGTAATTAATTCCATTTATTTGATTGACTTATCAGTTGATCGATCATTTTAATTAAATTCACCAAATTCAAATTCAATTCGCCACAAAGCGAAAATACTTTAAGTTTCGAATGCCACATTGCATTTTAATCAATAGAGTAACCCATTTTTCATTTATTTTTTAATTTATCAAAACTTTGAAAAAAAAGACTGTTCAGTGTTCAATTGTTGGTTGGTCTGCATCATAGCTGCTGAACAGTTATTTAAAGATTTTTAATGAATTTTGAGCTTTTTGCTGAATGTATTAAATAAATATAATAAAATCAAAGTTCGGGACAACGAGTCCCGACGCAAAGAAAAACCATTTCGACTTATGGCCTTTCCATTCCACATGAACATTTTTCAGCCACTTCATTCTTTTCCTGTTATAAATTAAATATTTATGGCATTCACGAAAATGCACCAAAACCTGATTATGCTGATTTTCTGTAAGTTGCGCAACTATCGGCATTTTGTAATAACTTGCGTCTTGGTGCTGGAGAGGAACCTGGCTTTCGGGAGTATAGCAGCCCCAATCAGATGTTGACAAGTGTCTAGATGACAAAGAAAGTAAAATCAAAAGAACTTATGAATATCTCTACACCTAAAAAGAAAGGTAAACTAGCAGAACATACCAAGAGTGCTACAGCTAAAATTCATGAAATAATAGAGCACCATAAAAGAGTTATCAACAACTCTAAATCCAGAAAGCAAGGAATACTAGAGCAGTCGGGCGGAAGCACGCCAATTAAAAAAAAAAGAAAAACCAAATGAACAGCGCTCACAAAATGAAACATCAGAAGAAGAGAGATTTGTTCAACATACTGCTGGAAAAAATGTAACGTTAATTATGTGTGCGAAGCATAATTAGAAGAAATGATAGCATTGAAAATAGGAAAGATGTCTTTAGATGGGTAATATGACCTGTTGATTTTGATGAATTCTTCGAAAAGTATTGGGAAAAGAATCCTTGTCTTATACAATGGAATGATAGGAAATATTTTTCTAAACTAACTTCGTGTTCTCTGATTGATCAAGTGCTGCTGAATAGCCATGTTGAATTTACAACGAATAATGGTATCACGTCATACGTTGATGGTATTCAAGAAACACTCAATCCTGAAAGTCTTACTATGCCAGCTGTTGTCTGGCGACATTACCAAGATGGATGCTGCATTCGCCTACTCAATCCGTAAACATTTATTCAACCAATCTACGTAATGAATGCTAGTAAACAAATCTTTCTGAAGTTGCACACTGTCCAAGAAGGTATTCGGCCAATCAGCCGTGATTGGAGTGGTCACCACCAGAGTGGTTGAAGGTGGAGTGGAAATCACGTCAAGTTTGAGTGGAATCACTCCGCTGGAACGGGAAGAACCACTCCAAAGAGGTAGCTGAGCCCGAGCCAAAGAACTCGGTCGGAGGGCAGTAAAGTGGCTATTAGAGGCCAAACTATTTAAGAGCTGCACAAATGACGTACCACTTCTTTTTGGATTTTTGATTTGCGTGAAAGAATGGTGGCGATTGTGCAAAAAAAAAACGGAAGACGGCTGACGCGAAAGTAGTAGAGAATTGGAAAAGAAGACGCATTCAAGAAGTAAAAGCTGGAACGAAGACATCGAGGAAAAAGTCGAAGAACAAGCGGCAAATGATCGACGCAGAATAAGTAGGATCACGCAGTGGCAAAATAACCATCAGAATCGTTGACAGAAGCAGCAAATAAGGGGCTCCTTTGTTCTTCATAGATCAGTAAGTCAATTGATTAATTACTTCATTTTCTTTAGTTTTTGCAATCTTTTTGTTTTTTTTTTCAATTTGAATTAATGAATACGAGAAGTGAAAATCTAACTTTAAATTAACCAGACAGTGGATTAAAGAAGAAAAAGTGGAAATTAGGAAAAAATTAGATTTTCTTTTATTATTACAATTGAAATACATAATCATTAAATTTTAGCTTATATCGGGTGTAGGTCAGGAGTGAATTCCCGGATAAAACTAAAGGGGAATGATGATTTTTGGGGAAGGTGTGCAAAAGGGCACCCGCAGTATTAAAAGCTCGCGGTAATAATTTTTTTTGGTACAGTTAGAGAGAGTCAAAACAATTCTCGTGATGTAGGTTGACTATATTGATTGGCGTCGTGGAAAATGTATTTAATTTTTACCCTCCGCGTTAAGGCTTGGGACTTCGGACCCGGTTTGCCCATGGGAGATGGTTGTAGGAGGCCCCACTCCCATGTCCCTTGGTCCCGAGTAGCCACAAAGCAAGAAACGCAGCCGCGGAGAACCCCTCACACAGCTGGAATCAAGATCTATTATCCTAACCTGGCGGGGCCTGCCGGATAGGATTTACCTAGCAAGAAAGAATTATTCCAGGACAGGGCGACCACTTCGCACTCTTTAGCTGGTATGTGTTCACACGACGTAAGAGGAACTGAAAACCCCCTGAAAAATTTATTCATAATTTCCAAATAAATTTCAAGTCTGTAATTAAAAAAAGAAAACCAATCGCAAAATATGATTGACCATTTAGTTAAGTATCAAATGGACAATATATTTACAACACCTGTCCTAACGTCTAATGCTCCTGTTTGGGGGCCCCCTGAATTAAGTTACGTCGCGAAATTATCTCTCCAGCGCACCATTCGACAAACTTCTACAGCCAATTTTCCCCGTCGCTGATGTAAATTATCTTCTATTCCTTCGTTGAGCTGCTGAATAGGATACACGTCCTTGATATTTCGTCGCACTGTCGATTCTCGACCACAAAAAGAGACCCGTGCTTTGTCCGCAGGTTCCTTATCAGCTCGGTGTCAACCAGCGAGCCGTTAATTTTTCTCTTCGAGGCAATTCAATTTTCAATTGCGGTGCTGGCTCGAATCAGCGACCCCCCAACTGACGTTCATCGGGTACGCACCTACGCCTAACATTCGCTCCATTGGGTTTCGCCGTCGTTGGTTGTCCGATGGATTGTCATCTACCTTTAAAACAAGTTAATTAAAAAAATCGTCTGTGCGGTCATAATTGATTTTGTTTAAATTATCCATTAACTCCAGGCATAAATTTGTGTGGGACCTTTGAGATGTAGTCGATGGCAGTGAGTTAGTCAAATAAACGCCATTTATTTCACCCGAATTGCTTAGGGATAAACTCGAACATCACTCCTCGGTAATCATTTATGAAAGGCTCGAAAACTGGAAAATGAATTGCTTCTAGTTTGTTACATGAAGTGCAATTATTCGCCAATATTTGATAAAATTCATAGTTGGCTTGTCTAATGGCCCTTTCTTTGTACCAAATTACAAGTCGGAACATAAATAATACCACTGTAATCTCTAAGGAGTCCTTGGCAACATGTTTCGGCTTTATACCTGGAACTTAAATACTCGCATTGTTGCTTTCCATTTCGACAAGTTTGTTCGCATTTTTCACGTAGTTTTTTCTCATTAATAGATGTATGTAGTCCGCGCGCATATTTCATGTACAAACCAACAGCCTCTTCAATCAAGTTTTTGTTAAATACACTGCTATAATGAGTTACCAATGGGTTGTTGTATAATGCTATCGCTTTTTTTCAATCCGATGTCACCGCATTTCGAGAAAAATTCTTCATCAATGTCCACAATCTTATTAAATTTCACTAGGTAAGATTTGTAGTCCGGATCGTTTGCTTCAAAATTAAGACTATCCGGATTCTTGATAAATATTTTGTGCAGTAATTTAAGGGTGTTGTACGAAGCTTTCACTTTAGGTATGTTAAAATGACTTTTGCCTTGAATTTCGACGTGCTATCATCAAATCCACTTTGACGGGCTTCTTGTGTCCTTCAATAAATTTAGAAAACTTCTTTTATTTGAATGGTCCACTACATCAACGAAGAAAGTGCTTTTCCCTTACAATTTTCAATGATTTGAAAAGCGACAAATAAGGCACATCAAAAACTATGCTTGTTTCAATTAACACTATTATGTGACAGATCGGTGTAGCAAATCAAAGAACTGCGAGTTTGTAGCGAATATAAACTATTTACTTTGCTGCTAATTGTAGCAAGTTAAAGTTTAAAATTTAGTAACCATGGCGTTAATGGAATTAAAGATTCCACGCCAGAAATTTCTGCGGCCTAGCGGCTTGGATAAGTAGGTACCCTACCAGTTCTGGATTTTATATTAAAAATTTATATCTTGTTCTAGAGAGGAACGAGATAAAATATATCCGATTTTATGGCGATCCTGCCCTACCGAACTTTAAAGAAGAGGATGCGATTAATGAAGGACTATCAGAAGAGGATAAGCGCGTTATTAATGAAGTGTTTGAGAAATTAGTGAAACAAGCGGAGGAATACAAACCGATGTCCGTGAAGAAGATTGAGCAGCCAGCACCACCTTATGTACCTACAAAGATAGGTACACCTGACTACAGAGGACCTTAGCCTCGCAGTATTGAGCGCTATCAGCAGAAGAAAATCAACAAAGAACAGGATATTGAAGCAACGATTCCGAAGAAGCGTCGACCGAGAGGAGGTAGAAGAACGAAATTAAAGCGTGAACGAGCAGAGCTTCACAGAATAATCCGGATATCAGTTGGGGAGCAGAAGCAGCGGTTACAGCAGAAACTGTTAGAGCTAAAGCCGGAACGAAGGTACTGGAAGCAATATGGGGAATAGCTGTTCTGTGCAAAGTACGTTCGTGGAGCAGTATCAACAATCGTTGGTGACGACGGGTGCATTCACTATAGGATTAATTATATTTTACTTCTACAACAAACATAATAAGAATTACGTTGTTAAAAGATTGAATAGGAATATAAATGTGTAATTAAATGCATATAGAAATGACCATAAAATTAAATTGATAGTTATCCTTTTTTTTTTTTGAATTTTGGCATCTTATTATTGATTTATGGAGCAGTTAGAACTTATTGGTCTTGAAAATGAAAGAATCCTTAGCAACTTGAAGAAATGTGCAAAAAGTTTGTATACATTTGAGACTCTTCACGCAAAATTAGAAGAATTGAAAGCTAGGAGAGAAAGGTTCAATAATACCCTTAAAGTTTGTAGTGAGGAAGACTCTAGAATATTAGATCTAAAATTAAAATTCAGGGCTCAATCGTCAATCTTAGAAGGAGAAATCTGGCTACAGCTGAGTAAACAAGGATACTCTATAGAGACAGACACTAAAGAAGAATCCATTAGCGAGGATTTAGAATTGAGTTTACCATTTCTCGAGGAAAACTTTACGATGGCTGATTTTAATCTAGAAACGGCTATGAAGTTGATCCCTGTCTTTGATGGCAAATATAAGGAATTAGATCCTTTCCTTAAAATTCTGGAAATTTTACACGCAACTTTATCAGCTAATGCAAAAACTAGCTTAATAGACTTTGTTGTAAATGTAAAATTGAGTGCCACCGTCAGACTTTCTTTGGCCAACACTTCGGTTTCCACTTTTGACTCTTTGAAATTAGAATTACAGAATCGTTACAAAAGTAACAAAACAGTTCCACAAATTCACACACTTTTGAGCGGCACTTACCTGAAAAAATCTTCCGTGAGCGCTTACAAAGACAAGATTCTGAATTTAGTTGATGAACTTAATCAGCTACAAATTCAGGAAATAGGTAGTCAAGTTTCCGCTAACGAGAAGAAAATAATAACGCAAATGAATGACACCTACGCATTGACTGTTTTCAAAAACGGACTAGGTGATCAGCTAAGAAGCACTATTTTCTCGGCAAGACCAAAAAGCTTTGCTGAAGCCGTGTCTCTTGCGCAAGAACTGGAAAATGCAGAGACGCAAGCTACCAATAGCGTGATGCATTTTACTAACGGCTCAGATAGAAAAGGTAAAAAGCAAGGCAACCGCTATAAGAAAAACAGAGGTCGAAGATATAATTCAGATAATAATGATGCGAATAGCAATCGCAATTATAATAGTAGCAACAACAATAGTGGTAATGGTAATGAAACGAACACTCGTTACCAAAGTAACCAAAACAATAGTACTTATAGAGGTCGTGGACGTAATAGAAGGAACAATCATAGGAATAATTACAATAATGAACGAAGAACTGTACATGTTGTTACCAATCAGGGAAACGTGCAAGGCTCCAGAGAGGATTTTCAGAACCTCCCGGATCAGTAAGTTCAAAACTAGAGAGAACAATATTTAGAATCACTGAAAACTGTACAAATTTTGTAAGAATCTATAATTGTAATTCAGGTAGATATCTCTTATTTTTAATCGACACCGGAGCAGATGTGTCAATTTGTAAAGAAAATATTCATTTTAACTTAGAGAACACGTTAGATACTAATAATAAAATTAAGTTAACCGGCATTACCAAAGAGATAACTACATCTCTGGGTACAACTAATCTTGACTTAATGATTGGGAATTATAAATTAAAAGAACCATTCCACGTTGTGCAAAGCAATTTTCCAATAAGCACGGATGGAATCATCGGTAGAGACTTAATGGTCCATTATTTATGTAAAATCGATTACGAAACGTTTACAATAACCTTCAACGTGAACGATGAAGATATCATACTACCTATGGACACACGAAAACAGGAACATTCACAGCTAAATATTTCAGCAAGAACTGAGATGATTGTCCCTGTTAATATAGAAGTTTCTGAGGATAGTATTATCCTTAACACAGAAATAGAAAAGGGTTGTTTTTGTAGGAAATACTATCATACCTGCAAAAGGGGTTCGACACGTAAAAATATTGAACACTAATGACGAAGACATCGTCATAAGAAACTTTAATGTTGAAGTAGAACCGTTAAAACACTATAACATTTTTAAGTGGGAAAAACAAAGATATACCAAAGACAGATTCAAGAAACTTATAGAGGTTATGAACAAAGACATTCTCGACAGACCCGCGATGCATAATTTACTTGAGATAATAGAGAATTTTCAAGATGTGTTTCATTTGGATGGAGAAAAATTAGAAACAAATAATTTTTACAAACAGAGGTTACAGACCGTAGATAAAAATCCGGTTTATATTAAAAATTATAGATTGCCACAATCCCAAAATGAAGAGATCCTACAACAAGTTAAGGAACTTGAAACAAATGGCATCATTGAACCATCGATAAGCCCATACAACTCACCTCTTTTGGTAGTACCAAAAAAGAGTGCAGATGGAAAGGCTAAATGGCGACTGGTTGTGGATTTTAGACGACTTAACGACAAAATTGTCAGCGACAAGTTTCCTTTGACGAGACTTGAAGACGTCTTAGACAAGTTGGGTAGAGCAAAATACTTCTCTACGCTGGATATGACTAGCTCTTTTCATCAAATTGAACTTGAGAAAGAGTCTAGACCATTGACGGCATTCTCCACCAGTGATGGACACTATCAATTTAAAAGATTACCATTCGGATTGAAAATTTCATCAAATAGCTTTCAAAGGATGTTGACTATAGCTCTAAGTGGCCTAAGTCACGAAGCATTCCTTTATGTTGATGACATTATAGTATTCGGTTGCAGCATCAAACATCATAATGACAACCTTCGTAAAGTATTACAAAGACTGCGTCAGCACAATTTAAAATTAAATCCGGAAAAATGCCAATTTTTGAGATCAGAGGTAGTATACCTGGGTCATTTGATAACCAATGAAGGAATCAGGACTGATCCAGCTAAAAATGATACTATCAAAAACTACCCTGTCCCGAAAAATGCAGACGAAGTCCGCAGATTTGTGGCTTTCTGCAATTATTACAGGCGTTTTATTCCTAAATTTGCTGAGACGGCGAAGTATTTGAATGCTTTACTAAAGAAGAATGCAACATTTAGCTGGACTGAAGAATGTCAGAATGCATACGATACTTTGAAGAGAAAATTGATAGAACCTCCAATCCTTCAATATCCAAATTTTGACAAACCTTTCATATTAACGACTGATGCTTCTAACTACGCGTTGGGCGCAGTCCTATCTCAAATAGAAATTGGACAAGATTTACCAATTTCTTATGCAAGTAAATCTTTGGCTAAACACGATATTAATAAACTTACTATCGAAAAAGAACTCTTAGCCATACATTGGGGCATAAACTTCTTTAGACCCTACCTCTACGGCAGGAAGTTTGTGGTTGTGACCGATCACAGACCACTGGTATCTTTGTTTACACATAAAAATCCTTCATCGAAACTTACTAGAATTCGTGTTGACCTGTCCGATTATGATTTTTCGATTGTATATAAACAAGGTAGTATGAATACCATTGCTGATGCATTATCAAGGATCGAGCTAGACTCTGATACCTTAAAAGCAATGATACCTCCAGAAAATGATGAAACTGCGAAGAAGAAAATATTAGCTATTACCAGGCAAAAGGCCTCTGAAAATGAAAAGAAGATAGTCGGCGACGAGGGCACCCAGACACCGATAGAACTTGATCAACTCTATTGTTGGGATTGCACGAGTTTGTCAGACATCACCGGTATCATGAAATTAAAATTTATTCTGCGCAGAGAAAATAACAGAGAAAATAAAGTTTCCATTATACGTACAAAAGATATTATAGAAGTGCACTGTAGTGATATAACTGATGCGAAATCCGTTTCCATCAAGAATGCTACCACAAGAGATAAAAATAATGAGACAATTGGCGATAATCCATATCCGAAACTCGTTTCGATTTTGGAGAAGCTAATGAGATTCGCGAATCAAGAATGTATAAATAAACTCTCATTATCTTGTGAAGACATTATTTTTGAGTCTATAGACAAAGTAATGTTTAAAAGAATATTTAATATGTTGCAACATAAAACAAGTACGCAAAAGAAACTTCGAATCATGATATACAAACCACCAACTAAAGTAACAGATAAAACAAACCAAAAGAAGCTAATAGAAGAGTATCACAACTCACCGCACGGAGGACATCTTGGGGTTCGCAAGACATTGCTAAAATTAAAACAGCGATATTGTTGGAAAAATATGAACAATATGGTTAAGGTTCACATAAGAAATTGTGCAGCATGTCAGACTAATAAACAAGTAAGACATACAAAAGAAAGGATGGTCAAAACTGACACTCCATCCACAAGCTTTGAAACAGTACAAATAGACACCGTAGGTCCATTAAGAATCTCAAATAACTACCGATATATATTAACGTTACAATGCGAACTGACGAAATTTGTAGTTGCTTTCCCTATAGAAAATAAGGAGTCACAAACAATAGCTAAAGGACTAGTAGAAGAATTCATATTAAAATATGGACATTTTAAAATACTCAAATCTGATTTAGGGACCGAGTTTACAAATAAACTAATGGGCGATATATGTGAATTGCTAAAAACGGTTGAAAGAAACCATCGCGTACTTAACGAGTATATGTACTCTTTTGCTGATGACCAGCAATGGGACACATGGATTCCGTACTACACCTTTGCATATAATACTACACCACATGTAGACACAAATTATACACCATATGAGCTAATTTTTGGAAAACTCTCTTACCTTCCAAATGATTTAATTGAGAACAGGGATAAAGTCTACAATCTTGATGATTATTCAAAAGAGCTAAAGGTTAGATTAAGAACATCCATAACAAAAGCTAGGAACATAATACAGAATGTCAAATCCAAAAGAGTTCAAAATCAAATTTATACAAACCCAATACACATAAACATCGGAGATTTAGTATTAATCAGAAATTAGAATAGAAAGAAACATCAACCTCCTTACAAAGGTCCTTTCAAAGTCATAAACATTGAAAATAGTAATATAATAGTTGATATTAATGGACTCCATAAAGCAATACATAAAGATAGAATAAAAGCATATAACGTTGTATCATAATAAAAACATTATAAGACTTACAAGGATAATTAGAACATTTAATTATAAAGAATTACCAAAATTTTTTTTTTTTTTAAAGCTAAAGAAAAATATGTAAAATAAAATATATATATATAGAATAAATTAAAGATATAAGAAAGAAAATATATATATATATATATATATATATATATATATATATATATATATATATATATATATATATATATAGAATAAATTAAAAATAATATAAGAATATATATAAACATTGAATAATATGTAAATAATAAAAATTTTTTTTTTAGATTCGTATTAAGATATAGAACTAAGCTCAATATATTAACACTCATCTTGAGGTTAAGGGTGTAATGATATCCGACAATCATTCATTCATTAGAGTGATATTCATTACATTGATACCCGATCAATGTAATGAGTATCACCCAGAACTAAATAGAAACACACGTAATGATATCAACACAAGGTAACAATTCATTCATATATTAAAATGATATTCATCACATTAATACTAAATCAATGTGATAAATATCACCCACATTTCACTTGACCTAATGCAATAAATTTCACTTGACTTCGAAAAGTATCAAGTGAACATAAACATTAAAATGTAACGAATGTAACATGGATCTCACCATAGAAATACATTCACTGATAACGTGTAAATGAAATCTCGTGTTCCCTTTGGCACGCGACGATTGAACGTATGGGCTAGTAAAGATGATTCACGTACATTGCTTGAGGTGTGAACTGAAGTGGTGTTCCCTTTGACACACGACACTTGAGTTTATGGTCAAGTAATAATGAATCATGTGAGTTCATATGCATGATATTTTGTATACTCAAACGTGTCGTCATTCTGAGTAATAAATTAAGAATTGGGTCATCTTAGTAATAATGTATGACCAATAAATTGCATATTTTTGTTTAGCTTGTAAGAAACAAAATTGTATATAAACCAAAGGAGTTATGAAAAATACATCAATTATTGATCATACGCGTTAAAAGGGGTTTCTTTAAACGAATCGCTGCGAGTTTGTAGCGAATATAAACTATTTACTTTGCTGCTAATTGTAGCAAGTTAAAGTTTAAAATTTAGTAACCATGGCGTTAATGGAATTAAAGATTCCACGCCAGAAATCTCTGCGGCCTAGCCGCTTGGATAAGTAGGTACCCTACCAGTTCTGGATTTTATATTAAAAATTTATATCTTGTTCTAGAGAGGAACGAGATAAAATATATCCGATAAAACCAGACATATTTTAGTACTCTAACATAATTATTGAAGCTCATAAATTGATTTGTCATCTCGCTTAACTACGTTCCCAAATAATTTTTCCGTACAGGGTTGTCATATGTTGTTTGGAAATGGAGAAACACTCGCATCATAGGTTCTGATCTTTTGAAGTAAATTATAATGCGTCTCTGGTTAGAATTGCGGAGGCCTCGAAAATTGCACTCTTCGCTAACATTCACAAATTTTGTCCATTAAAACATTCACGAGTCCTTGACGCGCGTCCACTACATCGGGAGAAATGAAAATGGGCGACTCATCGAGGTAGAGCAGAAATTGTTTATTGCAGGATCATATTCCTCTAGACCTCCTCAGTTTTGCTTCGACATCATTTTTATTTGACTTTGAATTCAAATCTAACCATTCAGGTTCCACACTTAATCTATTTCCCTACTTTATTAGTCGATTTTATTTAAGTTTCTTTTTTGTTTAATGTATTCATTTGATTTTTTTTTAAATTTAATAATTGCAACCTTGGCTCGGACGGCATCTTAACGACCGCATGGGAGAGTGCACAGGGTTTCCGTAACAAAGGCCAGAAAGTGAAATTTTCACTTGGCGGCTTATGGGGGCCTTAGTGGATAATCGAGTGGCGTCCCACGCCCGTCTCCGGGCGAGCATAACCGGGTCCGAAAGCCCCGCCAAAGCACTCTTTTCCTTTTGGGTGCAACGGTGCGAGCTGCGAGGGTACTCCAAGATCTGCCAAGGTTTTGACGGGACGGAGACGGTATAATTTATATTTATATTTATTTATATTTATATTTATTTAGATCCATTTAACAGACTAAGAAGTCCAATTACAAAATAGATTAAAAAATAAGCAGACTTAAATCTAAAGCGTATGTACTAAGTTAAAAATAAGTATAATTAAAAAATTAAACGGAATTCATAATAATTAAAGCCTTAAGTCTATTCTTAAAAACAAAGTAAGATAAGGAGAAAGAACCAAGCTCAAGATCATTATGTTTTCTAATGATACGCGGCATTATTGAATGAAAGTATAACTCAGTCCGGGCATATGGAACCTCAAGAAGACTACTAGATCGCGTAGGACGTGCAATCTGTCTGAAGTACAGGTCTTCTCTAAGAGTGGATAAAATATGATGGTGGTATAGTTTATATAGAAAACATTGATCTAACAATGTTCTACGAGAAGACAAGGAAGGAATGGAAAGAACAGATAATCGACGCTCATAGGATTCGTAGGGCAAATTAAATTTGTAGAACAAAAACCGTGTGAATTTTCGCTGGACATTTTCTAGTGAAGTTACTAAATACTGATGTCGAGGAGACCACACAACTGAACAGTATTCAAGAAGCGGGCGAACAAGGCAGGTAAATAAGCGGACAGCAGTAGCAATGTTTTCAAATTTCTGGAGATGTCGCAGAACGAACCCAGCAGCCTTCGATGCTCTAGTAATTATACATAGGATATGGACATCGAATTTGAGCTTGGGGTCAAAAATTACACCAAGGTCCTTGCATGAGTCCGCAGAAGAGAGAACAACATTACACAAAGTATAGTTGTACATTAAAGTAACCGCTTTAAGAGTAAAACTCATCTAAAAGCATTTGGATACGTTTAAAGAAAGAGCATTTGTCGTGCACCAACTACTGAGATTAAGTAGGTCATTTTGAAGAAGCTGACAGTCGTCAAGAGTCCTAATTACTCGAAACACTTTGAAATCGTCAGCATAAAGGAGGCAGGGAGAGGATATTACAGAGGGAAGATCATTAATGAACAGTAGGAAAAGAAGAGGCCAAAGGATAGACCCTTGAGGGACACCAGAAGACGGGCAAAAAGGAGATGACAGTGTTCCATAAAGACTAACACAACACGAGCGATTGAAAAGATAGGACGTGATCCAGGAAAGTAGAGATCCAGATATACCAAGCATGGATAGCTTTTGTCCAAGAATATAATGATTCACAGAATCAAAGGCTTTGGAGAAATCAGTAAAGATGGCATCAACTTGACATTGTTTATCCAGAGCTTTTGCAATATAGTCTGTAAATTCAGCTAAGTTTGATGAAGTGGAACGGCCCTTCAGGAAACCATGCTGTTGCGGTTTCATAACTGAACTCATTGATTCAGAAAGTCTGTTGTGAACAATGCGTGCTAGCAGCTTAGGGAAACAGGAGAGCAAAGATATTGGACGATAATTAGAAACAATTGAGGGATCACCATTTTTAAAGATGGGGACAACATTGGCATCTTTCCAATAAGTGGGAAAGATACCAGAACAAAGGCTAAGGTTGAAAATGAGAGATAAAAGAAAACACAGTGAGGAACTGAGTGATTTGACAAATATATTCGGTAATCCATCTGGACCGGGACTGACGTTAGGATCTAGCGAATTGGTTAGAGCTTCAACCTCAGAAGGGTTGGTGGAATAGGATGTAATTAAGATAATACTTCGATTGGATCCATTCGCGGGCGAGTGTCACCTTGGCTGTACCGTGCTATGCAATTTGGTCTCAAACATCATATCTGCCAGCCCAAAATTTCTATTCCAATTCGTAGTCTAGAGATCGTTGCCAGGATATAATCTATGGAGAAATCTGACGGTAACTTCCACTTTCTCGGGTACCTGGGGACGGCAGTCCCAAAACACTGCGCGTCCAAGAATACTCTTATTAACCAGCACTCCCTCTGCAGGGTGGAAAATAGTATGAAATAAAGCTCAATTGAACGTTACCAAAGCTTCTGGAGCCCAACTTACTGAGGTAGTGCCATTTGAACTATGTAGGTTCTCCGGCGGTAAGATTACTACTCACGCACCGCATGTGGGATAGGGAGCAAAATAATAAAAATAAATTGTAGCATCTTTTAAATTAAAGGTCGTCCTGAGGTCTGTTGTAAACAACAGTGCTTAACTGCCCTGGACTACTAAGTAGTATACTAAGGTCAGGTGGCCCTGAAAAATTGCTACCCAAAGTGGTTTTTCTATGAAACCTTGATATCTTTCATGTAGTCCAAAGTTCCTCGTCTCATTTATTTTAAGCATAGAAAACCTTCCTGGTAACATGTTGAAAAGAATAGATTAACGACGATTGTCCGTCACTTATAAACCCCCAACTCTTTAGTAGTGGATAATGCATTAATGACCCAATTTAAATAATGGCCAAATAAAAAAGTAATAATTAGAAATCAATTACTCGAATTTCGGTCACATTAACAACCTTAGTGACTGTTTGTGTAACATGCTAATGAACAAAAGTGCACTTGTCGTTAATGGATATATAATTATAATCCTCTGGTCCCCTTTGTACTTTTTCGGGTTTGATATATGTTTTTGTCGTCCTCGGCGTAAATAAAACACTAAATCATTAAAAAAGCTTATCAGTCGCTAACCTATGAAATTCCATCCTGCTACTGCCCTCACTTTTAACGACATATAAAATTCTCTGACGTAATTGTACAGCTTAGCCCTTATTTGAGACTTATTTCCCTCTAATCTCTAAATGGAACAACAAGTCATTAACAATATTGCGTTTATTCAACCTTTGATAAATTGTATCTAATGATCAAACCAACTTATGGCTTCTTCTCGTCGACCACCATTCAACCCAAACTGTTGGTGATATCATTAAAAGTTTTCTCTTGAGTATTTTTCTCTACTTGTCCTTGAAATGTTACCGTCTGCACATTCGATGGCTTTAAAGCGTAACTTTCTCATTCGAGTTGACATAGCTTTCGCTAATATCATCTCAGATTTTTGATTTTATGTCTTCAAGTTCAGCATTCGTGTCTGTTGATGCTACATTTGTCCTCGTAATTCAATACGAATCCCAAGAAATAATTCGAAATGATGAGAAATAAAAAGTTTTACTTCTGAGAAGGCGTTATAAGGAGTATTCAATTTCGACATTTGTCAAGGCTTATTCACGGTAGGATAATTTCAGTTTAAATTGGTGCTAAGAAGAATTTTAGCATCAATTAAATATAATACTGATAGCAATAATTGGAATCAGTAGTCAAATTTTTAAAGGAAAATATTGTAAATTTTAGAAATGGATTTCACTTTATAACTCTAAGGTACGATCCCTATTTATGTGTGTACCTGGATAGAAGTGCCGACTGTAACATGTAAGTAATACTTTAATTTGTAAAATAAAAAAAAATGATTTAATACTTATCATAAAGTAGTACGCATAGTGCAGGGGTTAGATTACTCGCTGCGTAGGCCGAAGGTCAATGATTCGAGTCCCTTTGGCGACAACGAGGTTTGCTTTGAGTGATTCTTCGAACGTATAAGCATGTTTAGTTATGAAACATACTAGTTTAAAATCAGAACGTACTGCAGGTGGGTTGACGGACATACGGCCAAAGCGTGGTACTGACCATATGACCTCGAGTGTAAATACATTTGATCAATATCATGGAATACTCTAACTATCGAAGGCCCAAAAGGGGTTGTGGTGCTAAAGCAAAACAAAAAACCAACATCATTTTTAGTTTTTTTTTGCAACTAAGTTCATGATGTTAGTCCTGGCAAAATGAATCAAAGAAGATATTTTCAAATGACAATCAACAGTCGTACACACAACTTATACGTTTGCTTATTTCTTCTTCACCCACTCCGTGCAATCATTCATCTGTTCAGGGTAGGTCATCGCGATGATCGATAAAAATATCGATATCGACGATATTATACTCAGTGTGACGATATCAATAACGATACTATATAATTGATTCAGGAAATTATCAATATTATCGTATCGCCGATAAATACGTCCCGATATTATCGAAAATTTCGATATCGACATTAAGAATTTAAAAAATAAAATTGATATTAAGTCAGATAAAAATAAAATACAGTTCCTCTATTAGAGATTGTAAAGTCGCCTTCTAATTTAATCGAAAGCACTGGTGGTTTGAATCTGATCCATTTTCTAAGACCTGAATAAAATACCGTGAATGAAATCCAGAAAATTAAACAACTTCATACTCGAACTACGTTTCAACTTTACGTTCGCATTCCTGGTTTTGCTCCAAATCTTTCTCAAGCAAAAAAGTGTCCTTTCTAGAAATAACCGACAACTGCCTTTAGGGGAGGCAGTATGGCATAAGAGGGACGATGTATAAAGAATTTCACCTATCAGGTAGAATTATTTCTTGAAAAAAACAAGCACAAGTGGCAATTTTGCTTCGATCTTATGTAAATTATAAATATCTCAACGAAGTTTATCATCCGGCCATATCGGCCGAGGAGAAGTAATAAAATGGCGGCCATTTTTGTCAAAAATTGACGATATCTGTTCCGGCCAAAGTAAAGCTCCGATTAAGATGAAATTTGGTGCAAAGGATAAAATAAATATTTTATTTGAAGAAGTTTTCAAGAAACAAATTTCAGATTTAACGGTAGTGATGAAAATGGCGGCTGTTTCAATGTGAAAAATTAGTTTGGTTGGTAACGGCCACATTTATTGACCGATTTCCCTCAGTATTTATAGTCCAGGAACCAGAAACATCGCCTCGGACAGGATTAACTCAACGGCAGCACTTGGATCATTATCTGTTATGCTCCAAATAAGGAAAAGAATGATGCATAGAAAAGATAATTAACGATGTGCCTTCTAACGACGTCAAAATACTACTTGGAGATCAAGGTTGGAAATGAAATGATCCACAGAAGAACAACTGGTGCGCACAGCTTGTAGGAATATATTTAAAAAAATTACCAGTGGTTCATAGACTTCACCATAAGCAAAAACTTAATTGTGAGCTCAATGTGCTTCCCACATCGTAAGGTTCATTAAATGACGGAGGTATCACCTGACGGAAGGACACACAACCAGATAAACCAAATCTTCTTCGGATAAAGGGCCGCAACATATATGATCGATATGCGGACGTTACTTAGAGCCAACTGCAATAACGAACATTTTAAAAAGAAGGGCATATACTAAAAATTACCCTCTGTAAAAATGAGGATGGCAACATCCTAGGTGGTGATACCGATATTAAAAGATGATTGGCCGAATATTTCCAACGACTTTTAAACACCAACACAGAATCATTGCCAACTGACTCCAACATATCAGACGATCCAAATCAAGAGAGCACGTGCATGCTGTCTCTTGAGGATGTGAGCTCAGATATTTGAAACTAAATATGTGTGAGCTCAGATATTTGAACCGCCTGGTGTAGACGAAATCTTGGCGGAGCCATTGAAGGTTGGCAAAAAATCCTCACTGTGCACATGCATTAGCTCAGTATGAAAATCTGGACCGAAAAGAATATCCCAGCAGATTGACATTAAACTGTAATCTGTCCAATGTACAAAAAAAGAGATCGACTATGTTTTCAAAACTACATAGGAATATCCTTATTTTACACGTTCTACAAAGTGTTCTTCAAGTTAATTGACCAGCGATTGGAAGTGTATGCTGACGGCATTATTGGAGAGTACCAAGACGATTGAGCAGATCTTCTCTATAAAACAAATACTAAACAAATGCTGGGAACATAATTTCGATGCATACCAACTTTTTTAGACTTTAAACCAGCCTATACTAGCATAGACCGAAACGCCCTCTAAAATATACTCCTTGAACTAGGAATCCCAGCAAAATTAGTGCGTGCGTGCGTGCATAATACCGAGTCCCAAGTTAAAATCAAAAACGATCGAACGGAAATAATTTTCATAAAGAAAGGATGAAAACAGGGAAAGGGTTGGGCACCAATTCTCTTCAGCCTAACACTTGAGTACACCATGAGGAAAACAGCATTCATAGAAAGAAAAGGCACGCTGGTCGTGAGCTTTGCGCAAATGGTAGCATATGCAGACAACGTCAACATACTGGCCTGATCACTTTCCTATTTGCAGTAAGCGTTTCAAGAAATAAGTACATCTGCAAACCAGGTGGAACTATTAGTCAATGAAAATACAACCAAATTTATAATATTCACAAGAAAAACAAAATCCCAGATCAAGCTCATGAAATTACACCAAAAGTCCAAAATCAAAATAGACAAGGTTCTGATGAGGCCCATAATTCTTTATGTGTGCGAAGCGTGGCCGCCAACAGGAACATTCGAAAAATGGAAAGATGCCTTTGAACGACAAGTTCTCCGAAAATCATCTGGCCCCACTAAGCACCGAGAACAGTAAATCAGATTATAGTGTGAACTTTAGCCTATAGTCGCATCGGTCCATCAATCTAGCTTAGCACACCAGACCAAAAGTTATGCCTCTCATGTTAAACTAAACGGAATATTGACTGTTCATTATGCCAAAAAAATTACGCAAAAGTAGGAAATTTTCTTGTTTCAACGGTAAATATCCTTAACTGTTATTTGATTTCCATGTCCTTCAAACGGGACCTAATAAAAAGTAAGTCCTATACTTTAAAGGAAATAGGACTCTTATACCCACCTTCGGTCTACAGTTATACTCGGCCATTCACAAAAAAGCAGTCGATTAAAAATAACGTAATACTAACTTATTGATGACACTAAAGCTCGTCAAAAGTTGCTAAATAAAATAAGAAAAAATAGAATAGAAGAGAATAGAAGTTGCAGTAGCCGGAGAGTGCTCCTACCAGAAGGGCTTTATAAACAAATTAGTGAATCAAACAATTTCTCCAAATACCAAAAGCGCCATTTTCTTTTAAGCCTTACCGACGTCGTTGTCTTTGTGCTAACAATAACATACAAATTCTATGCACAATTTCTGAAATTTTTTCGAATATCGGAACACATCTGTATTGTGTGAGTCATTCAGACACGTGTATCTATATTGGTACAACTTACTAACCGGAATTTCACGCTAGATGTCTATACTAACAAATATCGTGAAAGCTCGAACTTTATATACATGTCATTTTGAAGGTACATTTGACAGCTATCAAAATCAGTCAATAAAACAATTTTATCTTGTGTGCATCGTTATTATTTTTCACGATGAATAACTTCGAAAATTTGTGAAAAAGACAGCATTTGCGAAAGGTTCTGTTGGGTCATTTTTTTGCAAAGAAAACTGTTGCGGAAAGTCATCGTTTGCTTGTAGAAGTTTATGGCGACGATGCTTTAGCAAAAACACACTGTTTTGAACGGTTTCAACGCTTCAAAAGTGGCGATTTTGACATCAACGACAAAGAACGCCCAGGACAGCCAAAAAAGTTTGAAGACGAAGAATTGGAGACACTACTCGATGAGGATTCGTATCAAAGCAAGAAGAACTTGCCAAATTGTTGGAAGTGACTAAGCAAGCCATTTCAAAACGTTTGAAAGCCGTCGGATACATGCAGAAGCAAGGTAATTGGGTCCCCTATGAGTTGAAGCCGAGAGAAGTTGAACGGCGCTTCTGTATGTCTGAAATGCTGCTTGAGCGCCATAAAAAGAAATCATTTTTGCAACGGATCGTGACTGGGGATAAAAAATGGATCCATTATGACAATCTAAAGTGCAAAAAATCATACGTGAAGCCCGGCCAACCAGCCAAATCAACGGCGAAGCCAAATATTCATGGCGCCAAGGTTATGCTATGTATTTGGTGGGATCAGAAAGGGCCGTTATAATATGAGTTATTGAAATCGGGCCAGACAATCACAGGTGACTTGTACCGAGCCCAATTAATACGTTTGAAGCGTGCAATCATCGAAAAATGCCCGGGTATGCGACCAGACACGAGGCTATAATTTTCATGATAACGCTCGGCCGCATGTTGCAAGACCCGTGAAAAACTATTTGGAAAATAGTGGATGGGAAGTTTTGGCCCACCCGCCTTATAGTCCGGACCTTGCTCCGTCTGACTTTCATTTATTTCGCTCGATGCAGAATGCCCTCACCGGAATACGCTTCACTTCAGAGCAGGGCATCCGAAATTGGATAGATTCGTTTTTGGCCGCCAAGCTGTTGTTCTAATAGTATAATTTTCAATCGACCATAACGTCGTTGTTTATTGCCGTTCAGAGTATATGAAATCATACCTGAGATAATAATGATAAATAATAATAATTTTTGGAAAATCTAAAGGCCCCGTGCTATTATTAACAAAGTTAATCGAACTAGACTTCTCAGGAATTTGTTGCCTTTGTACTAATCAAGGTCCAACTTTCATGACTTTGGTTAGATATTTCGGCTGAAAAATGTCCAATTGCGAGGGACGACACAAATTTTTCACCTATTTTGACCTCCCATAAACTCCCCTATCGACTCAAAATCGATACCGATACGAAAAATTTACAAAAAAAAAAAAATATCGCCAATATCGGTACGATATTAAAAAATCTACCTCTATACGATACCGATAGTAGCCTTAATATCGGTATCGTATCGTATCGTGAAGGCCTACTTCAGGAAGTAATTTGATGGTTCCTTCCATTTCGAATAAACTTCTATTCGTACAAACATAATGTGTGCTTTGCACTGCCCTTCTACGTTCGCTTTCTCTAAACATATGATCAGCTTTGGAAGTAGCTGGTGGTTCCTTACATCTAAGCTATGCTAACACTCATAATGTTTACTAAACCGGGCTCACCATTCTAATGTAATTTTTCTGACGATACTCTGTAAAATTTTGTCTTCTTTGGCACTTTTCTCTTTATCATTTCTTTCAATGGAGAGAGGGTAACCAAAAATTGCAACAAATAATAAATTGTTTTGCAAAAAGAGAACATGAAATCGATTTAAACTTTAATTTGTTAAATTGTACATTTACTAAATTTAAATTTGCTAAACTTAAAATTTAAATTAACTTAGATAGTTTAAACATTATATTACTGCTTAGATCTCGAAATTGGAGGACGCAATCAATGAACTGAGACAGTTGGAGGTGCTTGTTGCAGAAAGCCAAGGCCCGAGAGGGGCTTTAGCGCTACGAAGAAGACAAACAAGAAACTTAAACATGAAGTAATATGTACATGAAATTAAGATTCTTGCTTGTTATTTGGTTTTTAAGGATGACTGCTGATATTCGATACATACCAAACTCAAGCGATGAACCAATTCGAACTGCCGGCCAGCCAGTGCAGACGGGCCTTGGGGCTCAAGACGCTTACTTTCTTCGATATTGTTGGAGGCTAGCATTCTTTGGGGAGCGCCGCCCCCCCGAACTCAAAGATATAGAGGTCACCGTGAAGTTCCTCTTAGGATGGCCTGACTGAATCTGAACTACGCTTCGGACAACGAACTGGAATTAATACTTTGGGCTGACATATATGATAGTTTGGACTTAGTTGCTTTACAATGTAGCGCCACTGTGACACTCGGACGTGAACGAATCCAATTCAACCATCATACCGTCTCCGTCCCGGTAAAACCTTGGTAGTGTATGTTCGGTCATGACGGACTCCGGATTAGCGCAGGTCTGGCTCTGAGTACTCGTCCCCATAAGAGCTTGTGCCAAACCTTGCATGGCCTTCCTGTTCAGCTAAGGTAACCATGGGATCAAAAAGGTGACTACACATACAAATGGAGATCAGCAACGACGACGCAGCCAGCGGTAGCAGCCACGATGCTCATAACAGATCGAGAGTGGTACTGACGACGACAAAAATGACGGTGACAATGAAGGTAAAGACGGACGAAAAATGGAGATTAGTGGACAACCTTGTCCAAACTGAGGTTCTTGCGGCATTTGGGCGTAGCAAAACATGATGCGAATGCCAGAACGTCTTAAAAGGCAAGGGCGGAAAATTCTGCAGGACGCGCTAGATATTCGAGCGTTGGGGGAAAATAGAAAGAACGTCGAGAACTCGATGGTTACCGGTGTGATCACCGCCAAAGCAACCGAAGCAAGGGTCTTAAATGCCGAAAATATAACAAGCTTTCCTGAAGTCCACAAAGTTATCACGACAGGAAAAGTAAGAAGTCACCAGACAAATAAAGTTTCGTTGTGTAATTTCACCGCAACCGTCGAAAATGCGGCCGGTTATCTCTCCCTAGAAAGGAAATCGCGAAGCACAATTGCTATCGAGCGATACCAAGAAGAAAAGCTAGTCTTAAAAGTAGGGGATGTTCTAAACAGATTAAAATTTGCATGCGACTCCGCAAAAATCAGTAAAGGTGTAAAGATTTGGCTCCTTAAACTCAAGGAGCCCCTAGGGCATTACTGAAGGAGCTGGTTAAAGCCTGAAGAGGACCAGAAAGTCAAAGAAGGGCAAAGAACTAAAAAAACACTGAGGGCTAAGCCTAAAGGGTACGCGCAGATAGCTCTCTACCATCAAAAATCAATAAAAGAATGGAGTCTAGCACACTCCATGCGAAGTAGAATAAAAGAAAGAGAAAAGAGATATTTTATGGGCATGGAACGCTAGATCAGGGGTTCCAGACAGTGCTGATAAAAAGAGTGAAGAAAGTTGCAAAGAAACTCCTCTAAAAGTACAGGAAAATAAAGTTCCCATAGATGCCAAGCGACAAAAAGACCTGATGTGAAACAGGAAAGAAAAAAGCCATGACAAAGACCCCAGTGGTAGGCACAGCTCACTAAGCCTCAAGATGGCCAATCCCACACAAAAATGCTGAAGGATATCAGGGAGTGTTTAAGGCCCAAAGACATACTGGTTGAATTTGGAGCAGTAGGCGAAGATAAAGTAGCAAACTTTGATACAGTAAAAAAAGACCTCGGCAAAAGCGCAACTATAGCGCAGCTCGAGCCACTGGCAACTACCGAAATAAGGGACAGATCTTGCCGGGGCAGAAGAGGCCATCAAAATGGAGTTCCCTAGCGTGGGCAGGATCAAAGCGAAGCTGCAGGATACGGCAAATAGCAGTGCCTATTCAATGTTTCAAGTGCCTTGGCTATGGTCACATCGCACAAGTATGCACAGGGCTCAATTGGAGTTCCCTATGTTACAAATGCGGTGAAATTGGACATAAAAGAATAGAGCGTGCAAAAGAGGCACACTGTATCCTTTGCAAGGATGCTGATCCAAGACCGAATCATTGGCACGTCTTCGGGCCAGGGAAATACCGGGTTTTCTAGGAATCCCTAGCTGAGGCAAAATCAGAACTTCGATGACCCGCATCCTGAAGTTAAATCTACACCGCAGATTAACCACCCAAAATTTGCTTGAACAGTATGCGAGATACATGAAAGCTGACTTTACGCTACTGAGTGAGCAACACCATGATAAAAGTTCGGCATCATGTGATCCTGATGAAACGGGTAATGCCACCATCTTGGTTCAGAATAGAGATTTCCAGGCGGAGAGCTATGGGCAGGGGGATGATTTTGTGTGGGTTCGGTGCTCAAGGATCACCTTCTTTAGTGTATACTTAACGCCGAACGAATCGATACCATCTTTCGAAGCCAAATTTAATTCTTTGAAGGGCATTGTCTCGAACGCAAATGGCAACGAGCTTGTTGAGGTAGACTACAACGCTAAAGCAATCGGATAGGGCATGCTTCAAGCAGATCCACGGGGAAAATGAATCTTAACAATGGCGGCTAGTATGGCGCTCGTCGTACTAAACACTGAAAATACGTTGACTTTCCGCCGTATTGGCGGTGAAGGAACCATACCGGACATGACATTGCCTCGGAGTCCTCAGCAGGGAGAATACACAATTGGAGGGTATTAGAGGACTACTCAGCCAGTGATCATCGGTGCATTCTGCTTGAGATCAGTGATATTATCTCCCAACATCCGTGCACTCAGAACAATGGACGTCGACATGTTTTTCGAGGTGTTCACGGTAGGTACTCCGCTGCAGGGTGATTTGCAGGGGACAGGAGAACTGGTAGTTCAAGACGTGGTGGGCTCAATGTAGTAATCTAGGAGCTATGGCTCTAAAAGCAGCGCTGACACAGGCACACAGCACCAACTCAATTCAACAAGGAGTAACCCTTCAGTCACCTTCCTCATCGCGACACTCGTTTTTTTTTCTCTCGCATGAAAAATAATTAAAGGGAAAAATTTCTTTTGTACTTAACACCCGGGAAACAAAATTCTAAAACTGTTTTAATGTGTAGTGATTTTATTACAATATCTTTTGAACATAATTTAACTAATTGGGTGTAATGCGGTATGCAAATGCTTAGAACGAAACGGTTAACCCCTTAAATTATAGGAACGATAAAATCATTGTATCATTTAAACCCCACAAAATTTGTCAAATTTTACCCTTTCCAACCATAATATTAATTAAAAATTGTTTTGGTTGTGGGTAATTAACGCGTGCCTGTCCTATTCTTTCGATTTATTTCCGCCTTAATTACGCCTAATAATTATAAACATAAATTGCTTTCAATTGAAAACTTAATCGAATCTACAAAAAATAAACAATTTCGAATTTTAAAAATAACCGAAATGAGTGTGCATTATCACCACCGCATGTTCACACATAGATGGCACTTTTATTTCCATATGGTACGAGCGAGGTTATTGCGTTTGCCTCGAAGATGTTTTCAGGGAACAGTTTCCCATAAACCGCTCCGTAGATAAGACGGATTCGATACAGTGCCAACAAGTGATTTGTGTGCTCGTGGTGGTCCTTGGAGGAATATGGTTGGATGGTTGACGAGGGTGACGTGCTAAGAAAACGTGAGTAAATTCATATTATTTCTTTAAGGACTATATTTTTTCTTTGTTTTGGTGAATGAGTGAAAAGTTTAAGAAACCGTCGCCTATGCAAAAGGCGGCTATACCAATTGCTTTAAGTGGTAAAGATATGTTAGCACGAGCGAAAAACGGTACTGGGAAAACCGGTACTTATTGCATCCCCGTAATCGAGCAAATCGACCCATCTCGTTGACTGCAAGAAAATTCCTTTTCGAACTAAAAAGAAAAGGGACTTTTTGGTGGATTGTTATTGCTATGAAGTTCTGTGGAAAAATCTTTTGTTCATGTAAGCTTCAAGTCAGAGACAAAAACGCAATTTAGCAAAGACTCGAGGCAACAGTTGGATAATTGGAGTTGTGCGAGTGTATAGGACAGTTAATGGTAGTTTTGTGCGTGTCCAGAGATTGCTCGGGTCAGTTAATGAATCTACGCGTGCGAATCCGCCAGCGACACAAATTATGTTTCGTAAGCGATTCGAAGGGACGACGAAGACAGGAAAGTGTGCAACATAGAGCAAATGGAATCAGTGAAGACTTTGTGCATTTAGTATGGGTTTTACTACGTTGAAAGGGGAGTATCGCTATTCGTTAGTGGTTATTGGATTTATTAGAAACGCCAAGGTGATGCTCGTCGTAAGCCGCGACAATAAAGCGTGTATTACTGTTGTTTATCCCGATCTGCTACGCGATCTCGAACTGAATTAATGAAAACATTGGATCGAACTTCCTAAACGTGCTTAAAATAAATTTGAGCTTAACCGACAGTTTATCGGCTTTCTTTATATTGTTTCTTCATGAAATGTTAGTAATAGTATTTCCTGTGAAACTTTAGCCAGACTTAATTTGTGGAAAATAGACATTTATCAATCCACAATGGTTATTTCCGCTGAATCTTTTCGCAACTATGAACCGTTCTGAAAATCTTCTGGCTGAGGGAATTGCTGGGATGTGTTCTAAAACTGCTGTAGCGCCATTAGATAGGATAAAAATCTTACTTCAAGCACATTCCTCTCATTACGAACATTTAGGGGTGTTTAGTGGTCTCAGGCACATAATATTGAAGGAATCATTTTGGCATTGTATAAAGGCAATGGAGCACAGATGATTAGGATATTTCCGTACGCAGCCACGCAGTTCACATCCTTTGAAATGTACAAGAAGTACTTATCGCAGTTTGAACTACATTTAAAAGGTTGTAGTACACGCGGATAAATTTATAGTAGGAGCTTGTGCAGGACTGACGGCTGTTACATTGGCATATCCGCTAGATACAATTCGGGCTCGTTTAGCATTTCAAGTAATGGGAGAACACAAATACACTGAAATTTTGCAGCGTGCTTCGGAAATGTTCCGCAATGAAGGCGGAATACGTGCACTTTACAGAGGGTTTTTTTCCTACTTTAACAGGCATGGTCCCGAATGCCGGGCTGTCATTCTACTGTTTCGAGATGTTTAAATTTTTTTTTTTTTTTGCATGAAGTATTTGCCAAAGTACGCATGCAATAAATGCGAAAGGAATACTGGTGGCCTTGTATTACATATACCTGTAAAACTGGTATGTGGTGGCTTAGCTGGAGCTGGTGCGCGATCAATTTCATATCACTTGGATGTTACTAGAAGAAGAATGCAACTCGCAACGATGAGCCCAGATACAACAAAATTTGGGATGGGAATGATGCAAACATTAACGTTAATTTACCGTGAAAACGGTATCGTTCGAGGATTATATTGAGGAATGTCAATTAACTATTTAAGAGCAACACCCATGGTAGCTGTTTCATTTTCCACATACGAAATACTTAAACAAGCTCTAAAATTGGATACAGGGATGAAAATTTAATTTTATATTGGCCTAAAACATTTCAACCATTAAAAGTACATACATTTGAAGCAAAAAGTGCATCGTCTTAATGCGTTATTCTCTAAGTTGCAAATAAGCCAATCGATAATATTTTGCAATTCAACGCGACGTGTGGAATTGCTGGCTAAGAAGATCACGGGACTTGGTTATTGTTGTTACTATATCCATGCCAACATGGCGCAGGCGCATAGAAATCGTGTTCTCCATGAGCTTCGACAGGGGCTATGCAGAAATCTAGTCTGCTCTGATCTTTTTACACTTGGTATTGACGTATAGGCTGTGAATGTTGCTAGTAATTGCGATTTTTCACGTATGGCTGAGACTTACTCACATCGTATTGGCCGTTCAGGGCGTTTCGTACCTTCGGGTATTGCCATCAATCTAATCGCATATGAGGTTCGTTTCGATTTGCATCGCATTGAAAAGGAATTAGCCCTGAGATTAAACCAATTCCAAAGGTGGTCGATCCTTCGCTTACGTTGCCAACTCGTTACCAAGTTTACAAAGCGGTAACGGAAACGACATGAGCAATTCATCAATCAATGAAGAAGGGAACGTGAGCAAGTGGAAGAACGTGGGGAAGAACGATGTCTGTGAAATAGTTAAATGCTACGAGTATGTTAGTCCGTGCGGGAATGCGCGAGTGCCTGATTTATGTGTGAATGTATTCGCGTTTTGGATTTATAGTACTTTATGAATGAACAAATTGTGAATGAAACGGCGTGAATGAAAATTTCGATTTTTAATACTTATGCGAGTCGAATGATAAATTATGAAAAGGATTGTAGGGGATTGATCACCAAAGTGTTTTAAGAGTATTGGGAGGAGAAAAGAAAATTAACATCATGAAAAGAGCTAAAAGTTGGTCGCGTTAGCTTTAATGAGGAATTGAGGAAGGAGTTAGATAAACCTGTAAATAGTGCAGAATAGTTTGGCCCAATATATGGGGCCTAGAATGATTTGGCAAAACGAACTTAGGCTCTGATTTCTAGAGTCCAAATAGTAATAAAATTGAATTTAATAGGGATAAAGAAAGAGCGCACTTGGATAAAATGGTGTAAATAATAGACGAGTGGGAGCAGGCGAGACCAAAATGTATGAAATAGGCAAATGCAAATGCACAGAATATTTTTTTTTTTTTTTATGAACGTTTGCATGCAATCCAGTATGGATGAAAATAAGCTCATTTTGCGTCCATTACTTTATAGGTCTTTGTTCGATACTTCAAGTTCAATATGCGTTATTTCAGGTTTGTGGCAGAGACATCTTCTACCATCCTGTGGATGCACAGCGGAAAAAGAAGAAGAAAAAAAAAAAAAAAAAAATATTGCTACTTTTTCTACGACCGTGCCTGTAAAAATATGATAGCAACTGCCAATATCGCCATGAGCCATCAGCATTAGGTCCCGAAGTGGGGTGCAACAGGTGGTTGGAAGGCCGAGGTGAAGATCTTCATATTACGGAGCGGCACATGTTGATTGGGAAACGGCGGGACCGTACTCCCTGTTTCTGGGAAACCACACCGTTTGTATGCAAAAAGGCGCATTGTGTATTCAAACATAGTTCAACAAGGAGTGATAAATCAACTGGAAAGTTAGATCCAGAAGAATTAGTCAAATCACTCAATCCATATATTGACCAACGGATTGCATATAAACGCAATATTAAACATTAAAAGCCGTAGAAGAAGTAGCAGCGAGCATTACCACGTTCGAAGACCATACGGTTCTGATATTCAAGGAAGTCTATATGTATTTACACTTTGATAGCTGAATTTTTTAGATGATTTTATACACCCTTAAGAGTTATTCTATGTCTTAATACTCGTGTGTTAAAAATTTGATGTATGGACGCGATTCTTCACTACCAAAAATTTCAGGACTTGCTTACCTCCACATCGTCAGCGAGCGCTCGTCGTCGAGGGAAAGGTACTGTAAGTAACCTCTTAACATTTTTTAATTAAATACTTATTGAAATTTTTTAAACAAAAAAATATTTATCGAATTTTTTTAAAAAAAATATTTATTGAATTTTAATTAAATATTTATTGAGTTTAAAAAAAAAATATATATATATATTTATTGAATATTTATTGAAATATTTTTTTTGAAAAATATTTATTGAATTTGTAAAAATAAGAAAAAAAAAAAAAAAGAAGAAGAATCGTCGTAAAAAATCTATGTAAGAATTTTTTTTATACATAATGTATGTAGGGTGAAAGTGTGGCATCTACAAGAGCTAACCACAATAATTATAATACTACAGGAAATCAGAGAAAAAATGAATTTTCGTATAATGTTAATCTTCTTTTAATATCAATTTCCCTCTTTCAACGATTAAATGCTTTTCAATATGGTGTTGTAAATTGCTGTGCTGATTGCCATAGAAAAATCATACTGTTCCATTGCTTTAACGTTGTTCGAATAAAAACAAAAAAATGATGGATTAAATGGAAAATCGGTCTTTTCCTTCCGGTCTTTTCCAATCGGGTATAGGACCCGGTACGGTGGCAGGCTTCCACCCCAAAATATGAGCCAGCCACCGGGTACTTAAAAATTTTTTTGTTTCAGGAGACTTTATGGGTTGAGTGGCCCAAGCCAAGTGCCCTTTTATGGCATAAAGTTATGCAATTCAATTGTATAATTCTATGACATAAATTGGTCACCGGGGTACTCCCCTTCTGATGGGAAAGTTCATATGATTCAAGTTATATGAGTTTTCCACTCAGAAGAGGAATACCTGGCCACTTCAACAGTTTAACATTGGATTTATTCCGGTTGGGTGGGCATGAAGGGGCTCCACCACCACCCGGTTGCCCCTCTTTCATTTGTGGGCCCTGAATTTACTTGGGTAAAGACGAGGTTACCCCAAGTTCGCCTTTCTTCTCAGGTTTCTCTTGTTCTCGCAACAAGTCGTAATTCCTTCGTGGAGGTTATCTACAGATTTGCGACTTCGGTCGTCCTCTCGAACTCTGCAAGCAATTCGTGAATGCGAAATGTTTTGTAGTGAGTCCTCGTGCCGGGGAAACGAACCCGCCCCACGACACCGCAATGCTAGCCTGCCAGCGCATTCACGCGTCTCCGGACGAGGGCATTCTCGGCAGGAATCAACACCTTCCTCTGCCGAGGCAGCAGAACATCGCTGCAGTCCTTCACGGACATTTATGGAACTCAATATTCACTACAAATGGCGCCCAACCTGGGGCCCGAAAAGCCCGGCTGTATCATCAGTCGTGAGCACGAGACAGTCCATCGTCTCTAGGTGTCCCCACTAGGTGTTAGAAATTTTGGCGGGTAGATAACTCCCGAGGGTTTTTGCACTAATCGTGCCCCAGCAGCCTAATACCTTTCGAACGTGTGTAGTCCCTGGACATCAATGTCGTTTGGTCCTGCTTTTGACTTATACTTTGGAGGTTTACCACCATTGTATAACTAGTAAGGCCAAATGATATTAGAGTCCCTTTTTGTGTTCGGAAGTTATTATCCCAACATCTATTTTGCGGAGGATTCTGATCCGCTCCCCAAACCAGCGGTGCCTAAGTGTCTTAAATTACATGGATTTTGATTTCATGTGATTGGCTGATTAGCTAATCCATGACTATCCATGACAAGACACGCGCTGCTTGTGGATTAGAATCCCACCCTGGGCTGACAAGCTGTAACTTGAGAAGTTTGCTAATGAGGGATCACTTCTGAACCCTGATTTTCATGGTGCCACAAGAGAGTGTCCCTGAAACGTTTTGGAAGGATTGTGCCATGGTGTCCATACTTGGGAGGATGGACGGAAGGGAAAGACCGGTTATTATATTTTTTTTTTGATAGTTCAATCACCACTTAAATTTTTTCATACTTTTTTTTGTGAGGTTCTGAGATAGTTCGCCACTGACGGCCACATAAGAATTTTAGTAACTTTTTCTCACCTTTTCTTCATTATTGTCATTATTCATATAGCTAATCTTATATACCCATATTCTTCATTATTTATTTATCTAGGTATTTAATTAGGAAAACCATTTGGATTTAAAATGCCTACAAAAAGAACTCCCGAAAGGAGAAAGTTGCGGTCGGATGCCGGACCAGCTCTATTGTGTTCCATCTGTCACGAGGACATGGACGAAACTACAAGCCAGAGGTTGCAGTGCGGACACAGGCTACATCAGCTGTGTTTGGCACAACTGCGGCAAACCTCATCCACTTGCCCGCTCTGTCGTCAGCCTTTGGAAATCGCACAGCCAGCAACAGAACGACCTCAGTCCTCCAGTGCAAGTGGAGCTGTCCCCAAAAGCGGACCCCTTCCATCCACGACAAGGAGTGCACGAGACGATGACTACAGGGCTGAAGCAGTTCCGCCTGCAGAAGAAGCGAGTCCACCGGTGGCTGTGGAAACCACAGTTCTAAGAGATCTAATGGCGCTCGTACAGGACATGTCCACCCGGCTCGCCTCTCTAGAGAGCCAGAGAGAGAACCCCGCACCATCCCGGCCAAGAACTCCTCCTATGTGGGATTCGGACCCAAATCCGTGGGATTTCCCAGTAGACTCGCGGCGTGATCCCGAACGGATCCGGCCAGGTACAGCCATGAATCCGTTGGCTCCAGTTTACCGGCCCCGATTGAGCCAAGCACCGCCACCAACTCAGGCTCCCGTGATTCCGCCGGACCAACGCTTCCATCCACACGACATGTATCGGCTGAAGCCGACACAGATCCCCAGCATCATCCAGGGATGGAATCTACATTTCAGTGGGGAACCCAACACGATAACGGTAGAGGTTTTCATAAGTCGGGTGGAGTCACTGATTGAGCAGATGCTAGCAGGAGACCGCACAGCGCTCGCAGGGTACTTGCCTATGCTGCTTAGGGGAGCAGCCCTGGAGACATATTGGAGAATACATTCAGCTCCACCATCCATACGCTGGTCACGGCTGAAGGAGGTACTCCGCATGGAATACCCTACGGTCGACATGGACGAATTAGTCCTGGATAAGATGAATGCTAGATGGCAGCGTCCGGACGAGTCCTTCCATAAATATCGAGCCGATATCCTTCGGTTGAATGACCAGCTGTCAGAGCCATTGTCTTCTACCCAAATTCTGCGCCTGCTAAAGCGAAATCTGAGACCGGAGATTCGTCGGCATATCGTGAACTCCGATCCACAGAGTATGGAGGCCCTGCTGAGAAATGTGCGTCGCATAGAAGGGTTTGAGGAAGACCTACGGGACCGGCCATACTTACTAACCAGGACGGGTCCTCGACGAGGAATCGCGGAATTGGCCCCAGATTATACCACCCTAGATCTGGAGGATGATTTGGACCCAGACCAGCTTGCTGTAGCGGCAGTGGGAAGTCTTACGACCTGCTGGAATTGTCACCAAACCGGACACCGGTTTATTTCATGCCGCGCAGAACGTAAGGTTTTCTGCTACGGTTGCGGCAAGCCGGACACTTACTTCCCGGACTGTTCTGAATGTGCCGCACGAAAAAACGGCCAAAAGAGTACCCGACCACCTCAGCGGTACTCGAAACCCCAACAGTAGCTCCTCAATCAGTGGCTCACCCCAACCAACATGACGTTAACCCACCAGCCATGACCATTACGACTGCGGATGTTCACTCTCTTCCGGAGACCTCACCAACGACAATATTAAAACGACCATCGCAGTCACTGCCAGAAGAACCGCGGCAGCCTCAGGTACGCACGCTAAAACCTTATCATGTTAGACTGCAGGAATATCGGGTGGCTCGAGAGCGAATATTTGCTTCCGAAGTCGTCACTTCCCGTTCGTGCACGACAAAATGGTCAACCCGTCGTTGGCGGAATTTCCGCAAGAGAGTGCGCACCTGCCGTCGAACCTTACACTCTTGTAACATCTCGGAGGTTGCTGAGAATGAGATCAGACCTTATCATCCAATTAAAGTGTTGGGCGAGACCGTGTTTGCATTGATCGACACGGGTGCCAGTATCAGTTGTCTTGCCTCGAGCTTTGGCTCGAAAGTGCTCCAAGAATACCCGAACTTGATTAAATCCTGGCGCACTGAAATCAGTACAGCTGATGGCACCAAACACCCTATACGAGGTAAACTAACAACACCCGTGACGTTCAGGGGTCAGACGAAGGATATTACCTTCTACATTATCCCGTCTTTGACTCAGAACGTATACCTTGGTGTCGATTTCGTCCTTCGCTTTGGACTGGCCTCCGATTTATTCACCGATTTGTCTTTAAAAACCAGAAATGTCAACGAAATCACTTCTACTCCCGATAGGCATGACCTGACGCCTAACCAACGGCAACGCCTGGAAGCATCCATTGCTGCTTTCCCATCTTACGCTACCCAAGGCCTTGGCCGCACCACCCTAGTCTCACACGCCATCGACGTTGGCGATAGTAAACCGATTAAACAGAGACACTACGCCATCTCGCCAGCCATGGAGAAATTGGTGTATGCGGAATTAGATAGGATGCTCGAGTTGGGGGTCATAGAAGAGTCCCAAAGCGCCTGGTCATCACCGGTAACCTTGGTGGTGAAGCCAGGTAAAGTCCGCCTCTGTCTTGATGCCCGTAAGGTAAACGCGGTTACCATCAAGGACGCGTACCCTCTTCCACTCATCGATGGAATACTAGGGAGACTACCGAAAGCCAATTATATCACCAGTCTCGACCTAAAAGACGCCTTCTGGCAAATTCCACTCGATGAGGGGTCAAGGGACAAGACCGCCTTCACAGTGCCTGGACAACCATTATATCAGTTCGTCACAATGCCCTTTGGCCTGTGTAACGCGCCGCAAACGATGACTCGGTTGATGGACAAGGTCATCCCACCTCACCTGAAACACCAAGTGTTCGTGTACCTGGATGATCTGTTACTCATCACGGAAACGTTCGATCAACACCTCCTACTCCTACAAGAAGTAGCCCTGCACATCAGTAAGGCGGGACTCACCATCAACGTACAGAAAAGTAAGTTTGTCATGAAAGAAAACCGATACCTCGGACATGTCATAGGACATGGCACTATCAAAACGGATCCAGACGAAACTCATGCGATTGATGAGTTCCCCTTACCAAAAACTGTGAAGCAGCTACGACGTTTCCTTGGTGTGTGCGGTTGGTACCGAAGGTTTGTTCGGAATTATGCAACAGTCTCAGCGCCCCTGTCAGACATGTTGTGGAAGGGGAAGTTCGTTTGGACCGGAATCAGCCGAAAGGCATTTGAAGAGCTTAAACAAGCCCTCACATCAGCTCCTGTCTTGCACAGCCCCGACTTCACGAAGCCCTTTTCCATTCATTGTGACGCAAGTCAACATGGAGTAGGAGCCGTGCTGGTGCAATTGACCGACGAAGGAGAGGAAGCTCCCATCGCCTTCATGTCTAATAAGCTAAATTCGGCCCAAAGAAACTATACTGTTTCCGAGCAAGAATGTTTGGCAGCGGTAATGGCTGTGAAGAAGTTTCGAGCTTATATCGAGGGCCACCAATTCGAGATCATCACGGACCACGCGTCACTACAATGGTTGATGAACCAAGCAGATTTAAGTGGACGCCTAGCCAGATGGGCTCTTAAACTGCAAGGGTTTAAGTTCTCCATCAAACATCGGAAAGGAACCCAGAACATCGTACCCGGCACTCTCTCACGGATGTTTTCCCCAGAGGGAGCCGAATTAACAATAACTGACGAGGACCCTATCGAAATAGATTTGGACAGCCCACATTTCGAATCAGATAGCTACAAAGAGTTGAGGCAAACCATAGCGACCCAACAAACACAGCTGCCTGATTTGAAGGTAATAGACGGCTATGTGTATAGACGAAATGAATACGCCACTGGTGATCCATGGCAGGAAGAAGAGTCTTGGAAACTCTGGGTACCGGAGGAATTGACACAACATCTGATCTTCCGCGCACATGACCATCCTTTAAGTGCCCACGGAGGGTACGGTCGGACACTACGGCGACTCAAGAAATACTTCTTTTGGCCTAAAATGGCATCCCAGGTCAAAGACTACGTGAGCGCCTGTGAGACCTGTAAAGGCACCAAAGCGCCCAACCAGCCTCTTCGACCTCCTATGGGTCAACTCAACGTTCCAGAACGCGTGTTCCAGCGTCTATACATCGATCTACTCGGTCCATATCCTCGGTCTTCAATGGGACACATCGGAGCTATAGTCGTTCTAGATCAGCTCTCAAAATTCCCAATGGTGGAACCTATCCGTAAATTCACAACTCCATCGATCGTGAAATTCTTAGAAAACCGGGTATTCCATGTGTTCGGTGTTCCAGAGAGTGTGTACTCAGATAATAGAGTACAGTTCCGGTCTCGGCAGTTTAAGAGCCTACTTGAGCAGTATGGCGTTGAACACCAACTGACGCCCATATACTCTCCTCAGTCCAACGCATCAGAACGTTTGAACCGCACCCTATTGGCTGCGATCCGTTCCTACGTTCACCCATCTCAAAAGGATTGGGATCGTCGATTGTCCGCCATCACATGCGCCCTGCGATCCTCATATCATTCTGTCACCGGTGTCGCCCCTTACTTTGCCGCCTTTGGACAGCACATGATTTGCCATGGTAAATCATACCGACTGTTACGGCAATTAAAGTGTTTGGGAGACCCCGTCGTTGCGCTGGAGCCCCACGAACGTCTAGGAGACCTCCGCCAACAAATCGGACGGAAGATTAAGGCCGCAGGTAGTGCAAATGAAGCGCAGTACAATCTCCGGTCACGATCTGCTAATTTCAAAGAAGGAGATGAAGTTTTCCGGCGAAACTTCCGCCAAAGTGACGCCGCGGGGCATTACAACGCCAAGCTGGATAGGCGATTCCTGAAAAGCCGCATAAAGAAGGTAATGGGACCTAACCGTTACTTGATAACGGATCCATCGGGAAAAGAAGTGGGAATATACCACGCGAAGGACCTGCGTCGATAGATAATTAGTCACGTCTGTTTGTCCGTCCGCATATATTTTCAACAAACGCACAAGGGTTGTATATTTCCGGGCAAACATTAACATAAGTCAGTCCGTCCGTCTGTCAATTGTGTTTTTCTTTTATTGTCCGTCATCTCTAGTCCCGACGCCGAAGCCAACCCATGATGCACAGAAATATCCTTCAGCTCCTTTTTCGCAATCCGCATTGCCTCGGGATCACGAGAAAATTAGCTGCCCTGTAGTAATCTAGGAGCTATGGCTCTAAAAGCAGCGCTGACACAGGCACACAGCACCAACTCAATTCAACAAGGAGTAACCCTTCAGTCACCTTCCTCATCGCGACACTCGTTTTTTTTTTCTCTCGCATGAAAAATAATTAAAGGGAAAAATTTCTTTTGTACTTAACACCCGGGAAACAAAATTCTAAAACTGTTTTAATGTGTAGTGATTTTATTACAATATCTTTTGAACATAATTTAACTAATTGGGTGTAATGCGGTATGCAAATGCTTAGAACGAAACGGTTAACCCCTTAAATTATAGGAACGATAAAATCATTGTATCATTTAAACCCCACAAAATTTGTCAAATTTTACCCTTTCCAACCATAATATTAATTAAAAATTGTTTTGGTTGTGGGTAATTAACGCGTGCCTGTCCTATTCTTTCGATTTATTTCCGCCTTAATTATGCCTAATAATTATAAACATAAATTGCTTTCAATTGAAAACTTAATCGAATCTACAAAAAATAAACAATTTCGAATTTTAAAAATAACCGAAATGAGTGTGCATTATCACCACCGCATGTTCACACATAGATGGCACTTTTATTTCCATATGGTACGAGCGAGGTTATTGCGTTTGCCTCGAAGATGTTTTCAGGGAACAGTTTCCCATAAACCGCTCCGTAGATAAGACGGATTCGATACAGTGCCAACAAGTGATTTGTGTGCTCGTGGTGGTCCTTGGAGGAATATGGTTGGATGGTTGACGAGGGTGACGTGCTAAGAAAACGTGAGTAAATTCATATTATTTCTTTAAGGACTATATTTTTTCTTTGTTTTGGTGAATGAGTGAAAAGTTTAAGAAACCGTCGCCTATGCAAAAGGCGGCTATACCAATTGCTTTAAGTGGTAAAGATATGTTAGCACGAGCGAAAAACGGTACTGGGAAAACCGGTACTTATTGCATCCCCGTAATCGAGCAAATCGACCCATCTCGTTGACTGCAAGAAAATTCCTTTTCGAACTAAAAAGAAAAGGGACTTTTTGGTGGATTGTTATTGCTATGAAGTTCTGTGGAAAAATCTTTTGTTCATGTAAGCTTCAAGTCAGAGACAAAAACGCAATTTAGCAAAGACTCGAGGCAACAGTTGGATAATTGGAGTTGTGCGAGTGTATAGGACAGTTAATGGTAGTTTTGTGCGTGTCCAGAGATTGCTCGGGTCAGTTAATGAATCTACGCGTGCGAATCCGCCAGCGACACAAATTATGTTTCGTAAGCGATTCGAAGGGACGACGAAGACAGGAAAGTGTGCAACATAGAGCAAATGGAATCAGTGAAGACTTTGTGCATTTAGTATGGGTTTTACTACGTTGAAAGGGGAGTATCGCTATTCGTTAGTGGTTATTGGATTTATTAGAAACGCCAAGGTGATGCTCGTCGTAAGCCGCGACAATAAAGCGTGTATTACTGTTGTTTATCCCGATCTGCTACGCGATCTCGAACTGAATTAATGAAAACATTGGATCGAACTTCCTAAACGTGCTTAAAATAAATTTGAGCTTAACCGACAGTTTATCGGCTTTCTTTATATTGTTTCTTCATGAAATGTTAGTAATAGTATTTCCTGTGAAACTTTAGCCAGACTTAATTTGTGGAAAATAGACATTTATCAATCCACAATGGTTATTTCCGCTGAATCTTTTCGCAACTATGAACCGTTCTGAAAATCTTCTGGCTGAGGGAATTGCTGGGATGTGTTCTAAAACTGCTGTAGCGCCATTAGATAGGATAAAAATCTTACTTCAAGCACATTCCTCTCATTACGAACATTTAGGGGTGTTTAGTGGTCTCAGGCACATAATATTGAAGGAATCATTTTGGCATTGTATAAAGGCAATGGAGCACAGATGATTAGGATATTTCCGTACGCAGCCACGCAGTTCACATCCTTTGAAATGTACAAGAAGTACTTATCGCAGTTTGAACTACATTTAAAAGGTTGTAGTACACGCGGATAAATTTATAGTAGGAGCTTGTGCAGGACTGACGGCTGTTACATTGGCATATCCGCTAGATACAATTCGGGCTCGTTTAGCATTTCAAGTAATGGGAGAACACAAATACACTGAAATTTTGCAGCGTGCTTCGGAAATGTTCCGCAATGAAGGCGGAATACGTGCACTTTACAGAGGGTTTTTTTCCTACTTTAACAGGCATGGTCCCGAATGCCGGGCTGTCATTCTACTGTTTCGAGATGTTTAAATTTTTTTTTTTTTTTGCATGAAGTATTTGCCAAAGTACGCATGCAATAAATGCGAAAGGAATACTGGTGGCCTTGTATTACATATACCTGTAAAACTGGTATGTGGTGGCTTAGCTGGAGCTGGTGCGCGATCAATTTCATATCACTTGGATGTTACTAGAAGAAGAATGCAACTCGCAACGATGAGCCCAGATACAACAAAATTTGGGATGGGAATGATGCAAACATTAACGTTAATTTACCGTGAAAACGGTATCGTTCGAGGATTATATTGAGGAATGTCAATTAACTATTTAAGAGTAACACCCATGGTAGCTGTTTCATTTTCCACATACGAAATACTTAAACAAGCTCTAAAATTGGATACAGGGATGAAAATTTAATTTTATATTGGCCTAAAACATTTCAACCATTAAAAGTACATACATTTGAAGCAAAAAGTGCATCGTCTTAATGCGTTATTCTCTAAGTTGCAAATAAGCCAATCGATAATATTTTGCAATTCAACGCGACGTGTGGAATTGCTGGCTAAGAAAATCACGGGACTTGGTTATTGTTGTTACTATATCCATGCCAACATGGCGCAGGCGCATAGAAATCGTGTTCTCCATGAGCTTCGACAGGGGCTATGCAGAAATCTAGTCTGCTCTGATCTTTTTACACTTGGTATTGACGTATAGGCTGTGAATGTTGCTAGTAATTGCGATTTTTCACGTATGGCTGAGACTTACTCACATCGTATTGGCCGTTCAGGGCGTTTCGTACCTTCGGGTATTGCCATCAATCTAATCGCATATGAGGTTCGTTTCGATTTGCATCGCATTGAAAAGGAATTAGCCCTGAGATTAAACCAATTCCAAAGGTGGTCGATCCTTCGCTTACGTTGCCAACTCGTTACCAAGTTTACAAAGCGGTAACGGAAACGACATGAGCAATTCATCAATCAATGAAGAAGGGAACGTGAGCAAGTGGAAGAACGTGGGGAAGAACGATGTCTGTGAAATAGTTAAATGCTACGAGTGTGTTAGTCCGTGCGGGAATGCGCGAGTGCCTGATTTATGTGTGAATGTATTCGCGTTTTGGATTTATAGTACTTTATGAATGAACAAATTGTGAATGAAACGGCGTGAATGAAAATTTCGATTTTTAATACTTATGCGAGTCGAATGATAAATTATGAAAAGGATTGTAGGGGATTGATCACCAAAGTGTTTTAAGAGTATTGGGAGGAGAAAAGAAAATTAACATCATGAAAAGAGCTAAAAGTTGGTCGCGTTAGCTTTAATGAGGAATTGAGGAAGGAGTTAGATAAACCTGTAAATAGTGCAGAATAGTTTGGCCCAATATATGGGGCCTAGAATGATTTGGCAAAATGAACTCAGGCTCTGATTTCTAGAGTCCAAATAGTAATAAAATTGAATTTAATAGGGATAAAGAAAGAGCGCACTTGGATAAAATGGTGTAAATAATAGACGAGTGGGAGCAGGCGAGACCAAAATGTATGAAATAGGCAAATGCAAATGCACAGAATATTTTTTTTTTTTTTTTATGAACGTTTGCATGCAATCCAGTATGGATGAAAATAAGCTCATTTCGCGTCCATTACTTTATAGGTCTTTGTTCGATACTTCAAGTTCAATATGCGTTATTTCAGGTTTGTGGCAGAGACATCTTCTACCATCCTGTGGATGCACAGCGGAAAAAGAAGAAGAAAAAAAAAAAAAAAAAAATATTGCTACTTTTTCTACGACCGTGCCTGTAAAAATATGATAGCAACTGCCAATATCGCCATGAGCCATCAGCATTAGGTCCCGAAGTGGGGTGCAACAGGTGGTTGGAAGGCCGAGGTGAAGATCTTCATATTACGGAGCGGCACATGTTGATTGGGAAACGGCGGGACCGTACTCCCTGTTTCTGGGAAACCACACCGTTTGTATGCAAAAAGGCGCATTGTGTATTCAAACATAGTTCAACAAGGAGTGATAAATCAACTGGAAAGTTAGATCCAGAAGAATTAGTCAAATCACTCAATCCATATATTGACCAACGGATTGCATATAAACGCAATATTAAACATTAAAAGCCGTAGAAGAAGTAGCAGCGAGCATTACCACGTTCGAAGACCATACGGTTCTGATATTCAAGGAAGTCTATATGTATTTACACTTTGATAGCTGAATTTTTTAGATGATTTTATACACCCTTAAGAGTTATTCTATGTCTTAATACTCGTGTGTTAAAAATTTGATGTATGGACGCGATTCTTCACTACCAAAAATTTCAGGACTTGCTTACCTCCACATCGTCAGCGAGCGCTCGTCGTCGAGGGAAAGGTACTGTAAGTAACCTCTTAACATTTTTTAATTAAATACTTATTGAAATTTTTTAAACAAAAAAATATTTATCGAATTTTTTTAAAAAAAATATTTATTGAATTTTAATTAAATATTTATTGAGTTTAAAAAAAAAAAAATATATATATATATTTATTGAATATTTATTGAAATATTTTTTTTGAAAAATATTTATTGAATTTGTAAAAATAAGAAAAAAAAAAAAAGAAGAAGAATCGTCGTAAAAAATCTATGTAAGAATTTTTTTTTATACATAATGTATGTAGGGTGAAAGTGTGGCATCTACAAGAGCTAACCACAATAATTATAATACTACAGGAAATCAGAGAAAAAATGAATTTTCGTATAATGTTAATCTTCTTTTAATATCAATTTCCCTCTTTCAACGATTAAATGCTTTTCAATATGGTGTTGTAAATTGCTGTGCTGATTGCCATAGAAAAATCATACTGTTCCATTGCTTTAACGTTGTTCGAATAAAAACAAAAAAATGATGGATTAAATGGAAAATCGGTCTTTTCCTTCCGGTCTTTTCCAATCGGGTATAGGACCCGGTACGGTGGCAGGCTTCCACCCCAAAATATGAGCCAGCCACCGGGTACTTAAAAATTTTTTTGTTTCAGGAGACTTTATGGGTTGAGTGGCCCAAGCCAAGTGCCCTTTTATGGCATAAAGTTATGCAATTCAATTGTATAATTCTATGACATAAATTGGTCACCGGGGTACTCCCCTTCTGATGGGAAAGTTCATATGATTCAAGTTATATGAGTTTTCCACTCAGAAGAGGAATACCTGGCCACTTCAACAGTTTAACATTGGATTTATTCCGGTTGGGTGGGCATGAAGGGGCTCCACCACCACCCGGTTGCCCCTCTTTCATTTGTGGGCCCTGAATTTACTTGGGTAAAGACGAGGTTACCCCAAGTTCGCCTTTCTTCTCAGGTTTCTCTTGTTCTCGCAACAAGTCGTAATTCCTTCGTGGAGGTTATCTACAGATTTGCGACTTCGGTCGTCCTCTCGAACTCTGCAAGCAATTCGTGAATGCGAAATGTTTTGTAGTGAGTCCTCGTGCCGGGGAAACGAACCCGCCCCACGACACCGCAATGCTAGCCTGCCAGCGCATTCACGCGTCTCCGGACGAGGGCATTCTCGGCAGGAATCAACACCTTCCTCTGCCGAGGCAGCAGAACATCGCTGCAGTCCTTCACGGACATTTATGGAACTCAATATTCACTACATCAACTATGAGCATCATCATGATTGTTTGCAGTACTTCTATGCCCAATTGAAAACCCCGGTACGGCGAGACTCCAGTGTACTCGTGGTCGAATGTACTCGCTGAAACGTAAAGGAAGTGCCAAAAGATTCGGCGTGAGGCCCAACAGGCACGGAACGGTGACGAGGAATGCAACCGGGTAGCAGCATATAAGTTGGCCAGGAAATATCTTTGCAAATTAATTAACAAGAGGAAGGCGGTCGCTGGTGGCTTGGGCTAAAGTAAGTTATGTGGAAGCTTGGCGCCCTATGTACGCCTTGCATACGCGAAGCGAAAAAAATGGACGAGATAGTGAGGGCCCTCTTCCCCACCTATCCCGTCCATGTTGACGCTGCCCACGGTGAAAAAGCAATCAAGTGCTCATTCTTCACAGCCGCAACTATCATTGAAGCAAGGAAGGCTTCAAGCCTAGATGATGTTCCAACTGAAGTGTTGCAGCTTGCCTAACACCATGGTAATAACTTGTTGCTCAGCACATTCAACACTTGCGTACGGGACGGGATTCCCGCAGAACAATGGAAGGTGATGAGGCTCGTTCTTATCAGAAAGGGGATGTGAAATTCCAGGTTGCCGTGTGCATGCAACCCGTTATGCATTAGACATTGCTGGGAAAGTGCTGGAAAAACTCATCAAGAGAAGACACACTGACTTGATTCATGCTGCTGGGGTCTGTTTTCTCAGCAGTACGACTTTAGAGCAGCACGCTCCACCATTGATGCGATTGCAAAAATGGTGAGTGCGGTCCAAAAAGGCATATAGCCACATCAAGCGGCGGATCGTTTTCTTGATGACACTCGACGTTAGAAATGCCTTCAACTCCGCTAAATGGGTGGCTGGAAAACTCTTTTCAAGATCCAGAATATTAGATGCGGCTTCTGAGGGACTACCTGAAGGATCGTTAAACAAGCGCAACTTAGGTTAGCTATGCTAACGCGCTGAATGAGAGATTGGATGACTGCTCATGGGTCGAGTCTAACATTGGAGAAAACCGAGGTGGTCATCTTGAGAAAAAAAGAGTTCCTAGAGTAAGGATGATCAGTATTGCCTGCACATTCGGTCGTCTAAATGCTTTGCTTGATGTCACCTGTGAATTATACCAATGTCTACAAATTACAACCAGCACGAGAATTATTATTTTTAATTTTGTTTTTCTATTCAACATCTTTCTGTATTTAATTTACTATCATTTATTACTTTAACTAATCTATTTCCATGCAATATCTTCTTCTTCTTAGCACTACAGCCCTTCTCGGGACTTCACTTCCTGCAAACAGTGCCTTCAACTGTCTCGGTCCATTGACCGCGTCCTCCGATTTCGAAATCCGAGGAGCGATGAAATGTCTTCGTCGACCGAGTCAGACCAGCGTTTCCTTGGTTTTCCCACTAGCCTCCAGCCTTCAGTGCTCCCAACGAATACCTTCTTGGGTATCCATTGTTCATCCATACGATTCATGTGTCCAGCCCAATGCAACTTCCACAGTCTTACAATCGTTCAGACCTCCAGTTCGTCAAAAATTTGATACAGCTCATGGTTGTATTGAATTTACCATTGGTCCCCGTCTAGCTTCGCTCCGATTATTTGCCTCAGGACCTGTCGCTCAAAGGCGTTCAATATATTTGCGGATCCTTAGGTTAGGGTCCATGTTTCGCGTCTGTAGCATAACACAGGTCTTATCACAAATTTGTATACTTGGAGCTTTGTTTTCCTGTGTATGCAGCTGATCTTCAAGACCGTCAATACTGAATAAAATATTTTATTTGCGAGCTGTATTCTTCTGCGTATTTATGTCTCTCACCTATACCATGCATTATAGTTTTTTTTAATTCCTTCTATTCATTTTTCTTGGATTACAGTTCCGCGTAGGGCAGTGATACGACCATTTACCCCGTAAGCTGAAGTTCGCTGGTTCTAGTCTCGTTGGTGACAACCAGATTTGTTTCGGGTGATTTTTCGGACAGACTATAAGCCTGTTCAATTATAATACCGTATCTTTGTGGACAACACACAGCCAAAGCATGGTACTTACCATATCACCTTCCCTAGTGTCGATACATGCGTTCAAGATAATAACATTCTCTAACTATCTCTGAGCGAAGGCCAAAAAGGGGCTATAGGGCTAAAGCTAAATAGTTCCTTTTAATTTGCAGCGCAAAATCAGAAATTGTTGCATTTAATTACCATTTAAAAACCATGCTAAGACTAATTGAATTAGTTTTGTATTTGAATTCTGGTCGTGGCTATATGAGTTAAATGTGGACTCTGGCTAAATGGAGGATAATAGTGAAAAGGTAATTTTTCATGGGCGAAGGGGATAAGCATGCGCTCTGGTCATATAGAGATATTAGATCCCCTCCTCTAAAAAATTGACGTGGCTCTCTATTTAAGGCTTTTGATTCGAGTCCTGGCAGCGTCACGGTCATAACTTTATTTTAATTTTCTTTATGAAAATCCGTCGGGCATTGTTTCGTTTTGTGAGCAGACACGTTTTGACTCCTTTGAGTCATCTTCAGTGTCTAGAAGATGTCTTGAAGGGAATGACTTAGTATAGTCATGGGATGGGTTAAGCAGGTAGTACTAAATTAGGTCAGGTACTAAATCAAGTCAGGTAGGGGGATATTACGTTTTTATTTCTTGGATTATTGTATGTCAGTCTGTTCTGTTTCATCTCGTTTTCATTTTCATCGGAGAGTGTGGTCTAGTACTGGGAAAATTGCGTTGGAATTTGTAATCAGCTGTTCGTTGATAATGTTACAGTCTTTTTTTCTATGCTTATATATTTCAAACTTTCTAGAATGTCAAGTCTCGGCCTTTTGCTTTGTTTGTGTAGCATTGTCAAAGAGTTCATCATAGCGTCAGGTTCGTGTGCGTGATTTTGTACGTGCGTCGCAGAGTTGGGGTCTGCCTTATTGTATAAGAAAGATTGTAGCTGCTCTTAGTATTTTGTCGTTAGTTTCGGTGTTGCCCTTCCTATGTATACCATGTCGCAGTCCTTGCATGTCAGTTTGTATATGCGACTGTTCTCGTATATTGACGTGTCATTCAATTTTGATTTCAGTTTATTTCTAATTTTGTTGTTAGTTTTCAATGCAGTCTGCAGTTTGTATTTCCTAGGAAGTTTGATGATTTGTACGTCTCTTTGCCTACGTATATTAACGAAATTCACTGTTGGTCGTTTTTATGAGTTTTAGTCAGTTAGTGTTCCTGTTTTTGTTTGTACTGTATAACAAATTTGTCAATGTCACGTTGCTTGTATCCGTTGTTACTGCCTGTAATGTATATGTTGTTTAGTTCGTTGGACTATATAGTAGGAATCATTGGCATGGAGTGGAGTCTCTGCACCATTGATTATAATTTTAATGTAGCCGGTTTTTCTTGCAGACTACTGGTGTTAAGGATAATATATTCTGTGAGATATCATTGAACTTTAACATCGGTACCTTTGCAAAGGAATCAGCTGGGCCAAAATAGTGGTTGTGACGGGCATCTCCACATGTTTGGAATTGGCAAGGAAAGCGGAAAGAGCGAGAGTCAGCTGGGAAAAATAGAGAAAAAATAAAACGGGATATGTCGGCAGTGAGGATCGCGGTGGATTGGGTGTGAAAAAAAGGATTGCAAAAAAAGGAGAGTCGAATAGTTAGATGAAAGACGGTTAGATAGCGAGATGATGAGTGGGTCGAGGACAGGATGGCAATTTCGGAGGTGTAAGAAAAATTAAAATTTCGGAGTATAGCAGAAAATATCCAAATTTTGGAGGTGCAAAAATCTTGAAATATTGGAGTCTGAAAAATATAAATTTTGGAGTGTAAAAGAAACGATTAGGAAGGAAGGATTTTTGCGAAATTAAACTCACACATTGGCTCGAAGGTGTGCATAAACTCAAAAGGATTTGGTGATGAGCTGTTGAAAAGAAAATCGAAGGCTTTCGGATAACGTTTGAGGCATACTTGTTGAAGTAAATAGTTAAATTTAACAAACCATAAAAAGTAAATAAAATGAATATATGATATAAGCCATTGTTAACTCCGTAAGCGGCAAAACTTTAAAACAGGAAAGTGTGGAAGTGGAAAAACTTCATTTATTTTTTGAATTTCAGTTAATTTTTTTTCAGTGGATTTTTCCCTATTGCATTTGATCTAGTTTTGTTACAAAAAAAAGAGAGTGTGGGTTCAGAATAATATTAAAATATTTGGTTAATTAATTTTTAGGTAATTGTGGTTTTTAGTTTTTGTCTAAATAAATTTCTCAATACACATTAACGTAAAATGTTCTTTCATTTCGTAAAGTAACCCCCTCCTCTCCCTTATTTCCTCTTCGCGATGTGTTATTCAATAGAGGATAGGAAAGCACAGACAGAGGGTGTCCCCCGAAGACCCGCGACATAACTGAGCGCTAGCTGGCCTCAGTATGCCACGCCGGGTTAAACACCCCTCTGCCAGAAATTAATGTCTGCAAATGCGGTGACTTCCGTGGTTGAAACAAGACATACTAATCGATTCAAAGCCAGCTGTGAAATACCTGGGGCTACTGATAGACTCAAAGATGAGTTTCACTGAGCAAATCCGGGCAACGACTGAAAAGGTGCTTGGGGCATATTGGCTCTGAGTCGACTTATGACCAACGTAGGGGGGAGAGACACCTCTTGATAAGTGCTGTAGGGTCAATGCAGCTGTAAGGAGCAGAAATATGAGGCGACGCTCTCAGTAAGCAAGTGCACCGAAAATGATTGCCACAGATACAGAGGAGCATTGAGGATTGCATCTTCATGTGCAAAAGTCTTTGATTCAGAGGTTAGAGTTATTGCAGGCGTGATACCGGTTCCCCTCCTTGCTAAAGAGCGCCGCATTATTTACCTGCGTCAAAGTGAGGAGGAAAAGGAGACGGTTGCCCGCGAGGAGAGACAGCGCTCACTCAACGATTGACAGCAGTCTCGGGTGAATTGCTCAAAGGGAAGGTGAACTGCTTGCCTCATATCGGATCTGGGGAAATGAAGGGATGGTGAGATTGACTTCTATTTGACTCAGCTTTTGAGCAGGCATGTGTGTTTTCAGTCTTACCTGCACAAGATTGGTAAGTCACGGTCCCCTCATTGTTGATTTAGCCCAGAAGGGAAAGACGATGCCTGCCACACGTCTTTTGTGTGCAAAAATGGCACAGGCTATGACGAGACCTCTACAGGGAGATGGGAGAGTTCACCACGGATAGTGTAGTTGCAATAACGCTCGGATCGGTTGAAAAATGGAACCACGTGGCACATTATGTTCAGGCAGTCCTAAAAGCTAAAACTGACTGACGGTCGTCATGGTCACAATTTTATTTCCATTTTTTTTTCTTGAAAAGCCGTCGGCTCTTGCCTTGTTGTGTGATCGGTTGACAAATGGAACCATGTGGCGCATTATGTTTGAGTAATCCTATAAGATAAAAGGAACTCACAGCAGCCCGGAACGTCGAGGTTAGGGGACCGCTTGTCTGGCAATTCTAGATTTCCAACGATTCTACGAATGACAATATCAACGCAGTGCGCTGTTCTCATTTCACTTAAATTTGATCCTTTTTCTACACTACCCGTAATTTTATAAACGAGACTTCACACGCCTAATTTCAAGTAATATCCTCGACTCCTTTTTTAGGGTTTTGTAAAATAATTTTACAAAACCCTTCTAAAATCGCGGCCTGTCTGTCCGTCTGTCTGTCTGTCCGTCCATCCGTCCGTCCGTCCGTCCGTGTGTCACAGCAGTTTTTCTCGGAAACTACTTAAGCTAGAAACATCAAATTTTGTATGTAGGTGTAAAGTGGTGCTCTCTTCAAAGTTCAACTACAAAAATTTTTTATAAGCTATTTAAGGGGGTCTCCCCATATAGGGGAGTGACCCCCCGAAAAAAAAATTTCATTGAAGGTAGCCGATATGGGTATCAAATGAAAGGTCTTGATGAGAACTTTTCAAAACAGGTCTTAGTTTGGCAAAGTTTGCTTCAAGGGGTGCACAGGGAGGGGAAATACACGAAAAATTTGTGCCCCCCCCCCCCCTCGCGCCTGGACACCTGTGATCCGAAAAATCTGAAAAAAATTAAGAATGTTGGCCTTGATGAGTACAACAACAACAAGTGGCAATTTACTCAACTTTGTTAGTAATAGTATAATTTATCGATTTTATGTTTTCTTGAATAAAATCTTAACGATACCCTGAATTCAATGAAATTCAGTAAACAGATAACTATTTATAAGATTGATCTATCCTGAAAGTTTCATAAAGATTGAATCATATCGAGCGAAGTTATAGCAGTTTAAATTTTCCTGTATTACTATGGAACAATATGCGCTGCATTTATTACTATGGCAACATATGGCTATAGAACAACATGCGCTTTTTACCGACTCAGACACTACAGTTTTGCTAGGATTTGCATGAAAATTTCAGGAATGATAGGTCTCATGAATATCTTTGAGATTCGGTTCAGGTAGTGGTATTAGTAATCGCCAAGCAAAATAGTGGCTGTTTTAAATGCGAAGATTGAATAATTTTGAGTTATTTTTTCCCAACTTCAACATTTAAGTTGCATGCTTTAAACACTTGATTCATTTTAATGAATGACTGAAGATGAGTACCTGCAATTAATACTCATAAGTGAAACAAGTCAAGGAGGCGGGAGAGAGCTCCTAGCAAATGGGTTTTGTAACCACTCTAGGATTCGAAAATATTGGCCATTAATCGATGATAACAGTACAGGGGAGTGGCTCCTGAAAAAAAAATCATCAAACGTAGCCGATATGAGTATGAAATGAAAGTTTTCATGGGAGCTTTTCAAAACAGTTCTTAAACTGTCACTTTCTGCTTCAGGGGGGAAATACATGAAAAATGTGTTTCTTCCCTCGCGAATGGACATCTGAAATAATTATGAAGGGAGATATTTATGAGTATAACAATAACAAAAACCTCAGAAGTCGAAATTCGTTCAACTTTGTTAATAATAGTATGATCTTCAAATTTCATATTTTCTCCAATAAAATTGTCATTGACATGTTTCTTGGTTTCATTCGATCTGGTGACTGCATTTTGTAAATTGAATACAAAACCCTTCTGACATGAGCGTAGGTCTGTTTACCCAACTTGTTATTCTCTGACGACAGACACTTCATTTGGAAATATTAACTGGAAAAAGGGAACCGCCCATTCACTTCAACTATTTTTATATCTCGTGAAACAAAGGGGTTGTCCGCTATGCAGTAGGAACGATGACCACTCATCTGTCGTCGTTTGAAATTAAATTGGCCATGTTTTTTAGTTGCTTTTTATATTTCTGCCTTTTTCAGGTTTAATATAGACACAAACTGCAATATTCGACACGTCTTAGCTGAACGTGATCGCCTCTCGATTATCTATTTCGACCTGTCTAAAGTGTTGTTCTTACCTTTGAATGTTTTCTATTGCTTTGTTTCTCTCGGGTTTAACTTTTAATGCTTAGTATTAGTCTATAGAGTGAAAATTACCAATCGGCTACAAAATTATGGTTAAGAGCGCGAGACCTCCGCCTATGACTAGTGGAATGCTCAATGATGTTGTTTGATTGTGGTGATCGTCATAAGCATAGTATACTCAACTAGTACCCACACCTTTCATTTACCCTGTGTTGCACACTTTTTGAATTTTCCCAGGGGCACGTCAGCTGATTCGGGGCATGACAGCTGATCCCATGTTTAGCGCACTCAAGAAACAAAGCAAAATGCAAATAAAATTTCCGACGTACGTGTTCTTTTACGCATTTCAGAACATCGGTGTGCTGCCACATCCTAATAAAAAACTAAAAGATTGCATGGAACGAATTAGTTTTTCTGCAAAATTATTGATTTTTGAGATATGGTAATCCTGAAATCTCTCATCGAAGTACATGTTTATATTCGCGCCAATCCTCGCGTCAGCATTTACCTACCTACCTGCTACCGAAGATTTATGGCTCGCTGTTCGGCTTGTGTCCGGATTTTTCCGGAAGGTTGATCGAGTGTGGTTACTAGTTGAGTATAATATGGTCATAAGTGATCTAACTCTCTAGTTCGCGCTAAACTCCTTTGGGTATTTACTCCTCGTTTGTTTCTTTAGGTGTGTAACTGGTCCACAAATCTCACAATAAAAAATCCAAAGTGGAACCGTGTCAAACAAAATTGCGGTCAGGTGCCAAAATTGGTAAAAACCTTGATATTTAAATATAATGTGCTTTGGTTTAATGTTATTGTTATCTTGTCGTCTTAACCAAATGGCGGAGGTTCAAATAAGCAATGTTTTCAGATTTTTATTGCTCTTTGATGAAACTTGACATCTTGGGTTATTGAATCTAATTCTTTTATCGTGCAAAAATGATGAAAAGTAAAAAATTTAGAACTTAATATTTTCAACTGCTATTTTCAATAAAAATCAATAATCTCCCATCCAGAGTAGAATTCTGATTTGACTGAGATTTGGCACAGTAGTTGATGGAACTCGAAGACAGCTATCTCTAAAAAAAATCCAAAATGAAACACTGAAATTCCAAAAGTTGGCGCCAAATTTCAGAAAGCAAACGAGTTTCTTTATTTTAGTGGCAACTAAAGTGCTGTATATATTTCCATGGAAATGGTTTACATTGGAAGTGCAATATTTATGCACCAGAAATTTTTTCCTTGAAAAGCCTGGCTTTGTTAAATCAGTTGATGCGTTTCAACTCCGAGTCATCTTCGATGGCTTTTCAAGGAAAAAGAGAATTGGCCTGCGGGGGTTAAATAAATAAAATTTTTCTTAAGCAGTTTTTAAATTTCAAAGCGGTGGCCACTTAATTTATTATTATTTGCTTTTTAAATTAAGGGAGCCTATGAGAAATTTGCCTTTTGGCTGGTCGTTCCAAAGGGGATTTTGTTCATCCGTATTCGATAATTTCGCGATTGTCGTTACTGCGAGTGATAATGGTTTGTTGAATGTAAAAGTTATTGGGTCCGGCATGGGAGACTGCGTTGATTTCGTAGCCATTTATTTTGGCATATTTTCTGGATCCTCTTGGCTTTCCCTACACTCGATTACTTATTTCAACGATTTCCGCACAAACAACAATCTCTGCTTGAATAGATTTCAGCTTCATGTTTGTTTGCAGATCTACAGAGGTGGCCAAAAGTGATCGGACAATACAAGAAACAAGCAATAAAATACTTTTACGAGCATAAGCTTTGAAATGAAATAAAAATTTTTCCCTGATATAAAAGTTACTTGTATTCTCAATTAATTGCACAAAAAAATAAAACAGAAATAAAAAGATTTTCACAAGAAAATTTACAACTAATTCAAATTCACATTGCATCAAGTGGACAAAAGTAATCGGACATTTTGAAAAGTGTGAAATTAGTCATTGAAGTTTGGAGCAATTCTTTTCTTTTCATTTCCGAGTTTAAAAGGGAATTCCCCTAATTATATGTTGATATGTGTTTTTCTGATATCAGTCATTTACTTGTCAGTTTTAAGTGAAGAAAGTTAAACATGGCTAAGAATCGCAAAGAAACCTGTATACATGAAAGAAAAGTTATAATAAAGGTGTATAAAGAGAATAAATCCTTTTCTGAAATATCAAAAATAATTGGAAGAAGTCGTTCGACAGTTTTCGATATCGTGAAACGGTTCAGAAAAAATAATCAGGTGGAAAACGAAATTAGGAGTGGTCGACCATGTAAACTAACAGAGACAGACGCACGAAAAATCTTAAGAATTGTTAAAAAGAATCCGACTACAACGTCCAGAAGTATTAGGGATCAATTAGCAGATGTAAATGGTACCAATGTTAGTGCCCGGACTATTCGTAGAGCTCTCAGCCGTGCTGGTTATCAAGCGAGAGTACCTCGAAAGAAGCCACTAATTAGCAAAGTTAATAAGAAGAAAAGATTATGTTTTGCAAAAGAATTTAAAAGCTCGACTTTTGGACTCGTATAATATTCTCTGATGAGAGTAAGTTTAATATCTACCACTCCGACGGCAGGTTGTTGGTGTGGAGAACTCAAAATAGTGAGCTTCATCCCAAAAACATTCAACATACAGTAAAACACGGAGGTGGCTGTGTAATGGTCTGGGGTTGCATGGCTGCCAACGGTGTAGGAGAACTTGTTTTCATTGACAGACCTATGGACAAACTAGGTTACTTGTCGATTTTGAAAGAAAATTTGAAAAAAAGTGCACAAAAATTGGGTCTTGATGGTAATTATTTGTTCCAGCAAGATAATGACCCAAAGCATACAGCTCATGATGTTCGTATGTGGCTCCTTTTCAACACTCCTGGTCAATTAAAAACACCACCGCAATCCCCAGACCTAAATCCCATCGAACATCTTTGGGATCATCTGGATAAAAAAATAAGGAACCATCACATTACTAATAAAAGTCAACTGAAGACGGTGTTATTAGAAGAATGGGACAACATTACTCCGGACGTCACCCGTAAGTTGGTACAGTCTATGCCCAATAGGTTAACAGAAGTTATAAAACAAAAACGATACACAACTAGATATTAAAAGCCTATGTTCTAATGGAATCATCAGAAAGAAAAGTATTACAATTGAATGTCCGATTACTTTTGTCCACTTGATGCAATGTGAATTTGAATTAGTTGTCAATTTTCTTGTGAAAATCTTTTTATTTCTGTTTTATTTTTTTTGTGCAATTAATTGAGAATACAAGTAACTTTTATATAAGGGAAAAATTTTTATTTCATTTCAAAGCTTATGCTCGTAAAAGTATTTTATTGCTTGTTTCTTGTATTGTCCGATCACTTTTGGCCACCTCTGTATTTAATACAGAAGCAAAGTTCGCCACTTCGATAACTTTGCAGTTGCTGAGTAATGAGGACCTGACAGCCAGCTCGCTCACTGCCTTCCGCAGCCAGTACTGGGGATCCGACACCCTGCACCGTACGTTTAATCACCTTTCCTCAAATATGTTTAGCTTTTTATCTGAATTCTTTTCCATGGCACAAAGCTTACCACCAAGATATATGGATTTTGATGCCGTAATATAAACAGCACCCTTAAGCTTCTTAATTATAATGTACATTAACATTAGATCCTTGTCTTCACGAAATTTCATAGAAATTGGATCATAATCAAGTGAGATATAGCTGTTTTGATTGCATGGAACTGTAACAATAAAATTAACAACACTTGTTGTTGGTTGATATACACTTCAAAACGACCTAAAAACTACTTTTTTTCATGAAAATTTCAAGGGAAGTAATCTAAGCTGACAAAAAAGCAGTTATTTGTTTATATAGTATGTGGTAGGATTTTTTTCGCTATAGCGCTACAGCCCCTTTCGGGCCTTCACTTAGAGATACTTAGAGTATCTCATTATCCTGATGGAATGTCTAGGCACTCAAAAATGTGATATGGTCAGTACTATGCTTTGGCCCTATGTCCGTCCACCCAGCTGCGATATGTTCTGAAGGATCCATAACTCAATTTACCAAATTGTGCTAGGAGGTTCTTAAAGCTAGGATAGTTACAAAGCATTTCTGATCTAGATAGGTGGACTCTCCTACCTATTTTTTACATTAATCCATGAGTATGGTTGCAGCTCTAGCATGCTTGTCTGTATATATCAATTAACGTAGAAAATCTTTGGTACGTGGCCTTACAGGAAATATTTTATTTGAAGTTTGGCCTACTTCGTGAAAAGGATGGCTATCCCTTACCTAAACTATTATAAATTTGATAACAGTGACTTCCATAGTTCTGGAACAAGTAGAACACAATACGAATAGATATTTTGTGAAGACATCATTTGAAAAAGTTTTTTTAATAACCCCTAAAGAAGATAAAAACTGTAAACGATCGCGAATTAAATCATCTTGAAACAATTTATGACACCATAAATAATGAAAAAAAAAAAACAAAGCAAATTATTGTTTTTTTATCCTTCCTCGGTCTATGCAATAAATATCCTTTGCTCGTACTTATATCTACATGCATGCATGATTTAGTCTCCTGTATTTGCTTGAAACAATATTCCACTACCCCATCTTTCTCTGTGAAAGCTAATTTCATCTAGATAGCAAAATATAATGTATGAAATGTTTTTTATTTCGTTATTTCGTTCAATTCCCTTTTGTTGCTCGTTTTCTGCACTTTGCAATAGATTTTATGTGTTTTTAAGTGCATTGTGTGGGTCCACGAGTATACGTCGTTCCAAATTTTTAAGAAAGTTTTTATATCACTAATGGCAGAAAATTTTACAATTTTGTACGTACTTGATATTGTGTGCTGCATAATTAAACGATGGTATAAGCCATTTAGTTGATTAATTATTCTGTCAAGAGTTATTTTTATGGGTTTCATTCGGTAAACGAACTGAATATGGATTTAATGTGAAATTAAATTTTGAATGAAAATATTGACATTTGAAGGAATATGTTCGAAAAGATTTTCAATAAGAAACAACCGTATTTATTTTTTTATCCATATGCACATTTCGACATTTCATTGCAATGAAGAAGACCGCATTTCTTCAGTGCAATGAATTTTTGTCTGACTTAGCCTACGTTATATATTCTTCGCGTTTAAGTTATATGTTTGACTATAGAATAAAAAAAAATTAAATCTAAAAGCTTAGATTTGTTATTCCCTAAATCATAATTTAGTTTCAAATCTTCCGGCATTCTTCTTATTTCTATGCTTTCAATCGTATTAAGTTTTTCCCATGCTCTTGCTTCCTTAATTACCTCCACATTGTGGAGCGTTATCTTGTGGCCCTCTTGAATCATATACAATATTTGGAATAAAAAAATATATATTGTAAATGTTGAATATAAATTGCAAATAAATTACAAAATGTTGATTGAAGATTAATAATAATTCGCCATTCTCAATTAGCGCCTTCGCTTTCCTCAAGACTGAAGCCAACAGACTATTACCAAATAGGGGCTACGCAGCGCAAGGCTAGAATACGTGCAATAATACGAGTACGAATATTGTTGTTGTTTGTAACCTATATTGCGTTGCTCGTTTTGCTCTAGTTCCTTTGCTTTCACCGACATAATAAAACTTGTCACTCCACAAAATACTTTCGTGATTGAATCTATCTTTCCATTGGGTGTAAACTAGAATTCTTCTACCCTGCTTATTTTGTATACGGCTATCGCTACCAATGAGTTTTGCAGCTTCCCTGTGAGCTAAAATGACTGAAATGCATAGCAGCAGGTCAGCAGGTAAAATAGTAGTTCCAGTAATAGAGGCGTGTTCTTCTTTTTACGTTGATTGAATATCGCATTTACCTGAAAAAAAGGGCTGGAAATTGTCCTAAATATACCATTTCTCTGGTTGCAGTTTTAGGTTGTTTATCCCCAGTCTGACAAAGTTTTTTCGTAGTTTATCAATGTGATCTCCCAAGTTTTTCCCATAAACCACTATGTCATCAAGGGACACAAAACAATCAAAACTTTGTAAACCTATTAGTATGTAGTTCATTAGTCTCTGAAAAGTGGCTGGTGTCCCTCCAAACTAGAAGGCATCCGCTTAAATCCATAGTGTTCAAAACCGGTGCTAAATGCAATTTTTGACCAATTTTTGGGTGCACCAGGACTTGGTGATATCCCCTGGCAAAATCTAACGTGCTAAAATACCGCGAATGCCCCAACTGGTCTAAAATATCCTCTATGCGGGGTAATGGAAAAGTGTCTCCTATAGTTTTCTCGTTCAGTTTCCTGAAGTCAACGACCAATCTCCATTTCTCTGCTCCATCGGCTTCAGCCTTTTGGAGCACAACCAAGAGGGGGGGGTGGGGGGGTTTTGAAGGGCTCTTGCTCAGCTGGACAATGCCGCTGCCCAACATTCCCTTGAGCTGTTCGTTAATAATGTCCTTCTGTGGCTGGTTCAATTGGTACATTTTCTGATTTATGGGTGGTCGGTCCGTCACCAATGGAATCTCATTTATTACCCCTCCGTGCAGCTCAACGTATCTCCCGGCAAGAAAAAGAGTAGATATGTAGATATGTTCATAAAGCGTGAGCTCCTGTTTCAACAATGCATTGCCCGTAGTATCAGCCGGGGGAAGCTGATGCACTGATTTAGTTTATATGTCCCCCAACCGATCATTTGCTAACTCCTGAGTTCCTCCCCCAGCTAATACTACACCCCTTCCCGTTTCACGAGGGGACAGGATTTGATAGGGTTCTACCTCCTTGCTTGTATCCTCCAGAATATCAATCAAATACTCATCCAACTTCTCAAGTTCCAAGACAATCTCTTTAAGTGCAACTGCCGCTTCTCTCGAGGTCATTAACCCTAATATAGGGCGGACTGGATCTAGAAGAACATTGGCTAGAAACACGCCATCCGCTTTTGATTTTGCGGTACAAATCATCTCCTGATCCAACCGAATCGGAACCTCCACCAGATGTTGTGTCCGTGGCAACAATGTGATAACTTCCTTGAAACTGACTCGGTATGTTCCATTTGAACCACTTTGGCTGCTAGTGTGCCCCTCGGCAGAACTACAATTCACATCCTCAGCTCGGTCTGATAAGCATGCCGCGGTTTGCGTAACCCTTGTGGATAACGCGTATGCGCTATTCGGCACCTCAACCGAAGACTGATGCAAATCTACTGTTCCTTCCTGGCACTCTAGTGACTGAACAGGACCTTTTATATAACAATTTTTTGCTAGAAAGTCATTTCCAAGAAGAACATTATTCAACGGCCCCTGAGTTGCGTCTACTACATGGGAAGTACAAGGAAGCTTCGTGGGGAGCTCGAAATCGCCTTGCGTAGAACCAAGGGTTTCTCTTTCCCCAAAAGGGCTTGACAAAGTAAGCTTACGACTATTATCTATTGGACATGTATCGCGTATTGCTGATTTGCTAATTATGCTAACCTCTGCACCTGTATCTATAGTGAATTTCGTTTTCTCCTATTTTCCAATACCCGAAGACAATGAAGCGGTCATGAGGTTTGATTCTGTGTAACTGTTATCTCCTGTGTTTAGCCCGCCAATGACTTTCTGCGATACCCTAGATTCACCTTCCAACTGAGATATTGGCTTCCTGGTTGCACCTGGTAGCCAAGCCGGGGATTTTTGACTCGACTGTGCTTCGTTTCTCTGCTGCTTGGCTTCCCATCTTTTCTTTTGGAAACACATATCCACACAATGACCCCTTCGGCCACAGAAATCAAATCATACCTGGATACTAAAAACGCTTGGACCCTCGTTAGCAACTGGCGTTGCCGAAGCTGACCTCGCCTTACAATCCCTCTGATCGTGACCATACTCCTTACATGGTGGACAATAAGGAGTATTCTTGCAACTGTAGCAGTCTGCATAAGTGTGGCCTCACTTGTGACAAAAGTTACACGTGATTTCTCGACTCTGTAAATTTAGATGGCTTCAAGCCCGAGCTTGGATCCACCGCCATTATTACCTGTGGCTAGAAAGAAACGGCGCACGGATTATGTGTGTAACTAATTTGTTGAGGCGTAAATGCATACTGACTAGGCAACCAAGTACTGAAAGTGGGTTGTACGTGTGATATCTGTGGGTACATCTGCGCCGGATTGCCCTGAAGGAGAATAAACCCTTGTTGCAATTTTTATAAATTTAAACCTTTAGTGACCAGATCCTCAAAGGTAGACGTTTCCTGCATCAACAAATACTGACAAAGGTGGGGATTGCTGACCCCACCCTTAAAGGCATTCTAAGCGAAATACTCCAGCTGTGCGTTTGCGGTCTTACTTACCTGTGATCTATATTTAACAACAGCGGCCTCCTGGCACCACTTAAGCATTTGTCTCAGAAGTTATGTGTAGGATAATACTGATTCCGTGGGGCTTTGTTTGGCTGAGATGAGTCCACTCACCAATTCCTGGTAAGTTTCTCTTGGCAAGTAAACGCGGTTTAAGAGCTCCTCAGCTAGCCCTAGAGTTGAAGGAAGCTTTGACGATGTCGGGTGGTAAGCTTCTCCTTGAAGAAGAGTTGGAAAAATCTGCATAAACCCACCTGCTCCTGGCTATTCAAACACTTCCAAACTTGCCTGCTGCATCCAATTATTGTCTGCAGTTCTAAAACTATTGACGGGCTTGGCGCTTCCGAAAACAAAGGAATCATCTGGCCCATCAACTTAGCTACTTTAGCATAATTGGCCATATTGCCTGCAAGGTTCTTAACCTCTACTCCCTTACCAGTCATACAAACAGGACTAGTATGAGCGGTTTGATCAATTGAAGCGTTTGTAGATGGGCCTTCCTCAAATGATAAATTCCAATCGTGGGACGTAGTCAGCGTCCTTAATGATTCCGAAAGATTGAAAGAACTGGTCTGTTTTAGCGAGACTCCACCAAAGTGTTTAATCTCTTCTTTAAATTGCTTTGTTTGTTCGCGGAACTTACTGATTCTCTCTAAGCTATGTACATGCAAATTATCAACAGTATTCTTTAATTCAAGAATTGTTTCCAATTCAACGGACTTGGTTTCTCGCTTCACCTGTTAGTTTGAGCTAGAACAAGAAGATCCAGACTTATTTTTTGGGGTTCAGAGTGCTCTACCGCTTTGTAGCCCGAACCCGTCGCTTTCCTCTGGGGTTGTTCGGTGAATCTCTCCTGTTGCCTGATTCCTATCACTCATTCGCGCGATTAACCAATCAATTACGACCGTGTTTTTGGGTTGACGTACAGGTCGCAAATAACACAGCCCATTCTATGGTTGGTAAGGACTACAGTTCCTATAGCGCTAACTGGATGGTTTTTGTTACAATTCCAAGGGTATGAAGCCCGAGCAATCAGGATGCGTGGATGAGTGTGCTTATGCTGAGAGTGTAAGTGTAAGATTCGAGTTTCGAACGTTTCACCAATTTAGTCTGCGAGTTGTTGTACTAGAGTTGTTCGGGAACTAAAACCGGCTGCGCCAATGTTACTGCCACTAAAAGTTTGATATCCTGTCGGAGCAAAGCTCATAACTGGAATATTTGGTGTAGTAGATAATTGTTTATTGGTTACATTGTATTTTTTGGATAAACTATGTTGTACGCTTGTCGTTGATGATGAAGATGACGCAGTACTTGATGTTGTCTCGTGATCTGGCTCGGGTGGTGGAATGATTGGACTAGTTGCCTGATTAAGTAGCTTTGGTTTGTCATGAGTACCGTTGAAGGTATTCCTAGTCAACAATGATGCTGTTGCTGTATTAGTGTGTGCAGAATCATGATCGTTGTAGCCAGCTCTGCAAATCCGTTTGTATAACTTTCGATTTATCGACTTCGATTTTTTGGTGGCTCGATGAAACTCTTGATAATTTTTTGTTGCTGTAACCATAAGTTCCAGGCATAGCAGCTTGACTAGGTAGTAAATTTGATGGGTCAAAGCAATAAATAAAATAATTGTAATTAACATATGCCTGGAGTTGCAGATGAGCAGAAGGTTGAATCATGCAATTGACTACACAAATCGAAAAGGCATCAAGTATGCAAAGAAACACTTTATTGATTAACTTATTCAGTTTAATGTTATTCAATCGAGAAACACAATTATTCATAATACAAATTTTAACATAACGGACACGGCGAGTCAGCACAGAATATTTATTAATTCGATGCTGAGGGATGGTTATCAACCAATTGCCTACCATGATGAAGTCAGAATCGCTGGCTCGTTGGACGGTGTAGCCAGATTACATGATAGCTCGGCCTTTCCTGACTCTGAATCGTCCTCAATCAAGGAGTAGTCATCCTCAGGCTCCTCGACAACTTTTGGTGGAGTAGCACATGACGATCGTATCTTTCGGACGTAAAAATAGAGCAAAATGGTTTGGTCGATATCAGTTGGCCTTCAATTTCCTCAATGACGTATCTGTCTTTATGGACCCTTAAACTTAGGTTCTAGTTTTCAACTTTGTCCGATCGAAGGGGCTCCATTTTCAATCAACTCGAAATCGTAGACGGCATACTTCTTCGGGGTAGCATGTTTATCATCGAAGCATTTCTTGCACCATTTTCGCTTGTGAAGTAAATTTTCCATAGCTTAATGACGTTTCACCTCTGGATCACTCATTAGGGTATCATCGGCGGAATTGACGGCGGTTTGAGCTAATTACTAAGAACATACTTCAGTTTGAAACCGAAAATGATTTCATTAGGGCTGAAACCAGTTGACAAGCTTTTCTGCGAGTTCAGAGTCCACTGCAGTGATGGTAGAAATTCGTCCCAATTTGAAGCGTTCTCGACATTTGTAGGTAGGTGTGGTAAAACGGTCTGGTTGGACTGCTCTACCTGGCCGTTGGCACGCAAAGTCCTGACCACGACTTTTGAGTGTTTTATATTATAGTGTTCGCAAAAGGGAGAAAATTTGTGGGAAGTATACGCAGTTTTTTGATAGGAGACTAAGATTTCCGGCAAACCAAAATAAGCAGCTAATTTAAATAACCCATTTAGCACAGACTGTGTAAACGTGATGGGTACGGCATTTATGACAAGATATTTAGCGAACGCATTGTAACATATATCGGCAGAATATACATGTTCCCCTTTTTGGTTCATTTAAAAGGGACTAAATAATCTAGATGCAACTGTCGGAACGGAATTCCCCCAGAGCGGAACTGATCTGGTAATTCAAAGAGGTGCAACTGCTTTTGTTGGGTTGTTATCTCCGATTCCAGTGAAGCTGGCGGGGACTGGTGTTACCGGGGTATCCGAATCGCTTAGTAAAAATACTAGAACAGGAACTTGATCCGAAACAGAGTGGCTTTGTGATTGTTCGATAGCAAGATCAACTCATTGCTGCGAACTTCAACCCTGGAGGTATACTCAGGTACCCGGGCTGCTGATGAGCCCCCATGTTCGTATGGTCAGCTGATTGGTTGCAGCCCTTCGGAGAGTATCGTGGCGGCTGCTGGTTGAAAACAAAAGTTGGCGCTGACCTTATAGCGTCAGATATAGCTGGGTCATGGATCTACCAGCATGAAAGTTGAGAGTTCTCTCAATGTAAAGTGGAACTGAACTTGGCGGCGATGATTGATGCTTAAACCAATCGCAGTCTAATGGTGACCTTAAAAGGCAGGCACTCACGTTAATTATATCCGACTATGTCGGAATGGTGTGGGTTGCACCTCGTCACCATACATCCTCCTTCGGGTTCTCTCGCGCGCACTTTGTAATAGAATTAATTTACGTAAGCTGCGATATAGTCGTTGACAAACTTTTGGATTTTTGAAGACCAGTAAACTTTTCAATACGTTGAATGGTTTTTTCAACACCAAAATGTCCGCAATTGTCATGACAGTATTGCACTATGTAAAATCGGATGGGATTTGGCACTACTAGTTTAGAACCCTTACCAGTTTTCCAAAACAAAGGATTTTGTTTAAGTTCGAAATCATATTTTATTTGTCTTTCGCGTGTCTTACGCGCACATCTTTGGCTTCGTTTTTAAATGCAGCGATAATATGTTCAAGCTGGTCGTCTTTTAGCTGCATTGTATAAATCCAATCGTCACTACCAACCGAAATTGCAAAGACTAAACCGGCCACATCAGGATCTCGGGATGGTGAATCAGGGGCACGGTGCAAGATATCAAGGTCATATTCCATCTGGTAATGTGCGGCTTCAGTATAGTTTTCGATTAAACTTGAGCAATAGTAAACAATTAGTGACTATACGCATTAAGATATAAACATGGAATCGACCCAACATTTCAACGACGGCGAACACTTCCAGCTCATAACTACACGTGTCAACTCCAACTTGGCAACACCGTAGCGAGGTACTCAGTTAGTGGAGTTGACTCGAACCAAGCAAGCGGTTCGTAGGAATATGATATGATTGTCAAAGATATTTTAACGTGAATTTGTGAAGGATAGTTAATATTCATTACTGAAACAAAGCGGCGCTATATTTTAATTAAAGCGATTCCCTAACATCCACAGTCCTTTTATTTCTGACACACGCTTTTGGCTGCTGTACAATGGTGACTATAGTAGAAAACCGGCCTCCAGTTCTTACCATCGACTGATTGCAAGAGGACCTCGCCATTCACGTTGATTTCATGTTGCGTCTGAATGTCAAATAATGCTAATACCTGCTCGTTACACAGGATATATTTAAGTTGCTTGAATAAGTGCTGCTGTTTGTCGCCCCATAAAAACACTTTGCTTTCCTTTTCGAACTTGCAAAGCAACTGGGTCAGCGGCTTCGCTATGAGAGAATAGTCCTCGACAAATGTTCGAAAGAATCCAGTGATTCCCAGGAATCGTCTAACTTTGGTGACATTCGACGGCTGCTTAAAATTTGCGATAGGAGATACTTACATTTCTCTAAACACAGAGTCAGCCCATAAGTTTCCAATGATGTCAACTTTCTGGCTGATTTATCTTATTTTAACGAAGATAGATAAGAACAACTTGAAGAAATATACATAGAATACAAGGCACAAATGAAAGATGATTTAAAGGAGGTAAAAAAAAGGTTCAACATCAGTAAGCTAACCTTCAGCATCATCTGTACCACCAGGACCCAGGAGCGAGGTACGCCTACCGCAGATTAGTTTACCTAAGTTTTCTGGAGGTTACGAAGAATGGCAGTCTTTCCATGATATGTTCCTGTCTCTAATACATACTAATGCGAGCCCAAGTGCTGTCCAAAAACTACATTACCTAAAGAGTTGTCTTCATGGAGAAGCTAAAATTGTGTTAAAGAATCTTTCTACTACAGAAACCGACTATAACGAGGCTTGGTTATTATTGACGAGACGTTATAACAATAAAAGATTCAGTACAAATGAAGTTTTAAAGCGGTTTTTGGACAAAGAGCAATCAACGTCGAGACAGCTAACGCCAAAAAACACATATTGGACACTTCTTCAGCATGTTTGAACTCTCTCGCAAATTTAAGCATCGATACGAACTTATGGAACGTAATTATCAATCATCTCCTAGTTTCTAAGTTAGACCAAGAATCGAGGAAACAATGGGAGCTTCAGCTAAGTCAAAATAAGATGGACGAGTTGCCAACCTGAGAACGGCTTAAGAAATTTATGGAGACTAGACTTAGAATGATAGAGATGTTAGAAGGAACTAAGTCGACAACGCGAGTAGCAATGAAATCATTTTACACTACAACCGAATAGAAGAAGTCTTATTCTACATGCGTAATGTGCAAAGGTCAACATGCTCTTTACCAGTGCAACCAATTTTCGAAATATACTTCCAAAGGACGCGTAGATGCTTTAGGGAGATACCATCAATCGATGAGTTGCCGACGTTGTGGACGTCGCCACCATTCATTACTGCATCTAGAGAGAGAAAAGTGAGAAACACAAGGGACATCTAAAGAAGATAAAGAAAATTCACAACCACACATACAAGATACGACTATGATATTATCAAACTTTTCTGAAACATTATCACGTTATATTAGCAACTGCAGTGAATAGGGCACAATCAACTTGCGGAGCTTTTTATGTAATCAGGCCATTCGTTGATCAGGGGTCACAGGCTTCGTTTATTACGGAGGCTACTGTACAATTACTGGGACTTAAGCGTACACCAATCAATGGCTTGGTGTCTAGACTGGTGGATGGTCACATCCGAGTTAAGTATTGCGTATCTTTACGTAATAAATCACGTCATCAATCAGGTAAATCAATCTCAGTAAATGCATTTGTGTTAACAACCCTCACATCTATGGTTCCATCTAGGATAATTCATTCACATGATTGGCTTGAGTTAGAGAAGTTACCATTAGCAGATCCAGAATTCACAACACCGAGTAAAATTGATATCTTACTCGGAGCTGAAGTGTACGGAGAAAAAATGAAGAGGGGCGTAATCAAAAATCCATCTGGAAATTCAATTGCTAAGGACACCAGTCTAGGCTGGATTGTATCAGGTCTGTTGTCACCAGATTCAACTTCAGCGAATAGAATTATTAGCATGCACATACAAATCAAATGAGAAAATTCTGGGAGTTAGAAAAAGAACCAGAAGTACAGCAGAAGATACTAAACGAAGAAGAGATAAGATGTGAAGAACTTTTTGAATCAGCTACTGATGGTCGGTTGACTGTACGGTTGCCTTTCAAATCAGAAGATCCAGAGTGTCAATGCGGGCAATCGCTGCAAATAGCATCAAGACGGCTAATGTCTATGGTGAAGAGATTAAATCAGAATTAAAAACTACGTAAAGAATATGTTAAAGTGATACAGGAGTATAAAGAGCTTAATCATATGCAACTTGAATCAAAAGAAGACATAATAAATCCTAGGGCAGTGTACTTACCTCATTATGCTGTAGTACGTGATGACAAGGATACGACTAAGGTTCGTGTCGTATTTGACGCTACCTGTAAAGGTTTAAATAACGTATCCCTTAATGACGACTTACTAGTCGGACCAAAATTGCAGCAAGATATACATCACCTCTTGTTAAGATGGTGGAATCACAAAATCTGTATTATTGCAGACTTGATCAAAATGTACCGGGAAGTACATGTTAGTAAGGAAGACGTTAATTATCAACGTGCTAACGCAAAGGAGCCACTGGAACATTATCAGCTATTGACTTTAACCTTTGACACGGCTTCTGCCCCATATTTAGCGGTAAAGTCACTACGCAAGCTAGCAGAGACTGAGAAGACACAATTCCCTGTGGCGGCAAAACTAATTAAACAGGCTTTGTATATGGATGATTTAATGACAGGAGCGGAAACACAGAGAGAAGGAATCGAAATATTTGAGCGATTAAACAAACTAATGAAGTTAGGTGGATTTACCTTTCCAAAACGGAGTAACAATTCAAGTTCGGTAGTGAATTATATTGGAAATGAAAAGAGAGAAGATGAAGCAGTAAGAATCAAAACGGATACAACACTGAAAATACTAGGACTGATATGAAATAGAGCGAAGGATACACTGAAATATGAAATAAAGCTGTCATCATTGGACACCTGTAACAAAACGTAAGGTGGTTTCCGATATAGCACGGTTGTTCGATCCACTGGGCTTAGTAGCACCAACTTGCTTAAATTGAGTGGGATCAAGAGCTACCAGAAGCATTACTAAATGACTGGATTATCTACAGAGAAGAATCACAAGTTCTTTCTAGATTTTCTATAGCCCGATGGACTGGACGTTACAAATCTGATATGCATAATGAATTACAAGGGTTTTGTGATACGTCAAATAAAGCGTATGCAGCGGTACTCTAATTCCAAACGATAGACGAGCAAGTTGAACTACACATCAGTCTTATTGCATCCAAGACCAAGGTCGCGCCTGCTAAACAAGTGTCTGTCCCGCGCTTAGAGTTGTGTGGAGCGGTATTACTAGCTAAACTTCTTTTAGATGTGTCACGAGTGCTAGACATAGCCAAAGAAAATATACATACGTGGATAGACTCATCGGTTGTTCTCGGATGGTTAAGTAACCACCCCAGCAAGTGGAAGACATTTATTGCGAATAGAGTTTCGGAAATACTTACCATCATGGACAATAGTCAATGGTCGCATATCCGATCTGAAAAAAATCCAGCGGATTGCGCCTCCAGAGGCATAAAAGCATCGAAACTGATAGTACTGAATCTATGGAAGAAAGGGCCTCAATGACTAAAAGAAAAAGAGATCAAGTATAGAAAATGTGTTTTGCAGCAAGCGTCAATGAAGACAATAGCACAGAATTCATAGAGCAATTCCCGTAAGTTAGTCAAATGCTTAGAATTGGATTCTATTGCAGAAGGTCCCTTGATTTTAACAATAAAAATGTTGAATGTTCTAAAAGGCCAGAGCTTATTATGGTTGAGAAGATAAACTGTACGTTAGCACAACTAATAGTTTTGGTTCAAGGCAGACATTTTACTGAGGAAATAGAACAGATTAAGTCTCACGGTTGTGTTTTAAAAAGAAGTGCGTTACACACTTTATGTCCACTACTAGACGCTGATGGTTTAATGAGAGTAGGCGGACGTATCCAAAGATCAGAATTGAATTACGAGCAGAAGCATGCAATAATATTGCCAGATGAAAATAACCTCACTCGCTTAATAATATTGGATGCACATAACAAAACTCTCCATGGAACGAATCATATCCGCCAAGCATACTTTATATGAGGATCCAAATTAAAGCCCAGCAAACCTTTTAAATCAACTGGCGTAGATTTCGCTGGACCAATCAATGTAAGGTTTTCTCCTGGTAGAGGTTCCAAATCATACAAAGGGTATATTTGCCTTTTTGTATGTATGGTGACACACGCGGTGCATTTAGAGGCTGTATGTGATCTCTCAGCCAAGGGGTTTATTGCAACGTTTGGAAGGTTTACTTCACGTTGCGGACACTGCTAGGACCTATATAGTGACAATGGGACAAATTTTTTTGGGTCCAATAAACAGTTCTTGGAGATGTTAAGACTTGCTAATTCTAGATGGCCCGATGAAGTGGTGCAACTTTTGACACTCAAATCAACCAACTGGCACTTCAACCTTCCCCATGCGCCAAACTTTGGTGTTTTGTGGGAGGCAAGAGTGCGCAGCGTGAAGAATCATCTAAAAAAGTTCATAAAGGATAGTACGCTTACGTTTGACAACGGTTTTGACACAGACAGAAGTGTGTTTAAATTCGCGTCATTTCGGTTTTGAGTGACGATCCTGATGGCCTTCTTCCATTGACAACAGGCCATTTTTTGGTGGGTGAGCCATTGATAAATGTATCTGATGAGAATTATTGTCATCAACCTTGTAACATTTGGTTAGATGGAAATCATGTCAAAAATTGATTTGCTTTTTTGGAGAAGATGGTCAAAAGAATATTTGGTTAACTTAAATCAATGCTTCAAATGAAATAGCGAAATTTCTGAGCCTCATGTAAATGATGCTGTAGTTATTAGAGAAGATATAGTTCTACCGGCTAAGTGGGTAATTGGTAAAATTATACAGAAACATCCAGGTCCTGGTGATATCACGAGAGTCGTAACAATCAAATGTACGAATGGAGTTCTGAAAGACCAGTTAGTAAAATTTGTGTGTTTACTGAATAACTATTGCATCAGGACTTGAATGTATCTTGTCACGGTCGGCAGTTGGTTTTTAAGTTACTCTATATAATGCTAAAATCTTTTAATTTCGGTTCTTACAATGGTACATTTATTTGATTTTGTAAAATTGAAAAGCTATGATCACTTTGTGTATATGAAGGACAAGTCCTTCGTGGGCGGTTATGTACGATCGAAAACTGTTTAGTGAGATGTTTACGCATAATGCTTTAGCAATCAAATCACATACTAGATGGCGGTGTGCGTCTTTAAGAACTCGCCAGCAACTTGTCACTCAAAAAAATAATGAGGCTGAGCTATGATCGAATTTTGAGAGTTTTCCTGGTAAAATAAATCAATTATATGCTTAAAAGTGGTTCAATTAAAGATCAAAGTTCCTTGTTTTAGTTAGTGATTGAGTGAAATGATGTGCAATGGGCTGCTGGGTGGAAACGGAAATCGACATCTGAAACTTTGAACATTTTCTGAGCTTATATATGTATATTATTGGCAAACCTGCTCAATATTGGGCGAAGAGCCGTTGCAATTCTTGCCGTTTGTACTCGCTTAACGACTGCCCCATATTTACTGCTTTTCATTCTCCAGCCAACACTGTTCGCCACAAATGATTAGACAACTTCCCTGGCGGCAAAGCTCGTCACGACGTCGTGTCACAAATCATCGTTGTACACCACTAAAACATCGGTTTGGTAATTTTCGCCGTCGATTTTCAGGATCGTCTTCATTTTATTTTTGCATCGATAACTTCCACCTGCAAATCCGTTTATGTGAACATCACACCCCCTATATCAAAGATCCTGTATGCAAACGTTTCTCGGAACAAAGTGCGGTTGCTACCGGGATCGACCATCGCTACCACCGTTTACATAGAAAAAAACCGACTTCAAAATGCCTTAAAAAGATGAATTAAATTTCATGAAATTATATCCAAATTAATTTCTCGGTCTTCACGTAAAAACAACTATCAATGAAATGGGGAGAACTGATTTGATATCGATTCCAAGTCGGTTTCTTTTTTTTTGTGTTCGAGCTTTTTAAATAATTGAAACAAGAAAATCAGCTTGAAATGTTATTCCAGAATTTGAAATGGTACGAAGTGATTTCGTTTAAAGAATAATTAAAATAAAGTCAAAAAATAAAGCTGTGCATCGCAGCAACCGCTGACTTTTAAAAGAAAACGCTATTCCCACGCTTGTTTTAAGTATTTGCAGAGAAAAGAAAAACCACGCCAACTTGTCTTCATTCACTGTTACAAAATATTATTAACCTTAAGCCCTCCTACAATTTAAAATATTTGTAAATGCTTAATTCATTGAAATAAATCCTATTTCAAATTTATGAATGCAAAACATAAACCCACACACTCACTCTCCAGACTCATTCTCGTTAATCAACGCAAAAACAGCTATTTTTCCCTCGCATATCAATACACCTCCGCGCTAAATGCTCGTTTCATTGGGAAAGTAAATAATTTTCAAATTTTCCGGTTAGAAGCAACTAAAGTGCTTTATATTTTGTAAGGTGGCCAGAAGGGCCTGGGGGTAGGTAATTTATGTTGCAGCGTATGAACGGAATGAAAAGCTAATAAAATAAATTAGGTGAGTCCATAGAAAAGCCTTTTTAGAGATTTTGGAGCGCAAAGGATAATGAAGCATATTTATGGGAATGGTAGCAGTAGGAGTAATAATTTTGAAGGCTGTAAACAACGATGTATAATGTGTGAATAATGTGGAGTAAGGATTCAACTAGGCGTATTGTTGATGAAAGCACGATGCTGATAACTGTTGCGTGAATTAAAGCACATAAGCCTACATGCAGAAAAAGCTATTCTTGAAATACAATTATCCTTGTGTAGCTTTTTTCAGCGAATTTAAAAATCATACGGCTTCAGTGAAATAATGTAATTTCTATTCCCAGGATATTCACTTTCATTACTGATTGTTATTCTTTACAAAAGGCTTAAAAACAACAATTTTCGAGGCGTTGTGAATCGAATTTCACAAAGACCTACATACTTTTTACGTTTAATGTATGTATGCTTGTTCCTGAATCGCAACATGTGTTCTCAGAAACTATTGGAGTTAAATGGTCAAGCTTTGTGGAAAGGTCAGAAGTGGGGGCCGTCAAAATGTTTGGGTCTAACCAAAAATTCTCAAAATTTTTGCAGGAATCATTCCGTATACTGAAGTGACCCATAAAATTTTTCCTACCAAATTTCTTCCATTGGAATATCGAGTAAAAGGTCTTGAATATAACTTTTTAATCTATTGAAATTCGTTGAACGCACTCATTGCGGTTTAGTTCAAGTTTGACACATTTCATCAATATGTGTGTGCTAGTATGACTCGACTGGTTCACTCAAAAATGTCAGAGTCACTTTTATTTTAACTACGAACAAATAAACTCGCTGAATTCAGTTTTTCACTACGAGCATATAGCATCAAACACCGCCATTCGTACCTTTATTTGTTATCTTCCATAGCGGACAAACAGAGAACAGAATAAATGCAACAGGTTATGGGCCCAGTCCATGATGACAAAAAAAAGTGCAATGGACAAGAAATTCGATTGAGTAATATTCGGATTTATTGTGAAATAGCGCGTACAAGCAAAGTGAGTCTAATTTTGGCGAATTGTTTAGAATCGTGTGGTATATTCGACAGAGGAATCTGTACGCTTTCGGGAAGACATTCGGTGGAGAAAAAAAACTGCGTCGAAAAAGTGAATTCCGTGATTTTTGTCTGAGCTTTCAGAATCGTACGGTAAATTTGAATGAATTGGAGAGAACATTCTGGAACGGAAGTGCGTGGTATTGCTTTGTAGGGCGCTACTTGTAGGGTAAGACCTCAACGCTAAAGCAATTGAATGGAGCATGCCTTTTACGGATGCCCGGGGAAAAAGGATCTTAGAAATGGTGGCTCGGACGGCACTCATCATACTATACACCTGAAATATGCCGCTTTGCGCTAAATTTGCTGTATTGAACCATACCGGACGTGACATCCACCTCAAAATCCTTAGCAGGAAGGATACATTATTGGAGCGTGTTAGAGGACTACTCATCAGTACATTCTGCTTGAGATCCATGATGTTATCTCCTGACGTGTACTGTTGGTCGACTGAAATCGCTGAAAAGCGAAAGGAGTGTCATAAGCTTCGGGGTGAGGCTCAATAGCACAGGACCATGATGACGCATGCAACCGGGTAGCAGCATATAAGTCGGCCAGGAAATGCCTTCGCAAACTAATTAACAACAGCACAGCTCGCTAGCGGCAAGACCCAGTAGGCAATGTGAACAAGGATCCCAGGGGCCTTGGCTTCAAGCTAGTTAAGCGAAAGCTTGGTGCCATACGGCCTTGCGTTTATAAAATGGAAAACATGGATGACATTGTGTGGGCACTTTTCCCCACCCATCCCGCCCGTGTTGATAATGTCCATGATAAAACAGCAATCGAGTCTCCACTCTTCTCATATTGGGAACCAGAAAAGGCAGTGTCTGGTTCAGGCCCAGATGTTGTTCTGGCTGAGGTGGTATAACTTATTTATCAGTATTCTCCTAACTTGCTGCTCATCACATTCAACGCTTACCTTTGGGACGGGACTTTCGCGGTACGATGGAAGGTGGCGATGCTCGTCAAGGCCAGCAAGAGAAAAGCAAATTCCAGATGAACGTCTGCATACCACCCGTTATGCATAATAGACATAGCTGGAATAATAATAGAGAAATCCATCAAGGGAAAACGCACTGACACAATTCATACTTCTGGGGACCTATCTCCTCGACAATGTAGCTTTAGAGCAGGACATTCCACGATTCATGTGATTGCAGAGGTGGTGAGTGTGGTCTAGAAGGCAGAAGCATATAGCAGAACTAAGCCACGGATCGTCCTGTAGGTGACGCTTGGCGTTAGGAACACCTTTAACTCCGGTAAATGGGAGGATTTTCTGGATACGCTTAAAAAATAATTTTCAAGTTCCATAATATTTGATGTGGCTTCTGAGGGACTACCCGAAGGAACGAAACCTGCTTAATGGCACAACACAGAACCAACATAGGATGGAAGCTACATCGGGTGTTGCCCAGGGATCTATCTTTGATCTAGACTTGTGCGATGGGCTACTCAGACTGAAGATGGCAGATAAGTCACATTTGATCGGCTATGCGGATGATGTTGCAGCTCTGGTCGCTGGACGCACCGTTGAACAAGCGCAGCTTAGGCTAGGTATAAAGCCAGCGGTGAAGTAACTGGGGCTACTGATCGACTCGAAGATGAGTTTCTAAGAGCAAATCAGGGCAACGGCAGAGAAGACTGCTTCGGGCGTATTGGCTCTGAGTCGACTTATGGCCAACGTAGGGAGACCCAACTCATCAAGAAGACATCTCTTGATAGTGTTGTAGGGTCTATTATACGTATGGGGCGACGCTCTCAGTAAGGAGATGTACCGAAAACGCTTGGCGACGAAGCGATGGTCCGAGGATGCGAGGGAGACGGTTATCCGCGAGGAGTGACAGTGCTCACTCAACGATTCGCAGCAGTCTTGGGTGAATCGTACGAAGGGATGGTGGACTGCACAGCTCATGCTAGATCTGAGACCGTGGAACCATGGAAAGACTGATATCTATCTGACCCAGCTTTTGAGCGGGCATGGGTGTTTTCAGCCTTACCTGCACAAGATTGCTAGGTCACGGTCTTTCGGCTGTCGGTTTTACCCAGGAAAGGAAGACAATGCCTGCCATGCATTTTTTGCGTACACAAAATGGAACAAGCTAAGAAGGAACCACTACAGGGAGACGAGAGAGCTCATCCTGGATAATATAGTCGCGGGGATGCTCGAATCGGTTGAGAAATGGAACCAGGTGGCACATTATGTTTGTGCAGTCTGAAAAGATAAATGGGACTCATAGCAGCTGAGGGCATTGGGGCTGGGATATCGCTTGTCTGGCAATTCTTCCTCCCTCCCTTTCCACTAAATGAGAAATGCCCCAGCTTGAAGGCGTCTCGCATCGTAACAAAATGAGACCTGTCCCGAAGTGAAGTGTCAAACGGTTCCAGGCTGGGTTCACGGGTTAACAGAGGAGGTATTTGATGGGTAGTCTAGTCACCTCCGAGTATGGGAGTCCTACACTCTGTGCGCAAATGACATTCACGTCCCAAATACAAAAATAGCAGCAATGGGTAGTTTACCTACCCTGTATACTTTTGATCAAACCAGATGCGACATTATTGATGGAATATTCTTGAAAACTTCAGAAAAGATGAACAACTTAGATATTTTAAAGTCCCTGCACCACAGAATAGTATAGTATTAGCCATACTGCAAATGATGGCTAGCTAAATTAAAGTAAAAGGTGACTTCCTTTAAACTATGATTTATCATACATATCACAGAAGTAATTTTTGAGTTCGGACATTAGTTACGTGACATAAATGTCTGCATTTCAAAAGTTCAGTACAAAACTTTTCTGTCCACTTGACTTGCTTTGATCAAATCTTTTTTTCGGTTGGATGATTAATTCTGTATTTATTGTGATCAACTCACCAATAATTCACCGTAAATAGCTTTTTTAGAGAGGGAGAAGGCGCTGCCTTAATCGTTTTTAAAGATATGCATACTTCGAAACTGCTTAAAAACGCTACTGAACGTTTCGGCTTATTGTTTGAATATAATTTCATGCTAATAAAATCAACCCATTCTGCATTGTTCATCCCTGAAAAAACTTCCTGCCTTCAAACCTTGTGCAAAAATTACCTACTATGATTGTAGTTCCATTTTGGGGGAGAAATACCTATCGCCATTATCCAAAAACTCTATCTAGGATTCCATAATCCTTCCGGACCATTTTATACCATCAGCATCCGACTTGATCCTGTGATCCACCTTTGTTGGTTGCTGTGCGTTTCCCTCCCTTTTATCATTTCCAGCAACCTCAGCAGAATCTGCAACAAGGAAAAACCTAACGAAACACAATCACACAAACACACCCTTTGCAAAGTCTACTCATTCCTTCGCTGCTCAATCTTAAGACATCATCCAGAGTAACGACATTCAAGTAATGCTCAACATACCAGTAAAAACATTCAAGGCCCAAAAGGCTTACGCTAAGAACAATCTTTAACTTGGGAATTTCCCATTACACGCTAATCGTAAAAAGCAGGATTTCGATGCCTTTATTAAGTTGTTGAAGGAAAAGGTTTGGTTTTGTGATTTGCTTTTGCTCAGGAGGAGCGACTTAGGGAGAATTGGTGGGAGAGTTTAAAGATGATGAAATTGCAAGGAAAAATCTGAAGGAGAGATTTCCAATTTCCAGCCAAACGTGAAAAGATTTTGGGGAGAGAAATATCGAAAGAAATTTGAGACTACGATTTTTTTCTAATTTCCAGGAAAAGGTTGAGAGTTTTTCATATATTTTTATTTTTTCAGGTTGTTTGCCGTCTCATATGACTTCATCGGAAATAAGGTTCGCTTTCAAGGATTTTGCGGGGATAGAAAAACAACGTGCTTAGAAAAGAAATCTGTGGAATTATGTTTCGATTCAGATTTCAGTTCATTAATTATTTAAAGAAATAAAACTGAGGCCGTAGCTTTAACTTAATTTAATTCAATATCAGAGAAAAAGAATCCACCCGGAATAGGCGTGAAAAGAAAAATCTCAACGCCTAAGCAAAAACCATAAAACCAGAGGCTTTATATATATTTTATTACACATTTTTGTCCTTGCAATTTCGGTTTTCCGTAAGGCTTCTAAAAACAAAAAGCCAAAATGATTTTAAAGGATGGGTTTTTTATTCTTAGCACGTTTATTGGCATGCCAATGTATAAAGCAATGTATTTTACTTTTGACGAGCCTTAAAGTTGCCATGAAAGCAGGATTTTTGATTTTGCAATAAGATTGACTTTTATTTCAATCCTATATTTAAATTGTATCGGTTGTATGATTTCTAAGGAAATAAAAGCTGATTTTTTCTTTGAAAATCTAATCCGAGTATTGCAGTAAGTTCATTAACTATTCTTTTAAGCTTTATGATTCATTTCAAATCCGATATTAAAATAAGCGAAAGAAAGAGAGAAAGAGCTTGTATGCATTTTTGACAGTGATTTGAAACTGATCTAAACTGGTTTCAAGTTCAAAGTAATATAGCTCTTGCCTATTTATTGTCTTTATTACTAAACTAACTAATATACAAACTTCAACTCATTTTACTTTTGAGTACCACAATCGATCATTTTCAATGAACTTCGTCTGGCTGTCATCATCTGATTGATTGTAGTTGTGAAATTCAAAAAGGCTTCTCATTGATTCATGCGCCACTGGTGGGCATGTGGATGCTACAAATTCAATCCGTTGCAATGCACCTGTTGATGAGCATGCAGTATCTACAATACTCCCCCTTTAGCGACATTGTTGGGGAAATAATGTTGCAAGTTGGTTGCGAGTGCGTGTGTTTTTGTCCTTGTCTGTTACAAAGTTCACCATCGGCATAGGATGTGGCAACCTTGTTATTATTTTTGTTGCTGATAATAGATTTTGATTGGAAAGCTCCAAATTCGAGGAATATCCCATGGATCTAGTCCGGTGTATTTGTTTTCTGTGACTGATGAATGCAAATGAACATTGTTTTCGTTCGTTCACTGACGTTATGTCTATGTGTTGTTTTATCTTCACTCGAATGCATATGTTTGGGCAGTACGCCGTCTGGCCGTTGATTTCATTCTTTGATTTCAAAGACTTTTTACAGCTGATATACTACGTTCGAAAAGGAATGCTCGAGTTTAATGTTGGTAGATCATGAGATCTTGCTGTTAATTTTGTTGAATCGTTAGCGTTTGCCATTGATAGCTTGTAAGTAAGTCCTGTTGAATATTCCATAGTTTGTGTTGTCTATAAGCAGTGTGTAGTTAATGTCCTGTGTTTTATGGGCCATATATGTAGGCTTGAGTATTTCTGTTGTTTTTGTTTGATATGATGTGCTGTGGGACGTGGTCGAATATTTCACATGTGATTTTGTAACTTTTCTACGAATGTCACTAGGTCTACTGGGTTTTCTTCGCTTGACAAGAATTCACCGGGAATGCGCACAGTCGTACCATAGAGTAATCCTGTTGGAGAAACGCCAATGTCGGATTCGACAGTACTCCGTAACCCCAATAATACAGTTGGAAGAAGGTCCGTCCATGGTGCTGGTTGGTTGCAAAGATGTAATTTAACGTTCAAGTATTATATAAGAAATTTAGGGGGTGGGATGGTCTTTGCTTTACTTATTTTTGATGACATGGGGTGAGGGGGGGGGGTCTAGATGGTGATTACGTCAGCAGTAGTTATTTACTGTTTTACACACATCGCAACCCATACATTGTCTATGTTTGAAAAAACGAAACCCATTTTCGGGGATTTCCACAAATAATGTATGCGTTAAGGTCCTCGCTTAGAACCGAGTAGGGGAATTACTGCGCGCTATTCACTTGTCCTAATTTCTTCTGTCAATTTTGTTTCGTTCCGGTACGATTGTCGCAAAGCAATTTAATGTTTGTGTTAATCTTGATCCAGTTCCGCCAAAGTTGAATTGTTTCAATAAGATGTCGTTTCAAACAGACAAATCCAATTTACACCGAAAGTTGTTCGAAAGTTTAAAACAATCTCATACAAATACAAAAGTACAATATGTATAGAAGTTAGTTAATGACGTGTGGCGTAATTATAAGTTACGAACAAGGTCCGACAAGGAACTTGATATTATTGTCTCTAAGAGAATTGAAAAAGAATTGCATGCAGCGGCTAAGAACAAATCCAATCTACTAGGTTTTTTTCTTCCAAGGTGAGTAATGAAACCATTTTAAGTATGAGTAAAGAAAACATAATTTTGACGTTTAATGATTAGCAGACACTACAACCTAACTTTGTTTTAGAGGTAATGCTTATTAGATAGATTTATTCCTTACGATCGGCTCCGTCGATTGTTCACAAAAATACAGGGTGTTAATTTTTTGTATTTGGTGGGTTCGATTCCCGGCTGTGCCTGTTAATAATCTTTGAATGTAGTTTTTTATGGGGCCTAAAAGAGTATTTGGATCACAATAAGAAATACGATTGATCAGCAAAAAGTATTTTGAGTTGATTAATCGTTTTTTTTCGTACAAAATATACAGATTTTTTTTTTTTTAAAATTTAAAGAAGGTCATTTAGAGAAGGTATCATTACCCTACTGACGTGTCTCAATAATTAATCGGCGCTGTATTTGATCGGATGAATGTATAAAACTGTAGATTCATTTTCGCTATGTTTAAGTGAATGAAACATGTTAAATATACTCACTATAGTGTGTATGTATCTCTTTTTAAACTTAATAAGAGAATCATTAGCAGTATCTATGGAGTGTTATAATTTTTAAGGCAACGAGTACCTGGAAGCTTGCAGATAAAAGAAAAATTAAACAGCCAGCTTCAAATACTTCAGAACAAGAAGATGACGACACAAAACACGGAGTCGAATCACAACAGCAATGCGGAAACACAGAAAATACAGATAAACAGCCGAGAGCAAAACCTTCTCTGGAAGCTATGAAAAATAAGATTGCTCTACTCGAAAAAAATCTGAATGCTTTTTATTCTGCCAGAGATAAACGATTTTCTAAAAAGAGGTGTTATTTTGAATAGCCCGCTGTTTCAGTAGATGTCACTTTTGAAGCTGTCATTTTTTGACATTTGACAAGTAGAAACTACGCCATCAATAAAAATGGAACAACACATGCTTCAACAACGTACTGAAAGTATTAAAATTCACTATAAAACTTGTGAACATTTGGCAGAGACGGTTCGTAAAACTCGAACATTTTTGGGTTGTCGTGAAGCACCATGTCGGACCGCAATACAGAAATTGGTGGAAAAATTCGAGCTGTTGGGACAACTTAGTGATGTGAAGAATAAAACCCGTCCACGTCACTCAAGAACAGCCGAGAATATTGCTGCTGTAGCCGAAAGTGTTGAAGAAAACCCAGGTTTGTCCATTCCTTATCGTTCTTGGAATTAGGCATTCCACAAACGTGAATACACCGTATTTTGCATAAAGGTTTGGGTCTTAAGGCTTATAAAGTTCAGTTAACACAAGAATTCGAGCCGGTCAATCGTCAACAACGTCGTGTCTTTGCTGATTGGGTCCTTGAAATGCATGAGAATGATCCGGAACTCCATCGAAAAATCATCTTGAGTGATGAGGCCCATTGCCACCTCGGTGGCTTCGTCAATAAGCAAAATTGTCGCACCCGGGGCTCAAAAAACCCAAGAGTTGTTGTTCAAAAGCCTCTCTATCCTCAACGTGTGACTGTTTGTTGCGGTTTATGGTCTGGCGGAGTCATTGGCCTTAATTTTTGAAAATGAGGCTGGAGCAACAATTACGGTGAATGGGTTGCGCTATCGAGAGATGATTAATGATTTTTTATGGCCGAAATTGGATGATATTGATCTGGAAAACGTTTGCTTACAACAAGACGGCGCTACCTGCCACGCAAGCAACGAAACCATTGATCTTTTACGAGAAAAGTTTCTGGACCGTGTTATCTCTCGAAGAGGTGATCACAATTGGCCACCGAGAACTTGTGATTTAACACCTTGCGACTGCTTCCTTTGGGGCCACGTGAAAGAGAAGCCCAGCGTCGATTCAAGACCTCAAAGATGGAATTCGTGAGGCCATCGAGGACATAGGGCAGCCACTTTGCGATTTGGTTAAGGAAAATTTCATGAAAAAAATATGGTCTTGTAAGCGTGGTCGTGGTGGTCATTTGCCTGATGTTATTTTTCCTATTAACGGCATACCTTTTTCTTTATAATGAAATAAACATACTATCATTCATATTAAAAAATGGCATTTTTCTTTTAATATCAAAGTAACACCTCTTATTGGAAAACCCTGTACTATGCCAAGCCGTGTTGAGGTTGATAAACACATCACTAAGTTGCGAGGAAATTAAAAACAGCGAAACAGTCTTTAAACAGGAAGATTCAAAACACCGTTGCCCAAAAGAAACACAGAGGTGGTATGAAAATAAAATTAGAAGATATTTGTCTTGAAAATCCAGAAATTAAAAAAACTATCCCTGAGGGATTCAGTGGGACGTTCTAGCCTAAAAATCGATCAACCATTACTATTGAAAACAATTGCGGATATTGCTTTATTTGGGAGTGCAGCAGATGATGGAAGACGAACGGAATCTATTCGCAGTGTAAAAACTCTTGATGAACTCACACAAGAATGACGTAAAATAGGATTTGGCATTAGTCAAAGTGCGACATATCTTCGTTTTATCCCCAGAAAATCTAATTCTGGAGAGGGAAGAAGACATGTGTCGACAGTCCCTGTAAAGCTCACTCAAGCTCAGGCTGATCAACACAAAAGCCACTTAGATAGCAATTTTGCTGAAATATCAATCCATTATTTGGAGAACATAGCATCCAAACTTCGACTAGATGAAGTATTTTTCACCCCCTGTCCCTATTGTTGTTACTGCGGCAAATAAGCAAACATCTCTTCTAATGCACATGGAATATAGAATCAAATTGCCTGAGCACGACTGGGTAATCGCTGAGCGGCATAAGTTAATACCATCAGTTTATGCTGGTATAAAAATCACTTCCAGTATGTTAGGACAACCGCAAGCCGTTGGATATTCTGGAGCAACAAACATAGCTATCCGAAGTGGAAAGCATAGTTCATCTAATGCTCGTGCTCATGCTCAAGATTTCGAGATGCTTCTCGAACTTGAAGAATTTCAAGCATTAGCTAAAACTGACCATGGATTGGTAAAACTAGTGGTAATTATGACGGTTAAAGGAGGGCAGATGAAAACCCACGTTATCAAAAAGTTAAAGCGACATGATCTCGATGCATTGTTTTTAGCTACCAATGCTCCTGGCAGAAGTGCATATAACAGAGTAGAGCGCAGAATGGCTCCTCTTGATCGGGAACTGGCTGGTTTGATATTGCCTACTGACCATTTTGGGTCTCATTTGGATAAACGTGGTGAATGAACATTTAGAAAGATCCAATTTCGAGTTTGCAGAAAATGTGTTAGTTGAAGTATGGAGTTCAATGGAAATTGATGGCTACCATGTTACAGCAAAATATATTGGGACAGGTGAACAAGAACTTCCAGATTTCCCAGACGTTAAACGGTATTCTGAACATGTGCGTGATAGCCAATACTTGCTTCAAATTGTAAAATGTAGAAACATAGAATGCTGTCATCCAAGAAGTTGCCTATTTAGTTTACTAGACAACAGGTTTCTTCCACCACCAGTTAAAGTAAAACAAACAGTTGATGACTTGGTTTTGGATGGTGAAGGGCAATTTCTCAATCTCCCAGTCAATTTAGCTCCAGCTTAAATGCTTCACTCAAAGATTTCCTGCGAATTCCCTACGATTATTTTTGTGCGACGGTAAAATTGATGCTATGAAGTCGAGCATGCAAAACGGGAGGTCTTTATCATACTTCCGTCAAGTCACTAAATCGTCACATCGAGAAGATCCGTAAAAAAGTAAGCATGCACACTGATATGAAAGTGAGGCTGTTCGCCGTGCCAATGAGCTGATGTGCATTATTCAAAATTTAGAGCGCCACGATGTTGAATAGCTCAATGAGAATGACGTAGACATTCCTAAATCGGATAAAAGTGAGCAGACATAGAACATTGAGCAGCAAACATCCAATATCATCGAAAATTTAGAATAGAAAACTTAGAATCTGTCAGAAATTGTAATACAAAAGTATCACCCATTGCTATCTATTACCTTTGCAGGCAAATTCATCGTAGTTTTAACAAGCGAAGACCAGAAAAAATGGAAGCACCAGCGAAATCCCAGCAGGGAATCGGAAGGCTCCTCGAAAAGAACTTCAATAATTTTACGAAGGACAGTCCGGAACGGAAAACCGTGTAATATGCCATTCAGCGTATGGCCTTTTTGAAAAGTCAGTGGGAACTTTAAACCACGGTCTTCTTCAACAATTTGAGGAGGAGAACCCAGAGCACTCATATTTACAGAACGAGTACTTCGGCAAAATTAAGGAAATTGCAGAGCAGCACCGAGAAGGTTTACAGGCTCTGCAAAACCTAACATGCAACTCCAAGAAAACAAGCGCCGAGTCCAATCAGGCGGACAAGGCAACCAAGCATCTGAACGCAGCAGCTGAGTCGACTCGACGATTGGTGTCGAGGGTCAATTTCGCGGAGTGCCCTCGCCAATATTACCAACTCCATGTAGACATGCTACTTCAACAGAAGTGTGGTCTTGATGAGATTAACGAGAATATCTGGGCGGAATTAGAGGACTTTGAAGAGTCCCTGCAACGACAATAGTACGAAGCAGTGAACGAAGAACTCCAAAACGCAACCATCGTGCTTCAAGAGCTATTGGTATCTGAAGAAAGACCCGAACAACAAAGGGCTGTAGGATCTTCGTCATCAGTCAAGTTGCCGAAAATTACTCTGCCTCTCTTCAATGGCAAGTATCTGTAGTGAATACAGTACAAAGAGCTCTTTGTGCAATTGGTGCACTCACAGGAAATCAGCGATAATCAGAAGATGTTCCACCTGGTCACGAGTCTTCGAGATGAAGCCAGCACTCTCATTCAACACCTACCGGTAGCCGCCAGGAATTTTCAGTCTGCCTGGGACTTGTTATATCAGTGGTATGACAACAAAAGGTTGTTGGTCAACAGATACCTGAACAAGCTCACTTAACAACCGATGATGCAAACGGAATCCGCATTGTCAATCATGCGGCTTCATGACACAACCAAAGAGTGCATAATGGGGCTTAAAAGCTTAGGATTGGCTGTGGAATATTGAGATGCGATGGTGGTGCACTTACTACTGAAGACGCTATGTAAAACCACTCATGCTCTCTATGAGCAGTCTTTCGCTGATCCGTAGGCCTTGGAAAATCTCAACAATCTTTGGCCTTTCTTAAAATGAGATTCTGTTCCCTAAAAGTCCTGAATGCCAAATCTATGATATTTGAAGAGAAATCAACGAAGGTGCGAGCAACTTCAATTGAAGCTACTGGAGCTCCCCAATGTGTGACATATACTCAACCACATCCCTTATTTTCGTTTAAGGCATTTCGAGACCTTTTTATAAACAAGAGAACAGACATCGTGCAGGAGCATAAGCTATGTTTTACTACTTAAGGTCCGGACATTCCGCAAAGACATGTGACAAAGGGTCATGTACAAAATGCAACAAGAAGCATAACACATTGCTACATCAAGACATAAAGTCCAAGCCTGACACCACAGGAACAAAGGGTCCTTCTCAATCCAATGAAGCTACATCAATGATGTCTCTATTGGGGAGACATTTGAAGCAACGTTCATACGTACTGCTGGGCACAGTCATCTGTAGTATCAGGGCTGTAGACGGTGAAGGAATTGTGTGTCGAACACTTCTCGAATCCAGCTCATAAGTCAATGGCATCTCAGAACGGGTAGCAGAAAGGCTCAAACTTCAAACAATGAACGATCGTACGATCATTGCAGGTATTGAAAACCACAGCAAGGTTGCTCAGAAGAGGGCACACATTCAAATTAAATCACCTGTCACACAATGTGAGCTTCAAGTGGAAGCCTTTATATTGCCAACCATCACTACTGATACTACTGATTAGCCGGCCAGGTGCATAGAAATTCTGTCTTGGCACCTCCCAGGCCATGTTAGGCTCGCTGACCCCACAGTCAACGTTCCCGGTCCCATCGACATTTTGATTGGAGCAGAATATTACTTCAATCTGATCAAAGTTGGATGCATCAAATTGGGGCAGGATCAGCCTGCCCTGCTGAACACAATATTTGGCGGATAGTATCAGAAAGAACGATATGTGAGAATACTGCTACTTGTCACCTCTCGACAAGAGAAAAATATGACCTAAAACAACAACTACAACAGTTTTGCGCGGTCAAAACGCTCGAGTTATCCATGCCTTCATATTCAGCAGTAGAAAAGGAGTGTGAAGACATTTATGAGCATTTAGTACAAGTGAAATGAGGCAATGACGGCCTATTCATCTTAAAGCTTCCCATTAGGCACCCACCGACCATTCTCGGTGGTTTTTGACAACTATCACTGACACGTTCCTTCGTAATGGAGAGGAAGCTAGAGCGTAATGCAGAGCTGAAAAAAGAGTATCATTCGTTCATGATGGAATACCTAACACTGGGTCATATAAACAAGGTGACAACCATACCCGAGCCCGGCTATTATTAGTTCCGTCATTGTGTCATCAAACCTGTCAGCAACACCACTAAGGTCAGGTTGATGTTTAATGCATCAGCGAAAACTACCACGAACATCGCTCTCAACGAAATCCTTCATACGGGTCCCAAATTACAAGATTACCTCTTTTCTGTACTTCTCAGATATCGAGTACCCAGGTTTGTCTGCAGTGCTGATATAGAAAAGATGTATTGGCAAGTTGTGATGCATGAAGAGGACTGAAAATATCAACTGGTACTGTAGAGGGAATCGCCATCAGCGCCAGTTCAGACGTACCAATTGAATACCCTCACGTGTGGTTTTACATCAGCTACTTTCCATGCCATACGATCTTTTCATGAGCTGGCAAAAGAAGCAGGCCTACTGTGTCCCCAAGGTGCAAACGCAATATTGAAGAATATGTAGATTGAAAACGCGATGTTTGGGGCGGACAGTCTGCCCGATGCATGGTAGACCCAGAAAGAACTGGTAAAAATTCTAAAATCGGGAGGGTTTCAACTGCGTAAATGGTGCACAAATCTCCCCGCGTTCACCAACGATTTTCTCAAGGATCAACTAGCCTAGCAACTAGAGTACATCCCAGAAAACGAACATGAGGTGTAAACTCTGGGACTCATTTGGCTGCCTCCATCAGACGAATTTCGCATCAAGGTGAATCTCAAAGATTTGAAGCGCACAAAATTCTATCAGAAATCGCTCATCTCTTTGACCCGCTGGGCTTGATAGGTCCTGTAATTGTGACCGGCAAAATGATCCTGAAGAACCTGTGGAAAATAAATTTGGATTGGAATGATGACGTTCCCGAAACCATTGAGCAAGAATTGCTACGTTTCAAGAGCAGCCTCCCCCAGCTAAAGAACATCAAGATACAAAAGCATTTATGCGCACACAAAACTCCCATAGCCGGATAACTTTCTGCGATGTTTCAAGTAAGGCTTATGGAGCTGCTTCATATATTAAATCGCAATTAAAAGATGGCACAAGAATCGTAAGACTGCTATGCGCCAAGTCAAAAATAGCTCTATGAAAGCTCTAACAACCCTTAGATTGGAGTTGTGCCCTGCCAAATTGGGATCGGAACCCGCAGTACGTGCCCGAAAGGATCTTGAATGGCAGGGTTTAAGCTACTTTTGGACAGGCTCAACTATCATCCTATCATGGCTACGCTCTCCTATCGTGTCATTGCACAAATTCGTAGCAAACCACGGATCCAACATCCAGGAATCGACAAAGGGGAGCCAATGGAGACACGTGCCCTCTCAAGATAATCCAGCCGACCTCATATCACAGGGAATATCCTGAAACAAATTAGTTGGCAATCAACTCTGTTTCTTTGGACCCATCTACCTGCATGGAAGGGAAGATAGGTGGTCTAAGCTTGAACAAATGCAAGAAACATCCATTGAAAAAAAGACAGCAGTGACGATATTGGCAACACTTCTAGGAGGCGAACGTATCATCCAAAGGTTGAGCTGTATGATGTCCACCACTCGAATACAGTGGACTACTGCCTACATCTTGCGGTTCATTTTTATTTCCAATCCAAACAAATGATGCATAAAAACCGTGGCTTAAGCATTCAGGAGCTGGAGGAGGCTATGGAACTGATTTTGAAGGAAGTACAGCAAGACAAATTTGCTCAAGACATCAACGAACTACAAACTATCGAGCTATAAATCCAAACGGAAAATTAGCCAGTTTGAACCCGCGTATCAATGACAGAGGGATCCTAAGAGCTGGTGGAAGATTAGAGATGCTTCCGAGCCACCACTTTATCACAAAACTATTGACGAGGCGCATTCATTTCGAAGACAACCACGTTGGAACAGACGCACTGCTCGCAATGACATGACAAAAGTACTGGCTAATCAACGGTAGCAGTAGCTCGTTCAATTGTTCAAAAGTGTATCTTATGTGCAAAACACCGGCCTAATATGTTCGAGCAAATCATAGGAAACCTACCCAGCGATCAAAGTGCAACCAGCATGACCATTTATCAAGTCTTGTGTGGATTTCTGCGGTCCATTCTACATTCGGCAAAAAATCAGAGGATGAGGTCATCTAAAAACGTACTGGTCTATATTCTGCTGCTTCGCAAAAAAGGCAGTGCACAACGAAGTAGCCAAAAACTTGGCCACTCAAGCATTCATAAACGCGTTAAAATGCTTCACTGGACGAAGAGGAAATTTTCAAACGATCTACTGCGACAATGCCATTAATTTGATTAGTTCTAATTACCTGTTAAAAGAGCTGGAAGATGCAATCTATTTGTGCAACGCTAAAGAACTCATCAATGACTTCACTGCCAACCGAAGCATCCAAGTCAATTTCATACCACCGAGATCGCCCCATTTCGGAGGCTTACAGGAAGCCGCATTCAAGTCGGTGAAGGAACTCCTAAAAACACGATCGGCGTTAAAACACTCACACATGATGAATGAACGACCATAGCAGTATAAATAGAAGCCATATTAAATTCAAGGCCACTAGCCACCGTATCCAGTGATCCCAATGATTTAACGGTATTAACACCAGAGCACGTCTTGATCGGTGGACCAGTAAACGCAACCACAGACTTAAGCGCCAAAATTGCATTTACCCAACTACCAGATTTGTCTAAGGAGCTAGTTGAAATTAACAAGTTGGGTAGACAGACCTACGCTCATGTAAGAAGGGTTTTTAACTCAACTTACAAAATGCAGCCAGCGGCAACGAATAAAATCAACATGTCAAAGACGATTTTATTGGAGAAAAGATGAAATTCTAAGATCATACTATTATTAACAAAGTTGAACGAATTTTGACTTATGAGGTATATTGTTATACTCATATATATATTTCCCTTGATAATGTTTTCCGATTTTTTAGATCATTTTTTCAGTTTAAGAACTGTTTGGAAAAGTGCCCATAGAGACCTTTCATTTGATACTCATATCGGCTACGCTTGATGAAATTTTTTTTTTTTAGGGGCCCCTCCCCTGTACTGTCTTCATCGATTCATGCCCTATTTTTTCGAATCCTAGAATGTTTACAAAGCCCTTTTGCTAGGAGCTCTGTCCTGCCTCCTAAAATTGTTTCACGTATGAGCATTAATTGTAGGTACTCATCTTCATTCATTCATTAAATTGAGCCAAGTGTTAAAAGCATGCACTTTAAACGTTGAAGTTGGGGGAAAAATAACTCAAAATTATTCAATCTTCGCATTTAAAACAGCCACTATTTTGTTTTACGATTACTGATACCACTAGCTGAAACAGTTCTCAAAGATATTTATGAAACATATCATTCCTAAAATTTTCATGCAAATCCTAGCAAAGCTGTAGTGTCTGAGTCGGTAAAAAGCGCATATGGTTCCATAGCCATATGTTTCCATAGTAATACGGCCCATATTGTTCCATAGTAATACAGGAAAATTCAAATCGCTATAACTTCGGTAAATACCATTCGATCTTTGTGAAACTTTCAGGACAGATCGATTTTATAAATAGTCATCTTTGTACTACGAAAAATTTTTCCACCCTTGAACTTTCAAGAAGTCACCACTTCTGACCTTCCCACAAAGTTTCATGGCTGCAGCTTCTATATTTTCGGAGAAAAAGTGCTGTGACAGACAGACGGACGGACAGACGGACACAGTTCGTGGTTGCATTAGGGTTTTATATTTTATTACAAAACCCTCAAAACTAGTTCTGGGAACGTTGGTGCGTCGAGTACCTGAGCCAGCTACAGGAGAAGCATAAATGGAAGACGCCCCAAAATAACGTTGAACCTTGAACCATGGTAATCATAAAAGATGATAACCTGCCAGTCTCCTCTTGGCCATTGGGTAGAGTCATAAGGACGATACCAGGCAAGGACGGCAAGGTGAGAACACCAGAGATTCGGTCAGACGGCAGAACAGTCACCAGGGCTATTCTTAACCTAGCGCTACTCCCCATAGACTCTGGTCACGATACAACACACACAATGGATGAGAAGCCAGCTGTGCACAACGAAGAATCGAGACGTAGCACAAGCCAACCAACAACTAGCACAACCGAACCAACGAGTAACTATAGAAAAACTGTTACCAGTCTTTTAACGACGCTAATCGTACTGTGTTGCATATATCTCGTAAGAACTGCAAAGGAAATACAACTAACCCCAATCAACAACGTACTAGGCTTAAACTTCGAGAAGCCTTGATGTGTATATATGATACGCATCATTACAAGCTCCCAGTTCATGCTAGTGTACGTAGGGTATACTGGCGCTGATTTTAGTATATGATTTTGTGGCGAAACACAATTTCGTTTTGACTGCATTCTACTCGCTATTCATTGCGGTACATTCGTGATAGCCTCATCATCACCGTCTGAATAGAAGTAACATTGATTCAGAGGATTTAAATACTTTGGTAATATTCCCTTGTATACATTCACCGACATTTTGCTCTGCACGATTATATGTTGCAATAAACGTTCGGCTGTGGGTCACTTCTTGGGATTTTTGTTAGCGCCATCTTTATAAATGAGTGGAATGTTGGACTCCATTTGTCTTTATCTTTGAGCGTTGGTGGTTTGAAATCACTTTTTGACATCAAGAACAATGCACGCATAGAATGTAAATGGAACATGGGAGGTTGCGATTCAATACTCAAATATCAAATAATTGATTGTAGCCACCTTTACGTTGTACAGCCACTACTTCTGGTGCCATCCAATAAGGTGTACCTATAAAGCTCCTTCTTTTTCGAGCCGTTGCTGTCAATTGTGCTCTACGCCGAAATCGGTCAATTTCACATCCGTGTTCTCGGTAAGCAAGGTATTTGCTCCTTTATGTCCCTATGCATTTTTCCAATCGAGGGAAAATACTCTAACTCCTTGAGCGTTTGGCGACATCTATAGGCAATTTATCACTCTGTTAGTGGACCCGATACTTGATAGATATCCTGCAAACTGCCACCACCACAATATTCCATACAAGTCGAAAGTTTCGTGGCACTGCAAAGCTGATGTTCAAGGGTGCTGAAAATTGAAGCTACAAAGTCTGAGGGATCACAGTCGACGGCCATTTGTTCCCATTGCTCTAGCATCACATCAGAGGAAGGTTTTCTTTTCCCTGGTCTGGTGTGGAAGTGGATTTATCTATAGACATACGCTCTAGTTACCTACATTCAATTACTTACGTTACGTATTAGTCTTCAATTCGAAAAAGAATCTAAAATTTGTCTCTTACCCAATTATTCTTGGCTTTAAATCATGACTCGCAGTTGCTAATCTTTTCCGGTACTCAAAATAAATTCTTTGCTTTCTTACGGACCCGCGTGAAATATATAAATAGGGGTTCCTTCCAGGTGGTGGGGTGGGAAACAAGGGCCATTTGGAACATGTGTTTGAATTATCCGATGCGGTCTAGAGGTTCTTGTAGCTCTGAGACACCATTTCTGGCGTCATTTTCAATATTCTCATGCATATTGTAGGTACGTTTCATATTTCTCTACACTATTCCCACTTTCTTAATATGCCGCTCTTCATGGCGACGGCCTTCTCAGCCTTCATATTCATCACTTCAAGAACTTTGATGGTAATTGCGGCACTCCACCATAGATGGTCCCAAGCCCGAGAGCTTGATAGTTGCTGCTGCAATTGCTACCGAAGCGACTGAAGCAAGAGGCGTAAATCCCAAAATAATAATGAACCATCCCGAAGTCCACAAAGAGATTACGGCAGGAAAAGAAAGGAGTGGCCAGACAAATAAAGCACCGTTGTGTGATTACATCTTTATCGTCATAAATATGGTAGAAATACTGTACTCGGAAATGGAGGACGATAACCTCTCCCATGAAAGGAGGTCGCAAAGTATAATTGCCGTTAGACGAGATGAAGAAGAAAGGCTAATCTTAAAAGTGGGAGATGTTCTAAAAATAATAAAATCTGCATGTGATTGGCCAAAAATCAGCAAAGGAGTAAAAATTGGGCTTCTTGAATTAAACGAGCTCTGTACCACATACAGCATTATCGGGGGAGCTGGTTTGAGGCCAAAGAAGAGCAGAAAACGAAAGAAGCATTGAGGGCATGGCCAGATAGCTCCAACATCGAACGTCAATAAACAAATGGCGTCTAGCACAATCAAAGAAGATCGGGATAAAAGAAAGTAGATAGAGGCACTTAATGACCATGGAACGCCAGATCAAGGGTTCCAGACAGTGCTGACAAAAGGAGCGAAGAAAGCTGCACAGAAACTCCTAAAAAGGCCAGAAAATAATGTGCCCGTGGACGTCCAATAAGAAAAAGACCCGAAGTATAACCGGAGAGAAAGAAGCCCCGCCAAAGACATCGGCAACACGCACTGCCCATAAAACCCGAAGATGGCCGATCCTACGCAGAAGTGCTGCAGGACATCAGGGGAAACATAAGGCTCAAAGACGCACACTGCCATTTAAACAGTACGAACAACGCGGTTGAGCCACATACTGGTGAAATTTAGAGCAGAGGCCGACAATAAAAAAGCATTCTGCGACGCAGTAAAGAAAGTTCTCGGCAAAAGCGCAACTATAGTCTCCCTCGAGCCAATTGCAACGATTGAAATAAGAGACATTGGTTGAGTCACTGACTTGCCCGAAGGAAAAGAGGCCATCAAAAGAAAGTTCCCTAGCGTGCACAGGATCACAGCAAGGGAGACACCAGAAAACAAAGGGTTCAAGGCATGGCCATCACTTACTTTACGGAAAAGGACTCTGAATAATTTTTGAATAAGGGTAAAATAAGTATAAGGTGGGTTATCTGCAGGAAACGGCGAAGAGCAGCGCCTCTTTAATGTTTGAAATCCCTTGGCTTGATACTGACCCAAGATCGGATCTTGGGCACTTATTTATTTATTTGAAAACTCCATTTATCAGAAACAAACCCAATAATAAAATGAAATAGTAACACAAATTAATAGGAAGGAATAATTAAGCGATGCTTTACAATAGAAATTTAAACAAGAAAAAAAAAATGGAATAAGTAAATTAGATAAACCAAATGAAAAACAAAATATAGTAGTAAAAAGTAAAAAGCAAGCAACTAAACACAGAAGCAACATTTATAAATTATGTTTAGTTAAATTTTACAAAGTCCTTTTAAACACGATAAAAGATGAAGGAAAAGGATCAAGCTGAAGATCATTATGATTCCTAGTGCGTCGCAATAGAGGTGAATGCTAATATGGCTTGGTGTGAGCATAAATAAAGAAATCAATCGTAAAGACTGCCAAAATTGCAGTTAAGAAAAAAGACTAGAAGGAGTTTGACAGGACATAGCCGATATAAAAAACACACATCCAAATAAGTCTTACGTATAGCCAGGTATGAAAGGCCAAAAGAGGATTAACGATCATCATATGGAAGATACGGTAAAGTTTAAAGAATAGGAAGCGAGTGAACTTCCTCTGAACAGACTCTAACGATGGCACATGATTGGAATGACGGGACGACCAAACCACAGAATAATATTCAAGTAGCCGACGGACAAGACAAATGAACAAGCGGATCGTAGTAGAAATATTACAAAAGTTGTTGACATGCCAAAGGATAAAACCCGATACTTTAGAGGCTCTAGCAACCACATTTAAAATGTGAATATCAAACTCATGTTTGGGATCAAAAGTAACCCCTAAATCTTTGTGGGAGGTGACTTCGGACAAAGAAGCCTCGCACAGCATGTAGGAAAAGGAAATAGGGTAATATTTAAGCGAAAAAGTTATTTTTTAGCACTTTCTGAGATTGAGATGCAGAAAATTTGACAAGCACCAGTTATTAAGCACAATCAAGTCATCCTGAAGATATTGACAATCAAGAAGCGACTTAATAGACCTAAATACCTTATAGTTACCAGTAAACAATAGACAAGGAGAAGAGATCACTAAGGGGATATCACTGATAAGCACTAGGAAAAGGAGGGATCCAAGAATAGAACCCTGAGGAACACCAGATGAAGGATAAAATAGAATAGAGGTGGAGACACAAAAACTCACTTGACATCCACGTTGCGTTAAATAAGAAGAAAACCACGACAATAGAGTATGAGTGATTCAAAAAGCTTCAAGTTGACAGCCGAGAAGACGATGATTGACTGTGTCAAATGCTTTGGTGAAATTAGTGAATACCACATAACCTTGATATTGATTATCCAATGCCTTAGCTACAATGTCAGTGAATTGCGTCAGATTAGTGGGCGTCGAATGACCTCTGCGGAATCCACGCTGCTCACTTGCAATAACGTCACCTAACGAGTCAGAGAGACGGTTGTGAACCAGATGCTCAAGCAACTTCGGAAAATAAGAAATCAGGGATATTGGACGGTGATTACACACAGAAGAAGAATCAGCACTTTTGAAGATAGGTACAACACAGGAACTTTTTCAACGGGAGGGAAATGACCCACTGCTTAAGCTCAGGTTAAAAACAAGAGACAAGGCAGAGAAAAGCACAGAAGCCAAAGACTAAACAAAAATATTTTTTGCAAACCATTTGGGCCAGGGCCGATATTCGGAACAAGAGACTAAATTAAGGACTCAACTTCAGAGGGGCCAGTACTTAAAGAGGGACCTGAATAAACATGATCCCTCACTGAGTAGGAGGGAGTGAAGTCAACGAAAAGAGAAACGGTAGACGTAAAATACCGATAGAATAAATCTGAAATTGCCTGAGGAGAAGCGCATTCTACACTGCCCCAACAGACGGTAGAAGGAATAGAAGACAAATTGTTTAATGATTTAATGTAGAACGAGAAAGGTTTCACATTATTTGCATTTAGAGAAGCAAGTTTGTTTTCTTTTTTGGCATCTGAACGCAGCCTGCCAAAGATGGATTTATCTTCAACAGTACCTGAACGCTTATACTCACAACACGCCTTATCTTTGACGCTTAAGGCAGTAATAACACGCGTAGCAAGCCAAACTTCGGTTTTTCCTTTCGGACAGCCTGAAGAGATGTAGATAAGTAGTTAAGGGTATGAAGAAATGCATAAAATTTATTTAGAGCAGATTCACAATCAAGGTTCAAAAAGAACTGAAACCAATTAACAGACAAAAGTGCATGTTAATTGCCTCATAATTTGAGTTGAAAAAATTAAATTTAGTAACATGAGCTGGTTTAATAAGAAGAAAGGAGTCGGCATTGAGATCAATGGATAGAAGTGGATGACGCTGGTTGGGAGGAACATAAGGATGTGAAGCAAGGGATACCGATGGATCATGAGCAGGAATATTGGAAAGAATAAAGTCAAGTAGACGACCATTGGTGTTACGAACTTGATTATACTGGGACAAAGAACAGAGAGAAAGAAAGGAAGTGATAGGCGAGGAAGATGAATTAGTAGAAAGGGATTGTTGAAACAGAGGAGACAGCCCATTCTATGATGGGTAGGTTAAAATCTCCGGTATCAAGGATCCTAGAGTGCTGATAACGTGCTAGGAGATGGGAAGTAAGATCATCAAAAGACGACTCATATAATTGCAAAGAGGAATGACGAAGAACATATGCAGATGATATCAATATGGAGGCAATGTAACTTTAACTTAGACAAATTGTTGTTGCTTTAACTTAGACACATTCCAGGGCATGAGAAAAACAAAAATCAGAACAAAAGGAGCTGGGTATAGATTTGTTGACGGCAACCATGAAGATAAAATCACGATCACATCTATAAATAATGTGATCCGGTAAAAGTTTCAAATTAATGATATTTGCATTTACCGAAGTCTTAGATAAGCAAATAACGGTGTCATTACTAGTAGTTCTTAAGGCTCGTACATTTTAGCAACAAATTGCTTATAAGATCGAAAGTCCAAATGATGTAACACATTAATATTTAGGTAGTCATAGTCCAAGGTTACATGAGGACTGCAGATTTCTTGAAGATCCGAACCTATTTTTCTCACAGCAGGTACAAATTCTGTGACAAGCACACTTTTGGACCAAAAGTCCTGGGAGGCTAGATAGCGCTTATCATCCGTAAGCTTTCTACATGTAATGAACGGCGGTGATTTTCCAACTTTATTTAAAACATCATTTTGAATTTGATCACACGTCTTATGAGGTGCGACATGCGAAAGAAAGACCCGAAGTGGTGGAGTTACAACTTGGGGAGGCTGCAGATGTTGAAATCTAGGCTCATTAGAGTGAAAGTTTATCCTATTACCTGGTAGATCTTGAGGCTGAATTTCACTAGTAGTAGAAGAACCAGCAACTGGCATGATGGATGGTTCCAATTTTTTCCAATAGCGTCCTGGTGCGCAGATGGAGATCCTAGTGATGGCAAGGAACACAATTCCAATTCGGGGGGAGTCACCACCTTTACTGTGTTAAATGGTGGTAGCCTAGCCTGAGATGTGCTTCTAGTCATCATGGCAGGTGATGAGTTCAGGGCAGTAGACGTCATATCTTCAGAATCATTGGGGATTGGCGATAAAGGCTTCAGCACACTAGGAAATGCTAAATTCATTACAGCAAATGTTAAATCCCATGTTTCCGAAAATTGAAGCGTCGAGTCTACGAATGGGCTATGCCTCAAACAGATCCGCGGGGAAAACGAATCCCAGAAATGACGGTCAGGATGGTGCTCATCGTATTAAATACTGGAGACACGTCGACTTTCCACCGTATTGGCTGAAAGGAACCATACCGGATGTGACATTTACCCTGGAATCCTTAGCCCGATGTGTACACAATTGGAGAGTATTAGAGGACTCAGCAAATGATCATCAGTGCATTCTGCTTGAGATTAATAATGTTTTCTCCTGATGTCTGTGCTCTCGACCTTCTACAATTGGGCGGAACATCGGAAGGATGAACGCCGAAAGGTTCATCGAGGTGCTTACAGCAGGTAACCCACTACAGGGAGATTCACAGAGGACGGAAAAACTAGCGGTTCAAAACGTGGTGAACTCATTTATGAGCATCATCACGACTGCTTGCAATGCTTCTACTCCTCGGCGAAGACCCCGGGACGGCAAGCCCCTTGAGTACTGGTGGACAACTGAAATCGCTGAAAAGTAAAGGGAGTGTTACAAGCTTCGGCCATGACGAGGCATGCAACCAGGTAACAGCATATAATTCCGCCAGAAAATGCCTTCGCAAAATGATTAATAACAGCAAGGCTTGCTGCTTGCAAGATCTAGTGGACACTGTGAACAAACATCCGTAAAGCCTTGGCAACAAGCTTATTATGCGGAGCTTGGTATCCAGCGGAAACCTTGCATACATGATGCAGGAAAGATGGTCGAGATAGTGCGGGCATTCTTTCCCATCCATTGTGTCCGTGTTGAAATTGTCCACGATGAAACACCAATCGAGTGTCCACTCTTCACACAACTGGAACTGGAAGAGGCAGTCCTTTCACTGAAAGCGTGGAAGGCTCCAGGTCCAGGTGGTGTTCCAGATGAGGTGTTGTAACTCGTCTATCACCATTGTCTTAACTTGCTGCTCAGCACGTTCAACGCGTGCCTACCGGATGGGGGTTTCCCAGTATAATAGAAGATGGTGGGCTTCGTGCTGATCAGCATGGGGATGGGAAATACTGGATTGTCATCTGCATACCACCGGTTTTGCATGCTAGACACTGCTAGAAAAGTGCTAGAGAAACTCATCAAAGGAAGACTAACTGACGCGATTCGTGCTGCTGTGGCCCTATCGCCTCGGCAGTATGGCTTTAGCGCAGGACGCTCCACCATTGATACGATAGCAGAGTTGTAAGCGCGGTCCAAAAAGCAAAGGCATACAGCTACACCAAGCGATAGATCGTCCTGTTGGTGACATCGACATTAGGAATGCCTTCGACTCCGCTAAATGGGTGTTCTGAAAACGCTGAAAACCCCTTTTCAAGTTCCAAAATATCTAATGCAGCTTTTGAGGGACTACTTGAAAGACCGAAGCCTGCTTTACGACACGACACAGGATAATCGAAGGATGGAAATTACATCGGGTATTTCCTTAGGTCAGACCTGTTGAACGTGTCTTACAACATGCCACCAAGCCTGGAGATGCCAGATGAGTCACACTTCATGCGAATAATGTTGCGGCTCTGGTCGTTGAACACACCGTTTAACGGGCGCAACTTAGGATAGGTATGCTAATGTGCCGGATGAGAGACAGAATGACTGCTCAAGGGTTCAGTTTTGCACTGGAAAAAACCGTAGAGGACATTTTGATAAAGAAAAAAATCTCTAGAGCAAAGATGATCAGCATTGAGACATACTAATCGAATCGAAGCCAGCGGTGAAGTGCGTGGGGCTAATGATTGACTTGAAGATGAGCTTCTCTGAGCAAATCAGGGCAACGGCTGAGAAGGCTGCTTTGGGAGTATTGGCTCTGAGTCGATCTATGACAAACGTCGGTGGACCCAGTCCATCAAGAAGATGCCTCTTGATGAGTGCTGTAGGATCAGTGCTACTGTACGAAACAGAAATATGGGACGACGCTCTTAGTAAGGAGATATACCCAAAACGCTTGGCACAGATACAGAGAAGAGGAGCACTGAGGATTGCATCTTCGTATTCAACAGTCCCTGATTCAGTAGTGAGAGTTATTGCACGCGTGATACCCACTGCACTCCTTGCTAAAGAGCGGCACGCTGATTTCCTGCATCGAAACGAGGACACGATGAAGATGGTTGTCCGCGAGGAGAAACAGCGGTCACTCAACGACTGGTGGAAGTCTTGGGTGAATTGCATGAAGGGAAGGTGAACTGGGCACCTCATCCCGGATATGATACAGTAGCTATTGGATGTACAATTTAATATCCGGAATTTTTTCAGCTTTATTCTGGAAAAATCTTTCAACTTATTTTATTCAAAGTATCATCCATCGGTAGCTACAACATTTCTACATCTTTCAGCCAATTTATGAATTCGATCCCAAAAAAATTGCACCGGCTTGGCGGCTAGAAACGAATCTATCCAATTTCGGATGCCTTGCTCTGAAGTGAAGCGTATCCCGGTGAGGGCGTTTTGCATCGAACGTACTAAATGAAAGTCAGACGGAGCAAGGTTCGTACTATAAGGCGGGTGGGCCAAAACTTCCCATCAACTTTTTTCCAAAAAGTTTTTCACGGGTCTTGCAACATGCGGCCGAGCGTTGCCATGATGAAAAATCATAGCCTCGTGTCTGGTCGCATATTCCGTGTGTTTTTCGATGATGGCGCGCTTCAAACGTATTAATTGTGTTCGATACAGGTCACCTGTGATTGTCTGGCCCAATTTCAACAACTCATAATATAACGGCCCCTTCTGATCCCACCAAATACATAGCATAACCTTGGCGCCATGGATATTTGGCTCCGCCGTTGATTTGGCTGCTTGGCCGGGCTTCACGTATGACTTTTCGCGCTTGGGATTGTCATAATGGATCTATTTTTCATCCCCAGTCATGATCTAATGTAAAAATGATTTTTTTTATGGCGCTAAAGTAGCATTGCAGACATACAGAAGCGCCGTTCAACGTCTCTCGGCTTCAACTAATAGGGGACCCAATTACATTGCTTTTGAATGTATCCGGCGGCTTTCAAACTTTTTGTATGGCTCAAGCCCATGACTAAAGCCACTGCGGAGTCAGTCGTGCGTTATTTTGAGCGCGAAATCTTTTTGACCTTCGGAGTCCCTGAATGGTTACACTCGGACAACGGTGTACAGTTCATCTCCAAGGTATTTGCCAAGCTTATGAATGACTATGGTGTGCAGCACTGCTTCACACCATATCATTCACCGCAGGCGAATGCCTCGGAAAGGTCGAACCAATCAACACTGAATGCCATCAGAGCCTACATAGGATCCGATCATGGCAAGTGGGACGAGAATCTTCCGGCCTCATGCTTTGCCTTTCGCAAGGTAATTCATGAGTCCACGGGATTCTCACCCTACTTCCTCATGTTCGGGTACCATCCTATACAGCATGGTTCTGAATATCCTCTCCTTAGAAGTTTGAATGCTTTTGAGGATGGAGAGGTTCAACTAAGTGCGAACAGTGATCGACTGCGAGCTGTACAGGATCGCGTTAAGGCTAAACTACAAGAAGCTTATCAAAAGCGAGCTCAACGCTACAACCTTCGGGTTCGTCCTCGTGAGCTACTCCAGGGTCAGAGGGTTTTTGTGCGGAATTTCCCCGTGAGCAATGCAGCAGATCGCTTTGCTGCTAAATTTGCTCCACGGTTTACTCCAGCAGTGGTTCGACGTCGTATTGGGCAGGTGTCATACGAGCTTGAAGAATTCTGTGGCTCGGATGCCACAGATTACACTATTCCGTATATTCCGCCTTTTCTGTCTTGCAGCAAATTGTCTATTTATCACGCACAAGCGAACAATGATGTTCCACCAGACCACTCCAACTTCGAATCGGTATAGATATCGGTCGCCGTCTGGACTCGGTTTGATTTCACCGATGACGGTAGTCTCGCACACCAACCGAATCCACAACCGTACCCCTACAACACCAGCACGCGTTACTTCTCGCTTCACCTCTCTACACACTTCTAAATTTGTTTCTTCACTTTGCCATCATTTCCGCTACATTTTTTTGTTTATTTCACTTTTTAATTACCAACTCACCCATCGGCGCAGATCCATTGCTCTTGCGACCGCTAATCAATTCTATTGCTCCAGTTCAGGACCAATTCCCACGTCTATTTCCAACCCTGCGAGTCCGTTCACGCTGCTCGTACCCTGCTTTCAACTCCGACACTCCACTCGACTCGTGGCAGCCGCCTAGAGCACCTACTAGCCAACAGCTTCAAAGAACATATGCAATTTCTGCTAGATCTTGTCCGAAAATTCTCCTCTTGCGCAAATCGTTGTCACCGATGCAATAATACCGAGTCCAAATTAACGCACTTCCCACTGCTTGTCCGCTACACTTGCAAAATCTATTGCATTCCAGTCGCCTACACCAACTGTTTTTTCTTAGACACGCCAACTTCACACTGAGCGAGAAACTAATTGAATTCAACTTGAGATGATAACCAAAATCCAATCTTTTAAAACTCTAAAACGCTAACATCCTCTGCTTCAGAAGTCCAGATCCAAACTTTTTCATTTTTGGCAATTGTTCGAAAAACAAAACTTTCACCGCTTGCTGGAATTTTTTTTTTTTTTTTTATTTTATTTAAATTAAAAACTATAGAGTATAAATTTATTATAGAAATTAATTAAGTTATAATATTATAATAATAAGACAGCATGTTGTTCGCAACATTCGTGGGGACGACCCAGACCCTGAGGTCTCATCAGCCGGGCACAAGACACAAAAAAAAAATCAGTCACCACGGATATCCTTGGCGTGATAGGTACCAAGCAACTTGCCAGATTCGTCTTCAAGCTCGTATGACACCTGCCCAATACGACGTCGAACCACTGCTGGAGTAAACCGTGGAGCAAATTTAGCAGCAAAGCGATCTGCTGCATTGCTCACGGGGAAATTCCGCACAAAAACCCTCTGACCCTGGAGTAGCTCACGAGGACGAACCCGAAGGTTGTAGCGTTGAGCTCGCTTTTGATAAGCTTCTTGTAGTTTAGCCTTAACGCGATCCTGTACAGCTCGCAGTCGATCACTGTTCGCACTTAGTTGAACCTCTCCATCCTCAAAAGCATTCAAACTTCTAAGGAGAGGATATTCAGAACCATGCTGTATAGGATGGTACCCGAACATGAGGAAGTAGGGTGAGAGTCCCGTGGACTCATGAATTACCTTGCGAAAGGCAAAGCATGAGGCCGGAAGATTCTCGTCCCACTTGCCATGATCGGATCCTATGTAGGCTCTGATGGCATTCAGTGTTGATTGGTTCGACCTTTCCGAGGCATTCGCCTGCGGTGAATGATATGGTGTGAAGCAGTGCTGCACACCATAGTCATTCATAAGCTTGGCAAATACCTTGGAGATGAACTGTACACCGTTGTCCGAGTGTAACCATTCAGGGACTCCGAAGGTCAAAAAGATTTCGCGCTCAAAATAACGCACGACTGACTCCGCAGTGGCTTTAGTCATGGGCTTGAGCCATACAAACTTAGTATAATGATCCAGGACCACGAACAACTGGGTATTCCTTGATTTGGAACAGGGGTATGGGCCCATGAAGTCCACAAACAGGCGTTGCATAGGACGGACCGAGTCTCGTGATGCGCCCATAGGGGGTCTCATTGTGGAATTTGAAGGCTTGACCTGTTTGCAAGTGACGCAATTCTGAATATGTTGAACCACGTCTTGTCGCAAACGAGGCCAATAAAAATACCTTCGCGAGACTTCGGTAGTCTTGCGATTCCACAATGAGAACCCCGGGGATCATCATGAGCTCGTACCATGAGAGCCCGCTGGTGACCCTCCGGAACCCATAATTTTGTTCCGGGGATATCGGTAGTCAGCGTTGCAGGAGGACCAGTATTAATGTATATTCGACCATCTGCAAGATGCAAATTCTGAAACTGATCAGGTTGTTTCAAAATTTGCTCCTTCAGATGCTCATACTCAGGCTACTGAAACGCAGAATCCGGGATTAAACCACCAATGTGTTCGTGCTCCGGGAGACAAGGAATGATCGAGGCCACTCGCTCGTCCTGCGAGCAAGATCTAGACAACGCATCGGGAACAGTATTAAGAGCGCCCTTACGGTGTTCGATCTTGAAATCAAACCCTTGCAGTTTCAGGCTCCAGCGGGCCAATCGACCAGAAAGGTCCGTTATGATGGTGAAAGGCAGCCCTTCGATATATGCCCTGAACCTCTTCACGCTTTGCACCGCAGCCAAGCATTCCAATTCAGTAATGCTATAGTTGCGTTGCGCAGCGTTGAGCTTCAAAGACATATATGCGATTGGATGCTCTCCACCCTCATCGTCCTTCTGGAACAAAACACTTCCAATACCCACGGTACTTGCGTCACATTGGATATAGAAGTGGCTCGTAAAGTCGGGATTGGCCAATACTGGAGCGGAGACCAACAATTGCTTCACTTTATCGAAGGCACTGTTGGCGGAACCAGACCACTTAAAGGCACGTTTGCCCTTTAGCAAATCCGTTAGTGGTGCCATAACGGCAGCAAAGTTCGGAACAAACCACCGATACCATCCCGCCATTCCCATGAACTTTCTCAAATCTTTGGCCGTTCGGGGTTCAGGGTATAGAATTATACCCGAAACCTTCTCCGGGTCGGTGCGCAGAATACCATCACTCACCACAAAGCCAAGATATTTGATCTCCTTCTTGGCGAACTTGCTCTTTTCGACATTGATGGTCAAGTTGGCACCCCTGAGCAGTTTGGCCACTGTGCTCAGGAGTTCCAAATGCTCATCAAATGTCGAACTCGTCACAAGTAAGTCATCTAGGTAAACAAATATCTTGTCTTGCAGTTCATGTGGTATGACTTTATGCATCAACCGACACATCGTTTGGGGAGCATTGCATAAACCGAACGGCATGACCTTGAAATGGTACAAGGGCCTGCCGGGAACAGTAAAAGCCGTTTTTTCCTTACTCACCTCATCCAACGGAATTTGCCAAAAGGCATCCTTCAGGTCCAAACTAGTAATGAACCTGGTGCTCTGCAATCGGGCCAACAGACCATCTATCGGTGGCAACGGATAGGCGTCCTTAACAGTGACGTCATTGACGTGACGTGACGTGACGTCTAGCGTCTAAACACAAACGTACCTTACCGGGTTTTCTAACAAGGGTCACGGGAGAACTCCACGAGCTCTGACTTTCCTTTATTACCCCTAACGACAGCATACGATCGAGTTCATCATACAACAGTTTCTGTATAACGGGAGAAACAGCGTAATGCCGCTGTTTGATGGGTCGAGCGGAACCAGTGTCTATGTGATGAGACAAGAGACCGGTTCTACCCAAGCCTCTCTCGCTACACGAAGGAAACTGTTGCCTGATGAAGTCGAGTCGTTGCTGGTCGGGTGGGGACAATAGATGGAATTCAGGGTTCGGAGGCTCCGCGGCCACGTCGACAGTGTTGACCTAGATTGGTGCGATTTTGAAGACATCCCAAAAATCAATTCCCAAGTACACGGAGTGCGTCAAGGAAGGGATAATCAGGAATCTCATTAATTTTGTGATGTTGTTAAATCGCACCAATGTGACGATATATCCCAGAACGGGGTCCTTATGACCTGATGCGGTCTGGACATGGGCATGCATGGCATGCATGTGCAAGCCCAAGTCTGAAAGCAGGTCCAAGGCTCCAGCTCCGAGGATACTCGCACTGGCTCCACTGTCGAGTAAGCCCGTCAATTTGTGACCCTTGAGCGAAATATCGGCGTAGGGCCTATTGTCGCCAGGAATTGCAACAACAGACTCCACGCAGGCTCGCTTCAAGAGACGTCTGGTGAAGAAATATCTCCCGGATCTTCGGAAGCGGTCTCGGAAAGTCTCGCTCTAAGATACAAGGGTGGTTCTCAATCATCGCCCGCCGTTTCACTACTATAGGTAGGAACTAACAAATCACGCCGGTTCGGGGAAGATGTAGCGATGTGGTCGGAGCAAGGTTTGGTGGATAGTCATAGGAAACGTCGCAGCTCGGGATCAACGTTGGTGGCTGCATCAACGCGGTCAGGGGACTGGATTGAAGCCGTCTTAAAAAGAGGATCCGGATTCCGCTTGGGCAAACTCTTGGTGCGGCAAGCATTGCAGTTAGGCTTCACAACTCCCTCCTGCCCGCATCCAAAAAAAAAACACATGTTTGACTGGCATAGCACAATCAAAAAAACTGTGGCCCAAGTCCTTACAATTCCAGCAAACCCTTTAAATACTGCGCTGGTTCTGGTTTGAAGTAGGGATCATTCTGGTAGCTAGCGCTTGAACTTGAGATACCACTGGTGCGTTCGCCCAAGTAACGGTTGGAGTTGATGGGTTGGTCTCATAATCAACGTCAAGCCTTTCAGATACCAAGTCTCTATACGAACCGGGAATATATGCCTCCTCGTCCCCCAATCGTCCTAACGTACCATCTTCAATAGCGTGGACTCGTGCTGAGGTACGCCTTTCAAATAGGCTTCGCCGAGCATCCAGATCTTTCCAAGCAGCTTCCATCTGACAGCAGCGTCGAACAAGATCCCGTGTAGAGAGGAAGGTCTGCCCAGCCAAGTGTTCCTGTAAACGGGGACTCATATTTTTCATTATTATTCTCTGGAGGTCAAAATCAAGGATGGGGATTGTCAACTGCAGGGACAGGGCTTCAATAGCTTCGAAGAAGTCGATGAACCTCTCCCCCAGTTTGTGTAAGCGAGCATCCATTCGTTGGCGAATATCCATATCGGTGAGGTGCCCCAAAAACCGCTGCAGGAATTCCGATTCAAATCGAAGCCAAGAAAGATCTCCGTACAGATCACGTGTCTGCCAATACCAATTTTGGGCAGTTCCTTTAAGGAGCACATGGAGATCGCGCATGAGCTCTCGATCTGATAATTCATAATCTTCAGCCAATGCTGAAATGCGGAATATAAACTATTGAGCCGTTATTCCAGAAAGGCCCCCATTGAATGATAGTCCCCATTTGGTGATAGGGATGCGGGGAATATTGGTGGTCCCGTCACCTCGCATTCCCCGAAAGGTGGCACACGGTCACATATAATGAGCCCGTGAGGCATCGGCGTGTACGGGTGAGGTGACTTTTGGAGAAAGTGATACTCGTGTCGGTGGGACTTGTTAATTGGCTGGAGCAGTCATGTTTATCGGGGTTCCTGTCAGGGAGTTGGATAAACTGCGCCGATCCAGCTCTCGGTCTAATGCATTAAAAGCGGGGTCCCAACTGGCACTTCGTCGATGCATGATTTTCTTATCACTAAAAAAACCTTAATTGCAACAATATAAAAATGTTAACTAATTATCAATAAAGTACCCAAGATAGTACGATTCAGAAATTTAATGGGGTAAATATGGCAACTATTTATCGATTGACTATTGATTCATAAAGGCTTCATTTCTCAGGATGATCCTCTTTGTAAAGGAAAAGGATAAAAGAAGGGTAATTAAAAATGGGAACGTGGGATAAAATTTACACAGTGCAGAGGCAAGCATCTTGGTGCCTCGTCCAACAAAAAAAACCGTGAGGCGGACTCCGTTCAAAATTGTCGCCACTCAGGGCCGACTACAAGACTATTATGAATCCTAACAGACTCCATAATAGCTCGGACAAGAGTCGCTCAAAGTCCAAAGCCAAACGAGCAAGGATGATGAATAAAAAAAATCAAGAGCGTTGGTTGATTCCAAGAGCTAGCACGACAGCCAGCTATCCCATGAAGGAAGATACAACCAACAACACGAATAATTCTTCCTTTCACCATCCACACCTTGATAGCATGCATGCTATCAAATCCGAAAAAAAACTATAGAACATAGACGTCCAGCACGTTGGGCGCCACTGCAACTGAGGCGAGCACCGCGATAAAAGTGGGAGTACAAAATAAATAAAACCTCAACAAAAAAAACCATCACAATAAAATGCATGTCGCATGAGTCTAAAAATTACATAAAAACAACAAATCAAAACAAAAAAACTTCTCATTATTAAAATACATCAAAACCGATATTTGGGCGCCACTGTTGCAATCGCGATAGTCGACGCAACTGCAGACATTTATTTGTGGCGGTGACCAATGTTCCTTTCTCCCGGTGGCATTTTGAGCCGGCTAATGCTCAGCCGTGTCTGGGTTCGTAGGAGATAGGTCACCGCCACAAATAAATGTCTGCAGTTGCGTCGACTATCGCGATTGCAACAACGTTTCCAGGTTGAATTCTCATGCCCAAACTTTGCCAAAATTTGTGGTTTATATCAGCTCCCTGAGTCTGTTTTCATTGATCTAATCATTTAATGTGCATCTTATAAAAATTTTCTTCTTTAAGTTCGTAAGAAAACTGTCTGCATTTCCTAATTTGAATACAAAACCCCTTTTGACAGAAGCTTGTTCCTGTTTACTCGACTTTTTTGCTTGTTTTCTTTTCCGAAATTCTAGTTTTAGCTTAACGCATGTTTCGTAAATTGGGGTTACCATCTTTTTAATTCAATTAATTAGTTTTTGTTGAATTAGTTTGCTTTTGTTTTATTTCTTCAAATTTGTGTGCTTTCTATTTTTTCGAAATTGCCCTCCTCTCTTTTCCTTCCCTCTAATGTGAGTAATTGTATGTAGGTGGCCCAGAACTGAGAAAATGTCCTACAGAATAAATTCCAACATTTGAGTACCAGCCGAGCTCAGAACGCCACCTAGGAGTTAAGGCCATTCTGCCTTTCAAATGTTTACCTCTGCAATGAATACCGTATTGCTACAAAAAGTTAATATGATTTCCTGAGCTATCCTTGCATCTAAAAATAAATTAAGAAGATGAACGTAAAGGTGAACGCAACATGCGCAAGATGAATACCTTTATAAATCAATGTTGCAAACTTTTTCGAATATAATTTCCAAGAAACAGTTAATAATTCTACCTATCATAAACCATTAATATCCACGCATCCTTGTTCCAAGAATTAAGACACAACATCAATAAATATGATTCATCTTTCTAGTTCACAAGACTCTTAGATAGCTGCTTTGCAGAAACCTACTCCTCCCATGCTCCAACCTTATCACTATCGTTAACGTTTCTCAACAGGTGTGTCTATGTTGGCTCATATAAACATTTCAATGTCATACCATCGCACACATGAGCTCCACGTGTTCCATTTCATCACCCTAAGATGGGGATGATAGTATGACATGCATTTGCCATGAACTTTGTTATTGATGATAGTCGAAGAAGAAGAAGAGTGCAAGGATGAGGATGAGTTTTGCTCATGAATTTCGCACGCATCAACTCAACATTTATGAACGAGAGTTTCTCGGTGCTAAGACCGTTAATAGGTTGTAACAGAGTATATGATTAATAAATTACAACCCTTAGGGAGTTTTTATGTTGAAAATATTGAATTTGATTATCTTGCACGTGTTTATGTTGATGAATCTTCTCGGCTATGTATAGTTTGACGAGGAATTCCATGGAATCAAGATGAATTGAAAGCATCCTGGAGCACATTTTTTACTCACGTTATCACTACTGAGGTTTCTTTTGCTTGGCAAGGAAGAAGTCTCGGTATAATAAACTATTTTCCTTCACAGCGTTTTGCGTCATCCAATCCATCATGACACGGAGATCCTGTTAGCATCCATCCTACCATCACTTATCTATAATATACAACTAAGTAAAGAGCGAAGCGAGGAGGGAAGTGTGAACATAATCTTCTAGTATCCTGTGTGAACCCAATCAAGTTGTAGTTATCTGGCTGTGTTACTTACTTCACATTATTCTTGGTGATGAGCAAGAAAAATTGTTCCAGGAGACAGCTCCCAACAAACTTGCATGATAATGGCTGAAAGATGGAGAATTCGATTTGATTTACGTGTTCTACGAAGCATTGTTATTTGTAAAAGAATTTCATTGAAGCGTGCTGGCTCCTTTTTTGCTAAATTTGAGAATCACCATCAGTTCGACCTTTCTCGTCCAACTGAAAGTCATTCAACACAATAACCTTAAGACGTACCATCAATTTGAAAACTCAAACTCACCCATGAGAGAAATGCAATATTATTAGGACAACATACTTGTATTTGCAGGACAACAGCAAAGAAAAAGAAATTATAAAGATCATTCTAGGCAAACGTCGTGGCAAATACTCATCACATAATTTTCTCTTCAAATCCTGATATTCATGCAAATATATGAATACTTTCCAAAATATATCATTCTTCCATTTGACGGGCGAAAACAATGGAAATGCCTCGAACCCGTCACCTGAGTGGAGCACGAAAGCACAAGAGCAACATGTGCTATCTCATTTATTCATCCTTTTGACAGGGCAAAAATGATGCCTTCTTGGGTTTTCGCAAGTCACCCATCCGTCGGTTTTGGGATCTAATATCACGAAAAAATATGAAAAATCATCTTAATGCCATATCTCTCCCATACACTCGTCGAAAGGTAGCAGCCAGCACACATGGATTCTAGTATAGATCCTAGTTCCTAAAAGCACGAGAGCATACCAAATCAAAAGAGCGGAAGAAGTGAAAAAAGACCTTGTAAAAGTTATTCCTAAGTTTTCTACTTGGGCATGTTATTTTCTCTCTCGTTTTCCGTGTTGTTGAATGCTCGAAATGATTTTCATTCCAAGGACTTGTAAGACCTGTTTGCAACTCACACTCGCCTATACTCTACTAAATAGCCATAAGCTAAGAAGTTGCTTCGTTCCTCGACTTCTTGGCCTTCTCGCCGAGCTAGCCAAGCCAGTAGTAGTTATGGCTGTGTGAACTTCTTTTTATTTGCAGCGAAAATTGTTCAAATAAAAATACAGGACGAATATTTATACTTGCCTCGAAGTTTGTGTCCTTTGGCTTTGAAAAGGTCAAAATGGAAATGCAATAATATATACAGAAAACATTGACAGGATAAAGTTGCCTTGTTTCCCAAGTAAGGATACTAGTTCTCTGTTTATACATTCTTTTTTTCTCGTTTTTGTTATTCTATTTGCCTGCAAACACGACAGGAGAGTCGAGAAAGGAATTCACCCGGCAGCATTGTAATATTGAAAGTTGTTTTAAACCAGGAATTTCTATCTTTAGCAAAAGGGACAGCAATAAAATGTATGAACAGATACGAACGGAACAAGATGGGCAGTATAACAATGGTGAAAAATTTGCTAGTGGGTGGAGATTGTAAATCGCAGGACAATTCATTGAAAAGTTTTTTATTGTATCGAAAATACTTCAGCGAAAATCTTTGTTGGAGGGTAAAAGTTTAGAAAAACGTTGGACATGGTTTTGAGTGGGATTAAAGGAGTCTGCTACGACGCGACGTCGTCGTCTTCACTCATACTCGCCAAGAATATCATGTTATTTTTATTTTTAACGAATGTATTATCCTTTCTTAGGAATAAATTTAAAAAAAATATTGCTTTCTCGAAAGGGACTTAAATAGAAGACAAACTTTTAAATTTTTCGTAAGCCCTCTTTAGGAACCCTTTCCTAGACAAAGATATGGCAACATGATCCCTTTTGTAGGGAGATCTACTCCGCTGAAGTCCACACAATTATAACAGAATCTTTTTAAATATATAAACATATTTGACAAAGAAATAAAGAAACATATGTAGCGCCTCCGCTTCCACAGTCTCAGCGTAAACAAAGAATTATACCAAGGGAGATTTTCGCGTGCCTTGGTTTAGGTGCAAACACATGTACATGCAGAGTGTGGACACGCCGTTTCAGGCCTTCTGATCGTCATTCGTTCTATGGCGACGCTTCGATTCTTTGCAGCGAGCATCGAGTGAAAAGAGAGTTGCGATACATGCGTCGCAGCATGTGGTAGTTTATTGCACGAGCAGCAAGACGCGCTTTTCAGTCTACATTCATCCTAGCCTAAATTGTATCTTTTGAAATGTAAATTGTAGTTTCTGTTCGTGAGTAAATTTATTAGTGTTAATGAAATACCATTTCATAACCCTAAACATATTTGACAACGAAAACAACATCACAAGCAACAACATTGAAAACCTAAAATTGATAACCTTCCGATCCTTATAGAGATTCAAATTCGTTGGTTTAACTAGCTAATGTCAATACAGTACTCCCTCCTAAGTACAAATATTCATATGTTGAATTGTACTGAATTTGAAGTCACAGCTTTTGCTTTAGGCCCCAAATAAATACGAGGACTTTGTTGAACCAGCATCGTTGATTCTCACGTAAGGTCAGCAGTATGCTCGCAATAAGCTGGTTTCAAACGATCTACAGATACATTGACATCCAGCCTGTTTATCTTCAATTTGTAGACGTTTGCTGAAAGGTGCTTAACGTGATCAAAGCGTAGAAATACATGCAAACAAGTTGTAATATCCTTTTATATGAAATTTTAAGGCTGGTCATGACGTGAAGCTGGAGTTGCTCGAATGTTCCTCATGTATTCACGAAATTTTCGCATTAAATAATTTGGACCGAGTGGCATTTCTTCGTTGAAGAAAAACTTTTCAGGTAAGCGTAGGGTTTTGCCGTAGAAAGCTGACAAGGTTGAGAAAGAAAATGAAGAGCTCAAACTTCGAATGAAATCAATAGAAGCACTCGTTAGAACATTGACGTTCAATAAAGCTCAAGAAAGCTAGAAAGAAAAAGAGGCAAATTCAAAAACGACTGAAGATAAAAAAATTAAGAAACCGAAACAAGAAGCTGATCAAGAGGATGCCCTCAGCGCAAAAGGAGCAAACGTCAGCACGAATTATTATGCAGCCCTAGCTGGACTAGAAGATACCATGAGTATTGAAGAGGATCCAGGTAATAAAATTTCTGATTATTGTACTGCTAAACCTGGTAATGGATTAATCGAGTATTCAAAAATTAAAAATAGGGACAAAAAACCAAAAGTTTTTTTCTGCTATCCGCTGTCAAGATTAATCCAAAGAAAGAAAAAGTCTCACAAATCGATATATTTCGGCAAAGAGGCAAAGATATGGTTCGGCTTTTGGGAGCCGAAAATAAATAAAATGGTTTTGAGATCAAAAGAGTCAATGCCGATAAACTGGCTGCTAGAACTGAGTCATTGGTTGATTTTCAGGCAGCAAAAAGTACGTTGAATTATGGAGATGTTCCGCATTTTACATACACCTCAAAGCGAAAAAATCAGTTTTTTTTATTGAAGGGTTCGGAATGCGGAGAGAACACAGTCAATCTCTTCCAGGTGCTTGAAGCAGCTGCACCAGAAATAGAATTTATTTCCATTAAAGACTTTGCAACAAGAAGATTGATTTTCGAGCGCAAAAGCTTGCCCTATTACTTAGTCCAGTTCAAGTGCCCTACAAAAAATAAGGTACTTGAACTTCCGTGTGGAGAGGTGGGAACGCCTCTAGAAAAGCTAGGTCAACCAGTGCTTCAGGTGCCAAAGATTCGGGCATTCGGCTCCCAATTGCGCCATAAAATATGGATGTGTAAAGTGCAAACGTATCCATGCTCTCGGTGAGTGCAAATTGGCTCAGGCGGAGCCAAAAGAAAAATTATATTGTGTGAACTACGGTGTCTTTGGCCATCCAGCATCATATCGAGGATGCCCCCGGTATCGAGATACAAAGGTAAAATTTACTATAAAACAAAGTCAAGTACACCGCAGTGTGATACCTACCAACTTAGTCAAGCCCGGGGTATCATTTGCACTTGCTGAGAGAGGACCATCAGAAAATGTAAATAAAATAAATAATCTAATCGGCAATAATGAAGTGCTTCTTAAAATTTATCAGCAATGAAATTCCTTATCGAAGCGAATCGATGAATAGGATTCTAAAATTAACTTTGTTATTCAGGGTTGAAGGCTTTCAAATGCCTCAAAATAACTTGTCATCCAGTCACATTCCCATGGATAGGATTCATCTCATTTCTGTCAACATCAACTCCATTGTGAGTCTACATTGACGTGACTGTCTCTTGGAGTTCTTTCTCAAGCAAAAGCCTGACATCATGCTTCTTACTGAAACCCACCTCAATTCATGGCACTCCATGACATTGAAGGATTTTGAATTCATAAGAAACGATAGGTTAATAGCTGATGGGGGATGTTCCACCGGTATTGGTTCGAAGACCCTATTGTTTCACAAATATTAAAAAAGTCGAATTCAAAAGCCTTAAGTCTCTTGAACTGTCCGTTATCAAAATCTCAGGTCCAGGTGGGGATAATTTCTTATTTATTTCTACCTATGAAACTGGTCGAAATATTCTCAAGTTCAAGGGGGAGCTCAATTCCTTGTTTGAAATACTCGAATTGAACAGGCTGCATAATTATTATATTCTTACTGATGACCTGAACGTCAAGGATGCATCATGGGTGAACGTCACCAATTATTCAAGAAGTGTATTCCTGAAATCGTGGATAACAGAGAACCAAATTGAATACAAGTGCAATCTATATAGGTCGGAGCTCCGAACATAGCCTAGGGCAAATTCATATTTGGTCCTCTGCATCGCTGACGCAAGACTTGAAACCAGCTTTAAGAGTCCTCAGCGGAAACTGCAGGTGATTCCAAACGATAGTGACCATAACGCGATCGTAATGGCAATCAATCATCAAAGGGATGATCTCTTCCTCTTTCCAGTTCAACATCAAAACCATCGGTTGAATTTCAAAAAAACAGACTGGGGAAAGTTTCAAAAGAAGTTTAGTCGGGAGTACCAGAAGCAATGTCCTCTTTTTGATGACGGTAACGCCTGCTCAATGGTTTCTAATGACAAGAATCTAACTAACGATGAAATTGATCTCTATTTGTCGAAGCTAGAGAAGATGACGTTGGGAACAATTGAGGAATTCGATTCCAAGATTAAACATCGAAACAATATGGACGGATATGAAACACTAACCATTGTAAGGTTGAAAAGATTGGAAAGCATTCTTTTGACACGCGTCAACAATATTTATCGGCGATTTTTGGACTACAACCATCCCTCGTTGGCTTTATTGAAATCACACCTGAAGAATGTCCGGAACTTAATCCGTTCATACTTCAGATGTGAGGTCAGCAATCAATGGGCGGAAAAATTGAGTAGTATTAGCCCACAGGGCCCAGATGGCGTTTTCGCGAAAGTGAATAGCATATTCCGCAAGAAGTCTCAAGTGAAGGTATCGAATCTTGAAGTCACCAGTGATGAGATAAATCTTCTTGATAGGGCTGGTATCGAAATTGATAGTACGACGACGGAAAGAAACGGAAACTGGATTATATGTGAGGGATTGCATAAACTTGCCCTGATTGGAACCCATTTTGAATTGGTTCATAGACCAAACCCTGAGAGAGGGAATGAAATATTTTCAGAGGTCGTTGAAGCAAAAGTTTCCGACTTCAAATCAAGCCTGAACGGCCAATAAATTCTTCATTTCAATGAAACATTAACATCTGACCTCACACCGAGCTTGAATCTTATTGATTATTTTGTCAGCTATGAAGACTTGTGTTACATATTTCACAGGATAAACAACAAGAAATCATGTGGTACTGATGGTATTCCAAATGTAGTTCTCCGACATTTGCCTGAGGTTGCTATTAGGAAGTATTGCATAGTGATCAACAATATGTTGAGCAATCCATATTTCCCAAATGAGGGGAAAAAGGCTAAGGTATTTCCGATCTTGAAGTAAGGAAAACAATTTTCAAGCCCCAAAAGCTATCGCCCAATCAGCTTGCTGCCTAACATCAGCAAGGTGTTTAAGTGATACTCAACAAAGCATAGTGTATGTTTGGCTACAGTATATGGGTCTTCGAACTTCTGATTTCACCTTAGCTAGGACTTCCTCGAAAACCCAACGTTTTCCTCAACCCAAGATATGCCCAAGGTCTGGTCTTGGTTCAGCATCCTTGCAAAAAATACAGTATGCCTCCTTTGAACGCTCTTTTCTTTAATTTCCCATTTCCACGTATTTGAGCCGTAGGGAACTCCTCATGTATCTTTTGCATAATTGTACAGTGTCCATAGCTAAGGCATTTGAAACATTGAAGGCGCTGCTCTTTGCCGTATCCTGCTGACAATCTACCATACCTTCTTACTTCCCCTTACCCAGAAATCGTTTGGCGTCCTTTTTGGTCAAGTCAATGGTGATGATGAATTGTCTCCTATGGTTTTCTGGTATCAGTCTCACTTTGAACCTGTCCATGCTAGGAACTCCCATCTGATGGGCTCTTCTTCCTTGACCGGGTGGCTCAAGCGAGGCTTCAAGTGCACTTTTGCCAAGGACCTTCTTTACTGCGTCGCAAAACGCTTATTTCTTATCTACCTCTGCTCTGAATTCAACCAGTATGTAGCCCCACCGCGTTGGTCATACTGCGTTAGTATCAGTATTGGTGTCTTCAGGCCTTGCATTTCTTCTGATATCCCGCACCACTTCTGCTTAGCACCGGCAATATTGGGTTTTATGAGCAGTGCCTGCTGCTGGGATCTTTGTCGTAGCTATTTGCTCTCTTGTTTCACATCAGGAATTTCTTTCTGCTGGATGTCCGGGTGAAGTTTATTTTCTGGCACGTATTGAAGGAGTTTCTTTGTGGCTTTCTTCGCTTCTTATGTTGGCACTATCTAGATATATATAATATATGTATACACACACATATATATATATATATATATATATATATATATATATATATATATATATATATATATATATATATATATACCTGTATATACCTATGCCGAACTGTTGTGGGATATTTTCGTGTGGGTTCGTTGCTCATGGACCAAGTTCTTTAGACTGTACCTAACGCCGAACGAATAGATATCATATTTCTAAGAAAAGCTTAATATTTTGGAGGGCGCTGTCTACAACGAAGGGGCAACGTATTGATTGGGGGAGACCGCAACACTAAAGCAATCGAATGGGGCATGATTTAAACAGATTTGTGCTGAAAATGAATGTTAGGAATGGTGGCCAGTATGACGCTTCTTGTACTGAACGCCAGAAATACGCTCACTTTTTACTGTATTAGCTGTGAAGGAACCATACCGGATGAGATATTCACCTTGGAGTCCTTAGTATGGAGGATATACAATTGGAGAGTATTAGAGCCTACTCAGCCAGTGATCATCAGTGCATTCTGCGTGAGATCAGTGATGTTGTCTCCTGACATCCGTGCTCTTGGCATTCTACGATTGTGTGGAACATCGAAACGATGGACGCCGAAAGGTTCGTCGATGTACTCACGGCAGGTGCTCCGCTGCAGAATGACTTGTAGAGGGACAGAAAAATTGTCCGCTAAAGGCGGGGCAAACTCAACTTTGAGCGTCTATGCCTCGTTGAAAACCACGGCACGGTAAGCTCCTTATGTTCTGGTGATCAAGGTAAATCGCTGAAAAGCAAATGGAGTTTCACAAGCTTCGGTGTGAGGCTCAATGGGCATGGGACCGTGACAACGCATGCAATCGGATATGAGTATATAAGTCGGCTAGGAGATGCCTAACAGCAGCGAGGCTCTCTGCTGGCAAGATCTAGTGGACAATGTGTCCTACGGGCGCCTTACACGCATGAAGCAGAAAAAATGGACGACATGGTATGGGCGGTCTTCCCCGCCTATCCCGTCCATGTTGACGCTACGTACGGTGAAATAGCAATCGAGTGCCCACTCTTCAAACAGGTGGAATTGGAAGAGACAGCATAGTCATTTAAAAACGAGGAAGGCTCTAAGCCCAGGTAGTGTTCCAGCTGAATTGTATCACCATTGGCCTGACTTGCTGCTCATCACATTCAACTTTTCCATGGAGTAGGGTTTTTCTGATACAACGGAAGGTGGGGGGCTCATGCTGACCAAGAAAGGGAAAGGGAATTCCGAATCGCCATCTGCATACCACTCTTCATGCATGCTATACACATCTGGGGATATGCTGGAGAAATTCATCAAGGGAAGACTCACTGACGCGGTTTATGCTGCTGAGGACCTATCTCCTCGGCAGTACGGCTTTAGAGCAGGACGCTCCACTTTTGATGCGATTACAGAGGCGGTGAGCACGATTCAAAAGAAAGAGGCATTTAGTCGCACCAAGCGACGGATCGTTCTGTTGATGACATTCGACGTTAGAAACGTCTTCAACTTCCCTAGATGGGTGAATATTCTGGATACGTTGGAAAACCCTTTTCAAGTTCCAGAATATCTGAGGGACTGTCTGAAGGACCAAAAGCCTGCTTTTTGACACGAGGCAAGCCCAACAAAGGAAATAAATTACATCGAGTGTTACCCAGGGTTCTATACTTGGCTCAGACCTGTGGAATATATCTTACAACGGGCGACTGGGATTGGAGATGCCAAATGAGTCGCGCTTGATCATCTATGTGGATGATGTTGCGGCTTTAGTTAGTAGACGCACCGTTGAACAGGCGCAGCTTAGGCTGGGTATGCTAATGCGCTGAGTGAATCCCTATAGTAAGCATGATCAGTATTGGTGTTAGAAATAAAACTACCTCACATTTACTGACATAAAAAATTAGTTGTCAGGAAATCATTTTGAATACGATTTAACTGTCAGTTTCATCAAAATATTCATTATGTCTGCTTTTGACATACATAAAAGTTGGGAATTTAGTATTGTCATTTAAAATAATTTTTAGAGATAAGATTTTGTTTCTATTTTGTTCTTTCTTAGTAGCATTTTGGAAAATCTATAGCCTGAGCAAACTTCTATGACTTTATTGCTTGAATTTTCTAGTTCTCGTGCATCCAGATATACCATGGTGCAGTGCCAAATGTTAGAAACCCCCTTAAACATGAGGCGCGCACATGATCGACACACTGGGTTTTACCCCAACCTTTTTTTTCCTTTCTTTTAAGCATCTCCCTAGCGTTTTGTTAGTCTATCCTCAGTCTTCTTTGACACTTCTTAGAGTGTGATTCGAGACAAAGTGAGTAAGTGAATTCTTTAGCACATTTGGCTTCTTGGGGCCAACCTGTGGCGACTCTGATTCATCTAGACCGGCAAGTTATCAACTACATCTAAGTAAACTCGAACACTCACTCGTTCATTCATTTTGTTATCGATCATTCCTTTATCATTCATTATATTCGTTTCTTTTCTCTCCGCTAGTTTGTCTTCATAAAAAAACATAAAGTAGAGAAGCAAGTGAAATACTTCAAAAAGTATTAAGAAAAAATTGCATATTCGATCTTTGCAACCACTGAACTTTGTAAAAAAAATCTTTACTTATGTACTAGAAGTACATAAAAAAGACTTCAACATTAATCGTTTCAAGTTTGAATTTATTCATGGTTTAACGAGTTCCTTATAGATCCACGTCTTAGTCTCTTTACAATTGGGGACATATTAATCAATTCGACAGACCGAATCAGAGCAACGACTGAAAAGGCTACTTCGGGCGTTTTGGCTCTGAGGTGATAATGGCCAAGGTAGGATGACCCAGCTCATCAGGTAGACGCCTCTTAATGAGTGCTGTGGGCTCACTGGTACTGTAAGTAGTATAAATATGGGGTGACGCTCGCACTAAGTAGGCGTACCTGAAACGCATGACACAGGTAGAAAGATGAGGAGCACTGAGGATTACTTCTTCATATCCATCAGTCTCTGATTCGGCGGTGAGAGCTATTGCAGGCGTGATACCAGTTGCCCTCCTTGCTAGAGAATGTCGCGCAATTCACTTAACTATTGGCAGCAGTCTTGGGTGAATCATAAAAAGGGAAGGCGGACTGCGCTTCTCACCCCTGATTTGAGACCGTAGCTCAATAGGAGGCACGGTGAGATTGCCTTCTTTCTGTATCACCTTTTGAGTGGACATGGATGTTTCTAGTCTTATTTGTGCATGATTGGCAAGTCACGATACCCCAAATATCGATTTTGGCCAGTAGAGGAGGACAATTCCAACCACATATTGATATTGATTTTATTCCTAATAAAATCATAAAATTGTTAAAAAAATAATTTTTATTGCAGCGTACAGAAATTCTTGAGCTAAATAAAAACATTAATTATATATACATACTAAACAACGACACATATAGCTGCGAAAATTCGTTACTTACATTACATTTTAAGAAACAAATGTATTTTAGATTGATACACATTAAATTTTCAGGACACTTATGAAAATACGAGTATAACGGTCTTACACGAAAATTACTTTTTGCTTCTTAAATTTTAGTATTTCATCCACACTTCTTCCTGGTCATTTTAACCCAACGCGGTAGAATTTTTATAATAGGGGTACCGGTTCATGCGGATTTTTTTCGAAAATTTAAGCCTTATTGTGAAAAATTGCTTTTAGACGATCGGAAATATTTTGTTGAGCGATGCCAAGTGATTTTGCAAGTTTGGGATGGATCTTGGTCGAGCAATGTCTCCAATTCGTGATCTTCAAAATGTTTTGGCTGTCCGGGCCGTTCATCGTCCTCCAAGTCAAAATTGCCACTTTTAAACCGTGCAAACCACTTCTGGCACGTACAATCAGCCAGAGCATGCACACCATACACTTCCATCAAAATACGATGACTTTCGGCAGCCTTTTTCTTCAATGAAGAAGTACTCCCCGCAAAACCACTTTATTCGGCACAAAACTCGACATTTTCAGAGTAGAAAAAAGTATTGTTGTTTACGCTTCAGCTTAATGACACATACTGATTCTGAAACTAGATGACAGTAGCTCTCCAACACATATTTCAAAAGGTGAATCACTGGAATAAAAATCAAGTTACGCCATCTGTTATAAAACAGCACGAATTAACCGGTACCCCTCTTAAATTTAGCGCTCTTTTTTTGAAAAGCCATCGGGCCTTGCTTTGTGAAATAAACAGACGTGTTTTGGACTCCTTTGAGTCATCTTCAATGTCTGAAAGATATGTGGGAGGAAATGACTTTATGTAGGTGTAGGATGGATTAAGCAGGTTGGTTCTAGGTTAGGCCTGGTTGAAGGATATTATGTTTTTGTTTTTTTGTTCAGTGTCCGTTTGTTTAGGTTCGTCTAACTTCTGTTTTTATTAAGGGTGCACTGGAGAAATTCTGTTGGAATTTTAATAAGTTGTTTGTTGATAATGTTACAGTCTTTCTTTCAATGTTTATAAATGCATTTTGTTTACACAGCAATATCCTTATATTTAAAACCATAATCAATACATCATGCGTGTTTGACTGGGTTAACTCGGGCAGCACATTTGACAATTAGTTTGTTTACAGGCCGAAGTCGTTCCTTCTCCAACATAAAATATTCGGAGATGGCTTCTTCTCGTATTTGGGAAATGTTCATGGATTTCAAGGCCGTCGAGGGGTACTTGCAGATTTATATTAAGGTTTCCTTCTTGATGTAACTATTCTTTTTGTGGTAGGGAGGTGAATGCCCATTTACGCACAAAGTGTGGGACTCTCATGCTCGCAAAAAGGCGACTGGACTACCCACTAAGCACCTCCCCTGTCAACCTGAGAACCCAGCCTGGAACCGTTTGGCATTACTTCGGTCCAGGTCTCGTTTTGTAACGCCGTGAGGCACCTTCAAGCTGGGGGGATTCCTCTTCTAGCGAGAGGGGAAGAGGAAGTGCGAGACAAGTGATTCCCCAGCCCCAATACCCCCGGCTGCTGTGAGTCCCTTTTATCTTTTAGGACTGCCCGAACATAATGTGCCACCTGGCTCCATTTGTCAACCGATTCAAGCATCACCGCGGCTATCCGGGGTGAATCCTCCCGTCTGCCTGTAGAGGTTTCTTCGCAGCCTGTCCAATTTCATACTCCCAAAAAAATATGTAGCAGGCATTGTCTTCCTCTCCTGGGCAATACCGGCAATCGGGAGACCGTGACTTACCAATCCTTTACAGGTAAGACCGAAAACACCCATGCCCGCTCAAAAGCTGGGTCAGATAGAAGTCAATCTCACCATGCTTTCGATTTAGCCACGGTCTCACATCCGGGATGAGGCACACAGTCCACCTTTCTTTCATATTCTTTGGATGCACTATCCTGAGCATTTCATTACAATCAACCCATAAGCAACAAAGTGGCAGATTTAAATACATGAAAACCACATTTTGGTTTATTGTGCCCCAAGGGATGTATTCATGAACCAACTTCTCGTGCAACTTGAACTAGTTTTAAAAAAAACTAAGTGATTATTGATTTTAAAATAATTGGAATGATAGTTTGCAGCCCCAACAAAGTAAGAAAATTTAATTTAACAACCTTAAGTCAGCTATACTCGTATATTCCACGTTTCCTTTTTTCCTTCATAACTTTTCATACAAAACGACCGGATGTAAAGATAAAGCTTAAAAAATAAATGAAATCACGTATAAAATCTAACGCACAATCCTGCCAATTTCCATTCCGAACACCACCATTATGAGAATAGTAGGTAGATTTCTAGAAGAGCGAAAATAAAACGTGCCTTCCAAAAATGGGGACCACCGCTCTACGAGTATATCGCTCGTTTGCTGAACAAAAATTTACCACTTGGTCATAATTTTCATCACGACTGGTGTTGTTATTCCAAATGTATGGTTTGGTTTCATTTTACCCTCCGCATGTTCACAAGCGTTTTGTGGTGATGGCAGTATCAAGTGTTGCAGATAAGTTTGTTTTTTGCTGTTACTGCTCCTGTCGTTGCTGATGCCGTTTACCGAAACTTTCTCACGAGCAAGATGTTTTTCTTTTGTAGCAGCTGTTAAAGGTGAAATATGAGAGAGAGAAGAGAGTAGCCGAAAATAAATGTAGCTGACGATTGGATGAAAACAAAAAATGGTTTTTCCACTCAACACACTTCCTTACTCACATCCCCTGAAGTTCACACGTGCTAAGAATGCTATTTGCTTGGTATTTTTTTTTATTATGGCTGCTTTTCATGGACTGTGCAAATTCATTTATTTCTTATTTAGTATATACGAATCATTCCTGAAAATTTCATACGTAATGGTCCAAGTCACAGGATAATATATTTCAGGTTTCTAGAATACGATTTAATAAATCAGAATTGCAAATTGTTCAGTAAGAACACTTTTCGAAAGATTTTTATGGACGATGATGTTTTGGGCCTTATTTTATTTAATGAATGAATGCCTTTTAATGAAAGAACGGTGATCGGAAAGCAGTGGGATAAAATAGAAAGACCAATTGAAGGAAGGAGTAAATGCAAATTTTATAGAAAATGTTGAATTTTCATGAAAAAATAGAGATAAACGAAACAAAGAAATTGTCATATTCTTGAAATCTCTTCCAACTGCCATTCTTGTTGGCTTTCTGGTACAAGAGGTGTCTTTTCATAATAATAAGAAAGTTATGTTGTATCAAAGGGAACAACAAACGAATTGCTGCAAGCCCTGGCGCATTTTGTAGTACTCGAGAAGTCCGCCTAGGCAAATTGCTCGAGGGACCTTCACGAAAAGGTGCAGTAGGAGTCCAACTATCCAGATTGGTTGCTGCAATTTCAGTCCATCTGGTATTGTCCGATAAAGTGTCAAATCTGCAAACAATGTCATCATCGCAAAATCAAATGTTTGCTAATTTCAATGCAGCATCGACCATGGATCACCACGCATTTTCAAATAATATGAATAGCTTTAATAATTCCAATGATCAATCATTTAATGCTTTCAATGATATATAGCTCATTGATTGGCACAATGGTGAACGAATGATGTGGAGTAACGGTTAGCAATGAAAATTAATAGAAATTGATGCAATGATGCCGTTCTTACAAATCAACTAGAAGCTAGCAAAATTGATACTTTATACTCGCCTGTGCTGCTTCGAATCATTCAAAAACTTGTATTTTTAAATAGGGTGAACATGAATTACACGTTTACGAAATGATACGTCCTTACTGAAATTCTTGGAAAGAAAAACGCAACTATACTCATTTTTTTATTATTCACTCTTCTTCTTCTTCGTAGCATTACAACCCCTCTCGAGCCTTTGCTTCCTACAAATAGTGCCTCCAACTGTCTCGGTCCATTGACTGCGTCCTCCAATTTCGAAGCCCGAACAGCGATGAACTGTCTTCGTCGACCGAGTTAGACCAGCGTTTCCTCTGTTTCCCCACTGGTCTCCGGACTTCAGTTCTCTCAACGAATACCTTTTTGGGTAGAATAGGCTACTACTTGGCTCGTGTACTTTGTGTATCGACAGGAAGCTTCGTTATGATGTACCCTAGAGCCAAATAGAATAGTAATGGGGCAGCCTATCTCCCTGCTTCAGTCCAGTATTTGTGTCAAAAGCATCGGTGAGTTGGTTATTGACGCGGGCTTGGGAGGCCGTCGACGTCATTGTCATTTTGATAAGACGGACTAATTTGGCTGGGATGCCAAAGCAAAGTATTAATTGTTACAGTACGTTACGGTCAATACTGTCGTATGCTTACTTAAAGTCAACGAAAATGTGGTGTACGTCTATGTTGCACTCCCAGCATTTTTCAAGTACCTGCTTGACTGTTAACAATTTTTCTTTTATTGATCTACCTGTTCTAAAACCACCTTGAGACTCCCCAATAATGCCGTGGGTGTATGATCCGATTTTATTTTTGAAGATTTTTGAAATATTTTGTATGCCGTACAAAGTAGTGATATGCCTCTATAGTTATCGCACTGTAGCTTGTCACTTTTTTTATGGATAGGGAATATAATTGATTGGCTCCACTCTTTCGGCATATGTTGTTGCCAAATGTGCTGGATGACTTTATGAATAGCTTTCTGAATACTGCTGCCACCATATTTGATGAGCTCTATTGGATTCTCATCAATGCCCGGCGCTTTATTATTGTTTTGGGCTTTGATTGTGAAACAATCTTCATCCAGAGTTGGTGGGGCCCATGAAAGCTCCGATATTCTGCAGCTCAGCGGAGGATTAAGGAGGTTCGTGAAATATGATGCCCATCTTTCCTTAATCTTGGTTTCATTAGCAATGATATTGCCGATGTCATCACGATAGAGCGTGGTCTTGGACTTATCAACACGTTTCAGGCTTTTCACTACTTTGTATGCTTGTCTTGTGTTGTTGCTCGCTAGGCTTCTCAATTGGTTGTCATAGTGTTTTCGTCTCTCAGTTCTGGTTATCTTATTCGCTACTCTTCTGAGATTTTCATAGTGTTCTCTCTTCGTCCTGGTTTTCCTATTATTTGTACGCCTGATTCTTTTTGTCTAACACATTCTAGCACTCATCATCCTACCAATTATTTCTCTTGCGCCAGGCTTGATGTCCGATCAGCTGTTTTACCACGGTCCTAATAGCTGCTCTCACTTCCATTCAAAGCACGTTGCTTGTCTTTAGCGATGCGTCTGATACGGGAGTCAGCTGTTTCCCGAGGATCTCCGTGAAATATTGAAATGAAATATCGTACCATACAACCAAGGAAACTAAGAATTCGAAATGTTCTAACTGTTCTGCCAATGTGATTGCTTCGTGTGTTATATATGGATCGCTGCTCTGCATTTCTGATAAATCAATCAGTGCATCATGAACATCAGCTATTTGAAAGCGAACTAGCTTTAAACTGTTTGCTTATGCTTCCCAGCGCGTATCCTATAATTTTTTTAACAGTAACTTTTTAACATGCTTTTGCAATATTTCCCAGCGATTGGTAGAACTTGAAAAAAAAGCGTATGTTCAATGAAAATTCACATAGAATTGCGCGCATCAACAAATTCTAATTTCCACGCGCGATTAATGTTCAACGTACTCTGGACTGCACCTAAGCCAGCTTAGTATGCAATCTGCACATTCCAAACATTTTTTATTTCCGCGCGCGATCAATGCCCCAATTACAAATAAACTAATTCATGTAATATGCATACTAAGAAAATTTCATTTCCACGGTGATCATGAACTTTTTGCTGACCACGACTTCAAACATGTGACAAGCTGCAATGAACTCTAGAAATTCTCAACGAATCAGCACAAAGGCAATGACCGCGCTACAGACCTTGCGATATTAAAAATTGAATACTTGTAAAATTGTACTATAAAAGACTTTAATAATAAAATTATGTTATCAGTTGCTCAACAAGTCTTTTTTGAGAAGCCAGACGAAACGCCGTCTGACTAAAGGGCAACTATTTCATATATTTGCTTTTTGAACATTTGGTGACTCCGACGTGATCAACGTCATATTTCAAATTTTAATCTACTTCCAGCTTCAGGATCAGGATGGAGGGATCGCAGTTATCACTTCTGGCAACCAAGCAGAAGGAGTTGGGAGACGAATTCCAGCGAATTATTAGCAATTACAGAAAGGATTCGTCCAGCCGCAAGACTCCCGAATACCTGAAGGCTAAGCTAGCACAGTTGGGACAGTTGTGGACAAAGTTCAACGCAACCCACCAGGAGTTGCAACCCCACGCAGGGACTTATCCGCAACACCCGTACTTTCAAGCGCAGTATTTCGCCAAGGTCAGCGCGGAATACTCAGAAGTAGAGGAGAATATGCAGCATGTTCTGCGCACTTTGGAAACACCATCAACGTCCGCACCAGATGCATCATCAGGATTGAAGGCTGACGTGTAGGTACCCAAGGACTCCACTGCTTCTAACCTTCAGATCACTAAACAACTCATCAGGCGTTATGGTGTTGTCACGCAATCCATAACGCACCTTATCGAGGGAATCGACAGCATCGAAGTCGGCCAACCTAGACAATTTTATGAAGTTAAGTTGGTCACTCTCCAGCGGTTCTGGGACGAGGCCCGAAAACTGCATCAGGACATCTGTGAGAGCGACAACGTGACAGCATTTGCTACACTTTAAGCAGCTACCTACCGAAGATGCGATCCAAGAGGCGATAATCTTCCTCAACCAATGTCTGGCGAGAATTCCAGCCACAACTGCACCCGCCACAGTTGCGCACGCCACACAGGCATCGGTTAGCTTGCCAAAAATCACACTTCCGACGTTTGATGGCGACTATCTTAAGTGGAAATAGTTCCACGATCTGTTCAAACAGATGATTCGCGACCAACCACTTGGGAATACCCAGAAAATGTGGTACCTGAAAAATAATGTGATCGGTGAAGCTGAGCGCCTAATTCGTCACATCCACCTTACTGACGGTAACTATGCCATCGCGCGAGAAACACTACAGGCACGGTACAATAGCCAACGAATCTTGGTTTCGTCACTCATCGACAGGCTGGTATCACAACCAACAGTTGTCAGTGAATCCGCTGCATCAATAAAGGGATTCCACGACACAACCAAAGAGTGTTTGTTAGGACTAGCAACCTTCGGCATCTACACAGGAGGCTGGGACCCCATCATACCTCACCTTCTGCTCAGAAAACTTGACAGAACATCACAAACGCTGTATGAGCAAACGCTTCAATGACCTCGTGAAGTACAAACCATCGACGCCTTTCTCACATTCATGGAAACTAGATTTCAGTCGCTGGAGGCTTTAGGGAAGGAGAGACATTCACATCCACGAGTGAAACCAACATCCCTTGTCTCATCTTACTCGGACTAAAGCTGCAAAGTATGCACTGGGAATCACAAGGTTTTTAATTGCGACCAGTTACTTAAACTAAGCCCACACGATCGACTTACCTAAATCAAGGGCCTACAGCTGTGTATTAACGGTCTCAAGACAGGCCACGGTGTAAGTAACTATCCATCAAAAAGCTGCTCTAAGTGTCAAGGCAGGGACAATACATTGCTCCACCATGAGAAGACAATTAACAAGGCAAAGAGATCAGCCATAACAACCAGCAGCTCCCAATCGGTTACTCCCAGCGACACCACTTTAGCAGCCCTTACCAAGAAGATATCTGGTGGCAAATACGTTTTATTGGGCACAGCATCAGTCATCATAATAAATTATGCTGGTTCAACCGAAGTTTGTACAGCCGTTTCAAATTCCGCATCTCAGCTCAACTTCATTAGTGCTCGAATGCTAAAGAGGTTGAAAATATCCGGATCAAATTCCAACATCAATATCTGCGGAATAGGGAAAACAGAAACACATGTCTCGAAGAGAGTGAGCATCACAATTTCCTCAAGACACTCCGGATATTCAACCCGATTGGAGGCATATGTCATACCAACGATTGCTTCTACTCAACCGCCGTCATTCATTGATGTTTCTTCATGGCCAATCCCACCGAATATTCACCTTGCTGATTCAAGGTTCAACAGTCCAAAACGAATCACCCTACTGTTGGGAGCAGAGTTTTACTGTGAGCTTCTTTCCATTGGACAGATAAGGTTAGGACGAAACCTACCAACCTTGCAGAACACCGTTCTCGGATGGATTGTTCTTCGCCGTGTCACAACAGGCGATACATCTGAATACTTCTGTGGAATCGGTATCAATAATCTTGAAGAACACATGGAAAGATTCTGGGCCATAGAAGAAGCACCGTTGGCAACTACCTCTAGTACTGAAGAGCCTGCGATCAATCTTCGACGAAACGGTGACGGACGCTTTGAAGTGAAACTTCCTCTGTGTCAAACCCCATCCGTGCTTGGCCAATTGAAAGACATAGCAGTTAGACGCTTCCTTGCTCTCGAAAGGTATTTCCAAAAACACCCAGTTGTCAAAAGGGAGTACACAAATTTCATCAAGGAATACGCCACTTTGGGTCACATGGAAGAAGTTAAGTCACCGATACTAGTGCTTAACTGTTTCTTGCCTCACCATTGTGTACTCAAGTCTTCCAGCAGCACCACTAAGTTAAAAGTCGTATTCGACGCTTCAGCAAAGGCATCAAACGGCATCTCACTCAACGATATCATGTTGAAAGGCTCTGTAATACAAGATGACTTATTTTCAATTCTTCTACGTTTCAGGAAACACAAATTTGCCTTCTCAGCGGATATTGAGAAAATGTACCGCCAAGTGAATGTAACAACGGAAGACAGCCATTTACAGCTCATTGTCTGGAGAGACAACCCTTCCGATGACCTAAGGTATTATCGTTTAAAGACAGTGACGTACGGGACCACTGCCGCACCATACTTAGCGACTCGATGTCTGTTGGAATTGGCGAATACATCGAAGAAGTCACATCCACTAGCGTCTAGGGCTATCAAAGACTTCTATGTGGACGACCTAATGACTAGAAGCAACAGCCTCAAAGAAGCCGTAAAGATTCAGCACGAGGTGAAAACGCTTTTGAAGTCAGCAGGGTTTAATCTGCGTAAATTGTGTGCGAATCACAAACAACTCCTTGCATCAATGCCAAGCGAAGATAGAGAAATAGAGCTCTCGGTCGATGGAGACACAGAGGACACCGTGAAAACATTAGGATTAACATTGGATCCCAAGCTAGACCATTTCCGGATAGCTACCATTTGGAACGAGCCAACTAAGGTGACAAAACGGACGATTTTGAGTGACGTATCACGGTTGTTCGACCCATTGGGACTCGTGAATCCAGCAATAACATTGACCAAGATCTTTTTACAGGAGTTATGGTCACTAAAACTCGACTGGGATGAAGCCATACCAATGGAACTCCACACTCGATGGCTTCGATTTCGCAAGGAGCTTACAGACCTGGACAGAATTCGGATACCCAGATACTTGGAAACGAAAGATGCCACACTCAGTTTGCATGCCTTTTCCGATGCAAGTGAAAGGGCTTACGGTGCATTAATATATCTACGTAGCGCAAACAGCCGGGGAGACATAAATACGATATTTCTCTGTTCCAAATCCAGGGTTGCCCCAGTGAAAACCATCAGCTTACAAAGATGGAACTGTGTGCTGCAACTCTCATGGCCCACTTAAGGAATCGTGTTAAGAAAATCCTCAACATAGACATAAACACTATACACTACTGGACAGATTCACAGATCGTATTAGCCTGGATCCGATCCAGACCGTCATCCTTTCACACCTTTGTGGCCAACAGGTCTCATCAATACAAGGACTAACAAACATATCTGACTGGCGGCATGTGAATTCTAAACTCAATCCTGCAGACTTGGTTTCTAGAGGACCACGGCCTAGCGTACTCATCAATTCTACGTTCTGGTACCATGGGCCTGAATTCCTGCGAAAACCCGAGACTCATTGGCCATGTGAAGTTATCGGAGATCCGGGAGAGCTTCCAGAGCGAAAGATAAGTCACACCGTCCTCACAACCAGCATTATCCAGGAGAATTCTATCGACAGAATCGATCATCGAAACTCCTTCACACATCTTAAGCGAATCGTAGCAACAGTTTTGCGGGCAACTCAACGCTCCAAGGCAAGGAAAGATTCATGGGAAGGAAGATTCCTTACAGTCGCAGAATCAGAAAAAGCTCTCGCGCTTATTATTAAATTCATGCAGGCCGGGGAATTCGGAACCGAGATAAAAAGATCACAACAAAAAATACCAATATACTCGAAGAACAAACTCCTCACACTCACACCGTTCATGGATGATGACTCCATTCTTAGAGTCTTAGGGCAACTGGGACGGATAGTGCAAACCATTGAAGGAAGTGACGGACGTTGCCGAGTTGCAGATGTCAAAACTAAAAGTAGCATCTTTCGAAGAGCAATACACAAACTCTGCCCTCCTGCAAAGGCATGCGAAGATCTCAACCAAGCCACGTCAGCCACAACTAAGGTATCCGCAGAAAGTCTCACGCCTAAACAACTCAAAAAACGGCATCCTAACCAAGGTATATTCCTTCCAATCAACTCAAATTGGGGTGAAAATCGGAAGAAGAACCATCCAGAATTAACAAATAGCGAAGTTCCTGTAAAGTGTTCTCGCCCTAAATCCATGCTAGCAGCAACCTTAATAACCCTACTCGTCCTGCTTGCCATTAGCACCGCATCTCCACCTATAACTGTTGACCCATTCACAAAGGACCCTGGAATTTACTTCGAAGCAATCGGACAAGCAAAGCTAGTAAATAAAGAATGGAACGTAATTACCTTCTATGATTTAAAATACTACTGGAAAGAATTAGATGGGATTCGCAAGGGTATACTCAACATGAAAAAGCTGTGTGCATCAATTACTATTCAAGGTCAAGAATGCACTCAAACCTTACAGCAGTTCACACACCAACTATCTCATATTGAGCAGCTAAACGAAATCCTTCACAAGGGAGGAGAAGGCAGGAGATACCCTACCAGAAGAAGAAGAGCACCACTGGACATCGTAGGCTACGTCACTAATAAACTTTTCGGTATTCTAGATTCAGACTACGCAAAATACCTTGAAGATGAAATTGAAAAATCAAGAGCCAACGAACATTATCTAAACTCACTTATGGAGAATCAAACCTCACTTCTCGAGACCACCACAAACGTTTTTAAAAAGAGACGTACCATATCCAGGAACAATTTGAGGCAATAGACGATTACTTAAAACAACTGTCAGACGGTATAAGCAGTGTATCTCAGCAACAAACTTTCATCACATTTTGCTTCCGCACCATGATGGCACTACACAGTTACCAAGAAACACAAAGAGCATTATGGCATATACTGCTTGATCTACAGCACGGCATCATCAATCCATCACTTCTCACTCCACGACAACTTCAGGAACAAGTAACGCTCGTACGAAAGGCACTTCCTCCAAATCTAAATATCGCGATCAGTTGAACAGTTGGAGATCTATCATTGTACAAGACGTTTTCGGTACATGCCAAGATGACCAAATCCTTTGCAATTTTTCAGCTGAAGTTGCCACTAATCAATTCCGAAGAATTTCAACTGTTCAACTTGATACCTGTTCCCATTAGACGAGCTCAAGAGTCATATCTCATCCAACTATCTACACGATATCTGCTAGTAAATCTCCAGATAAACCAACACTACCCGATCAACCAACACGAATTGAATAAATGTACACTCACCAAGGACAACGAATTTGTGTGTGTTCAACATCATTCATTGTACAATTGGCGATCCAGCATCAACCAATGCGAAATCACTCTCTTAAACCACGAGGAACCATCTTCACGGCAACGTATCTGGTTACCTATCAACAAGACGAACTTTTGGATCCAAGCCTACCAACAAAACACGTGGATCTATGCGCTACAAGGGACAAGAGTATTTGACACAATATGTGGACAGAAAGTCACCACACAAACACTACAAGGAAGTGGTGTTCTACATCTAGAGCCTCAGTGTGAAATCAGACACGATACCATGACGATTAGGGGGTTAAACACATTCACGTCAGTTATGAACTACACGTTTACACCATCAGCCAATTTCACACAGATAACCTTCAACAAAACCGACTTCATAAAATCATCATCCACCGACTTCCTTATCAACACAAAAGCTGCTGACTGGAACGAAATTGTAAAGCAACTCTCAACGCATCATTCTTCACAGTTACTACCTTCTGATATAATAAACAATCATCACATCCACCACTATATACTCGGCTACATCCTAACAGCCACAACAATTATTCTGATTATCTGGACTGCCTTGAAGAAATTCAGACAAACGGAAATAACACCAATTCCTGCGCAGCGCAAGGTCATCAAAGACGACTCATTTTCATTTGAACTGGGACAGTTCAAGGACGGGGAGAATGTTCAATGAAAATTCACATAGAAATTTTATTTCCAGGCGCGATTAACGTTCAACGTACTCTGGACTGCACCTAAGCCAGCTTAGTATGCAATCTGCACATTCCAAACATTTTTTATTTCCGCGCGCGATCAATGCCCCAATTACAAATAAACTAATTCGTGTAATATGCATACTCCGAAAATTTCATTTCCATGGCGATCATGAACTTTTTGCTGACCACGACATCAAACATGTGACAAGCTGCAATGAACTCTAGGAATTCTCAACGAATCAGCACAAAGGCAATGACCGCGCTACGGACATTGCGATATTAAAAATTGAATACATGTAAAATTGTACTATAAAAGACTTTAATAATAAAATTATGTTATCAGTTGCTCAACAGGTCTTTTTTGAGAAGCCAGACGAAACGCCGTCTGACTAAAGGGCAACTATTTTATATATTTGCTTTTTGAATAGCGAGAACAGTCTTTGTAATATTCCAAAGAAACTAATGGCTCTAACGGAAGATTTTGCTACATCAGAAAGTACCAGATTGAGACTATGACAACCACAAGGCACATTTGTAGCAAGGGGCTTCATATTCATAGTTTACTTTTTTGACGCCATTATTTTTCCTTCATGTTTGCCCCATTGTCATATCCTTGGCCTCTGCAGTCGTTAATATCAAGTCTAAATTCAGTAAGAAACTCAAGTATGGTTTCGGTTAGGCCTTCGCCCGTGGAATCATGTGTACAAATGAATTTTAGAAAATGATCCGTTATTTCTACATTATCGTTTAATGCATCAACAAATCTTACGGACGGTGGCAGTTGTTCTTTTCTGGAAATATTTGGTGTATAATCGGCAATTATTGAAAAATATTTTGCTTTTTGAGATTTAGATGTGACTGTAGAATTAACTTTCTCAGCAAATAAATTGATCAGTTCATTCTGAATGATTTTTCCACAATAATGATCAGAAATGTTCCCATTTGTTGAGAGTATCACGTGGTTTTGCATAACAAGATTAAATTTGGCTTATAGTTGAACAGGTCCCAAGAACTTTTCATTATTAGGAGTATAAGGTTTATCAGAACTTCCTCTAAAAGCCATATTATTAGCCGATAAGGATAAAGTGATGTTTATCAAACGATCTGGTACATTTTGACATAGAGTGTACTCTTTTCCAATTAATTTTTGTTCTTCCTTATCAATTGCGTTCCCTTTTTTGAATCAAATCTCTGTCCATTGTTGATAAGAATTCATGAGAGCGACACTATTTTCATAAGAGAAGCATATTTGATAAATCTTTCCAACTATTATATCTATCACTGATTAGTTTAGAACTTATTTTTCTATTAAAAAGCTTGCATCAAAAACTGCATCTTTAGAAATCGAATGCACTAACCACCGAGGGCAAAAGATTTCTCCATTTTGGCAGCTTTAAAAAAAAAATGAAATCAAAGAATCTAAGAGTCTTGCATCGATATTAGTTAGCCAATAATCACAATCCGACAAATTTATTGATTTCTTTGTCTCATCCATCGCGATGATGTCTGTGTTGTCAACATCAATACTAGCTGGCTCAACTGTCTCGCTTGTCCCAACCTTGGCTATTTCGCCTAAGCTGGCTGTTTTGATAACCGTCTCGATTGTCTGGCCTTCAGTATCGGACGTTTTGCCTATATCGATATTACTATCAATTGTATCGTCCTTAGATGTGTTGGCTGTTTCGATAGTTCCGACTTTATTTTCTAATATAGTCATTGATATTAATCGGCTTTCTACTTTTTTTCTAATTCCTTATCTTTCAACTTTCTATACTGATGGCCAGACAATTTTCTTTTAAAATTTATAGGCTTTGTAGGCGTATTCATTTTTTCATCTTTTTTACAATTCGGCGTTATCGTTTTTCAGCTACTTATCTGTTTAAAATAATGTATGGTAAAATAAGAAATATACCACATGATGGTAAATTTTATGAGAGTTATAAATCACAACCGAAGTTTAAATGTTTACATACATGAAAAAAAAATAGTAGCTTTGTTCAACACAAACATAACTACGCTACAGAGCACCCACATCAAAGTCGACAAACAGAGCTAATATGATAGTAAGTATTTTTTCACTCGTAGCTAAGCAAAAGATTTTGAACAGAAATTTAGGAGACAAAAGACACGATAACACAATTATAGAAATGAACAAGCAAAAATATTTTCTATATTCTTACTTGACACTTGATAACGACGCGACGGCTGCTTTTACAATATTCTTGATGGGGGTTTCACACTCCAATTCGCGCTGATTGTTCATTCGCTCAGCACACAGTGATTTTTCTTCGTCTGAGGAATTGGCGTACGTCGGTAAAACCTAGCCTAATAATCCTATCAAAAATAAATTTTACGCAGCGGGGCAATCAGAATAGATAAGCGATCGATACGACACGTCTGCCGGTTAGTGAAGACTGAAAATAGAATCAAAATAGACCTGACAGCAGTGGCTACACACACTGATCAGACTTACAGTTGCAATAGAAAGCGAGCAATCGCTTTCATTGGATATTTCAATGATGCTAGCTTTTTTCAAATTGCTCTAATACCTACACGAGAGAAGTTGGGAGAATACGGAGAATTTGACCTCGGTAAGTAAAACAAATTAGTAGATAGAATTATGGCGCCCCAAAGCAAGGCACCCTTCGGTAAAGGTGATGCTTGCTTACTGGCTAACTGAATACTGGTAAAAAATTTATCAGTGGCTTATCCATGTCCTGTGGATAAATTGTTTACTAGGTCCAACACTATTCTTTATCCTTGGTCTATCTCTGGTTTGTTTCCTTCTTTGCCTAAAATTATTCTATAATAAAATATTTGCATTTTTTTTCATGAATTAAATCACCTAAATAAATTTGCATATTCGCTGTATACGCCAAACTACAATCAGCCTGGGCGCAAATTTTTAAGCTGTACTTATCTAGCTTAGTTTTCATGTAAACCCGAAAAAAATCCTTGCCTCGGAATGGGACTAACTGCTCATCTAAGTACAGGGTTTTCCAATAAGAGGTGTTATTTTGATATTGAAAGCAAAATGCCATTTTTTAATATAAAAAAAGCTATGTTGTTGATAAGGAAAAATAACATCAGGCAAATGACTGCCACGACCATGCTTACAGGACCATATCCTTTTCATGAAATTTTCCATAACCAAATCGCATAGTGGCTGCCCTATGTCCTCAATAGTGACTCGAATTCCATCTTTGAGGTCTTGAATCGACGCTGGGCTGTTGGCGTAGACCTTCTCTTTCACGTCGCCCCAAAGGAAGAAGTCGCAAGGTGTTAAATCACAAGACCTCGGTGGCCAATTGTGATCACCTCTTCGGGAGATAACACGGTCCGGAAATTTTTCCCGTAAAAGATCTATGGTTTCGTTGCTTGTGTGTAGTACCGTATTGTTGAAAATAAACGTACCATCCAATTCCCGTCATAAAAAATCGTTCACCGTAACTGTTGCTCCAGCCTAATCTTCGAAAAAGTAAGGTCTAATGACTCCGCCCAACCATGAACCGCAACAAACAGTCACACATTGAGGATAGAGAGGCTTTTCAAAAATGATTCTTGGGTTTTCCGAGCCCCAGATGCGACAATTTTGCTTGTTGACGAAGCCACCGAGGTGGAAATGGGCCTCATCACTCATGATGATTTTTCGATAGAATTTCGGATTATTTTCATGCATTTCAAGGACCCAATCAGCAAAGGTACGACGTTGTTGATGGTCGACTGGCTTGAGGTCTTGTGTTAACTGAACTTTATAAGTCTTAAGACCCAAATCTTTATGCAAAATACGCTGTAATGACGTTTGTGGAATGCCTAATTCCAAAAAACGGCGAGGAATGGACAAACCTGGGTTTACTTCAACACTTTCGGCTACAGCAGCAATATTCTCGGCTGTTCTTGAGTGACGTGGACGGGTTTTATTCTTTACATCACTATGTTGTCCCAACCGCTCGAATTTTACCACCAATTTCTGTACTGCGGTCCGACAAGGTGCTTCACGACGACCCAAAAATGTTCGAGTTTTACGAACCGTCTTTGCCAAATTTTCACCATTTTCATAGTGAATTTTAATAATTTCAACGCATTGCTGAAGCATGTGTTGTTCCATTTTTATTGATGACGTAGTTTCTACTTGTCAAATGTCAAAAAATGACAGCATTAAAAGTGACACCTATTGAAATAGTGGGCTATTCAAAATAACACCTCTTATTGGAAAACCCTTTACAAGTATTCAGATGGATTAACAGATTTCTTGCAATTTGATACAAAACTCTCAAAAACATCTCTGATTGGAGCGAATTCATCAGTACGTTTCCTTTTTTCTCTTGTTTCAAAATTTTCGATTCTTAGAAACCACATTATCTGTTGGAACCAGTTGCAAGACAACGTTGATGATACTAGAGGTCGACATAAATTAAATTGGCAGACGCAAAAATGCTGTCAGTTCTTCTTGCATAAAAGGAGAAAAGGCTTTCCCATTTCTTGCACAATATAATTCGGCTTTTCTATTTATCTTTGATAAAATTATATCCATAATATCTTGTGAAAAAAATAATTTAATAATTATCCTCGTTGTAGGTAGAACTTTTGCCCTCACGCACTACCATCTTTAGACGTATAATTTGGATTATCAGTATACAATTTTCGGTAGGAGTAATTGGTTTCTTGGAGCCAGTGCGATTTACCACTTTCGCTCCATTCTTCTCTGTGAGCGTTCCTGCGCTCACTGCAGCCAGAGGCCTTTCACTAGTGATTGCCTAATTAGTAATTGATCTTATGGATGGATATATTATTTTTGCCTTACGTCTGGAACTTTGAGGAATTCCATGGTTTTCTTAGGTTGTCTGTCTACTTGGTCAAAGAGTTTTAGTGCAATGTCACGTCTGTATTTTTCTATTGTGTCCTGCCTGAAGTCCTTATGTGTGTTCACTGATATAACATGGAACTGATCCATCTCAGAGCTCTATTCTATAGTGTTTGGACCCCTTTTTCGTTTGTGTTTGATGTCTGGTAAAATGCAATGCTGCCCTATGTCGAAACCACCTTCTTCTAACATTTTCCTTCTCTAATAATTTTTCAGAAAAATTATTATTCTATTAGCGTTGCTCGTATTATTTGTATGTATATGAATCTTTCATTTGTCATGTTAAGTCGGCCGGACTTAAGAAGAGAATTCAAAGATGCGAGGATTTTGAAGCAATGCTGTCTTGTTTTTCGTATGTGCTGATTGCATGTTAGATGTCGGTCAATTTTTAGTCCTAAGTATTTTGCTATTTCGTTCCCTTGTATTTGTTTGTTGTCAACTTTTAGTAAGGAAGGACGTTGTTGTCTTCGTTTGGAGATGAACAGTGCTTGGGTTTTGTCCTTGTTGGGTTTTATTTTGCATTTACGGAGGTATTCTAGGAGAATATCGATGAAGCTTTGAAGTTTTCACGTGATTACTTCTACTTGTCGGGCTGTGTAGAATAGACACGTATTATCAGCGTATAAGGATAAATGTACATTGTTTGGCAGGCTAGGCATTTCCGCAGTATAAAGAATATATCGAATTGGAGAGATAGGTGATCCTTGCGGAGCTCCGGCTTTAATTGACTGCAAGCTTGAGTGATGGTTGTCAATTCTGACACAAAAGGTCCTGCCGTTGGAAAATGAATGAGTAATTTGTATAATTGGAGGTGGAACATGAAGTCCGTGCAATTTGAAAATAAGTTCTGCAGGCCAGACTTTGTCGAAGGCTTTTGCTATGTCAAACATAGCTAGGTCTGCCGATTTGTTGCGATACATCACGTTACGTATATGTTGGGCCACCTAGATGAGCTGGAGTTCTATGGATTGCTCGGTAAAGTTCATAGGGGACTAGATGTTTATCATCGACCGTCTCTTGTAGTCTGAATAGGATCGCTCTTTTGGCTATTTTGGAGATGTTAGAGAGAAGTCTTATAGGTCTACAATTCTGCGAGAATGTATGATCTTTGCCTGGTTTAGGACTGACAATTATGTTGGCTAGTTTCCACGCATTTGGGTATTTTTGTAGTTGGAAAACGCTATTTATTATGTTCGTTATTGTCATTAGTATGTTGTCAGGAAGCCATTTAAGCATCGTGTTAGTGATCATGTTAGGACCAGGCTTCTTCCGTTTATTTAGTCCTTGTATAATGTTCTTTGTCTCGTGGAAGTCTATTGGTCGTATCACGTATTCCTTTTTTCGCCGGGAGGATATTATTTCTTCGATTTTTGTCAAAAATACATTTTCCTCATCAAAATCCTCCTCCGGAAAGGTATTTTCGCGAAATCGTTGCTCTAAGGTGTCAGCAAAAGCTTCCACCTTTCCTAAGGTGTCATACTGGAGTCTCTTTGGGCCGTGGATGGGTGGCACAATTGTCTTGTTTTTAAAACGGGAAATATCTGAACATCCTCCAGAAGGCATTCTCGCCAGGCTCTAAGCTTTGTAGAAACCCTTCCCATTGCTCATTCCAAAACTCTAGGATGGATTTTTGGACTTTGTTGATCGACCGGCTGGCTTTCGTTAGTAGTCTAGGATCATCCGTGCTCCTAGCCCTTCTCCGGGCTTGATTCTTTCTCCTTATCAATTTTTTATTTCCCGAGGGAGTTCATAGGGATTGTGCTCCTTGACCGGAGTTGTGACTGTGTGTTTTTCCTTTGCCTGTTTGATCTTTCCTGTTATTTCTTCGATTATATATTGTCAACATCCCTAGCTGTTATCAATTCCTTGCGTGAAACTTTATTTACTAGAGTGTCTTGGAAAGCCTTCTAGTTTGTCGTTTTCTTGTCCTTTAGTGGTTCATCTATGAAGGCATCCTCTATAAGAAAATGGACCGGTTGATGATCAGAGGAGAGCTCATTAAGGACTCTGATTCTAATACTGTGATGGAATTCGCGGGAAATCTCGGAACCCGAGATGGTCGCTGTGTTTCGAGACCGTGGTGAGTTGGCTCGTTTGGTAGGTGAAGACTGCCCTGTGTGCGAGTGATGAACTTGTTTAGCCCCACCTCGCTTGCTCTCACTGCTCCCCAGTCACGGTGGTATGCGTTGAAATCTCCTATAATTAAGTCTCGTGTAAGTATCTCGCTACTTGGGGAGTTGTACAGAGAAATCACAGAGAAGAGCTCGATTGTACCTTGATAGCCCTAACTTTTGTTTTTGCCAGTTGGAGCGTTATCAGCTGATGGTGATACACAGTTCGCCTTACGAGAATGGCTGTACCACCTCCTCTCCAGACAGTCTATCGTTTCTATAGAGAGTGTAGTTGGGGAAGTGGAGACAGACTCCAGGTTTCTGAAAGGCTTCCGGGAGGCAAATAATGTCAAGTTTATAGTCCAGTATAAATTGTTTATACTCAGCAGTCCTTTGAAATAAAGAATCTGCGTTCCATGTAAATATGGAAATATGGTTCACCAGATCTGTTAGAATTTGTGCGTATTGGTTCTATTTAGTTTACAGCCCATAGGAGCTGCCATCCGCCGTTTCCCATTTCCACTTGAGGGGAATTCCATTGTACCCAATAGCTTTTCAGGGTTGCACCATGCATCGAAACGTCCTTCCACTCATGTCGTCCATTGGTCTCCTTCCATACGAGTAATGGTCCGATGTCTTCATCGGCTAGCTGGGCGTTTCGAATCTTGCATCATCAGTTGAAACTGATTTTACATAGTTGCGAAAATCGTCCCATATCTGGTGTTGTGAGTGTGGGAGAGAAGTATTGTTGTGGTTTATTCATGGGTTTGCCAGTAGATGGGATATTTGTTTGGGTATTTGTGTTATTTTGAGCAGCTATTTTGGCAAACATCTTCTGAACGGTCTTTGGAGTTTTTGGGCAACCTCCGTAATTGGCCGGATGCTCACCCTTGTAGTAGACACACCTTGGCATCTGTTCTCTTGCCTTTTGGCACTCTTTATGATGGTGAGGCCCATCACATTTTGCGCATCTTGCTAGGGTGATTGGAAGTTGGCTGAGGAGTGTCCAAACTGCTAACAGTTGTGGCACATCGAAAAGCCGTTTTAGGGTTTAAAGTCTCAACCTGACAGATCAGATGGCAGACTGTGGTTATGTTGAATATCGAGGTTTCTTCCTTTGGGAGAAGTACGTTGACCAGTTTGGAAGGTCCTGACTAAAGTTTAATGAAGAAGACTTCGATGGGATGCAAGCCCTGAGCCACCAAATCATCTTTGATTTCCTCACAGCTAAAGCCGTATAATCCTCGCAGAACAACGTGCATTTTTTTCTCCTCGGAGAGATAATATGCATGCTATTGAAGTTTGAGGTTTCTCATTAGTTTGGTGATTTGTCTGCCAAGGTATTTTTTTTTCGCTGACACGAAGTTAATTTTGTGTTCTTCAGTTCCTTGGCTAGTTCCGTCCATTTCTCAGGTTCTCTTAATATTATCGGTGCTGTACGTGTTTTGTTGGTCTTGTTCTGTCTTTGAGTGTCTATGGGTTTGCTGCTAGTTGGGGTTGGCAGTTTTGGGGAGAGGATGGTTTAATTTGTATTTTCATGTCTACAAAGCAGACAGCTGGCTTAGTAGGCAGGAGGGGTGGGAACTCCTCCTCATCCCAGCCTCTTCTTCTTCGCAGGCTTCTGACTCCTCTTCTTCCTACATTTCTTCTTCAGAATTGACGCTCTCTTCTTTTTCATCACAGGAGGAGGAGGCTAACACAGCTGATAGTCATGGGGAATTCCCCGACTTTCATTTTTTACCCACGGTCTGTGACTTTTTCATTTTTAATACGATGTTGATCAACTCCCAGTTTTCTCTCCTTTGGTCACAATTTTCTTCGTGAGCTTTTTGTAGCTGCAATCGTGCACTTTGGAGTTGCTTCCGTGTGAACTGAAATTCTTTGAGCACTTGATCAAGCTAATTTTGCACTTGGCGGAGTTGGTGGGCCTGTTCTTTTAGAATAGTCGTTAGTTTGTCTGGGTTATGTCCTGGTCCGATCGTCCCTTCCATTGGGCAGAATAAGGGTCAAGATTTTATGTTTCGAGTTATTATTAATAGTATCCACTCAGATCATATTATATAAAATAATAAATATTTGTCTCTCCGTCCAACACTAGTGGAAATAAGTCCCAGTGGTAGCAAAAATTCGACTCACCCAGAAATATTTGAACGGATCTCATCCGTTCTTTTTGCTTCTCACAGTCGGCCTCTGATGATCGTTCATCTTAATTCTCACGGTTTTGAGAAGTTCAACTATGCAGCTTTCCTTTTTCACCTACACATGCACTTCACTATTTGTTCACTCTCACTTTAGTGTTATGATTTTATATATCCACACTGGTGCACTACACCCACTATCTCTCTTTGTCTAACTACTTCATTTTCTGATAACTCACATCCGGTGGTCATTAATAAGCTATAAACCCTCGACACTTTTTATTCGGATCTCGTCGTCGTCGCCGCCGATTTTTATTACTGGGCCTGCTATATCTCTAGAATCTGTCAACCCTTTTTCACTATCACTATCATAACCTTGCAAAATAACATCTACCTCATATATTTCAGTCACTATATCAGTCTCTTCGACATCACTTGAATCATCCTCTAGGGCCAAATCATTATGACTATCGTAATCGTCTGTTTCAAATAGCGCCATTAGTTCTTTCTCAGTTAGCTTATTTTCGTTTCTAAACTTCCGTGGTTCACTCATTTTTACAACCACGTAGGTACTCGACAATCACTGCAAACTTAACTAAATACAATAAAATTTTAATGAGATAAGCACGTGACGTTGGCTACAAAAAAAACGGGGAGTCCTTGTCGTTTGAGCGATTTGGAGTTCATTTATACCTCGGTTGATTTTCAACGTTTGCGAAATATATATCTGTCTTTACATACCAAGCGGGGTGCAACTCAACCCCAAGGAACAAAATTCATTATGTTTTGTTACAATAAATAGCATATCAATATATTTTAGTAACATAGCTGAAAGGAAATTAAGTAAACAAATTTATTTTAGTAAATATCCTCAAAAACGGATATTAGGGGTGGAACTGCACCCCGCTCGGCTTTATGAAGGTTAAAGATAGTATGATTATATACTCAAAAATGTGATATGGTCCGTGCCACGCTTGGCCTTAGGTCCCTCCACCCAGCTAGAATATGTTCTGAAAAAAATTATACCAATAGTCAATTGTCTATACCTAGTAACTAATTCAGAATTCAGACTTCCCAATCTCGTCCCTTTTGTTGCCTTTTCTACGGCTGGAAATTTCCATGCCACAACAAGCTCTGAATTCCCAACTCTTGAAGATAAAAGTTCAACGCAATGATAAAGCTATCATTTACCAGTGATATGTTCATCCCTGTCAAAAAGCCCTTCCAAATGTCCATTCAAATCGAAATTCAATAGAATCCTCTCAATCTCATGATAACAACACAAAACTAGAGGCAAAATCAAATCCTTTAATCGCAACAAACCATTAACTTCAAATTTTGTGTTCAAAAATTAATGCAACATTTCCCAAATCATTTGCGAATAGAAATCCCATTGACTTGAAAGGACTTGAAGGGTGCTATTATCTATGGCAACAGCAACACCGTTCGACCATATCAGATAATCAATAAGAAAAGGATTTGAAAGGAAACGAAGAACCTCAAATGATACCATTTGTATAGTGGTGGAATGAAAAATCTGTCCATCCTTTTCGCATTTCAGCTTCTTGTTACCTCTGTTATCCTTTACCGTCCGACAACCAAGCACAGTGTCTATACAAGCTAATAGTCATTGATATCCTGATAAATTTCGAACTAGGACAATAAATAATGCGAAACAGGCCTTTAGCTGAAAACATTTGCGGTGACCGGTGCGTGTAGGTCTAAAGCTGCCCAAATCAGGATAAACGTAACGAAATCGCTCATATGCTAGTCACATGGCAAGGATATTTGCCAGGGGAACTGGAGGAAAGAGTGGTGAAGAATTGAAAGATACAAGGTATAGTTTGTAGGGAGATTGTAGGTGTGGTGACCATATCCGTTTTAGTTGGTCTGTCAAGTTAATTGTCCTAGAATGTGATTTATTGATTCAATTTAGGCAAAAGTAGATTGTTTCGATCTACGTGGGCAAGGAGTTGTCCTGTTAAGATTAAATGTGATTTCCGGACGACGAAATCTAATCCGATCAGGAAAAAATGAACAGGATAGCGGATTATGAAATATATGGTGGTTTTTGGCAGTTATTATGTTGGCAGGACGAATTGGGAGTATTATTTTTGGTATGGGAAAATCCTTGTTGGTGGACTAGTATGCCACTGAACTAATGCTGATAGAATGTTGTTAGGCTCGAAGATAGGTTAAATTTCCCAATAATTGACTGACCTTAAACTACTACAGGATTAATGGGGAATACTTGGATAAGCCTGGGTAGAATTAAATGAAATGAAAGTTAGGAATCAGCCAGGTTTGATATGTATATAAGGGGGGAAATAAAAAGTTTTGAAGGCATAAAAAGTTAGCAGGATTATCTTGATAGAAAGCGTGAGCAGAAAAATTGTAGTATCTACGTTTAACCTACTTCTAGGAGTAGGATGTCGGCGGTAAATACGAGCTCCCTCAGGGTGATGTTCAGTTATTTTTCATTTTGTAACGTGAAAAAAACGTAGGTTTTAAGATAACCGACTTGATGAAAGAAGGGTTATAAAAGAGGAGATTTATTTATTGCTTCATCAGGGATGCTATTAGGGAGACTAAACCACTGCACAATGTAACGGGAGACTAGTTGAATGACAGTTCAGGAAAAAAATGAACTTATATGTATTTAGGAAAATCAAAAATAAATAAGAATGGATAGCAATCATTTTTGAAGTGATCATAAATGAATTATAAAACGCGACTCGGTATTTTATTTAAAAATCATATTCAGCTTCGTTTGGAAAGTACATGGTTCGTCGAGCCGGACCGCGTCGGCACGTAACAAATATATCCATAACGTCTTTTCTCACGTAATAATTTAAAAGCAAAATGTCTGTCGCGTCTAAAGGCAAAATGTCTGTCACGTAAAATTCCAATAAGAAATGATCGACCTAAAGGACAAAATATTGACAAAAAAATGTGAACCATTGAAAAAAGAAGATAATGACCAAAATAAACCGAAAATTGAACAAGTTGGGTAAACAGACCTACGCTCATGTCAGAAGGGTTTTGTATTGAATTTTCAAAATGCAGTCACCAGATTGCATAAAGTCAAGAAGCATGTCAATGACGATTTTATTGGAGAAACTATGAAATTCGAAGATCATACTATTATTAACAAAGATGAAAGAATTTAGACTTCTGAGGTTTTTGTTATTGTTATACTCATAAATATCTCCCATGATAATTATTTCAGATGTCCATCCGCGAGGGAGGAAACACAATTTGTTCGAATCCTAGAATGGTTTCAAAACCCTTTTGCTAGGAGCTCTCTCCCTCCTCCTTCCCCCTGTGCCCTCACTGAAGCAAAAACTGACAGTTTAAGAACTGTTTTGAAAAGCTCCCATGAAAACTTTCATTTCATACTCATATCGGCTACATTTGATGAATTTTTTTTCAGGGGCCACTCTCCTGTACTGTTATCATCGATTAATAGCCAATTTTTTCGAATCCTAGAGTTGTTACAAAGCCCTTTTGTTAGAAGCTCCCTCCCGCCTCCTTGACTTGTTTCACTTATGAGTATTAATTGTAGGTACTCAGCTTCAGTCATTCATTAAATTGAATCAAGTGTTCAAAGCATGCACCTTAAACGTTGAAGTTGGGGAAAAAATAACTCAACATTATTCAATCTTCGCATTTAAAACAGCCACTATTTTGTTTTACGATTACTGATACCACTAGCTGAACTGATTCTCAAAGTTATTCATGGCACCTATCATTCCTGAAATTTTCATGCAAATCCTAACAAAACAGTAGTGTCTGAGTCGGTAAAAAGCGCATGTTGTTCCATAGCCATATGTTGCCATAGTAATAACTGCAGCGCATATTGTTCCATAGTAATACAGGAAAATTCAAACCGCTATAACTTCGCTGAATATGATGCAATCTTCATGAAACTTGCAGGATTAATCAATCTTATAAATAGTCATCTGTAATTGTACTGAATTTCATTGAATTTAAGGGTACCGTTAAGATTTTATTCAAGAAAACATAAAATCGATAAATCATACTATTACTAACAAAGTTGAGTGTATTGCGACTTCTCACGTATTTGTTGTTGTTGTACTCATCAAGGCCTACATTCATGATTTTTTCAGATTTTTCGGATGGAAGGTGTCCAATCGCGAGGGGGGGGGGGGGACACAAATTTTTCGTGCATTTCCCCTCCCTGTGCGCCCCTCGAAGCAAACTTTGCCAAACTAATACCTGTTTTGAAAAGTTCTCATCAAGACCTTTCATTTGATACCCATATCGGCTACCTTCAATGAAATTTTTTTTTCGGGGGTCACTCCCCTACATGGGGAGACCCCCCCTTAAATACCTTATAAAATTTTTTAGTAGTTGAACTTTGAAGAGATTACCACTTTACACCTACATACAAAATTTGATGCTTCTAGCTTAAGTAGTTTCCGAGAAAAACTGCTGTGACACACGGACGGACGGACAGACAGACAGACGGACAGACAGGACGTGATTTTAGAAGGGTTTTGTAAAATTATTTTACAAAACCCTAAAAAATCAATGACTCGAAGTAGTCGACATGCGTCTGCTCACACAAAGGGCCCGGCGGCTTTTAAAGAAAATATAATAGGCCCGCGGATTCCAATTAAACAAAATTATTAACTAAATCAATAAAATGATTGAACTCTTTGTAAATCGTATATCGATTAAAGAAACGTTGCTTAACATGTCCGATCAAAATCAAGTGACAAATAAACCAGTTGAAAATAACAACAATGTCGAACTTTCGAACTCTATTGAAAAAGTGCTCTCGCATCAAATAGTGGGAAATAATCTCAAATGTTTTGACGGGTCATCAAAACTGAAATGCCTATTTCTTTTGTCAGAATACCGTACATTAACGAGAATTTGTGGATTCTTGGCAGCAGAAAACATTATGCGCCTCGAGAAAAGTCTAGCCGGTAGGATAAGAGAAGCCGTGGACGACGACGATTTATGCAAAGAGATATTCGACAAAGTAAAGAGAGCGCCATATCCGGCAAATAGTCAGCAATTTATGGTAATTTAGCACTATTGTCCGAAATGTTGCCGCTCATCTAATTAAAGCCATGCTAAAGGTAGCGAATGTTCAGCTAGAGGGGCCGAAAACACGGATAAAAGTAAAGCGATCTTCGATGAAGGTAGCACCTCAACGCGTATTGACTCCGGGTCAGCTTCCAGTCTCGGATTAAACGGACCGCACAATCCGCTTCGCTGTCGCTGGACGGGTGATACTTACAGAGTGGATGGCACATCTCAAACAGTCATAGCCAAAGTTGGAGCAGTAAATCAGGAAGGCGATCTCTTCGAGTTAAAGAATATGCTTCTGCCAAAGGACTGAAACTACGCTCTCAAAGCTACGACATCAATAAACTCAAGCAAGATTTACAGTATATCAACGCTGTAAATGGCTGCGCATGGGAAGATGACACCGAACTTCTACTGTTGATAGATCAAAACAATGTATACTTGATCATATCACGACAAATAATATAACCGTCTAACGAAACACCCTTTTTACCGGAAACATTGCTTGGATGATTTGTACATGGACCTGTAACCAAGACACATTTAACGAATAGAAACTTCGAATATATTCTCTCTTGCGATATCTGCGACGACAAAATACAAAACGAGGTCAAAGCATATTTCACCTTGGAAAATTTCGGAGTAGTCCCCATAAAGCATGGACAATTTCCAGCATATGATCAGGAAATTTTAAAAATAGCGACAGAGAGTATCTGGAAAGTAGACGAAAAATTTGAGGTTACCTTACCTTGGAAAAATAGTCCACCGAGAAGCTACGAATCAAAACGTGCTGCTATTCACCGTCTGAATCTGAAGAAACGGCTCAATCGAGATGACAAACTTGCCATGGGTTACTGCGAAGAGAGCCAGAGACCTACTGACAAAGGATATGACGAACGAAGCTGAATGAGAACGAGCAAAAACCATATGGTTTCTTCCACATTCTGCAGTTCGGAGCCCGAATAAACCGAATAAAGTGCGAGTCGTATTAGTTGCTGCCACAAAAGAAGATGAAAAATATCTCAACGATTATCTTCTGTCAGGACTCGATTAGGTTTCGTCTCTTTTGAGAATTTTTATCATGTTTCGGCAAAATCCAATCGCTTTTGATTCCAATATAAAAGAAATGCTCAATCGAGTTTACTTCACGGATGTCGACAACTTTGTCCAGTGTTTTGTATGGAGGAACCTACATACTACAACTGTTTAGAGTGAAAGCCATTTTGTTTGGAACAAAGTTATCTCCATTCCTGGCGCAATTCGTTAAAAATTACGACGCAGAGCAACATCAAAACCAATTTTCAGACACATATGGCGCAATTATTAACAAACATTACGAGTACGTTGATGACTATTTAGACGGAGTCGAGAAGGTTTCGGTAGCCGTTGCGAAAATCAAAGAAATCATTTGGGTTCACAGGTAAGGAGGCTTTGAGCTGACAAACTTCGTAAGTAATTCACCTGAAGTATTAAGAGAAATTTCTGAGCCACTTGTTGCGAAGACTCACTGTCCGGAGTTTGGCATAAAGGCAACAGAGATTCAACTGCAACAGTGACACATTCACTTTTACATTGAGGTTTCATAAAATCAGCCAAGACATCATCAATCCGATCACACGAAATGTCAAGTACTGATAACAGTAATGTCAGTTTTTGATTCAATTGGTTCGCTCAATCCAGTGTCGATCAAGAAATGCATTCTACTCCAGCAAATATGGCGATACAAAATAGGCTGGGACGATTATATTGGCGAAGATAAATATCAACAATGGAAGCTATGGTTACGAAAATTGCAGATAGCAGTGGAAATTAACATTCCATGATATATCCTCAATAATGAAACAGCGGAGCTCCACATATTCAATGATGCAAGTGAAGAAGCGTATACTTCGTGCGTATATTTGCGAGTCAAACGAAACGCTCAGAGTTGCACCACTAAAAACAGTGATTATTCCAAAGTTGGAATTAATAGCAGATGTGATGCGATACAGACTAGCAAATGAGGTACAGCAATACTGGAATGTGTCAAAACGTAATCATTTCTATTGGACGGATTCCAGAACAGTATTGAATTACATTCAAACTGAAAAGAAAGTGCAGTAATTTGTCACATCAAGGATTGGAGAAATCTTACAATTAACCCAAGCTGAACGGTAGTTTTGGGTACCATCGAGAAATAATGTAGCCGTCATATGTACGAAGGTAAAGCCGCTAACTAATTTTGATGAAGTACTTTGCTTAGTTGATTTGGAGCCCGAGCATTCACCAGGAAATGTTTTACCAAATATAAAAGGGATGCATATATTCAGCATAATGCTTACGAATCACAACCTGGATTGGACGATTTATTGTCAATACAAGGAAACGTCAAAACGAGAGAAATTAGGGTACATTTACGACGGAAGAACTACATTAGGGCGAGATTCAATGGTGGAAAGAAATTCAAGCGCGATGTTTCCCGATCGATGGGAGACTCAGCGAAATCAGTTTCAATTTGGATCAAAATGGTATTCTAGCCAGTTGTCCTATATGTGAAAGAATCTCATGTGCGCTTGGAGATTGAACATCTTCGTCGAAAAATTGGACATCAAGGAATGCAGAATGTCATAAACGAATTGAAGCGCAAATATTACATTCTGAAGCTACGCAGCATTGTGAAGAATGTCTTAAGCAATTGTTTGAATTGTAAGAAACGATCGTCCAAAGCTGTCGAGCCTAAAATGGGATTCTTGCGTATACGATTAACCGTTTACGGCAACAGAAGCCGATTTCTTTGGCCCCTTTTTCGCCAAACGCAGCCGAAAATCGGAGAAACGATATGGAGTCATATTTTGCTTTATAATAATTCGAGCAATTCACGTTCACATAACACGTTCATTGAGCACGGATTCCTGCATCATGGCAATAAAATGACTTGTAACTAGACGAGACAACGTCAAAACTCTTTGGTCAGACAATGGATCCAACATTCGAGGAGCGAGTTGGGAGCTGCTAATGGCTTTTGAAGAAGTCGATGAGCAGAAAGTCGAAAATATGTGTGCTAAAACGGAATAAATTGAAAGTTTATTCCTCTTCTTTCGTCACACATGGGAGCGGCTCACAGGCTCTTTTGAGCGAACTCTTTACACCATTATGAAGGATCGACATCAAACGGAAGAGGTTCTATTGACGGTTTTTGCGGAAGCGGAATATATTATCAACAGCAGACCTTTGGCATACGTATCAAATCATCCTGGGGATTTATGTAGCATAACACGTAACGACATTTTTCAAGTTGGATCAACAAATATTGCTATACCTGGGAATTCCACCGAACATGACAGACTGTTGAAGCGACAGTGGCGTACCGCGCATGCTTGGCGAATTTTTTCTGGCGGAGATGGCTCCGACAATACGTCTCTACGTTGATTCTCCGCTCAAAATGGAAGGAGACTGGCATTAATGTTCAATATGGCGATTTAGTAGTGCTAAACAAACAACCACTGTCCAGAGGACAATGGCCAATTGGGATCATCACACACACCTATCTAGGTCAGGAAAATGTGATGAGAGTCGTTGACATCAAAACTGCAACCGGAATCTATCGGCGGACAGCGAACAAAATTTATCGTCTTGATCATCGTACTGACGATGGAATCAGTACCGGGGGCAGTATGTGGATGAGGAAATAGCCGCACCACATTTGCTCTAATTGTCATTCATCATTATCTTTGTCTATGTTTTTTTACTTATTGGCACCATTGACAAGGCAGTCTGTTGTTTACTATACACAAGAATAAAAGCATTAAACGCGATTCAGTTTCGTTTGGAAAGTATAATAATATGAATAAAATTTAAATACAAAAAAATTAAACACACAAATCGAAAAATAGTTCGAGAAAATGCAGTGAATCTTCTCACAGCTGTTTTCTCGTCTCGACGAATTCCGTTCAAGGGCGCGTATCGAAATAAATGATATCGAAGTTCGAGAATGTGTCTGAAGCAACATATTGATTGAAGTGAAAAGAAGATTACACCTCGTTTATAAATATTAACATTTTTAAGCAGCGGCATTGTGAATCGGAGCAAAGAATTCAATAGAAGTGTTTTTTTTCCTAAGTAACTATAGCGCTTTATTCATATTCTATACTGTTTCCTGATCCAATGAACAATAAAACAATAAACAATAAAATTATTTTTACAATAGCATAAAGATAAAAATTAAAGCTTGTAGGCCCCTTACCCCCCAATAAGGAGCGCTCGTCAGAGGAGTGGGTAAGTACCCTTTATTTCTTCTTACTTATATAACTATATAAAATTATGTGCATGAGGATTTACAATTCATATAATTCTACAAAAAAATTAAATTTTTGATTTGTAATGATTTGAACATTTTTCTTATTATGTCTTTGTGACTAAAGAAAAGTTTGCAAGTTTACTAATTTTTTTTTTTATAAAAATCTTAAAAAAATAGTTTACGCTACTTGACATTATTGATTGTATAAAATGTTCAATACAATAATTTATTAAATGACCCTAATTAGATTATTATCTCTCACATAAGATCACTTACTTTGAAAATGACATTTTATCCTTTAATTTTAAATATAAAAAATATGATAAGAACATAATTCAACAATATTGCTTAATATTTTTTAAAGTCGATTTACTCGAATTCTTTAACGTTACTTCAAACAATTTCAAGTAACATTTTGTGCAATTTCATAAATTATCTAAATAATACGAGTACATGCACATACAATAAAAATAATAAAATATAATATTAATTAATATTACAAATGATTACACGCGTATAATTTAGGGTCTTACTTAGAATTAAAGTCTCAGAAAAAGCTTTTTATGAAATTAAGAATAGAAATAAGAATGAAGAAATAATTGAAAACAAATATCAGTCTTTCCATTTTTGAAGCCTGACTGGGTATGGAACCCACCACGTTGGCTGGCCCCTCCACTCTAGCCAACGAGTGAGCTCACGTCTTTTTTTGTTGTTGCAGGTGCTCCCACAAGGCTACTTGGCCTTCCACACCCAATATGGGGCAGGCCAGCATTTAATTTTGATCCGATTGGGAGGGGCTCGTGGGGGCACCGCCACTTCCTGGATGCCCCACTCTTATTTGTGGGGCATGATCCTCCTCGATAGTAAGGTGATGAAAACCAAATATTCTTTTATGAAAGAAGAAAGAGAACCAACACAAGCTTACTGCATGATTTGTGACTGTTGTGACTGTAATATTTCCATAAAACATAAAAGCATGTCTGACATTGAAACGCACAAATCTCCGACATTTTCGTATCATCGTCTTCAGGAACTAGACAGACACAGTCTGTTGCTGGAGGTACGCTTGCTTTTCATACCTTTAACCACTAGTAATCATATAATTCTGTGGAATCTACTGCGTGGCAGATGTAAGTTATTTTCCTAGATTCTAATTTTGCGAAAGAGATGACTTACTTAAAAACCAAAACTGAAGCAAGCGTCAATGGTGTGATATCTCCATGGCTTGTAAACAATGTGACAACTACTTCGAAAAACATTCACTTTGTTGTTAAATGCTGAAATAATAACGAACCATCTTGGAATCCACAAATTAATCATGGCAGGAAAAAAAAGAAGTGACCAGGCAAATGAAGCGCTACCGTCGAAAAAGTGGCCGAAGTACTGTCCCCAGAAACGGAAGCCGACCACTTCTTGTAAGAGAGGAGCTCGCAAAGTACAATTGTCACCCAGCGACATCAAGAAGAAAGGCCAATCCAGAAGGCGGAAGACGTTCTAAAAAGAATAAAACCTGCATACGAGTCGCCAAAAATCAGCAAAGGTGTAAAAAATGGGCTCCTTAAACTAAAGAAGCTCCTAGGCCGCATAGGGCACGGCCAAAGGAGCTAGTTAAATGAGGATCGAAAGGCCAAAAAGAGCAGAAAGTTGGAGAAGTGCTGTTGGCAAGCGTAAGGGTACTCACAGATAACTCCACCATCAAACAGTAAAATGATGGCGCCTATCTCAATCAAGGGCATTGGGATTAAAGAAAGAAGGAAGAGGCATTTGACAGGCATGGATTGCTAGATCAGGGGTTCTCGACGGTACTAAAAAAGAGCAAAGAAAGCCGCAAAGAAACCCCTTCAAAAAGTGCCTGAAAATAAAATTTGCACGGATGCCCTACAAGAAGAAAAGATCTAATGCTAATCAGGTGAGAAAGAAGCCCCATAGAAGATCCCGGCAGAAGGCACTATTCGTAAAACCCCCATATAGCCTATCCTATGCAGAACTGCTGCGGGATATCAGGGTAAATGTAAGGCCAGACAACACCAACGCTGCTATCAAAGCAGTAAAACCATCGCGGTTGGGCCACATACTGGTTGGATTCGGAGCAGAGGCCAACAAAACAGAGGCAATCTGTGACGCAGTGAAGAAAGCTTTCAGCAAAAATGCAACTGTAGCCTCACTTAAGTCGATGACAACGATCGAAACAGTAGACATTGGTCACAACACGGACCTAGCCGAGGTAGAATAGGCCATTAAAAGTGAGTTCCCTAGCGTGGGCAGGATCAAAGTGAGGCTGACACCAGAAAGCCAAAGGGGAGCTATCATTGACTTGACCGAAAAGGATGCCGAACAATTTCTGAATAAGGGCAAAGTAAGAATGGGGTGGGTTGTCTGCAGGATATGGCGAAGAGCAGCGTATCTTAAATATTTCAAATGCCTTGGCCATGGCCACACCACTCAAGTATGCAAAGCACCCGATAGGAGTTCCCTATGTTTCAAATGCGGTAAGATAGGAAATAATAGAAGAGGGTGTACAATAGATACACACTATATCGTTTGCAAGGATGCCGAAGACCATACGTTCAACCATCCAACACTTGCTTGAGCAGTTTGTGAGGGACATGAATGGTTCGGTGTGGGTTCGGTGCTAAGGGATCACCTTCTTTAGTGTGTACCTCACGCCAAACGAATCGATATTAGCTTGCCAAGCCAAGTTGAATGCTTTGGAGGGCACTGTCTCGAGCGAAGATGGCTACATGCTTCGTGGGGAAGGCTTCAACGCTTCAGTACTCGAATAGGGCCTGCCTCATATAGATTCGCGGGGAAAAGGTGTCCTAGAAATGGCGCCCAGGATGGCGCTCGTAGTACTAAACACCGGAGGTACACCGACTTCAAATCGTATTGGCTGTGATGGAAGCATACCTGATGTGACATTCGCCTCGGAATCCTTAGTATGGAGGATACGCAATTGGAGCGTAGTAAAGGACTAATCAGTCAGTGATCATCAGTGCATTCTGTGTGAATTCAGTGATGTTGTTTCTCAATGTCCATGCTTTCGGCTTTCTACGATTGGGTGGAACATCGGAAGGATGGATGTCGGGAGATTCGTCAAGGTGCTCACAGCAGGTGCCCTGCTGCAGGGAGATTCGCAGAGCACGCAAGAGCTGGTAGCTCAAGACGTGGTGAACTCAGCAATGAGCATCATCATGACCACTTACGACACTTCTATATCCCGTCAAAAACCCCAGAACGGCAAGCCCCCAGTGTACTGGTGGTTGAACACAACTATTGAAAAGTGAAGAGAGTATCATAAGCTTCGGCGTGAGGCTCAGCAGGCAAGGAGCCGTGACGAGGCATGCAACCGGGTAGCAGCACTTAAGTTAGCTAAGAAATGCCTTCGCAAATTGATCAACAATCGCAAGGCTCGCTGTTGGCAAGATCTAGTGGGCAATGTGAACAAAGATCCGTGTGGCCTTGGCTGCAAGCTAGTTATGCGGAAACTTGGTGCCCTACGGAACCTTGCATACATGATGCAGAAAGGATGCACGAAATCGTGCGGGCATTCTCCCCCGCCCATCCCGTCCTTGTTGACGCTGTCCATGGTGAAACAGCAGTCGAGTGTCCACTCTTCACATGGCTGGAACTGGCAGAGGCAGTCCTTTGACTGAAAGCGAGGAAGGCTCCAGGTCCAGCTGGTGTCTATCATCATTGTCCTGACTTGCTGCTCAGCATATCCAACGCATGCCTACAGGACAGAGTTTTAACGGTACGATGGAAGGGAGCAAGGTTCGTGCTGATCACCAAGGGAAAGGGAAATCCCAAATGATAGATCAGATCATAGATTCCGTCATGCATGCTAGACAAACAGAATATTGGGGCGATGTTCTCAGTAAGAAGGTATACTGAAAACGCTTGGCACAGGTACTGAGAAGAGGAGTACTGAGCATTGCATCTTCGTATCCGACAGTCTCTGACTCGGCGGTGAAAGTTACTGTAGGCGTGATACATGTTGCTCTCCTTGCCAGAGAGCGCCGTGCTATTTACCTGCGTCGACGCGAGGACGTGAGGAAGATGGTTGTCCGCCAGGAAAGGCAGTGCTCACGCAATGATTGGCAACAGTCTTGGGTAAATTGCACGATGGGAAGGTGAGCTGCGCGCCTCATTTCGGATGTGAGACCGTAATTACACCGAAAGCATGGTGAAACTGACTTCTATCTGACCCAACTTTTGAGCGGTAATGCGTGTTTTCAGTCTTATCTGTACAAGAATGGTAAGCCACGGTCTCCCGATTGTCGGTTTTGCCCAGGAGAGGAAGACAATGCCTGCCACACATATTTTGCATGCACAAAATCGGACACTTACTATACCGATTATGATATTGTTAAAGCAAATGAAGCGTGGGAATGAAGTTATGACTCCATTCGTCAAAAAAATTAAGCATGTAACTTAATAAAAATTTATGTCTGGCCCGCCAAATGAAGGGGTCACTTTGGCTCTTGTAGAAGAAAGTTTGAAGACCCTTGGTATGGACGCGCAATGGATACCCAAAAAAGTATCCGTTGAGCGAGCTGAAGGGCGAAGACCAGTGCGGAAACCGAGGAAGCACTGCCCTGACTAGGTCGACTTCAAAATTGGAGGACGCGGTCAATGGACAGAGACAGTTAAAGGCATTTTTTGCAGGCAGCGAAGGCCCGAGAGGGGCTGCAGTACTACGAAGAAGAAGATGTATGTATGTGTGTAGCAATTAAATTAATTTTTTTAAGACTTTAAAAAAGCGGGCTTTTTAGTGTGGAATTTCTGTCTGGATACGTGAAAAGAGATGTCAAAAGTTTGCGACAGGGGATCTCCCAATGCAGGATAGGGACACTCAAAGTTAGTGAAGTGCGGTATCACATGAAAATTCTTAAACTTGCGTTACATGCAACGAGGACTGCAGAGAGAGAGGTAATATATTGTCGCGTGTTTTGGTTCGCGGCCAATAAGTTAATGTTCCGGGAAAGTGAAAACGCAATGTCTTTTAAATTAAATTAACAGAGTTTATTTAATTCGTCAAAAATGCACAATCTTTTCACTAACAATTTCACAACTTTAATTTTCACTATTAAAATTCTACCTTCCACTTGTCCATAAATTTCTATCGCAATTGTCTACTTAAAATCACTTCACACTCAAACAATCAATATCGCCTGTACCTCGCGTATCGCAGTTTTCTATCGCGGTTGTAATGAATGATCCCCCATTCATTTAGCTCGCCTTTATATAGGGTGTCTAATCATTCAACTCAGTTCTCGTACATTGGTGAATTAGCGGGAGCATTCCAGCATGAATGAATGGAGCAGTGACTCACTTTCAGATGTTGTTCATGCTTGTTTTGTTCTCGTGGTTTCGAGCAAATTCGTTTTGTTGATGTTCTTAATTGTTGTGAAAACAATTGCGACAGTAGCTCGCAGAATTATTTGTACATGTAACAATATGAAAAATGTGCGTCCCGCTCCTTCACGCCCAGACACCTATGATCCAAAAATCGAAATATTATTACGAAGGTAGTTTTTTCAGTAGAACAACAAATACGTTACAGGACGAAATTTTCGTAACTTTGTTGTGTTCCCCAATAATATCGTATTTGTACCCTTGAATTTCAAGTAATTCGATATTAAAATAGTCCTGTAGTGATTTCATGTATTTTGTAAGTTTCCAAAATATCGAATCATATTTACCAAGGACATAGCTGTGCACTGTACGAAACCTTACATTTCTCCCTAAAAATCGTGCCGCAACATATTTTACTTCATACTGCATCACGTGTAACGCAAGTAAAATAAAGCCTAAATTAAAATTGGTTCACCTCAGATGAAACAAAATGAAACCTCCGGTCAAAGTGAAATTGCCTCCAATCGCCTGAGCCACAACTGATGCAGAGCACATAACCAAACCTCAGCGTTCCGCAAAAAAAAAACGAATCACGTAGTTGAATGAAATAAATCGCTGAAAAAGGAAGCAATTCACGTGGCATTTTGCAAAATTGCGCCCGATGATGATGATGACGATAATTTACTATGAGACGATAAATTTTCAACCCCTAACTGACTTTTTCACCCACGCATATAATATGATTGTGGCTGTGGCGACGTCAACCATGTGAAAAATTGCCTGTTACTATAATAACGCCAACTCTACCCCACACAGGAGCTGCCCTGCTCTCAACCGGCTTTAAAGTATCATTTACACAATTCCGCAACTCTTATCACATACCTGCGTATATTTGAACGTTCACGTATGATAGGTACTCATACCCGTATGCTGAGGACACGGGTAGAGCATGGCAGAGTACCATCCATTCTATACCATTTCTTGCTATTCAAAGTTTTTGCATTGTGACTCCTTTAACCCGGTCACATAGCTAGTAGCGTGGAAAACAACTCTCCATTCATCGTTTCGCCCACTCCGGCCCCATAGCGCCCACTCCCGTCCATATGAAATATGGTACAAGCGGAAAAGTGTATTTGAAAATAAGATGAATTTAAGGAGCACGACTATTGTACAGGCATATAATCGTCGGCATTCATCACAAGGACGCGGCGCTTGTTTACCTTTCTTCTCTCTGTGATTAGGCAATAAATTTATCTTATTCTTGCTACAACAGCGCCTGTTAGGCTCCACACATGCACGGGAATGTATGCATGATTCGCAGAATGGAAGAGAAAAGCATGCAAAATTGTGTGGAAGAAATAGGAAATTGTCTTTCTCTGCTTGATGGTGGCGCTACCGCTGACGCTGCTGCTGCTGGATCTGGTGCCGTTTCTACTTCTGTTGTTTTTATTGTCCTGAAAAATACATAGGTGAAAACTGAACGAGGTAAAGTTTTATTGTTTGCACCAAACGTTTGTTTCCCTTTTTCAGTATCAACGGCGAATTGAAATTGTTTCTTTTAATGGTGATTGAAATGCAAAAGATATTTGCTCAAGATAAAATAGATTTTCTATCGTCCTCGACGAGTTTGTGTTTGCTTTTGTACTCGTATTGTTATCTGGAAACAATTTGCTTGTAGCCCGAAGATTGTTTAGTATCGGGCATGGATGATAGTTTGTATGAGGGTTGGCAAACTATTTGCTTCAGTTTGCAAATATGTTAATTCAAATATAAGCAAGAGTTGTGATAAAGTAGTTTTGTTGAATAGTTCGACGTTTGGCAATCTACTTATGCGTTCTAAGTACATAAATTTTGATAGGGATAAAGGAATTGAGAAATATGTAAGTTGATTTATTTTGAGTATCTTGAAGGGAGATGTTGTAAGTGTACTTAGAAGTGACATAATTCTTTGATTGATACTTTCTAGAGGCAAAGTAAAAAAATGTAAGACTGGACAAGTTTGATGTTACTCACATGTTTATTTTTCAGCGATATTCACCAAAGCAAAGTAAATGTGCTTACCTGCAAAAAAAAGAAATATATGTGTGTAATTATTTGTGGGCACTGTGAAATAAAAAATCTATGATTATCTAGAATATAAGTTAATTGAGTCTTAACGAATTTTTGTAAAAAAGAAATAAATTTTAATCCAACCATTTCTTACAATGTTCAAATAAGTCTAAACTTGAAACATAACAATTCTAGCTCTGTTGGAAACTGCACACTAGTAAGGCGGCAAGAATCACATATTCCTGAGGATTGAATTCTAGTTAGGTGCCTAGACGTTGTTGTTAAAATTTCTTTCAATTTCATTAATTTATGCAATAAACCTACGTCTTGCTATTCTATTTCATTATTGTTAATCGCATCGTAAATTTATATCATTAGCCTTCACCGTAGTCAACATGTTACCAATTTTTCGTGAAACAATATTATTCGGCAGTAATCATTTTTATAAGTTCATTGATTTTGCGTATAAAACGAATTCTAATTGTGTTACGACTAAGCTAGTTAAGTTTGCAGTTTGGCAATCATGCATTATAAAAGAAATTGAGTTTCTCGGATTTGAAAGCAAAGCGTGGACCAAGCCTATTTTATTTTCATGTGAGGCTGCTGTGGGGCGTGATTAGCTGCGAATACATTCGTCGAAAATAACACTTGTGAAGTTCTAGAATTGGTTAATAGGTGTTTCAGTTATTGTACGCAATATTCTATCTTCATTAATTGCTTCCTCAATTGTATGTCAGGGAAGGATTAGGTGCAATACTAAGCGCAATTGGCTCTATCTTCTGTAAGCATTAGGTGCAACACTTAGTGCAAATTCAATTCAATCTTTGATTTGGTGATTCACCAGATTAAAACTTCGAGATCGGTGAAGACCCTTCTCGGGCGAAATTCTCTTTATTTTAAGATTTTGGTGACCCCAACGTGATACATTAGTAAGTAGATAACGAAGATGAAGGGTTTAACAAAAGCTTAACAAGAGCCGGGAAAACTTTTGAGCAAAACTTTGCCACCTTCAGAAAAGATGACAAAAACAGGAATACTGGGGAGGATATTAAACAACAGTTAAGTGATAACCTAGATCCCTCGGATCGATGTTCCACAGAGATCTGTGACCCCTCAATTTAAATGTCCCAACTAGCTGATAAGGTCGTTTCACAGGTCTCTGCGACCGAACGCCACTGACGTCGACGGGTGGGGAAACTAAGGTAAAATCGAACGAGACGTGTAAAATCATTACAGATGGCACCCAACGTGGGGCTTAAACGGCCTAAAGGGGAAATATCTGCGTCTTCTGGCGTTTTGGTCATTTACGGAGGATGTAAGGTACTTCGGTACTAGAGTCCCAAGGACAGCAGTAGCGGAATTATCTGGGACACACTTTTAGTCACTTCACGTGAGTTATAGCTTCCGCTCCCCTTTGTTTTATTTTTTTTTTCGCAAAAGATTCCTTCCGATGTGTTGTTCCAGGGTAAAAATTGTAAGGGCCTTCTATTTTCTTGATGGAAACTGTCAGCTAGATGCGTTTCTCCTATCTGCCTGGGCTCTCAAGAAAATAGAAGGCTACCTTCCCTTTACGTTGCGGAAGGATTCTACCCATCTTCTTATGCGTGAAGAAATTGCTGAAATCACGAAGCCCAGATTGCTTCCACGCGACAGGGTTTTAACCACGTACAAACTTGCTACGGTGACGCTATAACACGCCTCGTCGAGTCAATTAATTAAAGAAGTCCACTGGTGCCATATCCGGGCTGTAAGAACTCTGGTTCGGTTTGCAGTTGATCAAGGATTTCCGAAGCGACAGCAACACGACGCTCCTTTTGCTCATCAGTCAGGTGTTTGGGTACCAGCTTCGCGCAGATCTTCCTCATGCCCAGATCGTTCTTAATAATGTTGTGAACGGTCATCTTATCAATTCCAACCTCATCTGCGATAGCCCGAATGCTCAGACGACGATCACTGTTCAACACATCACGCACTTTTTGCACATTTGTGTCCGTGTGACTCGTTGATGGAGGACCGACGCGCTGCTTGCCATGGACGCCATCGTCCCCCCCCCCCCCGGAAATTTCTGTGCCACTGTAACACTTGAGTTCTAGACAGAGCATCCTCACCGTAAGCCTCTTGAATCATTTGAAGAGTTTCCGTGGCCGTTTTCTTGAGTTTGACACAAAATTTGATGCTAACACGTTGCTCGATCGTACGCTCAATTTTCACTCCGACGACGTAACTGAACACGCACTCCGCTCGATGCTATCTCTCCAAGCGCTTGGAGGCAACTGCTGCAGCCCGGTTCCCTTTACCTAGACCCACACCACCACTACAGCACCAGATACCGGTTAGCAGACGCTTTGACGGGGTGGGGCAGGCTCAGTCCGGTTACTTATTATACTCACCCTGTATATATATATGTATATATATATTTACATATATATATATATAGATATATATATATATATATATATATATATATATATATATATATATATATATGTTTATACATATATATATATATATATATATATATATATATATATATATATATATATATATATATATATATATATATATATATATATATATATATATATATATATATATGTGTATATATATATATATATTTACACACACATATATATATATATATATATATATATATATATATATATATATATATATATATGTTTATACATATATGTATATACATATATATATATATATATATATATATATATATATATACATATATATATATATATATATATATATATATATATATATATATATATATATATATCTATATATATAGAAATGGATTGAATCACTAGGGTCCCTATGTAAAGCCGAGCTGAATGAATAGGGAGGAATAGTAAAACCGCGATAGTAGAAACTGCGATAGTGTGGAGCGCGAATTAAAGGCGATATTGATTGATAGTGAAGGCATTTGAAACATAAATTTATAAACAAGTGAACAATACTAACATTTTAATTAATTATTGTAAAATAGTGAAATCAATTATAATGGAAATAAACTCTTTTAACTTAATTTAAAAGACAGGGCATTTTCACTTTCTCAGGACATTAAACCTATCGGCCGCAAATCATAATACGCGACAGTGGTGTCGAGAAGTGAGAAAGAAACTTTCGAAAGTGAAAACTTTTAACCATTTTTCAAGTGCACAATAGTGAAATTTACGGTGGAAACTGATGGAAAAAAAAGAGCTGAAATAATAAACACGCCACGAAGCCTACACTTAAAAATTGTAAACTGACTATCTCGGAGCTGAAGGAAGAGTTGGAACAACGAAACTGGGCTACGCAAGGTATAAAGGCCACACTGATTGCACGGTTGCGTGACGCGATTGAATCGGAAGGCACGCATCTGGATGCGGAAAAAGGTGCAGAAGGTGAAGAGGCAGAAACACCAAAATCACAGGAGCTAGAAAATCCGCTGATGCCAATGTTGATGCTGATGCAGCAAGCTAAATGAACAGTCATCCAATTTAACTGCGAAGCTGAACGAACAATCAGCGAAGCTGGACCAACAAGCGATCGAAATCAAGGCAAATTTGCAAAAACCGTCAACCGAAATAAAAACGGAGCTCGGTAGTCTGAGCAAACAAATTAAAGGCGTCGAGGAAAAGGTTTACAACGTCAAGAAGAAGATCAGCCAGGTTGAGGAGAAATTCAACCATGAGATGGAAAAAGTGAAAAAGGAATTGGACGCAGCGAAGGCTATAGTAGTAACCACCTCACCAGCCCCGCTTATAACCGCTGCACAAAACACATCCAGAAATGTGCAAGCACCAATATTCGACGGGCAAACGATCTGGAGTATTCAAAAAACCAAGTTTGAAGCCACCGCTAGGACAAAACACTGGAATGAGTAATGGCACTATTTCTTGCTGCCGAGCTTTTGCAGACTATTCCCGTTGAGTTGCATTCAAACTCAACTGCTATAATGAATGCGCTTGATATGCATTATGGAGGTGATCACCTGAAGCAGATTTATCGATCACAGCTACGGCATCGGATGCAGAAGTCTGGCGAAACCCTACAGCAGCTAGCCCAAGACATTGAACGACTGGCACTTTTGGCTTACCCGACTTACGACCCAAACATTGAGATGACGCAGCAACCGAAGCATTCATCAGCGCATTAAAGGACCAAGAATTGCAACAAGCCGTGCGTTTAGCTCATAAACAAACGGTTAGGGATGCATTGGGTTATAGTGTGAACTTTGAGGCAGCGAAAAATGTGACTCGTACCACTGCCGGGGTTCGCGAGGTAGTGGCAGGTGACTGCAGATGTGAGCGCGTGGAAATTGAGTGAGACTCGCAGGGAAATAGTGCGCCTAGATGCTGAAATTGTGGAGAGAAGGGGTACCTGCAAAGAGACTGCAAGAAGCGAAGAAAACCAAGCTATCGTCCAGTGTGTAGGAGGAGATTCAGACCGAGTCAGGAGCCAAGAATGGAAGCCCTTAAAACTAAGGGGTTGGAAAACATGTAAGAGGCAACTTCTTGGGGTAGAGGTTGGCTAGGAGGATCGACGTCCCCAGCACCACTATCACCGTGTCAAGATTACTTCGTGGAGAGGCGGTCTCATGCATTCCAGTTCAAGCTGACAGAGAGCATTGCACCATAACGATCGACACGGGTACAACCCGATCGATTATCCTACCACACCTAGTGAGGAAACAACTACTTCACAAGGGTAGGATGTTCTCACTATGTACAGTTACGCGAGAACTGCACCTGCTCATGTACCTCCAGATACAGTTGGGAGACCTTGCGTTCCGGTATAATTTTCTGGTTGCGAACATTATGGATGACTGCATTCTCAGAATGGATTTTCTGCGACCATATGGAATCACGTTGGACTTGGGCAAACGGGTATTGAAATGGCAGAATGTCGAACTATTGATGGAGGATCCCAGCATTCAAATTCCCAAGATGAATGTGGTAGTATGTGCCGACACTGATGCACCGAATTCTTCTGAGAGAGTATTGTATGGGCCAAACGTGATGGTGGTTCTGGAGACCACCGATCTTATCTGAAAGAGCCAACGAAGACGTCGGCATTACGCAGTTTAATTGTTGGGCGAAGCCTTATAAGATCTATAAGGAATGGATGCGTGCCGGTTAGAGCCCTTAACACTGCACGCTCAACCACAAGCTTCAAAGCCGGAGAAGTCATCGGCAGCTGCCAGCCTTTTTCATCACCTCTTTGGAAGCCACTCATGACCATCATTGCAAAAGGAGGTAAGACACAAACAAAGCCCGGGAATTCACGTCTGCAATATTGAAGCAGACCAAATTGCCAGTGCAAGTATTCAAGCAAACCTCGGATTTAGTCACCAAACGAGTATGGTAACTCACATCATAGATACACAGGAAGCCAAGCCAATTCAACAAGCAACGAGACGTATTCCAATAGCCGAACAAGGAGAAGTGAGCGCACTGATCTCGGACATTGAAAAAAAAGCTGTTATTGAGCCTTCTGTCAGACCATGGGCCGCGCCAGTAGTTCCAGTAAAGAAAAAGGATGGTAGCACTCGGTTTTGTGTCAACTATAGGCAGCTTAACGACGTCACTAAGAAAGATAGTTACTCGCTTCCACGCATCGATAATATCATGGGCACTTTAGCCTATGCAAAATGGTTTTCTACACTCGATCTCAAGAGTGGCTACTGGCAGGTAGAAGTCGACAAGAAGGACCGAGAGAAGACCGCATTTTCAGTTAGGAGTGGATTGTGGCAATTTCATAGTGATGCCATTTGGACTTTACAATGCTCCAGCCACCTTCAAATGCCTGATGGAATACGTGCTACGAGGCCTAACCTGGAAAACCTGCTTGGTGTGGCATTGTTATCGGGGGAACGTTCGAAGAGCATGTGCGGAATTTAGAAGAGGTGTTCTCCCGATTGCAACTGGTGAATCTGAAACTTAGTCCCGACAAGTGTACCCTGTTCGCAACTGAAGTAAAATATCTGGGACGCATTGTATCAGCAGAAGAGGTCAAAACAGACCCTGATTAAATTGAAGCCGTGAAAAGCTGGCCAACATCAAACAACAAGCGCCAAATACGAAGTTTTCTGGGTTTGGCAACCTACCATCGAAGAATGAACAATACCAGGCAGCCTTTGAGACCTTGAAGGAGAAGTTGTGTGAATCACCCATGCTGGCATATATAGAACCCGGAAAAATGTTTGAAGTTGACACCGATGCGAGCAACGGCGGGATCGGAGCTATACTCTCCCAGCAGATCGATGGCGGAGAAAGAGTCCTCTCGTATTACATTCGAGTTCTCTCCAAAGTGAGAAGAATTACTGCGTGACCAAAAAGGAGCTATTAGCTATAATGGAGGCAACCAAGCAGTTCCACAAGTACCTATAAGGCCAGAAATTTGTTTTTCGAACGGACCATGCATCGCTGAGATGGCTGCTTAGCTTCAAAAACCCCGAGGGACAAGTTGCGAGATGGATCGAAAGATTGCAGTCATACGGCTACAAAATTGTTCACCGGAAGGGCGCAGTTCATGCTGACGCCCTATCTCGTCGTCCATGTCCAGCTAACTGCAAGAGTTGCCGACGGATTGAGGGAAGGAGCCAACCGTTGATCTGCGAGTGATAACTGCCAAATTCGATGAAGGATGTTCATTGGCAGAAATTCGAAATGGCAGATGGCAGCTCCTATAGGATGCAAACTATACTTCCCAAAAGCCGAATCCACGATGTGGTTAAGGAAATGCACGAAGGATCCTCGGAAGGCCACCTTGGTGTTAACAAGACGTTAGCGAGATCTCGGGAAAGGTTTTACTGGCTTCACGCTCAAGAGGACGTAGAGGACTAGTGTCGTAGATGCACGATTTGCGCTTCCGTCAAAGGTCCAAAGCAACGACTGAGAAGACAAATACAAACCTACAACGTGGGTGTACTGTTTGAAAAGATTGCTGTTGACATCGCAGGACCCATGCCTAGATCCGAATGGGGAAATCGATACACGCTGGTTGTGGCCAATTATTTCAGCAAGTGGCCCGAGGTCTGCCCCGTTCCCAACCAGGAAGCAACTAATGTAGCCAAACAGCTAGTGTTAAATTGGGTGAGTAGGTACGGCGTACCTTGTGAACTACATTCGGATCAAGGCCGTAATTTTGAGATACTAGTTTTTAGCGAAATGTACGAGCTGCTGGGAATACGGAAAACGAGGACAACGCCACTGCATCTTCAATGCGATGGAATGGTCGAACGTTTCAACGGCACACTCAATAAACACCTGGCGAAGATGGTTGACGGGAACCAAAGGGACTGGGACTGGCACGTGCCACTATTACTGATGGCGTATAGAGCTGCCAAACATGCATCAACGGGCAAAGCCCCAGCCAAAGTTATTTTTAGAAAGTCTATTCGTCTGCCGGCTGATATAAACTTCGGAACACCCCCTGAGAAACCTCGAAAGGTCTCAGAGTACGCAAGTGAGCTAAGGCAACAGTGCGAAAATACCTCGAATCGGCTACTGACCGCATGAAGACCAGGTATTATCTAAAGGCAAATTCTACTTGTTTCCAGCCTGATTTCACAAGAGAAGTCCTTACAAACCACGCGGACCATATCCAGCATTTTACTAACTGGTTAGGCACGGCGGATGAAACTCGTCACTCCACAGTGGGAAAACTCACGATAGGTGTCATCTTTGAAGGTGTGACAAAGTCCCTGGACTTCTAAATTATACCCCAACTGACACAGAACCTGTACTTAGGGGTTGACTTGGCCCGAAGATTGAACTTGGTCCTGGCATTATTTTCTAGGACTATACTTGACTCTGTCACCACCGTCAATGCGGCGACATTAAATTTTCACTCACTTCGATATGCGCTGGATGGCAATCAATAGCTACGACTAAACTCGGCTTTAACGATTTTTCCTTCGCATGAGAAGGAAGGTCTTGGCTGGACAACTTTGGTGTTTCACACGATAGGTATGGGGGATAGTAAACCCCTCAAGCAGAGAAATTTTGCCATATCTCCCGCGAAGGAAACATCGTTATACGCCGGAGCTGATCACATGTTGGCACTAGGTGTGGTTGAAGAATCGCAAAACGCATGGCTGAGACTATGCTGAGATGCCCGGAGTGTAAATGCCGCCCCTGTTTAAGACGCATATCACCTACCGTTGATCGAAGGTATCTAAAGTCGATTACCTAAACCCCATTTTAATACTAGCTTGGGCCTCAAAGACGCTTTCTGGCAGATCCCATTAGATCCTTGTTCAAAGGAGAAGACAGCGTTTACGGGCCCAAGTCGCTCTTTGTACCAATTTGTGACCATGCCCTTTGGACTGTGTAATGCACCCCAGACCATGATGCGCCTTATGGATAAACTAATACTACCGCACCTACGGCACCAAGTTTTCGTATACTTGGACGGCTTATTGCTTATAACCGAGACCTTCGACGAACATATCTTCCTGCTTCCAAAGGGGCTTCGCCTATCCAGAGAGCAGAGTTAACCATCAACATCCAGAAGAGCCAGTTCGTAATGACGGAAATTAAGTACATCATTGGCCATGGCAACATCAAGATCGACCCGGACAAGGCACAAGTGATCGCAGCCTTTCTTCTGCCTAAGACCACCAAGCAGTTACGCTGATTTCTTGGGTTATGCAAATGGTACCACCGATTCGTGCGTGACTGTGCAACCATCGCCACACCCTTGAGCGACGTGCTGCGTAAGGAACGAGAGTTCATCTGGGAAGAACCTGACAACAGTTCACGTAGTACATAGCCCGGACGTCAATAAACCGTTCTCAATTGTAGTAATCTAGGAGCTATGGCTCTAAAAGCAGCGCTGACACAGGCACACAGCACGAACGCAATTTAACAAGGATCCAGTCGATTTAGCTACCTTCCCAACGCAACACTCGTTTTTTTTTTTTTTTTCTTTGCATGGCAAATAGGTCCAGAAAATGTCTTTTGTACTTAACTCCCGGGAAACGAAATTCTAAAACTGTTTAATATTTTAATGTGTAGTGATTTTATTACAATATCTTTTGAATATAATTTAACGAATTGCGATGTAACGCGGGATACAAATGCTTAGAACGAAACGGTTAACCTTTTAAATTATATGAACGCTAAAATCATTGTATCATTTAAACCCCTTAAAATTTGTCTAATTCTTCCGATTTTTCCCACTTAATTACGCCTAATTATTATAAACAAAAATTGCTTTTAATTGATAACTTAAGCGAATCTACAAAAGACGACTTAGAATTTAAAAACAACCAAAACGAGTGTGCATTATCACCACCGCGGGTTCACCCATAGATGGCACTATTAAACGAAACTTTGCGCGATTTTCCATTGCTGTTTCGTTGCTCGATGGCTCGGCCCCGGATGGGAGTTGGGAAGTTGAAAGGGACGAGAAAACGTGGAGAGTGGCACGGATGTCGAGCGGGATTGTTCGAGGAGTGGTGATAGTGGTTTGATGAAGGAATTTCTCTAGGATTTCAGCAACTGGAGTGGAAGTGAATGGAATCAACAAGAAATTATCTTCCCGAGTTCCGATCTCCCGCGATGTGATCATTTTTGTATAGAACTTCCACATGTCGGTCGCTAGAGAAGATTGCATACGTGACGAGTCGTACAGTTACTTAGTGCATGATTTTTGATCTGAAGTCGCAGCCAATGGAGTCGAATATCTTCAATTGCGGTACATTGTGCAAATTTCCCATGGGTTTAAATCTTCTTCATTTGATATAGAATGAATAGTAGCAGCAGCGGAGAAAAGAGGGAAACACAAACGCAATGGGAATGTGATCGATTTTAAACTGGTGTTTAATCTAGTTAATTTTCCTCGAATGGATGTATTAGAGAAATCTGAGCCCGGAGACGGTACATGCCGTTGTTTTCTTTCGTGAAATTGTGAGATTGAATGCGTTATTTGACCTGTCCAGAAGGAGTCTTAAAATGGAAGCTAGTAAGTTCGCTATTGATTGCTTTGGAGGATTTAGTAACCTTGATTTTCGTGGAATTCCGATCTTAATTTGTATCTTGCACGGATTATCTATTAGCTGATAATTTGTATCCCGTTAATTTGAAATTGAGTGCGCATTCTAATACAAGTACTGTCTCCCTGAACAATAAGGTGGTCTTACTTCAAAGTTTCAATGGCCGTTTGATGATGATACTAAGTGGAGTGAAAATTAACGTAATTAAATTTAATCCGCGATGATGAACTAAAAGAGATTTCTTACCCATACAGCCGTGACCTTCACACTTCTGCTTAAAGTTGGTGATAATTACTTTAATTGGAGTATATAATAATGAGTGCCAAATTAGTTCAAATTATTTTTGCCCATTGTGTTTTTAAGGATCTTTTGGCAAAGGTACGCCTTCCACCCTAAAAGCGACAAAAAAGGACGCAAGTGGATTGAAAAATGTGCAAAATGCACAACAAGTTCGACACTCATGATTGTAACGCATAATTCTGAGGGCAATCGATCGACAAGTTGCCTACCTATTTCGGCGAAAAGTTCGACAATAGTTTTATATAGAATAAAACGTTGCATAAATAATCAATTCAATGATCAGTTTAAAGTTGTAGTCACGGCCAATAATATTCCTTTTGCGATTTATTTCCCAACTGTATTAAAGAATTTACGATTGCTAATTGGACTATTGGCATTGGGCGGAGCGGCAGCAGCGGCACATTATTTGAGTAATCGGGGATCTAAGAGTAAGTCAGATGGCAAGAGCGGTTTAGCAGCAGGACTTCTGATGCCCGTTAAAGTACCTCCAAGCTCAGCAGACTTACCAAAAGAAGTTCCTTATTTATTAGTTAGTGGCGGAACAGCCAGTTTTTCTGCATTACGTGCTATCAAGTCCCGGGATCCCAAAGCCAAGGTTTCAGTTATCTCAAATGAATACGGGCGGCCTTAGATCATTGTCTAATTACATTGTTACTTTTAAGATAACAAAAGTAAAATTCCAGGACTTGCTCACCCCACTTCGTCAACGAGCGCTCGTCGTCGAGGGAAAGGTATTGTAAGTACCCTTTTAATATTTTATAATTATATATTTATTAAATTTTTTTTAAAGATATAAAATATATATAAAAATTAATATTTATTCAATATATAAAATTACATTAAATATCTAAAAAAAAAAATTTAATTTTTTATGAAGAAATGGATGCAACCACATAAAATTGTTGCTTAGACTAATCGCAATTTAAGGAAACTGTTTTTAGAAACTTTGTAAAATTATATTTTTTTTTATAGAAAACAAACTTAAATTTCGTAAAAATCTTAACGTTTAAAGCTTAGAAACAAAACCAATACCGCCTAAAATAAGGTACGACAAGAAATTGAATGCATATAAGGACGGACATAAAATTAAAAAGAATTCTAGTTATTTTATAGTTATTCGATAGAGGTATGCATAATTAATCGATTGATTAATAATCGCATCATATACATAATATTCTAGTACAGAAACAATGACGAAAAGAACGGAGACATCATCCATTATTTTTTTATTTTCATTGTAAATTAAGCAATGAGCGAGAGAGTACGTACTTAATTTGCATTTAAGAATATTGATTTGTCTGATTTCAACGATAAAATCTAACAACTCAGACAACCATGAAATTGAAAACACGAGAAAAAGTTTGAAAGAAAAAATATATAATATTATAATATTTATTTAATATTTACATAAATTTTATCTATATAAAATTTTAATTAATTATTATAAATATATAATAACTATTGCGCTTATATAAATGAAAAGAAATGTTTATGAAAAGCTGGTATCGACAATTGCGGCATTAATCATATCAATTTCAAGTCGTCCCCACGTTTTGAGTTACTTTGAAAACTTGATGTTGCAAGGTATTCTATCGACCGATTATCCACGCAGTCTTGTATGCTGTGATGTTATGTGCATGATATTTCTGTTCGCAAATGAAAATGTGCGGCGATATTATTTTAAATTTTATTTGGATATTTACTTTACTAATCCTATATTTGCGATAAGTTTAAAAGCAGTATTCTTAAAATTTTTACTACGGTGTTTTTATAAGATTTCATCTGAAAGCCAAAAGGTGTGTCTCATCCAGGAACTAGTAAATGAAAATTTGAAATCTGATGTACTCAATAAACTAGAACTTATTTTTATTGATAGTAAATCAAGAGAAATTTTAAATCTATCAAACAGAACAAAAGATGCTTTGATGAATTTGAAGTCCAGCGTTACCGATTATGTAAATTCACCCTCAGCTGACTCGTATTATAAACTGAGTAAACTATTTCAAAACCGGGAAATTTGTTGTATAAATCAAATAACTATTGCTAAATAATAATTATTATAAAAATCTCTAGATGATATAAAATCAGAATTAAGATAAAACAGAGATACCATGTAGTCCCTATTTATTGCCAACATCGGTATCGCCACAGTGAGATTTAGAGATGAATTTATTTTAAGATGGTATACTCTATGTATTTATTATTATTAATTGCTATAATTGAAGAAAAAAAGAATAAAAAAATGATGAATTGAGCTAAAAGAATCGGTCTTTCCCTTCCGGTTTTTTTTCCAATCGGGTATAGGACCCGGTACGGTGGCCGGCTTCCACCCCAAAATATGAGCCAGCCACCGGGTACAAATTAATTCCTTCCTTTGTTTCAGGTGACTTCATGGGTTGAGTGGCCCAAGCAAAGTGCCTTTTTATGGCATAGAGTTATGCAATTCAATTGTATAATTCTATGACATAAATTGGTCACCGGGGTACTCCCCTTCTGATGGGAAAGTTCATATAATTCAAGTTGTATGAGTTTCCCACTCAGAAGAGGAATACCTGGCCACTTCAACAAGTTAACAATGGATTTATTCCGGTTGGGTGGGTATGAAGGGGCTCCACCACCACCCGGTTGCCCCTCTTTCATTTGTGGGCCCTGAATTTATTTGGGTAAAGACGAGGTCACCCCAAGTTCGCCTTTCTTGTCAGGTTTCACTTGTTCTAGTAACAAGTACGTCTCCTTCGTGGAGGTTATCTACAATTTTGTGACTTCGGTCGTTTTCTTTTGATCTCGGAAAGCAATTCGTGAATGCGAAATTGTTTTGTAGTGAGTCCTCGTGCCGGGGAAACGAACCCGCCCAGCGGGGAATGCCAGCGCATTCACGCGTCTCCAGACGAGGGCATTCTCGGCAGGAACCAACACCTTCCTCTGCCGAGGCAGCAGAACATCGCTGCAGTCCTTCACGGACTTTATTGAAACTCCTTATATTCACTACACAATCGATTGTGATGTCAACATGGAGTGGGAGTGATCTTAGTCCAGGTTACGGAAGACAGCGGGAAAATGCATATAGCCTTTATGACCCACAAGCTGAACCCGGCCCAGCGGAACTTCACAGTCTCTGAGCAGGAATGTTTGGAGGCGGTGTTGACGGCGACGTGTTTTCGTGCATATGTCGGACACCCGTTTGAAATCCTTACGGATTATGCGTCCCTGAAAGGGCTGATGAGCCGAACTGACCTCAATAGCCGCTTGGAGATATGGACCTTAAAACTGCAAGCGTTTGACTTTACAATTCGACACCAGAAAGGAAGTCAATATGTGGCACCGGATACCTTATCGAGGATGCTCGCACCCCCCCCCCCCCCCCCCCCCAAGGAGTTAAGTTGGCAAAGGAGGATGGCAGCTCCCTAATTATCGAGCTGGACCATCCCACCTTCAAGTTGGCAGACTACACACACTATCCAGAGCCATACTACCCACTGAGTGCGCATGGCGCATATGGTCGTACGCTAGAGCGGCTGAAAACTTATTTCTTTTGGCCAAAAACGGCACAAGAAATAAAAGCAAAAATGCTGTCCATCGGCTTCCAATGGGTAAGTTTGAACTACTCAAGCGTGTGTTTCAGGGCTTGTATATCTATCTCATCGGTCCTTATCCTCGTTCGACGTCTAGTCGCTTTTGTGGTCCTGGACCAACTGTCACCGTTCACAATATTTGAACCGATTCGTTGCATATATACAGCCCCGATCATAAGCATCTTGGAGAAATGCGTCTTCCATGTATTTGGAATACCGGATTATATTGTCTCCACAATGGAGTCCAGTTCACGTCTTTAAGATTTCGGCAACTGATGGATAAGTATGGCATTACTCACCAGCGGACCGCAGTCTATTCTCCTCAAACCAATGCTTCCAAGCGACTAAATTGTACACTCCTAGCCGCTATTCGCGCCTATATTCATCCGAATCACAAGGATTGGGACCATAAGATTTCCGGCATCATCTGTGCCCTGCGCTTTTCATACCACACTGCTACAGGGATCTCGCCTTACTTTGACATGTTCGGCCAGTACAAGATTTGTCACGCAAATCGTACCGGTTGTTGTGGCAATTAAATTGTTTGGAAGATCCAATAGTGGCTCTTGAGCCACACGAGAAACTCCAAGTATTACGAGACCAACTCCGATAGAAGATTGAAGATAATAGGCGTGCAAGGAAGGGCCCTTCTGGTTTCAAGGCTGGCAATGAGATATTTTGACGAAACTTTAGACAAAATGACGCAGCCCAGCACTACAATGGAAAATTGGATAAGAAATTTATAAAGTGCCAGGTTTTAAAGGTGTTAAGTCCTACACGTTATCTCATTTCTGACATGTCCAAAAAAGAGCTGGGAGTCTACCATTCAAAAGACTTACGGCCTTGAAGCACGCCATCTCCAAGAAAATTTCTTTTTGGTTGTCCTCCGATTGCCATTGCTCAGAACCACTTGGATCAGTAAACCGGCAGGAGTGACATCCTACTCAAGAACTTACCATTGGAATATTATTCATCAGTCCACTATACGCCCAAAATGGGTGGCCTCAGCTAAGAGCTCCTGTTCTTTAGTCTCCCCAGGCCTTTCCTCCATCGTGGACACTGCCCTGTGATAACTTCGATCCCTCGGATCAATATTCCGCAGAGATCTGTCACCCCTCATTTTAAATGTCCCAGCAAGCTGATAAGGTTATTTGACAGGTCTCTGCGACCGAACGCCACTGACGTCGAAGGGTGGCGAGAATTTAAGCAAAGACCGAAGGAGACGTGTAAAATCATTACAATCAGCTGTTTTAGAAACAAACGCAACAATTTTTGAATCTAATCACAAAGCACTTTGTGCCTTTAAAAGTATACACGCTGATCATTCCTACTTTGAAAAAAATTATTTTGGCCAAGTCCAAAAAATTATATTCAGATATTCCCAAGAATTTCCCGAAATGAGGCAGCAACTTTAAAGGAGCTCCAAGGAAAAGACGTCTGAGGCCTATGAAGTTACACAGCTAGTGAAGCAAAGAAAAGGATTTATTGCATACGCCCGTCAGCTAATTGATATTATTCAAGGTCGAATACAAACATACCAAACAAAGCAATTTTAGGAGTTCAAACTTGGGCTTTTGCAGAACCAAAAGGAGCATTTGGACCACAATAACCAATGCATATGGCAAGTATGACAATGAAAATAAGGAAATTTATGACCAAATTTATACTAGACTTCAGGAGACAATTAGCGCTATAAAAGAACAATTAAAATCATTGCAACTTGGCAGCAAATCGACTTGTTTTGTGAATAAAGCGGCCATGAAACTTCCAAAAATTTCGGTGCTAACATTCGATGGCAGTTACTTTAAATGGACACATTTTAAAGAATTGTCCATTCAATTGGTCCACAAACAGCCAATAAGCGACAGAAGATGTACTGCCTCAATAGTAATATTAGTGGGGAGGCCCATGCGTTAATCCAACATCTACCGGCGTCTGGCCAAAATCACGATGTAGCATGGGAAATTCTGAAACGCAGATACGACAATGAAAAGTTGCTAATTACGTCCTTATTAAACAAGCTGATGGGACAATCATGAGCATTGAAACACTAGGTGTGCAGGTGCAACATTGGGATGCAATTTTAATTTACATTATACTGAAGAAGATGGATAAAGCCACTCATTCTCTGTACAAGTAACTGCTGCCGAATTCGAGATCATTGGATACGATTAAACACTTATCAGAGTTCCTGGCAGTGCGCTTCCAATCGTTGGAAGCATTCAATCATAAGTCTGCAGAAAAATCCGAAAAACCCACGAAAGTTCACTCTCAGTTTTCTAGCCAGTACAGATGGACTGAAATGCTATGTTTGTAAGCAGCCCCATCACATATATGCATGTAAGAAATTCCTTGAGAACTGGAGGTTATAAATAAAAACCAATTATGCCATAATTTTCTGAAGGCCAGACACAGAATAGCCTCCTGTACATCAGGAGTTCGCCTCAAGTGCAGACACAAGCATAACACTCTTCTTCATCGATACCATGAAGACAAGAAGGTTAGTCAAGAAGTCAGTAATCAGCTGAAGTATCATCAACCTACAACGTCATAACAAGTGACGGCCAAAATATTAAATGTTGCGAAATATTAGGCTCTGGATCATAAATTAATTGCACTACAGAAAGGCTAACAAAAACATTCAAGCCAAGTCGTGTTGTATGCCCTATCAAAACTCAAGGTGTGGGCTAATGACAAAGCTTCGAGGTGGACTTTAGTTTGTCTTCAGTTCAGTTAAACGACTTATTCTATGCAATTTGAGCATTTCTTCTTCTTCTTAGCACTTCCTGCAAAGAGCGCCTCCAACTATGTAGGTCCCTTAACTGCGTCCTCCAATTCGAAATTCGAGCAGTGATGAACTGTCTTCGTCGACCGAGTCCGACCAGCGTTTCCTCGGTTTTCCCCACTGGCCGCCGGCCTTCAATTCTCCCAACGAATACCTTTTTGGGTATCGGTTGTTCATTCATACGATTCAGGTGGCCAGGTCATAGCAGCTTCCGCAGTCTTACAATCGTTGAGACCTCCGGTTCGTCAAAAACGTCTTACAGCTCAAGGTTGTATCGAATTCGTCATTGGTCCCCGTCTAGCTTCGCTCCAATTATTCGCCTCACGACCCGTCACTCAAAGGCGTTCAATATATTTGCGGATGCTTGGGTTAGGGTCCATATTTCACACCCATAGCATAACACAGGTCTTATCACAGATTTGTATACTTGGAGCTTTATTTTGCTGTGTATGCAGCTAGTCTTCAAGACCGTCAAAATTGTATAAAATATTTTATTTGTGAGCTGTATTCTTCTGCGAATCTCGTCTCTTTCATTATCCGTCTTCGTTATTTTGGCACCCAAATACATAAATTCGACAAGATTTTCGATACTGTTTTCGCCAAGTGTGATGTTTTGTGTATTTGAGGTATTTTTCCTTGACTGCGTCATGAGCTTTGTTTTATTTTGATTGATTTGTAGCCTACTAGATTTGATTCGCTGTCGAATTTCAGGAAGAGCTCTTTGGCGGTTGTTAATGACCGTGACAAAATGTTTATGTCGTCCGCATAGGCTACTCCTTGGCTCGACTTGTATAGTAATGTACCTCGCGTATCGACAGGTAGCTTCCTTAGGACATACTCCAGAGCCAAATTGAATAGCAATGGGGCCAGTGCATCTCCCTGCTTTAGTCCGATATTTGTGTCAAAGGTATCGGTGAGACTTGGGAGGAATTTGGCTGGGATGCCAAAACCAAGCATTATTTGGTACAGTACGTTACAATTATTTCTGTCGTATGCTTGCTTGAAGACAACGAAAATTTGGTGTACGTCTATGTTGAATTCCCAGCGTTTTCCAAACACCTGTGAAAATTGGTCTATTGTCAATCTACCTGCTCTAAAACCACGTTGATACGATTTTAGAAAATATTTTGTACACTGTACAAAGTAGTGATATGCCTCTATAATTTTCGCACTATAGCTTGTTACCTTTTTGTGGATAGGGAATATAATTGATTGGCTCCACTCTTTCGACAAAGGCTCTTCTTTCCAAATGTGCTGGATGACTTTGTGAATAGCTTGATGAACACTACTGCCACCATATATGATGAGCTCTACTGGAATCTCATCAATGCCCGGTGCTTTATTATTCTTTTGGGCTTTGATGATGGAACAAACTTCATTCAGAGTTGGTGGGGCCAATGGTAACTCTCCGCAGACATCTATAGGCTCCGATGTTCTGGAGCTGTGTGCAGGGTTAAGAAGGGTCTTGAAATATGATGCCCATCTTTCCTTAATCTTAGTTTCATCAGCGATTATATTGCCGATGCCATCACGACAGAGCGTGATTTTGGGCTGATAACCACGTTTCAAGCTTTTCACAACTTTGCATGCTTATCTTGTGTTGTTGCTCGCTAAACTTACATCTATACTTCTCAATTGGCCGTCATAATATTTTCTTTTCTTAATCCTAATTATCTTATTCGCTACTCTTTAATGATTTCCATAGTGTTCTCTCTTCATCCTGGTTTTCTTACCTACGTATTCGTTGTACGCCTGATTCTTTTTATCGAACGGATTCTGGCACTCACTACCAAACTAATCATCCCTCTTGCGCCGGGCTTGAGGACCGATCGTCTGTTCTGCCACGGTTCTGATAGCCGCTTTCACTTCCATCCAGAGCTCGTTGTGGGAACCAGATGGTTGTTGAGGGCCTCCGTGAAATTTTTGGCCCCAGATGCCGATTGGAGCCTTTTGATGTCGAATTTTTGGAGCGGGCTGGTCTTCGCCGAATGTGCCTTTGACATACGACATCAATAGGTTAATTTGATCAAGTAATCATCTAAGTTACAATTGGCTCCTCGCTATGCACGAACGTCGAGTATGCTCGAGGCCCAACGTTGTTGGATCAGACGACGGTCGATCTGGTTTTATATGTTGCCATCCGGTGATGCCCAGGTTACTTTATGAATGCATCGATGTGGGAAGCAAGTCGAACGTATAACTAGATTTCTGCTACATGCAAAGTCAATCAGGCGCTCGGCGTTGTGATTTGTTTCATCGTGGAGGCTTTATCCTCCAGTCGTTCCCCGATGAGATAGCTCATTGCCAACTTTAGCTTTGAAATCACCCAGAATTATTTTTTTGTGTCGTTTATAGGCAATGATTCGACCAGTCTTTCCAGGTGATTGTAAAACTTTTCCTTCGTCTCTTCGTCCTTTTCTACGGTCGGGGCGTGAACATTGATCAGCCAGATTTTGAAGAATTTCGCTTTTATACGGATCGCACACAACCGTTCATTGACTGCCTTAAAATCAATAACGTGCAATTACAACTCCCTATCCAAAATGAAGGCCATTCAAAACACCCGTTTTTAAGTAAGCTTCCCACTTTGGAATATTGTATGCGATCTCATGTCTTGAATGTCGTTTTAATTGATATTGACTGGCCTGTTGTAAAAGGTCCTTATCAGCACCAGGTTAATTGAGTGATCTGACATTCCAGGATCCAATGCCATAGTCCTTTTTTCGTTTGCGAGGTCGTTGCCGTGATTTCAATCCATTCCGAGGCCCATCTGCAGGTTTCGAAACATTGTAAGGCTTTCCAAGGAGGGGGAGTTAGCCCGTCGCCCAACCTTCATTCCGATGGCAGGGTTATTACTTTGATTCTGTTATCAGGTGCGGAAGACTCGCCTTAACATTGTGACGTCCCCACAAAGGAGGTGTAAGCAGGATTTAGTAGCAGAGTTGTAGATGTATTTACAGTTATTAGCATTTCTCGGCATTTATTGTTCCATTATTGGGGAACCAGTTAACCCAGTGTGCGACCTCCAGAGCATTTACTACCATTTAATTGGGGGGTTTGGAATGAGGAATCATGGAAGCTATGGGTTGGGGAAACAAGATGTTCCCTCCTCCTTTCTCAAACGGACTTGGGATCGTCTATGGTTGATTTAATTTACCCTGCACTAAGCCCGAAAATGGCGACAACTCGAAATATGTAAAAACAATTCCTTAGTTAAAATCAATAACACGGAGTTAACACAATATAAATCTAATTTGGTTTACGAAGCGCAAATGCGTTTCGTTTGGCATACTGCCTGCTGCTAGTGATCTCTTTGTTTCGGTGGGGAGAAGCGGGGCTTGCACATTCGATAAAAGGGGCTTTTAGCGTCATATAACGCTGACAAGTGGAACTATTTGGGAATCTGTTTTGTTGGTCACTAGGTGGTAAGTTAAGTAGTTTAATGTTATCCATAACTAAAAGATTAGAATTTTTGAATTAGTTCTCTTAAGATCTAGGTATGCAATATATACACACAAATGAAACCAAAATATAAAACTGTATAACCATCACATGAACGAATACCGAGAAAAAAATAAAATGAATTACTAGAGATTTAAACTGGATCTTCTCTTTTATCTCTGAAATGGGTAAGAATATGCGACGTGAGGGGATACATCTTCTGCTGTAGACCTCCTTACCCACATTCTTCGTTGGTATTAGGGATGGCACTAATCATCCGGATTTGAATCCGGATGGGAGGGTGTGTGCGGGCACCAAATCCACCTGGTTGCCCGATTTTCAGGTGTTAACTAGCTTCTCCATTGAAAAAGGAAGGATAACTTGTGCCATCAGTAGGGTAAGAATGTAATGAATAGACTCTCTTCGATTTTCACCGGGCGGAATTATATTTTTGTAGTGGACTTTGCGTTGGCGGAAAGAACCCACTCGTGACACCGCAGAAGTTAGCTGCCAGCGTGCGTACGCGTCGTCAGGCAAGCTCATTCCAGCGAAGCCCAAAATCTTAGCTCGCTGAATCAGTTAGCATGGCTGCTGTCTTTAACGGACTTTACATAAATTAACATTCAACCTCTACTATATCTTTAAAATCTTTCGGGTGTATATGAATAAAATAATGATTAAAAACGTATTTCATCAAAAGTAAAACTATGCCATAATCAATTTGACCTAATGCATTTACTACAAATCGTCCTCATTCGTAACTCCCTATGCTAGATCTACTCTCAAATTCAATTCCTGATAATTTCAATACTGCAAAAAACATGCATACAAGCAAAATTGCAATGAATCGTTCTTTCCATTCAGACAGGATATTAAGGACACACAATGTCCTCTTTAATAGTTTTCCAAGAACGAAGACGAGCCAGTTGCAGATCTTTTTTGCCAATTCAAGGAAAGCATTCAAGAATAAAATCTATCTTAAAAGCATGATAATGTCGAAAAAGTGCATACTATCATACAAATACAATACATGCACACTTTACTCGTTGTAGTGTGTATACATACGAGAATACGTATATTTTCCCACATATCGACATATGTATGTATGTATGAGCAATGTGAAATGCATTGAACTTAAAACTTCTTACGGCCACGCTTCCATTTTACTATACTATTGTGGGTAGTGGTTCTCGTATTTCCAAAGAATTTTGCAGCGCCATAGTAAAAGGATAATGGAAAACTTTCAACTGCTACTATCCACCTTTACTATACTACGAAGCATTCACTATTCCGTTCGTGGTGAATTTGAATGAGTTTAGTGAATTCTAAAAACGGCATTAAACTGGCGGAGAAAGAAAAAAAGAACGAAAATGGTATGCATGTTGGGGGTAGGATGCTGCAATTGGCGAGGGATGACAGGATACATATTAAAAACGATGAGGAGATTTAAAAGTTTTGTTTATGTCCAAAATTAAATTTGTTCAAAACACCGAAAAGAGCATTTCTCGAAGAATGTTTAGGTAAAGTTATTTCTTGGAAGGATTTTTACTTGTGGTTCGTTGTTGAGAAAGAAAACAACGACTTTTTGAAAATTTTGTTTGGTTTTTCTTGGAGGTGGAATTTTAGCGTGAGATACGGAACAAATGGTTTGGTTAAGGAAAATATAGTATAATGAGGCAAACATGTTGGTCGTAAGATCTCATGAAAGTTTAAAGTAAAACATTGCTAGCAAGATACGTTAGATAGTCTAATTAAGGATATTTTGTCCACCCCTAATTTATAAATCTACAATTTGTAGTGCAATGAGGTGTATAAAAATGTTCGTGAAGGACTGCAGTGATGATCTGCTGCCTTGGCGAGAGAGGATGGTGAGTTTCGCCGAGATTGGCCTTGTCTGAGGATGCATGAATGCGTTGGCAGGCTACCATTGCGGTGTCGTGGGGTGGGTTCTTTTCACTACCACAAGGACCAACTACAAAAAAATTTCGCATACCCAAATTTTTTGATACAAATTTGTATCGGCTGGAGTTGAGCCCGAGGTAAGATAATAAGGGTTTAAATTGCTAAAGCAAATAGCAAATGGGACCTGGCGAAAACAGACGGGACTTGGGAGGCCTTCGTATTTACCGACGATACTTATGGCCCCCAAATAAGATTGGGGCACCCAGTTGGAAGTGATACCCCCTTGCACTCCCCATCCGGATCAAGATCTAATGTAGACAGGGCCAAATATTTTCCAGTTAGGTGAAAGACTCATACAAACATAATTTGCATAAATTCTCCGCTTAGATGAAAAATATGAACATTTCAAATTTATTTTTAAGTCTTATATGATGGAATCACATAGCACTTTAGCATAAATGATAAATCCAAGCGGAAGGCCACTCTACCCTGCGAGAGCACCTGGAATGACTTAAGAAGGGTTGAGGTCACCCGATGGCTAGCTCATGATAGTGAAAGGGCCAGCCAACGTGGCAGGTCCCATACTCGGTCTGGTTAAAAATAAAACCAAATGGAAAGACCAAGTTTTCAATTTAATTACAAAACATTTTTTTTTAATTCCTTTTCCACAAATTCTCGTATTTCAATGTAGTTTTTTTTTTCTTTTATCTTTTCATTTTCTTTTTTGTTATTACTTCATAATGAAAAGTGAAAATTACAAGTTCACGTATGGAAAAATTTGCTTGCGACAATTTATAATGTCCGATACTAATTGGAACCTAATTGTACTTTAACCATTGTTCGTTTATTTCATATAAATGAAATGTTTAAAAAAAAATTGAATTTTTATACTATCAATACATACATGTAAATGAATGTATAAATAACTATAAATATGTATACAATAAAATAAAAACAAAAAGGTGCTCACCCAGCATCCTCAACGAGCGCTCGTAGACGGGGCTGGGACGGCCTGAAAACTTTCATTCATCTATTTTTGAGGCTATTCCAACTAACGATTTCACAAACAATTTTTTTTTTCGAACTGACTTCAAAGCAAATTGAAACAATAATCGTTACAAATATTGTTCTACCAATTTATTACCTAATAATTTTTTTTCTTTTAATTTATTTTACAGCGAATTATCTTTAATGCATATGGACGCACTAAGTAAATTCAAATTGGAGCATCCACATTGTCTGTTCACAGCATTCTACAAAGAACTGTTCTCAATCGATTCCCAACAAAAGATCTTACGTGACAGCCAGTTGTATTGCATTAAGCAGGAACGGATCAGCAAAGCGTACATAGTAGTCAAAAAAAAAATTATTTCAATCGTTGACGCATGAAATTTGTTTATCGCTTGTCCATTGCCTTGGGTTTCGTATAAAGACAAAAACATTGCAAATTTACTGATTTCTAGCTTCATAACCTTATGCCTCATAACAAACAATTACTGCAAAGCTCAAAGGACTTACACTTTGAATAGATAAACGCTAGAATTTTCTTTAACCACATGACCGCAAATGTACCGCCAATTCGCGAAAATTGCGAATAATATAACGATTTGACCTCTTTGCTTGTTTTTTTGCTCGAACGAGATTATATTTCTATCATCGCCGACGCAATTGAAACAAGAATTTTCATCTATCAATGTGAATCAACCGCACAAACCGACTCGATCGACACAAAAAATCAGATTCCTTCACTATCTTCACAATTTGAATCTCCGCGACTCGCGAGCAGCTTTCCAACTGCAACTGTTATTTTCTTACTGATTTTTCTTTCTTCTTGGCTAAATGTATGTAGAAATAACAAATGCGGAATTAACCAAGTGAATATTAAGAGAAAGAAATTCCCGTGGATGGAACATACACAATAGGTACGCTACAGTGCAAACAACTTCCGTGCACAACATAAAATTAAATTTTCTCGCTTGGAGGCAATATTTCAAGTAACGTCGAACGGGGCACGAGAAGATGTTTACTTGATATATTTGGTACCAGCCAACGTTCTCGCGCCTTCCGCAAAATTTTTCACGACGACGCATGGCGAATTCCCGTTAAAGTTCCCGGCAAGCTGCCGACCAGGTGGCGGAGACGACGCGCACGATAATTTTCTGTTGCTGAATATCTCAGCAAAGACGGATAGAATTCCATTTTTTATTGATCGCGGTTCTCGCGCGAGTAACATATGACAATGCTCCCAACAAAGCTGAATCTCATATAGTTAAAAACGCCCAAAATAAAGTTCATGTAAAGTCATTGGATAGCAACCTAGTGTATCTAGGTTCAATCGAACTCAGCTGTTGGTGCAATATCATATGTTGCAAAATCTACGGACAATATCCAACAATTATCTAGGCCAGAACATAAAATTCATAGCCTTGCAATATCGCCAAGTAATATTGTTAATTTAGCAACAATATCCTTACCAATGTTAAACTTAATAGAACACAAGAAATCAGTTGTTAGTCTACATTAAGTGATACAAGTTCGAAATTAAAATAAAGTTAAGTAAAAATTACCTTGAGTTGTTTTTTTTTGAATCAATGCTTAACAAAATACATTAGTGGCGCAGTCGTTGTTCCTCAAAAGACATATTGTCAGAGGAAAGTGATCGAATCAAGTTATAAAAGTGTTCGAATCTAGTTTGTTAGAACGGGAAACGAAGCATAGTGAAGCAAAATTTAACATTATACGAAGAAACGACGTAGAGCAGCAGTGAAGAACAATAATGACGACTTTATCGAGCAATATCACAAATGGCTAATCAACCACAAATAGAACAATGCATAGCGGCCCTAACGGAGCTTTTATTGAGACAGAATCAGCCAATGAGCTACAGTGGAGAAACGGATCAAGCATATTCAGTGTTTCAAAGGGAAACCGGGGACATTATCATCGTTCACAGCAACAATCGACCTTATCTTATCCGAATTCGGAGAACATGTAAATAAGGCGTTTGAAGTTATCTATCATGAGAAGATAATCGGAGATGCCAAAAACTATCTTGCAACACAGGTACCTCAATCATGGGAGCAGTGTAAACAAAGATTACGAGTTTACTATAGACCAGCGAAGGATCAAATAACTATAGCTAAGGAAATCAGCTATCTAAAGGTATTTACTATTCATGAACTATTTTATAGAATTCAGCGAATTGTGCATAATATTACGGAATGTGCTAGTTTTATTAACAATAGTCAAGAAATTGTAACAAGTCTAAGCAGTGCGTTAATTCTTAAAATAAAAGAAATAGTAGTAGGCTCATTAGCAGCAGAAATTCGAAACCAATTTTCACCTTCAAGAATAAGAACAATTTTACATGGGTACATAGGGCAGGATAAATATAATCTAAACATTTAACGCGACTATACACATGAACGGAGATAGCGGCTCTGAGGGGGGAACCAATATGACTGGAGCAACCAAAAACATACAAAAAAATAAAAAAAACCAAAAAATGAAATAAGAAATAATAACATCGACGACGCAACCAGCGGTTGCAGCTACGATGTTAACAGTACATCGAGAGCGGTACTAACCATGACAAAAACGACGAATAATACAATGATAGTGAAGACAGACGAAAAACGGAGATTAGCAGACAGTCTGGTTCAGACTGAGATTCCTGGGGTGTTCGGGCGCAGCAAAAAAATTATGCGAACGCCAGAGGGTCCTATAAAGGAAAAGCGGGAAACTCTGCAGGACACTTCAGGTGTTCGAGCGGTGGAAGATAATATAAAGAGCATCGAAAATTCGATGGTCATTGCTGCAATCGTTACCGTAGCGAACGATGCAAGGGTCGTAAATTCCGACGTAGTAAAGAAACATCCTGAAGCCGACGAAGAGATTACGGCACGAAAAGCAACGAGTGACCAGACAAATAAAGCGACGTTGTGTGATTGCATCGCCAACGTCAAAAAGGTGGCGGAAGTACTGTATTCGGAAACGGAACGCGATAATTTCTCCCTAGGATGGTTGCAAAGTACAATTGCCGCCCAGCGATATGAAGAAGAAAGGCTATTCCAAAAAGTGGGAGATGTTCTGAAAAGAATACAATCTACATGCGACTCCCCAAAAATCAGCAAAGCAGTAAAGGTTGGGCTCCTTGAACTAGAGGAGCTTGTAGATCGCATAGGGCACTATTGTAGGAGGGGGTTAAGGGCCGAAGACTAAAGAGTCACTGGGGGCAAAATCTAAAGGCCACATGCAGATAGCTCTGCCATTAAAAAACAAAAAAAAAATGGCGTCTAGCCCAATCGAAGGAGATCGGGATAAAACAAGGAAGGAAGAGGCACTTGATGGGCGTGGATCACCAGATCACGGGTTCCAGATAGTGCTTAAAAAAGGAGCGAAGAAAGCCGCAGAAAAACTCCTTAAAAAATGCCAGAAAGTAAAGTTTGCCCAGACGCCCAATTAGAAAAAGGACCTGATGCAAAAGAGGAGAGGTAGAAGTCCCGACCAAGACCCCGGCAGCAGGCACTGCTCGTAAAACCCCAAGATGGTCGATTCTACGCGGAGGTATTGCGGGACATCAGGGGAAACGTAAAGCCCGAAGACACCAACACTACCATTAAAGTAGTACGACCAACGCGGTCGGGCCACATACTGGTCGAATTCAGAGCAGAGACCGGCAATAAGCAAGCATTCTGCGACGCAGTAAAGAAAGTTCTCAGCAAAAGCGCAACTATAGCCTCGCTTGAACTGATGGCAACGATCAAAATAAGAGGCACTGAGTGCGTGACGGATCTGGCCGAGATAGAAGAGGCCATCAAAAGGGAATTCCCTAGCGTGAGAAGGATCAAAGCGAGACTGACACCAGAAAATAACAAGGGACAACGCATGGCCATAGTTGACTTGACTGAAAAGGACGCCGAACCATTCTTGAACAAGGGTAGTAGTTGTCCGTAGGATACAACAGGAGCAACGCCTCTTCAATGTTTCAAATGCCTTAGCTATGGTCACACCACACAAGTATGCAAAGGACCCGATAGGAGTTTTCTATAATACAAATGCGGTGAAATGGGACATAAAAGAAAAGAGTGTACGAAGGAGGCACACCGTATTCTTTGCAAGGATGCTGATCCAAGACCTGATTTTGGACACGTCTTGGGATCAGGAAAATGCCGGAGGTTCCAGAAAGCCCTAGCCAAGGCAAAATCAGACCTTCAGTTCAACTGACGCAAATCTGCTTGAGCAGTTTGCGAGGGATATGAAAGCCAACTTCTTGCTGCTAGGTGAGCAACACCATGATAAAAGTTCTGCAATATGGCATTCTGACGAAACTGGTACTGCCGCCATCTGGATTCGGAATAGTGATTTCCAAGCGGAGAGTTGTGAACGGGGGGATGGTTTCGTGTGGGTTCGGTGCTTAAGGATCATCTTTTTTAGTGTATACCTAATGCCTAACGAATCGATGTCATCTTTCCAAGCAAAACTTAATGCTCTGGAGGGCGCTGTCTCGAACGCAGAGGGCAAAGTGCTCATTGGGGGGCGACTTCAAAGTGAAAGCAACTACCTAAAGGACCGAAGCCTGGGACTGGATGACTGCTCGCGTGCTCAGTTTAGCACTGGAGAAAACTGAAGTGGTCATTTTGACAAAAAGAGAATCCCTAGAGTAAGAATGATCAGTATTGGAGATATACGAATCGAATCGAAGCCATCGGTGAAGTACCTAGGGCTACTGATCGACTCGAAGATGAGTTTCTCTGAGCAAATCAGGGCAACTGTTGAGAAGGCTTCTTCGGGAATATTGGCTCTGAGTCGACTTATGGCCAACGTAGGGGGACCCAGCCCATCAAAAAGACGCCTCTGGATGAGTGCGGTAGGGTCAGTGCTACTGTACGGAGCAGAGGTATGGGGCGACGCTCTCAGCAAGGAGATATACCGAATACGTTTGGCACAGGTAAAGAGAAGAGGAGCACTGAGAATTGCATCTTCGTATCCGACGGTCTCTCATCCGGCGGTGAGGGTTACTGCAGGCGTGAAACCTGTCACCCTCCTTGCTAGAGAGCGCCGCGCTATTTACTTGTGCCGAAACGAGGATGCGAGGGAAATGGTTGTCCGCGAGGAGAGACAGCACTCGCTCAACGATTGGCAGCAGTCTTGGGTGAATCGCACGAAGGGAAGATGGACTGCACACTTCATCCCAGATGTGAGACAGTTGCTCAATCAAAGGCATGGTGAGACTGACTTCTATCTGACCCAGCATTTTGAGCGGGCGTGGGTGTTTTCAGTCTTACCTGCACAAGATTGGTAAGTCACGGTCTCCCGATTGTCGGTTTTGCCCAGGAGAGTAAGACAATGCCTGCCACAAATTTTTTGCGTGCACAAAATGGGTCAGGTTGCAAAGGGAAATCTACAGGGAGATGGGAGAGCTCACCCCGGATAATATAGTTGCGGTGATGCTCGAATCGGTTGAGAAATGGAACCAGGTAGCACATTATGCTCGGGCAGTCCTAAAATATAAAGGGGACTCACAGCAGCCGGGGGCATTGGAGCTGGAGGATCGCTTTTCTGGCACTTCCTGTTTCCTCACCCCTCCCGCTAGGAAAGGGACCCTCCCAGCTTGAAGGCGCTCCACGGCGTAACAAAACGAGACCTGGCCCGAAGTAATGTGTTAAACGGTTCCAGGCTGGGTTCTCAGGGTGACAGGGGAGGTGTTTAGTCGGTAGTCCAGTTTACTTCTTGCGAGCATGGGAGTCCCACACTTTGTGCATAAATAGCATTCACCTCCCTACCACAAAAAGAAAAACATTGATAAAAATGGGTCCAGAAAAATTCCAGTTTTAATAGTTCAAGACAGTTTGGTAAAAACAAATTGAGTGATAATGTGAGAAATATCGAAGATAAATCAGAAGTGTTTAAGCCAGGTGAATTGAACCGATTTAGAAAAAGTGAATCAAATTAAGTTAGACAAAATTTCTCCAATCAAACGTCTCAAGTAAAGGAGCAAGTAAGGGATAATAGAAATTCAGGGTAGAGCAGAATAGAACGAAATTGGTAAGAACCAATGGAGGTAGATAATATAAACAAGGATGATGTGAGTCAGCTATGTTCTGAGGAGTTTTTTATAAACTAGCTTCGGATTGTAAAAAAATTTTCATTAGAATTTCATTCGATAATGACGACTTCATAGCAATGATAGATACGGGGTCCACAATCAGCTTGTTAAATTCTAATAGAGCCCCATGCCACTTCTATAAAAAAAATTCAGTCGAAGCCCATACAAATTAATACTTTTAAAGGTGTTGTGGAAAAATCTACAGAACAAGTTAAAACAAGGTGTCAATCTCAATTTAAATAGTCAGTTAATGCTAGAAGGAGATGGGTCGAAATTGCAATTGATGAGGAATCTGATTTGCTCATTGGTATGGATTGGATTGCAAGGAATGTTCAATCAATAGATATTAGCAATCGTGAAATAATTCTAAGCAATGGTGAGAGAATCTCTTTCATTTCATAATTAACAGTGAAAGTAAATGTTCTAGAAGCAACTGATATAAAGCAAATTAATTTAGAACATTTAAACGATGAAGAAAAAAGAGGAATGGAAAAGTTGCTTCGGAAGTATGAAGGGTTAATATTTAAGGAGGGTGATCAACTGACAAATACAAATTCTGTGGTACATCGTATTAAAACAACGACTGACCAACCAATTAATTCGAAACTGTATAGATATCCACCGAAACATGAAGCTGAAGTTAGAAGGCAAATTGGGTAAATGGAGAGTCAAGGAATAATTCTTAAAAGTAATAGTCAGTACAGTTCACCAATAATAGTCGTTACGAAAAAACAAGACAATACGAGAATTCAGAAGTACAGGATAGTAGTAGACTATCGAAAGCTGAATGAAGTAACGGTGGATGATCAACATCCATTACCAAATATGGAAGGTATATGGGATAAGTTGGGGAAAAGCACAGTATTTCAGTATGTTGGATCTGGCAAAAGGATATCGTCAAATCCTTATTGCTGAGGAAGACATTGGAAAAACGACGTCTGTAAGACCAATGGGTCTTTTTGATTTTAGCTAGTTATAAGTAGAAAGTTAAGTTATGTTAAGCTAATATAAGTTCAGTAGAGGTTTTTGCCTAAATTTTCCTCTAGCTAATTGTAATAATCTCATAGAAATACGATAATATGCATAGTTTTAAGTAATGTTCAAACGATGGTGAGATGACTTTGTCAGAACACCTACTATATTATAAGGCCTCTGTACCGCATACATTCCAATAAAGAAAAATTATATATAAATGTAATTTGTATCGTTTATCTTGATGATATTTTAATTTTTTCTACTAGCTTAAAGGAACATTTCACATCTTTAGAGATCATTTATAAAATTTTACAACAGTACAATTTAAAAATTCAAGGAGATAAGTGTAGTTTCATGAAGCGAAACACAGAGTTTTTGGGACACGTTTTGAGCAAAGAGGGAATAAATCCAAATCCTAATAAGATGAAAGAAATTGAAGAACCATCTTTGCCTAGAACGGAGCTACAACTAAGAGGATTTTTGGAAATGACACTTATATGGCAACAAATTTTAAATTGTGCCGGATCATTTGCCTCTTGTAGTGAATAGGTAAATGTAAACAAGTCCGTGAAGGACTGCAGCGATGGTCTGCTGCCTCGGCAGAGGAAGGTGTAGATATCTGCAGAGAATACCCTTGTCTGGGGACGCGTGAATGCGTGGGCAGGCTAGCATTGCGGTGTCACAAGGACCCACTACAAAAGAATTTCGCATTCACGAATTCTTGGGTCTCAAAAGAAAGGCGACCAAAGTCGCAAAATTGTAGGCAGCTACAACAAGGGGAAAAAATTTGTTCCGAGAACAAGTTAAACAAGTAAAAATGGGCGGACTTTAGGGTGACCTCTTCATTACCCGACGAGGCTCATGGCCCACAAATAAGAGTGGGACAACCGGGTGGTGATGGTGCCCCCTCGCACCCGCCCAACCGGATCAAAATCCATATATGTTGCAGTGGCCAGGTATTTCTCTTCTGAGTGGAAAACTCATACAACATAACTTGCATGAGCCTTCCCATCAGAGGAGAAGTACCCCGTTGACCAATATATGTCAAAGAGTTATGCGACTCGATCACATAACCCTATGCCATAAAAAGGCACCTTGCTCGGGCAACTCAACCCGCGATATGACCTGAAACAAAAAGGATGTTAGTATGTGCCCGGTGGCTGGCTCATGTTTGGTGGTGAGAGCCTACCACCGTACCGGGTCCTATACCCGGTCAGATCCAACGGAATGGAAAGACCGAGATGTCCGTTTAATTCAACATGTTTTTATTAAATAGTCTTGGCGTAATTTTTCATCAATATTTGCTTATTCCCTAAATTCTACAGTGACGTTCTGAAGGCACTTTTGTGTTGATTCGATATAAATTTATAGTTACGTATTTTCTTGTTTTAAATAAAGAAATTAATATAAATAGGAAAAAGACAATAATAAGTTATTTCAATTAATAATTCAAATACATAATAGGAAAAAGACAATAATAAGTTATTTCGATTAGCAATTTAAATACATAATAGTACAAAAATGGAAGTTTGTCCCCCCCCCCCTACTTTTTTTTCTCGCTTGAGATATAGCAATGTTCTCCTCGACAAAAGAAATTTCCCCTAATGGAAAGATTGAAACCATTGTCAGACTAACACGAATTAATACCAATTATTTATCACGTTTCGACCATAGAATACCATGCATGGTTTTCGATTAAAAGCTTATAAAACCAAAAAAAAAATCAACGCATCACATGACTAGTATATGATTAACCGTTTCACAAGGATTATATAATCAAACGTAAAAACTAGGAATATATTTAAAAAAAAAGTAACGAGTAATAAACTCAAGTACAAAACAAATTTAATCTTTCCTTTCCTTCCTACAAGGGGGTCAAGTTCTTCTCCAATAAATTTGATGGAGATTGGTGAATACTCTGCGCCACCAAAATGCGAGTTTGTGAGCGTATTGGCAAACGGCCGGAACACGAGTTGTGCCCGATCAATTATAATACAAATGTGTCATCTTATAAGTGAGAATCTGCATGTTATCGGGATCCGGCCCAATATTATCATTCACAATGCTATAGTGAGTTGGAGTTACAGTACCTTGGCGAACTGATTGAGATACTAAGATCTCCCCGGTAAAGTGATAATATCATCAACAACTGTCCCCGGAGGCGGATTATTTTGATTTAGGAAATGTTGAGTATTAATACGCTTGGAAACGATTACAAAAGCAAATTTGGGGCCTTCCGCAACTCCGGCTTGGGTAAAAATTTCTGTGAGACGTTTCCGGATTGTATCACTTTCAATCGACTCTTTTAATTTTAAGGTTATGTGACTTAAACTTCGTACGGGATTCTAATTAGTCACGGAAACGAACAAGCATGCAAAAGCTAATGCAAATTTTCTGTTACTTGAAATAATGCACTGATTACTGGTGTACATTGCCGGTGGAGCGTTCGCACGGCATCGAGGTGAGAACTCCTATTAGCAGTAGCCGCTGCGACTCCAACATTCTGTATGGACGATGATTTTCCGGTTGTGAGTGCCGGACGATTTAACAAACAGCGCACACCCTATGACAGCGACATCTTCCACAATAGGAACTCTCAAGTTGTCTGCGGCCGAGCTATGTAAAAGGCTCCTCTTCTCCCGAGATTTTGGATTTGCTGGTAAAAAGGCAATCCGGCCTTCCCCCATGAGCCAGAGAACTCCACGGCTAATTGTCCTCTTGTGATGGCGCTCACAAGCGCTCGCCACTGAATCTGGGCTGCTTTTTGGGGTGGTTTTCGTTCTCTTCCCAAGATGCTTTCTGCACATTCAAGAAACGCAATTTCTCACTGCAGTTTTATGATAAGTCACTGATAACAAATTCGAATCACTTAATTTTTCTTATCTGAAAACTGAACACCACTCCGTTTCTAGACACTTTGTCCAACCACTCAAAATTTATCATTCTATCTCTGACATCTGTCGGCAATCACACTCACATTTCGTCACTCTAGCCAACCTTCTCAATGCGTTGAGGAACATCGCAACACTTCACACCTATCTTTACGATGCAAGCCTCAAGGTAGGTTGCATACGATGTTTTTTTAATATGTGTGGGTGCGCACAATTAATGAATAAAAATGACAATTGTGTACGAATAAACAGAATGCTTCTTGGTGGTTGTTTATGTTTTTAACTAATATTATCATCATACGGTTTTGTTGATAAATTTGATTTCATTTCGAATGTAAGGAAACTTTGATATCACGTTGATTTGCAACAAAATCGGTGTGCGAGGCGTTTATTAGTTCTGGATTATTTTGAAAAGAAGACATTAGATAATTAGAGAAAATTCTAAACTGAATAATCATTAATGTCTACTTGTCGCCGTCTATCGCAATATGCATTTAATCGAATTGTCTTCCTTTTTCTAGTAAGAATTTCAATTTTCTTGATCACCATGCTGTAAAGGTGACGGAGATAGGAAAATTTTAGAGCAGTTTGATAGGGTAACTGCTCTATTACTACACTCTTAAATATTTGAATAGTAAATATGAAGGCAAAGAATTTTCTCAGCGGAATCAGAGATGGATTTTAAAACTTCAAGAATGTAACTTTAAAGGGTAAAGGGTAAAGAGAATGTTGCCGCAGAATTCCTTAGTAGGTTAGAAAACACACCAAAAATCCAAGATGATAACGATAATGATTCTAATTTAGCTTTAACTGCTACTGTTCATTCTACAGACGAACTGCAATTGGATCATATGGGTATTAAGGAAGAATTTGTTAATAAATTTCGAACAAAACTTATATTAACATATAGTATCCGGAAAGGGATAGAAATTTTGCAGGGAGGAAGAATAATTTACTTAAATCCAGTTGAAGGAATCGATAAAAGCAAAGAAGTATTAATTAGATTTATTAAAAAGGGTAAAATGGGAATATTTTTGGAAGTTGAGGATCATGACTTTAACCGGGTTCAACAAGTTATAATAAAAATAATTATTTTCGCATGATAGAGGAGTGAATCTTATAAGGGGTTCAAATAGAGCTTATGAAATAGAAACTGAAGAGGAAGCCCATAAACAGATTTCACTGTATCACACTCAGGAATCAATGCACATTGGCATCAACGAAACGTACTACACACTGAAATCCAAAATATACTATCCAAAGCTTCAGGAACACATTCAATTAGGGATTAACAACTGCAATAAGTGTAAGGAGATTAAATATGATAGGCACCCTATCAAACCAAAAGTTTGAGAGATGAGATGAGATAATCCATCTAGGTATTTTTCATTTACAAAAAAGATCATTCGTAACTATAATAGATAAACTGACAAAGTTTGCAATAGCTCACACTATCAATGACAGGAACTGGTTAGTTAAAAGACGATTTTAGTAGAACACTTCTCTAAGTTTGGAAAACGTTAAGGAATTATAATGGACAATGAGTTCAAATCAGACAAAATTAAAGAATTTCTTAGTAAAAGTGATATCGAAGTACATTGGACCAAACCAACTACCCATACGGTAAATGCGGATGTTGAGAGGCTCCATTCTACAATTTTAGAAAAAATTACAGGTATAGACGATAAAAGTTTATCGGTTAAGGCGAAAATTCAGTTGGTTGTTGGTAATTATAATGATAGATATCATTCGACCATTCGAACATGGCCTAGAAAAGCAAAAGAAGAAATAGAGGAAAGCAAACTGAGTAGGTTAGTTCAAGAAGCAAAAGAAAACAAGTTGGGTAAACAGACCTACGCTCATGTCAGAAGGGTTTTGTATTCAATGTACAAAATGCAGTCACCAGATCGAATCAAATCAAAAAACATGTCGAAGACGATTTTATTGGAGAAAATATGAAGTACGAAGATCATACCATTATTGACAAAGTTGAACGAATTTCGACTTCTGAGGTTTTTGGAATTTTTATACTCATAAATATCTCTCTTGATAATTATTTCAGATGTCCATCCGCGACGGAGGAAACACATTTTTCATGTATTTCCCCCCTGTGCCCCCACTGAAGCAAAAACTGACAGTTTAACAACTGTTTTGAAAAGTTCCCATGAAAACTTTCATTTCATACTCATATCGGCTACGTTTGATGAATTTTTTTTCAGGGGCCACTCTGCTGTACTGTTATCATCGATTAATGGCCAATTTTTTGGAATCCTAGAATGGCTGCAAAACCCTTTTGCTAGGAGCTCTCTCCTGCCTTCTTGACTTGTTTCACTTATGAGCATTAATTGTAGGTACTCATCTTCAGTCATTTATTAAATTGAATCAAGTGTTCAAAGCATGCACTTTAAACGTTGAAGTTGGGAAAAAATAGCTCAAAATTTTTCAATCTTCGCATTTAAAACAGCCACTATTTTGTTTTACGATTACTGATACAACTAGCTGAACCGATTCTCAAAGATATACATAACACCTATCATTCCTGAAATTTTCATGCAAATCCTATCAAAACTGTAGTGTCTGAGTCGGTCAAAAGCACATGTTGTTCCATAGCCATATGTTGCCATAGTAATAAATGCAGCGCATATTGTTCCATAGTAATACAGGAAAATTCAAACCGCTATAACTTCGCTAAGTATGATTCAATCTTTATGAAACTTTCAGGATAGATCAATCGTATAAATAGACATCTATGTACTGAATTTCATTGAATTTAAGGGTACCGTTAAGATTTTATTCAAGAAAACATAAATTCGATAAATCATACTATTACTAACGAAGCTGAGTGAATTGCGACTTTTAACGTATTTTTTGTTGTTGCACTCACCAAGGCCTACACTCCTGATTTTTTTTCAGATTTTTCGGATCACAGGTGTCCTATCGCGAGGGAGGGGACACAAATTTTTCGTGTATTTTCCCTCCCTGTGCGCCCCTCGAAGCAAATTTTGCCAAACTAAGACCTGTTTTGAAAAGTTCTCATCAAGACTTTTCATTTGATACCCATATCGGCTACCTTTAATGAAATTTGTTTTTCGGGGGGTCACTCTCCTATATGGGGAGACCCCCTTAAATACTTTATAAAATTTTTTTTTGTAGTTGAACTTTGAAGAGATCACCACTTTACACCTACACACAAAATTTGATGTTTCTACCTTAAGTAGTTTCCGAGAAAAACTGCTGAGACACACGGACGGACGGACGGACGGACAGACGGACAGACTGGTCGCGATTTTAGTAGGGTTTTGTAAAATTATTTTACAAAACCCTAAAAAGATTAACAAACAATGACAAACGAAAAAATTATGTAGAACGAAGACAGGAAGGTCCTATAAAAAATTACAAGTATGTCAGGCACAAAGAAGAAACTAGGTATAAGATTTAACAAGTTGGGTAGACAGACCTACGCTCATGTCAGAATGGTTTTGTACTCAACTTACAAAATGCAGTAACCAGCAACGAATGAAATCAAGAAACATGTAAAAGGCGACTTTATTGGAGAAAATGTGAAATTCGAGGATCATACTATTATTAACAAATTTAAACGAATTTTGACTTCTGAGGTGTTTGTTATTGTTATACTCATAAATATCTCCCTTGATAATTTTTTCAGATTTTTTAGATCACAGGCGTCCATTCGCGAGGGAGGGAACACATTTTTTATGTATTTCCCCCCTGTGCCCCCACTTAAGTAAAAACTGTCAGACTAGGAATTGTTTTGAAAAGCTCTCATAAAGAAATTTTATTTGATACTGATATCAGCTACTTTGGATGAAATTTTTTTTCAGCGGCTACTCCCTTGTACTGTCTTCATCGATTCATGGTCTATTTTTTCGAATCCTAAAATGGTTACAAAGCCCTTTTGCTAGAAGCTCTCTCCTGCCTCTTCGACTTGTTTCACGTATGAGTATTAGTTGTAGGTACTCATCTTCAGTCATTCATTAAATTGAATCAAGTGTTCAAAGCATGCACCTTAAACGTTGAAGTTGGGGAAAAATAACTCAAAATTATTGAATCTTCGCATTTAAAACAGCCACCATTTTGTTTTACGATTACTGATACCACTAGCTGAAACGACTCTCCAAGATATTCATGATACCTATAATTCCTGCAATTTTCATGCAAATCCTATCAAAGCTGTAGTGTCTGAGTCGGTAAAACGCGCATATTGTTTCATAGCCATATGTTTCCATAGTAGACAGCGCATATTGTACAGGAAAATTCAAATCGGTATAACTTCGTTAAATAACAGGCCAATTGTATAGTCGCCGGTGTGATACACAGATGGCGGTGCTAGTATTAAATCCATATGATTTTTAGTTTGTAATTTGACAGCAGTTCGACCATTAGCTTGTGAGATATTGCGTTGTGGGTGTAGCTACTTTTGTTATTTGAAAAAAGAAGGAAAAAATATTTCGTTTGCTGATAAAATATTGCTTTTTGAAGGGAAAAAATACAGTTGAAGCAAAATCTTGGCTTGATGAAGAGTTTCCGGGGTCTGCACCAAGAAAATGAACCATCATTGATTGGTATGCTAAGTTTAAATGTGGTGAAATGAGCACTGAAGACGGCAAACGCAGTGGACGCCCAAAAGAGGCTGTCACCGACGAAAACAACGGTTCGCGAAAAGTTCGAACATTTCCCCTTCCCCTGTCCCCCTCAGTACCGGTAAGGCGATTTTGAGACTTGTTTGGAAAAGATCTCATTGAGACTACCAATAGTGAACAAAATTTTTTGAGGGGTCACCTCCCTATATGGGGAGACTTTCAAGAAGTCACCACTTCTGACCTTTCTACAAAGTTTCATGGCTGTAGCCTCTATAGTTTCGGAGAAAAAGTGCTGTGACATACAGACAGACGGACGGACGGAAAGACGGACACAGGTCGTGATTGCAATAGGGTTTTTTATTTTAGTACAAAACCCTAAAAATGGATAATGTTCACCCAAGCAATATAAAGAGACCGTATAAATTTACAGACAATACTGATCATAATGTTGATGATGACACGAACAGCACTAGGAGTCCTATAGGTGACGCCAATTAGGGAGCAAAGATAATCAATCAAACCAACACAATTTCATATATGATTAATCCAGAAAGTATTTTAGAAACCATTCTTAACATAAAGGTGAATTTAAAACATTTGGATATAAATAATCTAGAACAAATACTAAACAATATAGGCAAAGGTACATTCCATTATCCCTAATATCAGGCAAAAGCAGGGATTGTTAAATATTGTTGCTACTAGACAGAAATGGCTTTTTGGTACTACGGAAAATACTGATAGAGAAGAAATTTTAGAACATTTGCAGGTTGTGGAACAAAATAGTCGAAACTCAATTCAATGGTTAAATCAGCAGATAAAAATTTGCCAATAGAATTTTGGAAGGGAGTTATAAGTAGCGATAGAAGAAAAATTGTAAATGCCTTTGAAGGAATAGAGGGAATTCCAAAAAAATTGACGCAGCAACAGTTGCTCACAGATATATTGATTAAATTGCAGTTTCTAGAAAATAAAGTTGATCAAATCCAGGATAATAAGGCGTCAGCTAAGCACAATCTGATTTACCCTAGTATTCTCACAGCCAATAAAATTAATGAATATCATATTGAGTTTCACAAGTTAAAGTTACCAAAAATTGGAATTTTGGAGTACAAGGGCAAATATATTGCTATTGCAATCAAAATATCCTAAGACTATGTATCCGTTGAATGAAAATTGATTACTCCATTAACTTCTTCTTCTTCTTAGCACTACAGCCCCTTTCGGGCCTTCGCTTCCTGTAAACAGCGCCTCTAACTGTCTCAGTCCGTTGACCGCATCTTCCAATTCCGAAATCCGAGCAGCGATGAACTGTCTTCGTCGACAGAGTCAGACCAGCGTTTCCTCGGTTTCCCCACTGGCCACCGGCCTTCAGTTCTCCCTACGAATACCTTCTTGGGTATCCGTTGTTCATCAATACGATTCATGTGTCCAGCCCATTGCAGCTTCCGCAGTCTTACAATCCTTGGGACCTCCGACACGTCAAAAATTTCATACAGCTCATAGTTGTATCGAATTCACCATTGGTCCCCGTCCAGCTTCGCTCTGATTATTCGCCTCAGGACCCGTCGCTCAAAGGTATTCAATATATTTGCGGAAGCTTGGGTTAGGGTCCATGTTTCACACCCATAGCATAACACAGGTCTTATCACCGATTTGTATACTTGGAGCTTTGTTTTTCTGTGTATGCCGCTGGTCTTCAAGATCGTCAATGCTGAATAAAATATTTTATTTGCGAGCTGTATTCTTCGGCGTATTGCGTCTCTTTCATTGCCCGTTTTCGTTATTTTGGCACCTAAATACACAAATTCACTAACATTTTCGATACTGTATTCGCCAAGTGTGATATTTTGTGTATTTGGGGTATTTTTCTTCGACTGCAGCATGGGATTTGTTTTATTTTCGTTGATTTGTAGCCCTACTAGTTTTGCTTCGCTGTTGAGTTTCAGGAAGAGTTGTTTGGCAGTTGTTAGTGACCGTGACAAAATGTTGATGTCATCCGCATAGGCCATTACCTGGCTCGACGCGTATAGTAATGTACCTCACGTATCGACAGGTTGCTTCCGTATGTTGTACTCCAGAGCCAAATTGAATAGCAATGGGGCCAGCCCATCTCCCTGCTTTAGTCCGATATTTGTGTCAAAGGCATCGCAGAGTTGGTTATTGATGCGAACCTGGGAGGTCGTCGACGTCATTGTCATTTTGGTAAGACGGAATAATTTGGCTGGAATGCCAAAACCAAGCATTATTTGATACAGTACGTTACGATCAATACTGCCGTATGCTTGCTTGAAGTGAACGAAAATTTGGTGTACGTCTTTGTTGAACTCCCAGCATTTTTCAAGTACCTGCTTGACCGTGAACAATTGGTCTGTTGTTAATCTAGCTGCCCTAAAGCCACCTTGATACTCCCCAATAATACTGTTGGTGTATGATCCGATTTGATTTTCGAAGATTTTAGAAAATATTTTGTACGCCGTACAAAGTAGTGATATGCCTCTATAATTTTCGCACTGTAGCTTGTCACCTTTTTTATGGATAGGGAATATAATTGATTGGCTCCACTCTTTTGGAATATGTTCTTGTTGCCAAATGTGCTGTATGACATTGTGAATAGCTTGATGAACACTACTGCCACCATATTTGATGAGCTCCACTGGAATCTTATCGATGTCCGGCGCTTTATTATTCTTTTGGGCTTTGATGATGGAACAAAGTTCATCCAGAGTTGTTGGGGCCAATGGAAGCTCTCCACAGACATCTATAGGCTCCAATGCTCTGGAGCTGTGCGGAGGATTAAGGAGCTCATCTTTCTTGCCGATGTCATCACGACAGAACGTGGTTTTGGGCTGATAACCACGTTTCAGGCTTTTCACAACTTTGTATGCTTGTCTTGTGTTATTGCTGGCTAAACTTACATCTATGCTTCTCAATTGGTCGTCATAGTATTTTCTTTTCTTAATCTTCATTATCTTATTCGCTGCACTTCTGAGATTTTCATAGTGTTCTCTCTTCGTCCTGGTTTTCTTACCTACGTATTCTTTGTCCGCCTGATTCTTTTTATCTAACGCATTCTGGCACTCATCATCAAACCAATCATTACTCTTGCGCCAGGCTTGATGTCCGATCGTCTGTTCTGCCACGGTTCTGATAGCCGCTTTCACTTCCAGCCAGAGCTTGTTGCTCGTCTTTAACGATGCGTCTGATAAGATGGGAGTCAGCTGGTTGTCGAGGGTCTCCATGAAATTTTCGGCCACAGACGCCGTTTGGAGCCTTTCGATGTCAAATTTTTGTAGTGGACTAGTCTTCGCTGAATATGCCTTTGACATACGACATCGATAGGTTAACTTGATCAAGTAATGATCTGAGTTACAATTGGCTCCTCGGTATGTACGGACGTCTAATATGCTCGCGGCCCAACGTTGTTGGATCAGAACATGATCGATCTGGTTTTGCGTATTGGCATCCGGTGATACCCAGGTCACTTTATGAATGCGTCGATGCAGGAGACAAGTCGAACGTATGACTAGATTTCTGCTACATGCAAAGTCAACCAGGCGCTGGCCGTTGTCATTTGTTTCATCGTGGAGGCTTTATCCTCCAGTCGTTCCCCGATGAGATAGCTCATTGCCAACCTTGGCGTTAAAATCACCCAGAATTATTTTTGTGTCATTTGTGGGCAATGAGTCGACCAGTCTTTCCAGGTGATTGTAAAACGATTCCTTCGTTTCTTCGTCCTTTTCTTCGGTCGGGGCGTGAATATTAATCAGCCAGATTTTTCGCTTTTATACGGATCGCACACAACCGTTCATTGACTGCCTTAAAATCAATAACGTGCGATTTGAACTCCCTATCCACAATGAAGGCCACTCCGAATTCTCGTTTTCCAGTAGGCTTCCCACTTTTAAATCATGTGTGCGATCTCATGTCTTGAATTTCGTTTCCAGTCCAATCCGTTTCCTGGACTGCCAGGATTTTTAATTGGTTTGACTGGCCTGTTGTAAAAGGTCCTTAACAGCGCCAGGGTAATTGAGTGATCTGATATTCCAGGATTCAATGCCATAGTCCTTTTTTCGTTTGCGAGGTCGTTGCCGTGAGTCCAATCCATCCCGAGGCCTATCTGCAGGTTTCGAAACAATTAAAGATTTTCCAGGGACGGGGAGTTAGCCCGTCGCCCAACCTCCATTCCGGCGGCATGGTTATTACGTCGATTCTGTTATCTGTTATTCTGTTATCTTACGTCCGTACAAAGGAGGTGTAAGCAGGGTTTAGTAGCAGAGCTGTAGATGTATTTACAGTTATACGCATTTCTCAACATTTAATGTTACATTATTGGGGAACCAGTAAACCCAATGTGCACCCTGAGAGCATTTACTACCATACTGCATTAACTGACGAAAGCAATTATGAAATAAACAGTGCAGAAGAATTCATTGAAGAAGAAGATAAAGCATATGTATACGACCCAGAATTGAGTTTACGGGAACTTAAATTGAGTCAGCATCGTGTTATAAAAAAAAATAGTATTTTGAAATATGAGAACCAAACAAAAATTTGTATTATTGATGAAAAAATGATTTTAATACAAAATGCAAATATAAAATATAAATTGTGATGATAGGAAAATTGTATTTAAAAAAAATAATTATTTTGTAAAATTTAATAATTGTTCAATAACAGCTGGTCAAGAAGTATTTTATAATCAGAAAATTATAAATGAGGATAAAAACTTTTATCAGAATAGTATGTTTGAGTCTAAATTTCCAAAGTCTATATCATTTGATAACTCAATGGCCAAGCAATTTGAGAATATTAAAGAAATCAAGGAATTAAAAGTACACAAAAATCTTACATATGGAATAAGTTTAAGTCTTGCTACAATAATAGCACTGGCAATAATTTTGTTAACCATTATTAAGAAGGTAAAATTATGTCCAAAAGAAAATAAAAAGATTCAGGTGAATCTTTATTTAAACCGGGGAGGAGTGACATATGACAATGCTCCCAACGAAGCTGAATCTCATTCAGCTAATAGCGCCCCAAATAAAGTTCATGTAAAGTGATTGGATGGCAACCTAAATAAAGTTCAATCGAACGCAGCTGTTGGTGCAATATCATATGTTGCAAAATCTACGGACAATATCCAACAATCATCTAGGCCAGAAAATAAAATTTATAGCGTTGCAATATCGCCAAGTAATATTGTTAATTTAGCAGCAATACCTGAACCAATGTTAAACTTAATAGAACATAAAAAATCAGTTGTTAGTCTACATTAAGTGATACAAGTTCGATATTAAAATAAAAGTAAAGTACAAATTACCTCGAGTTGTTTTTTTTTTTTAACTCGATGCTTACCAAAATACATTAGTCGCATGCTCGCTGCCCAAGCAGAACCGCTCATTCCTCCGAACAGCCACCGTACGGGACCTGACGCAACGGCAGTTGACGAGCCCTTCATCCATCTGCTGTAGGTTGCATTGTGGCAGTGCAATTCGTGGATGAGATGCGTTATGAAGGTGTTGCCGTGTCCAAATTTTAAATGTTGGTTTAAATAATTTATTTTTTTTAAATTAATTAAAATTTGATTCGGATTATTATGGTTTTCGAGCAGCTTGCTTAGGCGACAGCTCGATTACTACAAATCCAGATCAATCATTGTCTCTGAGATTTGTTCAAGGCGTGATTGCACAAGTACACTAGATCTTGTGCCCGCCACAATCACGCTCTATTGTTTCCATAGTTGGATGAAGTTATAATCCATACAAAAATCACAAAAGGCATATGGAAGCAAGCACTCTTTTCAGTACATTAACTTTTATATCATACTAAATCTAATGCAGAAGACAAGATCTCAACCAGTGAGTTCTTGTTTTAAAGGTGAGCGTTCTTTTAATTATACTTTCCAAAGTAGTTTATGAATATGTAATGGTATAAATAGATACTCAAAAATCAGAACATTATTTCCACACACAAAATACGAATGTGTAAATCATTATATATTTTTATGTTTATGTATAAACAATTTTTTACATCTTAAACTATACAAACCTAATAGCGTAACTTCGGCACCATCAAATATTATATGCCTGGAGCTTATGATTCAAAAGGATAATTCAATATCCCCCGAGAGAATTTCACAGTGCCTTTCCAATCATGAAATCACATCGCATGATCTCATTCCATTTGTGCTCCACTTCATCTGTCTATATATCCCCCCAAAGGCTCATTGAGAAATTTTTTATTAACTAAGGGGATACTAATATGTTTTCATATCCTTCATTCAATGTAGGCCGCACATCTTTAAACGTCTCATTTTGGATTTTCTCTCTGTAGCATGGTCCAAACGATAATTGCCCACCCATTGTTCCGTTGGTTGGAGGACAACATCAGGCACATTTTTTTTCCTCTCCGGTAACATTTGTGTCGACATTTAGGTAAAATTTAACTTTTAGGGGGTGAAACAAGTTTTGGGATGAAATTGCAATAGGTGAAAAAGAATGGAATGGAATGAGATGAAAATCTCATTTAGCGTGAAATGACTGGGTCGAGGGTTGTGTTGTTGATAGAGGAGAGACAATGGTGATAGTTAAGAGGAGGGTGCATGATATTTATGATTATTAGAAGACTTTCAATGAGTTTTTTTTTTCTAGAGATGGTTTGTAATTTTGGGATAAATGAAAAGATCAAATGAGGGGAAAAATTTGGTTTTTCTAATAATGAGGTCATTTATTAAAGCTTTTATTATTTCCTATGGGTAAACAAACTGTAGTTTCGATATACTGTGTATCACTGTAATCATGAAGGCGCGTGGGAATCTTTGAATAACTAGCAGCAACGTTAAGTGGGACAATATGCCAAAATAGCCCAGTCATATTAGGGCTTTCACCTCGGAATGAAAGATAATAAGCTGCAAATTGGTATGAACCTTTGTTTTGTCATTCTAAATGTTGTCTCAAAAGTCACAATCGTTATCGTGTCCGCGTCTCAAGATATTCAAGGTCAAAGGTCACAAAAATCGGTTTTTCGCGAATATCTGGCTTCCTATCGGTTAAATGAGATTTGCATTTATTATAAAAGTTGTAGGCTATAAAATTCCCTACAACTTTTGTTTAAACTTTTTTTTCATACGACCAACCGTTTTGAAGGTAGAGCGCGAAGAGTGCACATCGTACAGTCATATACGGCCTAATGCAAGGTCAAGCGTGAGTTATGGTTATCAGTACGTTATAAAGTCAATTATTTACTTGGAAATTATAATTATTAAACAATGCCTATTATTTATGTACTAACTATTAATTATTTATATTTAATTAAAGTAAGTAACTTGATTATTTATATATAATTATTCATATTTAACTATTTAAGTATAAAATATTATTAATTCTGGATTATATATTTTAGTTTTATTTTAAGTTAAAATGATAGTAAGAGTATATATTTTACACATATTTTTATTTATTATTAAATACGGCATAATATACATTTATCAAAATGTGAGTTCAAATATCAAAAGTATCTTTGTTGATTTTAATTGTAATGAAATTGGAAATGGAAGCTAATTATCTTCTTCTTGTTCGTCGTCTTCTTCTTCTTGTCGCTCAAAAATGTTCGATTCATTGTCATCATCCTCATTATCTGTCATGTTCATCTCCAAACCTTCCAGAATATCGGGATCATATGTATTTTCTTCATCGGGATTACTTGGATACAGTGAAGCGTTGAGGCAAGCTTGTCCGTTGCACTGGCCGCAAGCTAAAGAACATTGTAGCCCTGATTTTCTGCATCCACAGCGGGAACCACAACCATTTTTGCAATTGCAAAATATTACGTTTAGTAGTTCGGCTGGTGCTGGAGGTAATAACGTTCGTATGGGCTCCAGGATTTCATTTTCAAGCATCCAGCCCCATTCTTTAGGTTTATACTTAAATAGTTAAATATGAATAATTATATATAAATAATCAAGTTACTTACTTTAATTAAATATAAATAATTAATAGTTAGTACATAAATAATAGGCATTGTTTAATAATTATAATTTCCAAGTAAATAATTGACTTTATAACGTACTGATAACCATAACTCACGCTTGACCTTGCATTAGGCCGTATATGACTGTACGATGTGCACTCTTCGCGCTCTACCTTCAAAACGGTTGGTCGTATGAAAAAAAAGTTTAAACAAAAGTTGTAGGGAATTTTATAGCCTACAACTTTTATAATAAATGCAAATCTCATTTAACCGATAGGAAGCCAGATATTCGCGAAAAACCGATTTTTGTGACCTTTGACCTTGAATATCTTGAGACGCGGACACGATAACGATTGTGACTTTTGAGACAACATTTAGAATGACAAAACAAAGGTTCATATCAATTTGCAGCTTATTATCTTTCATTCCGAGGTTGACCCCTTTTTTTTACCTAATATGACTGGGCTAAAAATGAGATTTTCATATGTTAGACTTAAAAGTTGGCTTTTATCACAAGTTCTAAAACAAATAGAACTTGAAAAACAATTTCTAACGGATAGTAGCTAATTCCTTAAGGATGCGTTGATCTGCCTTATTAAGGTTTAGTAAAATAATTCTGCAACGACCTATTAAACTCGCGGCCTGTCTGTCCATCCGCTCGTCCATTATTCCTTCCATGTGTCTGCACGTCTGTGCGTCACAGCAAGTTTTCTTGAAAACTGTAACAGCTTCAAACACGAAATTTTATGGGCAGGTCGAAAATAATGACATCTGCAGAGTTTTGATCAAAAATATTTTTAATTAGGAAATGATGGAGTATTATTACCACGCTTGCGTTTCATGTATAGCGTGGAGCGTAAATACTGCATATAAGAATTCAATTTGGAAATTTATATTGAAAATTTTGAAATAAGAGTTTCTTTTGCAAAAAACCTTTGTCTTTTGTATATAATGCGATCTAGCAGCCCTTGTAAAGCTCACTTAAAAGATTTCAATTGGGTATCAGAATGCACAGTTGAATGGTTTAGATTCAACCTGCACTTGATAAACTAATTTGGCTAGAAAAGAATCGTGCCAATCTCCCTTCACAAAAATCAGCCAAATAACTTTTGGTTATTGGTTTTGGTTACGATTCCTACGCATTTTAGTTTGTTCAAAATTTAACTAAACCTCGAGACTACATATAAACACATTTATGAGAAAAAGCACAACACAAAGATTGCTTTGAATAAACTCTTTCGACCGGTAAACTTGTGATAGCTAAAGTGTAAATGTTGCCTGACATTTGTCACTGGCTAATAAAGTGCATTCGTTGTGGATGTCAGAGGCCCGGCATCCTATTGCTGAGCTTGAATGAGAGGGAACCGACTGGAAAGCAAAACGATCAGCTCCAACAGAAACACAGGCAATCCAGAAATCATACTAGGAATGGAATATCCCAACTTATAGGTAGGTACAGTTAATGTTTGCGAATTTATAGAACGAGTCACTAACTAGTCATGCACAAGGTTAGTGAGACCCCGATTACAAATGACGTTTCCGCAGAAAGATAAAGGCAATCATTGCATTTAACTAATTCTGGAATATACAACTATATGATTCAAGAAACGACACATGTCTAATTACAGAAATATTGTCAGCATACAGGGACTGAATAATAAGTAACCGGACTGACCTCAGGAAATTTTTTATTGGCAAAATATGTACAATTTTTCTTTAGAAATCTTCAAAGTAGTCCCCATTGAAGCCGATAACGCGCTGATACCGGATTTCCCAATTCCCGAACGCTCCCTGGAACAACCTCGATGCTGTCTAGAGCCCTCGCCGTAGCACGTTGAACGTTTTCCAGAGTCCCGAACCGCGTCCCCTTCAGGTGTCTTTTGATCTTGGGTAACAGAAAGAAGTCCGCTGGTGCCATATCCGGGCTGTAAGAACTCTGGTTCGGTTTGCAGTCGATCAAGGATTTCCGAAGCGACAGCAACACGACGCTCCTTTTGCTCATCAGTCAGGTGTTTGGGTACCACCTTTGCGCAGATCTTCCTCATGCCCAGATCGTTCTTAATAATGTTGTGAACGGTCATCTTATCAATTTCAACCTCATCTGCGATAGCCCGAATGTACAGACGACGATCACTGTTCAACACATCACGCACTTTTTGCACATTTGTGTCCGTGTGACTCGTTGATGGAGGACCGACGCGCTGTTTGTCATGGACGACATCGTGGCCCTCCCGGAAATGTCTGTGCCACTGAAAAACTTGAGTTTTGGACAGAGAATCCTCACCGTAAGCCTCTTGAATCATTTGAAGTGTTTCTGTGGCCGTTTTCTTAAGTTTGACACAAAATTTGATGCTACGCTCCATTTTCTCGCTCGATGCTATCTCACCAAGCACTTGGAGGCAACTGCTGCAGCCCGGTTCCCTTTACCTAGACCCCCACCACCACGACAGCATACCGGTTAGCAGACGCTTTGACGGCGCAGGGCAGGCTCAGTCCGGTCACCCTGTAATTCATCTATTTGACTTTCTTGGATACATGACATCACCCCAGTCGATTTTGTCTATTCTAATTATGCGAACGCTTGTACGCAAAACTTCTATTAAAATGAAGCCTAGTTTGCTCAATTTTTATAAGGTGTTTTCGAGCACTGGTGGACAATCAATTATATTTTTTCAACATCGGCCACTACGTGATACAAAACTGGCGCAATATGCAAACTCGATTATGGAAAGATTCGGTAGTCACAATTGAAAGTAGTCCTGAATATATAGCATATAATAAATTTCACGGAGACCCTCGACAACCAGCTGACTCGCATCTTATCAGACGCTTCATTAAAGACGAGCAACGAGCTCTGGATGGAAGTGAAAGCGGCTATTAGGACCGTAGCAGAAAAGACGATCGGACATCAAGCCTGGCGCAAGAGGAATGATTGGTTCGATGATGAATGCCACAATGCGTTGGATAACAAGAATCAGGCGTACAAAGAATACGTAGGTCTGTAAACCAGGGCAAAAAGAGAAAACTATGAAAATCTCAGAAGAGTAGCGAATAAAATAATGAGGATTAAGAAAAGAAAATACTATGACGACCAATTGAGAAGTATAGATGTGCGTTTAGCGAGCAGCAACACAAGACAGGCAAAGAAAGTAGTGAAAAGCCTGAAACGTGGTTATCAGCCCAAAACCACGCTCCGTCGTGATGACATCGGCAAAAAAGATGGGCACCACATTTCAAGAACCTCCTTAATCCTCCGCACAGCTCCAGAACATCAGAGCATAAAGATGTCTGCGGAGAGCTTCCATTGGCCCCACCAACTTAGGATGAAGTTTCTTCCATCATCAAAGCCCAAAAAATAATAAAGCGCCGGACATCGATACGATTCCAGTGCAGCTCATCAAATATGGTGGCAGTAGCGTTCATCAAGCTTTTCACAAAGTCATACAGCACATTTGGCAACAAGAACATATGCCGAAAGAGTGGAGCTAATCAAATACATTCTTTATCCACAAAAAAGGTGACAAGCTACAGTGCGAAAATTATAGAGGCATATCACTACTTTGTACGGCGTACAAAATATTTTCTAAAATCTTAAAAATCAAATCGGATCACACGCCAAAAGTATTATTGGGGAGTATCAAGGTGGTTTTAGGGCAGCTAGATCAACAACAGACCAATTGTTCACGGTCAAGCAGGTACTTGAAAAATGCTGGGAGTTCAACATAGACGTACACTAAATTTTCGTTGACTTCAAGCAAGCATACGACAGTATTGATCGTAACGTACTGTACCAAATAATGCTTGGTTTTGGCATCCCAGCCAAATTAGTCCGTCTTACCAAAATGACAATGACGTCGACTACCGCCCAAGTCCGCAGCAATAACCAACTCACCGATGCCTTTGACACAAATATCGGACTGAAGCGGGGAGATGGGCTGGCCCCTTTGCTATTCAATTTGGCTCTGGATACGTCACAAGGAAGCTACTTGTCGATACGCGAGGTACATTACTATACAAGTCGAACCAGGTAGTGGCCTATGCGGACGACATCAGCATTCTGTCACGGTCATCAACAACTGCCAAACAACTCTTCCTGAAACTTGACAGCGAAGCAAAACTAGTAGGGCTACAAATCAACGAAAATAAAACAAAGCTCATGACGCAGTCGAGGAAAAATACCCCAAATACACAAAATATCACACTTGGCGAATGCAGTATCGAAAATGTTAACGAATTTGTGTATTTAGGCGCCAAAATAACGAAAACGGGCAATGAAAGAGACAAAATACGCCGAAGAATACAGCTCGCAAATAAAATATTTTATTCAGTATTGACGATCTTGAAGACCAGCTGCATACACAGAAAAACAAAGCTCCAAGTATACAAATCTGTGATAAGACCTGTGTTATGCTATGGGTGTGAAATATGAACCCTAACCCAAGCATCCGCAAATATATTGAACGCCTCTGAGCGATGGGTCCTAAGGCGAATAATCGGAGCGAAGCTAGATGGGGATCAATGGCGAATTCGATACAACCATGAGCTGTATGAAATTTTTGACGAATCGGAGGTCTCAAGGATTGTAAGACTGCAGAAGCTGCAATGGGCTGGACGTATGGACGAACAACGGATACCCAAAAAAGTATTCGTAGGGAGAACTGAAGGCCGGCGGCCAGTGGGGAAACCGAGGAAACGCTGGTCTGACTCGGTCGACGAAGACAGTTCATCGCTGCTCGGATTTCGGAATTGGATGACGCAGTCAATGGACCGAGACAATTGGAGGCGCTGTTTGCAGGAAGCGAAGGCCCGAAAGGGGCTGTAGTGCTAAGAAGAAGAAGAGCTAAAATAGAAACGACAGGAGCTTTGTTCTGATAAATTTGAGTTTATTTTTTCAAAATAGTCTCTTCCGGCCTCGATACACTGTTTTGCGCAATCCAAAAGCTGTTCGAAAGAATGTTACAGGTCATTGACCAGAATTTCCTTCAGGATGTCGGTACAAGTCTTTTGGATGCCTCTACAAACGCAAGGCATTTTCCTTCCATAGCCAAATGCAATTTTCCGAATAGGTAAAAGTCACAGGGAGCCATATCAGGCGAATACGGTGAGTGATTGATGGTTAAAATGTGATTTCTAGTCAAAAAATCAGTCACATGAGTGGATCGATGAGATGGTGCATTATCATGCAATAAGCGCTAGCTTCCTCCTTCGCGGTATTCAAGCCGAATTCGACGAATGCGATGCAATGAACGCTTCAAAACAAGATGGAAAATTGCAATGACGGCATAGCCGGTTGGCACGAACTTCTTGTAGACAATTCCCTTGGAATCTTAAAAAAAAAGGAGCATCAACTTGATTTTTTTTCCAAACGCGATTTTATGGGTGGTGGCTCGTCTGGGGCCTTCCATTCAGCACTTTGACGCTTGGTTTTGGATTCGTATTGAAAACACCACAATGTTGTAAAGGAAGTTCTCGTCTTTTCTCACCTCTTTAATGATTTCTATGGAATGTTGAATTCTGAGCGATTTTTGATCATCTGTTAACTTGTGCGGAACAAAACGTGCACAAACCTATCGTAAGCCTAAATTATTGGTTAAAATGCTATAAATCGATGTTTTGGAGATATTTAACTCCAATTCCATGAATTTCAACGATGATTTCGGCTCATTTTTGATAGATTCACGCAACAATTTCGATGGAGTTTTCGGTGATCATTTGGGCGGCCCGTATGTTCATCGTCATTTATGTCCTCACGACCATCTCTGAAACGTGTAAACCACTCATGAACTCTGGCAAGAGATAGACAATCACCGCCATAAACTTTTTTATATCAATTTAAATGTTTCTGTCAACGTTTTACCGATTTTAAAACAAAATTTGATATTAGCTCTTTGTTCGAAACTCATTTTTTTTCCGATGACACAAACAAACTGTCAATTTAGACGCAATAACTTGGCTTCCACTGAACCGAATGTCACCAAACTTTCATTAAAAGGCAGAGAGGGATGTAACTTTTTAACGCACTATCTCATTTACAGATGGCGCCACCAAACGAACGCACCTTGTACGTTAAGTTGAAAACTGGAACCGCTAAAGTAATATAATTTGAATTTGATGACTTTGGACGGTTGTTTTAGGTGAAAGGATAAACACCTTGGTGTGAACGGTGCAGTCTTGTGGTAATTGCAGCAAACCGGTTCCATTTAGTACGACATTTCTTCTTGTTTCGTGACAGGTCGTCTGTGCATGGGTTGGCATTGGCGTTACGGATAACCAAATGTTATTTGTGAGCAGTTGTTTTCCAACGAGACTTTCAATGGTAAATGAATATATCGAACAGTTTTCCATTGTATAAGCTTTGTATATCTCTTTGACAATACAACTCGATATAATTCGTATATCAATGAATATGAATGCTGATAGCAGGTATTTGTTGTGACCGATTTCTTGAGCCTTGAAGATCTCTTCCTCTGATATTTCAAAATACATTTGATCCTTATAGCTGATTCCGAGGAGATTGTTGTTGATGCTGAATTAAAAGAATGTTTTCCCTTCATGCAGCTGTAGGATAGCAATCGCCTTGACTATGTCGTATGGATGCTTTTCGACAATAGGAACATGTCCTTGGATCTCAATTGATTCATTGGTGTGAAAAACGGATATCTTTATCTTGGTTATATGTACAAGATTCAAATGTGGAGAGAGCAATGCTTGTGCTGTATGAATATCTACTTTTAATTCTACCATCTGTATGCACTCCCAAATTCCTGTTCTTGTATAAAATACGATTGTATTTACTCTGTACCTCCTGAATGAAGTTCACCGCTTGTTGGTATGTTCGTAAAAACTGAATATTCAAAACACTGCGATCACTGTCAATGAGGAACTGGTTAATCCAATTCAATCTTGCCTCAAGGTATTCCGAAAAATGACTGAGTTGTGTGCTCATTCTACTTAACGCTTTATTTAATATTTTCATGGCTTGAAGGATAAATGCACATTGGTGAGAACGCCATCGTTGTAGCTTTTCTTGGTTGTCTGCTAAGCTGCTGACATTTGCTATCACTTGATCATTTACGCCAAACATTGCCGTGAGCATTTCAATTTTCTGGAGGGTTTCGTCTTTAAATTTGCCGAGATGATTGACAAGACTTCTGCATCATATTTCGTCCGTTATTTTGCTCTCTTTTTACCATTTTTGTGTTCGTTTGGTCTTGTATGAGGTCCGACATTGGGATCCTTATATTTAATTGCATAAGAGGATTATTGATCATTTACTGATAGCCACATGCTCGATAAACAGACCTCCGTCTTAGTGTAAAATGTTCGCGGCTCCTTGTGTTGGTGTTGAGAAAACACATAAGATCAACAACATCGTAAGCAGCAGGTTCGAAATGTCTCCTTTGTTAGTCATTGACTGCCGTTTTTTCCCCTTTGGCTGCTTTGATGCCATGGCTTCTGGATCAATTGAAAGCGGCTTTCGCTTTCCCGTACTTGGAAGTGTACTAGATGATGGCTGTGGTGTCGGCGGCTTTGATTGAGGTTCAACCATCAGTAATTCATTTGATTGGTTTCTGAATGGTAATGGACAAATCTTCGTAATAGGCCGTTTTGTCGCATTTCCATGTAGCTTGGTCGTGACAACCTGAACAAGATTATCTTCGCCAGGATGAATGGCCATTATAAAGACGGAAAATGATCCTTTTTGACTAGAACTAGATCTCCTGCTTTTACGTTTTCCTATGGCGTAAGCCACTTTGGTCTTTTTTTGAAGATTTTATAAATATTCTTTTGTCCACCGATGCCAAGAGGAAAACTTCATTGCCTGCACCAATCTCCAACGTTTCAGTAATGTCAGATTCGTCTCCTCTGGGTCACTTTTGATCTCGAACAAATTTCTGCTAGTCAAAAAAATGTCCTGGTGTCAGAGTGGCGTCAGCTCAAGGATCGTTGCTTATCGCAGTCAATGGTCTAAAATTCGTGTACGCTCCGATCTGTGCAAGAAGTGTGTAAGACTCTTCGATGCTTAGTAACTGTTTTCCCTATAGTTTTTTAAAGATGTCGCTTCATCAATTTCACACCAGCTTCCCAGAGTCCACCAAAATGTGGACTTCCAGGAGGGATGAAATTCCATTCTAGACCATATCGACGCAATATATTTTTATATTCCTCATAAAGTTTTCGGTTAGTGCCAACAAAAATTCGATCCACTATCGCTGTAAATGGCTCAAAACCTTACCCGTCGTGCTATGAATCATCGAATAGAAACAAGACATGTGTTTTTAGACAAATCTGATGCTACCTCTAGATGGAATACTTTCATTACCATGCATACAAAGATGACCACGTACGATTTTGTCATTTTTGAACCACACGCTCCACTCCACTCGAGTGTTATAGGCCCTGCGTTATCGATCCCCGTGGGCTTGAAAGGATTTGACGGACGTAGCTGGACCAATGATCACTCCATTGATATTGAGCATTTGGCCTTGCTCTTAGTTTGAAACTTGTAAGACAGCTACGAATCTCTCTTGTTACTAGTGAAGAGGTCGATATTATCCATTATTCAAGTCGTAATGTTGCAAGTGTCAACTGGATACCACCATGCATTGTTTAGAGATGAGCACTTTTGGTTAGCAGTTGTGCTGGTCTGCCTTTCGGTATGATACTTGGATACTTTGTTTTTTCTCTTACCAATTCAAATTGTAGCCTTCCACCCACCTTGAAAATACCCTCAAAATCTAACCAGGGAGTAAGCAATCGAAGACTACTGGTATTCGATATTGATTTTGAATTCTGCAGATGCTGAATTTCATTCATATAAACAACATGTTGGGCTAGCTTTATGCACATGTCATGTGACAGTTTAAGTTCCTTGGCTGTTAATCTTCCACTGTGCTTATCCTTTGGCTTATGACAATTTTGAATAAACCGAAGACAGTAGGCCAGTACTTTGTTCAGTTTGCTGAAATTAGACTATATTTAAATATTTCCGGGTCATCCTTTGCCGTTATTGAAAGGAATGCGACAGCACTCGCTTTAACTTATTCTTCATCGCAGGTTGAGATTGTTGTTCGAGATAATTTTATGTCTGTATCGCTTTACCATGATGGTCCATTCCACCATATAGAAGATACTCTTAGATTTGCTGGATATAAACCTCGTGTCACCAAGTCAGCAGGGTTATCGTGAGTTGCAACAAGATTCCAGTTGGCTGGTGATGATTCCTGTTGTATTTAGCTTAGTCTATTAGCAACATACTACACTGTCCAGTTTGTTGCTGTTTTCTGGATCCAGGCCAACACAATTTTTGAATCAGTCTAGTAGTTAACACGTGCATGCCCGCAACGATGCGCTTCTTGAATTTGTTTCATGATTATCGTCAATAATACTACTCCACAAAGTTCCAGTCGGGGTATGGACTACATTTAATGGGTATCACCTTTGATTAAGCAGCTAGAAGTCTCGTTGCGAGTGATGAACCATTAATAATTTTCACGTAAACTGCAGCAGAATATGCTTTGGATGAGGCGTCGCAAAATCCTTTAATTTCAACCAGGGTGGATGGAAAATATCCTAATCAGCGCAGGATTTTGATCTGGCTTACTTGATGGAATTTATTATGCACATTAATCCAGTCTTTGATTAAGTCCTTATCGATTGGCTCATTCTCATCACATTTTGTTAGCCAAAGCCTCTGAATTGCTATTTTCCTCATTGTGATTGTGGGTTGCAACCATCCTACCGGGTCAAAAAATGTTGATACGTCTAAAAGCACATCTCGTTTGGTTTCAGGGTCAACCGCATTGATGTTGACACTAAAAGAGAACATATCTGTTGCGTTGTGTTTACGTTTTCAGATAGCTCGATATAAAACGGAGCTTGCTTAATTCTTTCTGCAAAGGGAAGGTTTTCCAATAATTTATATTGATTTGCACTCTACTGCCTTAGATGAAAACCTCGAAAGTGCAACAAGTCCTGGGGGTCCTTTTGAATATATCGCAAGCTCGCCAAGTTATCTGCACCAGTTAAGCAAAATTCGACATAAAAGTCTTTTTTCAACACCTTTGATGCGTTAGGGTAGCGCGTGTGCTCATTTTCTACTAACGTGTTAAGCGTTTTAATGGCCAAGTATGGAGCACTTGTCGTTCCATAAGTAAAGGGTTTTCCAATAAGAGGTGTTATTTTGAATAGCGCGCTATTCCAGTAGATGTCACTTTTGAAGCTGTCATTTTTGACATTTGACAATCAAAAACTACGCCCTTAATAAAAATGGAACGATACATGCTTCAACAACGCAATGAAATTATTAAAATTCACTATAAAACTGGTGAAATTTTGGTAGACGGTTCGTAAAACTCAAACATTTTTGGGTCGTCGTGAAGCACCTTGTTGGACCGCAATCAAGAAATTGGTGTTGGGACAACTTAGTGATATGAAGAATAAAACCCGTGCACGTCACTCAAGAACAGCCGAGAGTATTTCTGCTGTAGCCAAAAGTGTTGAAGAAAACCCAGGTTTGTCCATTCTTCATCGTTCTTTGGAATTAGGCATTCCACAAACGTCATTACATCGCATTTTGCATAAAGATTTGGGTCTTAAGGCTTATAAAGTTCAGTTAACACATCAACAATGTCGTATTTTTGCTGATTGGGTCCTTGAAATGCATGGAAATGATCCGGAATTCCATCGAAAAATCATCTTGAGTGATGAGGCCCATTTCCACCTCGGTGGCTTCATCAACAAGCAAAATTTTCGCATCTGGGGCTCGGAAAACTCAAGAATTATTGTTTAAAAGCCTCTTTATCTTCAACGTGTGACTATTTGGTGCGGGTCATGGTCCGGCGGAGTCATTGAACCTTACTTTTTCGAAAATGAGGCTGTAGCAACAGTTACGGTGACTGGATCACGCTATCGAGAGATGATTAATGATTTTTTTATTTCCAGAATAAGATGGTATTTATTTGGACATCGTTCACTTTCAACAAGACGGCGCTACGTGCCACACAAGCAACGAAACCATTGATCTTTTACGAGAAAAGTTTCCGGACCGTGTTATCTCTCGAAGAAGCGATCACAATTAGCCAACGAGATCTTGTGATTTAACACCTTGCGACTTCTTCTTTTGGGGCCACAAAAAAGAAAAGGTCTACGCCAACAGCCCAACGTCGATTCAAGACCTCAAAGATGGAACTCGTGAGGCTATCGAGGACATAGGCCAGCCCATTTGCGATTTGGTTATGGAAAATTTCATGAAAAGGGTATAGTCCTGTAAGCGTGGTCGTGGTGGTTATTTGCCTGATGTTATTTTTTAACTATTAACAGTATACTCTCTTCTTTATAATGAAATAAACATCCGATCATTTGTATTAAAAAATGGCATTTTTCTTTTGATACCAAAATAACAGCTCTTATTGGAAAACCCTGTATTTGTTGTTAATCGATACATTTAAATGGGGTCTGTTCTGTTGAAATGCCGCAAAATACAAAGACAATCTCGGTCAGATTCATTTAGCCATACCTGCCGATACATCTTCTCTATATCAGATGTTATAACATATCCGTGTGTCTCCATCTAATTAGTGTGTAGAAGATGGTTTCTTGAATTGTAGGACCGGTTAGTAGCAAGTCATTCAAAGATTGGCCCGACTGACTCTTTTGCGATGCATTAAACACAATTTTTAATTTGGTTGTGGTATTAATCTTTTTGAGTACGGCGTGATGGGGCAAATAATAAGAGGATCTTTTGTGAATACAATCAATAGGTACTAGCTCCCCGTGTCCGAGTTTGAGATACTTTCTCATAAATTTGGTGTATTTGTCATATAGATTTGGGTTTTGTTGGAACCATTGCTCTAATTGACGGAATCAATTAAATGCTACTCTCTGTGTATGGCTCATATCTCTTTTTGGGTTAACGTCAGCCTTAAATGGTAATCGTACCAAATAGGAACCATTAGATAGTCGATGAGTATAATTTTGATAGTGTTCTTCAGCTTGTTTCACTTCATGTGTAAGAGATCGGGACAATAAAGCCTCTTGCTCCCAAAATTGCCGCAAAAATTCATCCCAAGCGCTGTATGAAATCATAACTTGTGCCTGAATATATACACACAAGATACTACTTCATTACAAAAAAAAATAAAAAAACTGTCTATTAGGAATATTTTAATAAACTTGTTCATTTTAGAGGTATATAATGACTGCCATTTCAAATCACACACTGTAAAAAGTTATATTAATTTTACTTCATTCATTAAAAAAAAAAAAACAAATAGCCATTCCCCTCAATATTGTGCCTTAATTCCGCCGAAGCCGGTCACAAGCCCGGTTAAAGGAAGAGAGAGCCATAAGTCAGTATATACAATAAATGATTATTTACTAAATTATGAAGGAATTCTTACTCAATTCTCAGCCATTAAATCACATTTATGTGAATAAATCACATAAATATTTTCGAGTCTTCTATTTGACTAACTTTGAAAACCTTAATCAAGCCCAAATTTAAAATTTTCTACCATATTATAATTCAATTTCAATTCAGTTCAATTATTTCTCATACATGTTCAATACAATACTTATTTGAGAATATGAAAGTTATTGAGCGGTTGGGCTTAAGTTAGTCTTTTCATCTCTATTTTAGTATCTACAATCCTATGCTATGCAGCTTATGATGTCGATACTTCATCTTTAGGGAAGATGAAAGACCTCCGACCCTCCCAGTTCCTACGCCAATTACAGTGCGTGGCAGGCAAGTCTTTTCCAGGCAAATTGTTCAAAACGTTGTGGCTACAGCGACTGCCACTCAATGTGCGAGCCGCCTTAGACGTGGCACGCATTCAAAACAGTGCAACGTCACACTCAACGCCAATTAGCAAAAAATATTGCGGAGATAGGAGCAGAGCTTAGCCGAATTCAAGCACTTTCAAGATAAAGCGTCTTTTCCACGTGTAGTTCGTGCCAATCATCATACCGGCCAGCTATTCCATCCAAGGTGAGTCAAATTTGTTTCTACCACCAGCAATTTGGCGCCAAAGCAAAGTGCTGCAGAACGCCATTTGTATTCTTCAAGCGGCAGGCGGGAAACGAAACGATTCCCTAACAGGCTACAGCTTGTGGCATATCCAAAAGTCGCCTCGAAATTTTTGATAGTAGAACAAAGCTGAGATTCCTCATCAATACGGGAGCAGACATATCTGTCGTTCCAGTATCTCTTACATCTTCAGTCTTTTAGTTATTTGCACCGAACGGAACCTCCATCAACACATACGGTGACCAAGCTCTAACCCTCTCCTTGGGTCTACCGCGAATTTTCCAGTGGCGATTCACCGGTGCCAAAGTATCATGACCTACTCTAGGCGCAGACTTTATTCGGCATTTCGAGCAAGTGGTAGATCTTAAAAATGGCAAATTATCAGATCCTAGAAAGAACGCCACTGCTAAAGAAAAAGTCAAGGAATACAACCAAAAAGAGATTTCTACCGTGAATGCAACTTTAACTTATGTCTCACTCCTCAGAGAGTTTCCGGGACTCACTAACTCTGCAGTAGCTGCACATGCTCCAACTCATGGCACGAAGCATTATATTACAACGACAGCCCCCCCGGTGGCAGACCGGCCTCGGCGAATAAATCAGGAAAAGCTACAAGTGGCATGGCAAGAGTTTCAATTCCTGCTTGATAATGGATTTTGTCGACTTTCCAAAAGTCCCTGAGCAAGCCCTTTGCACCTCGTTCCGAAGAAAAATGGTGGCTGGTGCCCATGCGGGGACTAGCACTGACTGTACGCCGTGACCTTGCCAGACAAGTACCCGATGCAACACATTGAGGACATCTCACTGAATTTAGGCGGCGCACGGTTTTTTTTCAAAGATCGATTTGTTCCAAGCTTTTCACCAGATTTCGATAGCTGATACTGCAATCACTACGACATTCGGCCTTTCTGAATTCAAAGTAATGACATTTGGTCTTCGAAACGCTGCACAGACGTTCCAGTGATTCGCGGACGACGTGCTTCGTGGACTGGATTTTTGCGTGTGCTACGTTGATGATTTATTAATCGCCTCAAAAGCGAAGGAAGAGCATGTGCAGCACTTACGGCTTGTATTTCAGCGTCTATCAAAACACGCAATGGTTATCAATTCAGCCAAATGAGAGCTAGGAGTCAGCCGGTTAGAGTATTCGTGGCACGTTATCGACGAAAAAGGTATAATTCCCCCAAAGTCACGTGTGGACGCCATTAAAAATTTTAACAGTTGGGTAAACAGACCTACGCTCATGTCAGAAGGGTTTTGTATTCAGTTTGCAAAATGCAGTCACCAGATCGAATCAAATCAAGGAACATGTCAAAGACGATTTTATTGGAGAAAATTATGAAATACGAAGATCATACTATTATTAACAAAGTTGAGCGAATTTCGACTTCTGAGGTTTTTGTTATTATTATACTCATAAATATCTGCCTTGATAATTATTTCAGATGTCCATTCGCGAGGGAAGAAACACATTTTTCATGTATTTCCCCCTTGTGCCCCCACTGAAGCAAAAACTGACAGTTTAAGAACTGTTTTGAAATGCTCCCATGAAAACTTTCATTTCATACTCATATCAGCTACATTTCATGATTTTTTTTTCGGGGCCACTCTCGTGTACTGTTATCATCGATTAATGGCCAATTTTTTCGAATCCTAGAATGGTTACAAACCCCTTTTGCTAGGAGCTCTCTCCCACCTCCTTGACTTGTTTCATATATGAGCATTAATTGAAGGTACTCATCTTCAGTCATTCATTAAATTGAATCATGTGTTCAAAGCTTGCACCTTAAACGTTGAAGTTGGGTATAAATAACTCAAAATTATTGAATCTTCGCATTTAAAACAGCCACTATTTTGTTTTACGATTACTGATACCACTAGCTGAACTGATTCTCAAAGATATACATAACACCTATCATTCCTGAAATTTCCATGCAAATCCTAGCAAAACAGTAGTGTCTGAGTCGGTAAAAAGCGCATGTTGTTCCATAGCCATATGTTGCCATAGTAATAAATGCAGCGCATATTGTTCTATAGAAATACAGGAAAATTCAAACCGCTATAACTTCGCTAAATATGATTCAATCTTTATGAAATCGTATAAATAGACATCTACGTACTGAATTTCATTGAATTTAAGGGTACCGTTAAGATTTTATTCACGAAAACATAAAACCGATAAATCATACTATTACTAACAAAGTTGATTGAATTGCGACTTTTCACGTATTTGCTGTTGTCTTACTCACTAAGGCCTACATTCCTGATTTTTTTCAGATTTTTCGGATGGAAGGTGTCCAATCGCGAGGGGAGGGGGACACAAATTTTTCATGTGTTTCCCCTCCCTGTGCGCCCCTCGAAGCAAACTTTGCCAAGCTAAGACCTGTTTTCAAAAGTTCTTATCAAGACCTTTCATTTGATACCCATATCGGCTACCTTCAATGAAATTTTTTTTTCCGGGGGTCACTCCTCTATATGGGGAGACCCCCCTTAAATACTATTAAAATTTTTTTGTAGTTGAACTTTGAAGAGAGCACCACTTTACACCTACATACAAAATTTGATGTTCCTAGCTTCAGTCGTTTCCGAGAAAACTGCTGTGACACACGGGCGGGCGGACGGACGGACGGACAGACAGACGGACAGACGGACAGACAAGACGCGATTTTAGTCGGGTTTTGTAAAATTATTTTACAAAACCCTAAAAAACCAACTACGGTAAAGGAACTTCGGCGGTTTTAAGGAACAATTATTTTCTACAAGCGGTTTGTTCGCAACGCTGCGTTACTACAGACTAAGTTCAACGACTTGTGCGCTGGACGTAAAAATAATGACAAAACCGTCATTGAATGGACCCCAGAACAACTGTAAAAACAGTCTCGTTAATACTGTTCTATTAGTCCGCATGAACGCCCAACAAGAAGAAAGACCCGATGCACAACAGGAGAGAAAGAAGATCCAACAAAGACTCCGGCAGCAGGCACTGCTCGTGAAACCGAAAGATGGTCGATAATAGCATTATATTTGGAACAGAGCCCAACAATAAGAAAGCACCCTGCGACACAGTAAAGAAAGTCCCCGGCAAAAACGCAAGTCTAGCCTCGTTCAAGCCGATGGCAACGATCCAAATAAGACACACTGTATGCGTCACGGATCTGGCCAAGGTAGACGAGGCTATCAAAAGGGAGTTCCCCAGCGTGGGTAGGATCAAAGCGAGGCTGATACCAGAAAACGATAGGGGACAACACATGGCCATAATTGACTTGACCGAAAAGGACGGTAAGCAGTTTCTGCATGAGGGCAAAGTACAAATAGGGTGAGTTGTCTGTAGGATACGGCGAAGAGCAGCGCCTCTTCAATGTTTCAAATGCCTTAGCTATGATCACACCGCACAAGTATGCAAAGGATTCGATATAAATTCCTTATGTTACAAATGCGGCAAAATGGGACGTAAACCAAAAGAGTATACGAAGGAGGGACACTGTGATATTTTCAAGGATGCTGAACCAAGACCTGGTTTTGGACATGTCTTGGGATCAGGAAGCCCTAATAAGGGAAAATCAGAACTTCGATGAACAAAATCCTGCAGCTCAACCTACTGCTTGAGCAGTTTACGAGTGACAAGAAAGCCGACTTTTTGCTGCTGAGCGAGCAACACCATGATAAAGGTTAAGCATCATGGTATCCTGATGAAACTGGTAAAATTACCATCTGGGTTTTCACGCCGAGAGCTTTGGATGGGGGGATGATTTTGTGTAGGTTTGGTGCTCAGGGGCCACCTTCTTTAGTGTGCATCTAACGCCAAACGAATCGATATCATCTTACCAAGCCAAGCTTCATGCTTTGCAGGCTGCTGTCTCGAACGTAGACGAGAACGTGCTCATTTGGGAGAATCCAACGCTTAAGCAATCGAATAGGGCATGCCTCAAACAGATTCGCGGTGGAAACGAATCCTAAGAATGGCGGCCAGTGTGGCGCTCATCGTACTAAACACCGAAATACGCCGGCTTTCCGCCGTGAAGAACCCATATCGGACGTCATATTTGCCTTGGAGTCCTTAGTACGGAGAGTACACTATTGGAACGTACTCAGGCAGTGACGTCCATGCTCTTGGCTTTATACAATCGGATGGAACATCAGAAGGATGGACGTCAAGAGGTTTTTCGAGGTGCTCACAGCAGGTGCCCCGCTGTAAGGAGATTCCGAGGGGACAGAAGAACTGGCAGCTTAAGATATAATGAATTCAATTATGAGCATCATCACGACTGCTTGCAACACTTCTATGCTCCGTTGAAAACCCCGGCACGGCAAGCTCCTTGTATACTGGTGATCAACTGATATCGCTGAAAAGCGAAGGGAGTGTTACAACCTTCGGCGTGAGGCTCAACAGGCATGGAACCGTGACGAGGCGTGCAACCGGGGGGCAGCATATAAGTCCGCCAGGAATGTCTTCGCAAATTGATTAACAACAGCAAGGCTCGCTGCTGGCAAAATCTAGTGGACAAAGTGAACAAGCATCCGTGGGGCCTTGGGTACACGCTAGTTATGCGGAAGTTTGGTGTCCTACGGAAACCTTGCATACATGATGCGGAAAACATGGACGAGATGGTGCGGGCACTTTTCCTCGACAGGCTGCGAAGGGACCTCTACAGGGAGACGGGAGAGCTCACCGCGGATACTATAGTCGCGGTGATGCTCGAACCGGATGACAAATGGAACCAGGTTTCACATTATGTTCGGGCAGTCCTTAAAGATTGTATTGGGACTCACAGCAGCCAGGGACGTTAAAGCTGAGGGAACGCTTGTCTGGCACTTCCTCTTCCTCTCTCCCGTCCCACCAGAAGAGGGATCTCCCAGCTTGAAGGCACCTCATGGCGTAACAAAACGAGACCTCGCCCGAAATAATGTGTCAAACGGTCCCTGGCTGGGTTCTCAGGTTAACAGGGGGGTGTTTAGTGGGTAGTCCAGTTGTCTTCTTGCGAGTATGGGAGTCCCACACTCTGTGCGTAAGTGGCATTCACCTCCAAACACAAAAAAATTTGTATACGTGCTTCGTTTCGAGTTATATATATCCAGCGAATTAGGGGGAAGCGTAGACCCATGCGCTGACGTAGATGTAGCATTTGCACTTTCAGATTTCTAACAATTTGACGATGAAAATGCAGCTGTAAGTGTAAACGTGGCATTGGCTTCTGATCTGGAACGGTTTGTTTTGTGCAAAAGATCTTCTTCATCGTAGCACTACAGCCTTCGGGCCTTCGCTTCTTGCAGATAGTGCCTGCAACTGTCTTGGTCCATTGACCCCGTCTTCCAATTTTGAAATCCGTGCAGTGAAGAACTGTATTCATTAGCCGAGTCAAACCAGCGTTTCCTAGGTTTCTCCACTGATCTCCGGCCTTCAGTTCTCCCAACGAATACCTTTTTGGGTATCCGTTGTTCGTCTATACGATTCAAGTGATCAGCCCATCGCGGCTTCCACAGTCTTACAATCTTTGAAACCTCCAGCTCGTCAAAAATTTCATACAGCTCATGGCTGCATCAAATTCGGCATTGGTCCCCGTCTAGCTTCGCTCCGATTGTTCGCCTTAGGACCCGTCGCTCAAAGGCATTCAGTATATTTGCGGATGCTTGGATTAGGGTTCATGTTTCATACCCATAGCATAACACAGGGCTTATCATAGATGTGCAAAAGGTATACTTTCTAATTTTCTGAGTGTTCTTTTATGCAGTGAGACATGTTGCTAATGATTATGAACATCTGGTATTTGTATTTGGTTTGTAGCAGAGGCCTCCACAACCAAATTAACTCGCAGCAGCATAGCTAGCTAATCCTACTTAACAGCTATCTTTTACGAGTATGTACCTGTATGTTTAAATTCTACTCCATTTACAAGCCTAACCCAGTTTGGCTCAGTACTGCTTCTTTTAGCAACGTTTAAAATCGTGAATGTTAGTGTTTGGGCCAGCGTGCCTAACTTGCTCCGAAATTCGCCCGCAACAGCAAATTTCGAACCGTGATGATTAAATTCTAAGATTTTCAAAAGATTAACACATGCTATACATAATCAACGAAACAGCCACCGTTGAGCGATCCGATTTTCGCGGGACTGAAATATTAGGTAGTATTTGTTAAATTATTGCTCTCAGTTGAATAAAATATTTGCAAAAATATTGTGGGGATAGTTTGAGTATAATCATTAAAATATTCCCTAGTCAATTAATAACAGAATCCATTGAAGGGTTTTGACAAGTCAAAAAACGAATTAAAGATTTTAACATAGGAACTTCTTGCCATGCCAACGATTTCAAATTTCCCAATACAAAAATTATGACCTATTTTTCTCCTAGAAAAAAAAATATTTGAATCATAAAGCAATATTGAAATCTTGCTCAATATCCACAACAATTGACACAGTAGAATAAATAACTGAAAAGAAATGAAAAAGAACCTCCTGGAAATATTCTCACCTTCAATGAAAAATTGTAAAAGTACATAAAATAGAAAACGAATATGTCTTCACCAAAGAAGTGCAAATAAAGGTCTTATCTCCAACTCTGAATTTTTTTTAACTTCCTGTCACACCCACGCTTTTCACCATTCAATCGCATTCGAAAATACGAAAATTCATTCAATGGTTTTCTTCTCTCTCAGTTTACCATACTCCTCTCCTATTTCCTTCCATATTTTCCATTCTTTTATCGTTGTCGTGTTTTTCCTGTGTTACCAATAAAAAGGTGATTGAAAACATGCATTCTATTATAAAAGATAAAGAGTCAGGCGGAATCTCATTCCTTTTCAAAGAGACACATACAGACATGAAACATATTTCAACCGTCATTTCTTGTTGAAACGTCGTTGTGTTGCTGTGTGTGTTATAAAATTGTGTATGAGTGAAAATTGAATACACGAGGTGTTACGGCGGAAAATTCGATAAAAAGTAGCAAATTTCCAGGACGCGGCTGATGAAGAAGGAGGAATTTGAAAGCATTTCATAAGCAATGAATGAGTTTTATTTCTGGTGTTAAAAGCTTGACAGTGAAAGCGCACACAATAAGGATGCTTTTGCGAAATGAAGAAGAATTAATAATGCGAAGGAAAGTGCAAATTTGTCAACAAATAAGAATGTGGAGAGGAGAGCAGAGGGAAGTGGGAACAGATGAGGAGTAATTTGCACAAAGTATTGTGCTCATTAAAATTTAATTTACTGAAAGTGAGATTAATGCGTCTTTTCGACATGGTCTTGACTTTCAGGAATGATTCTAAGGAGCCGTGTTTAATAATTTCGAATAAATATTTCTCCGAAGTTTGTATCTTTGAATTCATAATAATTGAAATTTATATCACTTTTGTAAAGACAGAAACATGATTTGAATATTCAAAGGCATGATTTTTATGAATATTACTATAGTCCTTGCGTTTCATTCCAGCAATTTTACAAATTCATGAATATTTCTAATTTTCGCGCTCCCATTAGAGCCATCAACAATTTCAATTTGCCATCAAAAACCTCGAATCCCATGAATCCATGAACATACAAGCATTCAATTGTTTCACTATTTTCAGGACAAGCAGCTAAAGCATCATCACTTCAGGATGCCATTATTTCCTGTTTCATTTCGCCATTTAATATGAACAAGGACAACAAATGTAGCTCGGGGTAATATACAAAAACACTCAGCATAATGAAAAGGATAATGGCATTGTGAATATGGCGGAGAGCATACACTCAATATCTCTGCAGACAGGAATAATCCTTGCGAAGTGTGAAGATGCCACAAACTCTCCTGGAAGAGCTTTCGTTGAAACAAAAGTGAGGACACAAGTGCGATTTCGAGGGTAAGGAATGTCATGATTGCAATGTGGTTTTGCTTGCTGGTATCACACAACCATTTCAACCGTGTATATAAGTCTTGCTCGCTCGAATGCTGCAGGCAAGCAAAAGGACCTTTCGGCTTTGGGGATTATGTCGACGACATTTCGGCAAATAAACGTGCTAACACCTACTTTTGCCTGAAAATGCAATTACTTTGAAATATTTATTTCCATTCTTGCAATAGTCAGTCGACCAAATCGTTGTGTAAATGGATGGAGAAACAGGAAATCGTCTGAGAAGTTTGACCACAAATAGATGGGAAAATGAAAATGCTTGAGTTTCTTCTAAAGGGAATTTAAATCTCATAAAAGTTAAAATGCTCAAAGGTAAGGATGTACTTAATTTAAATTTATGCTAACGATGAATTTGGCTGTAAATCCAAGTATTTGTGTTAGTAAATCGGAATTCTTACGACTCTACGTCTAGCTTCTGTCACTAATTTAAAAATTAAATTAATTTTTCTTGAAGTCAATCGGAAGAAAATAGACCTATACTTTTCTCATAAACGTACTTGAAAAAGGAGGAAAAAGCCTTATAAATTGTTGAAAAATAAGGAACGCTCGCTAATTTTGCAAATATTGAAGCGGAGAAAGCTGTCGCTTTAAGTTGAGGCTGAGTATGAATTCATACACATTGTTGAGTTCCTGACGCCCCTGAGCGCCCATCACGGCCTGATCTGGCAACATCAACGCTTCAATCAACTTACATAAATATTTCAGGTTGATTAGCACTGTAATAATTAGCAAATTTGTAATCAATTCGATTTATTTGATTGATTTATCAATTGATCGATCATTTTAATTCAATACACGAAATTCAATTCGCCACAAAGCGAAAATACTTTGTTTCGAATACCAGATTTTTATTTTAATCAATCGAGTAACCAATTTTTCATTAATTTTTTTAATTTATCAAAATTTTGAAACAAAAGTTTATTCAGTCTTCAATTGTTGGTTGGTCTGTATCATAGCTGTTAATAGCTGTTTTAAGAAAAATGTAAAATAAATAAATCTGAGGCTGAAAATAAAAATAATAAAATCCAAGTTTGGGACAGAAGAGTCCCGGCGCAAACATTTGGAGGCCCCGGCGAGATGCACTTGGTATTTATTTTGCCGTACATAACTGAATAATTGTTTTTCTCCGGTGAACAGGTCGTGAGAGGCTGTGTGGTGTTTTGTGTAGTGTCGTGATGTATCAGCGCTTTCTGTTTCCGGCCACTACGATCGCCTGATCGAGGACCTAAAAGAATTGGCTCGAATCGTCGAAGGCGTCATTTCAAACTACAAGAAGGATTCGCCCTCAAGGAAGTAGGAAGCCAGGGATTATGCGGAGCGACTTCAGTGACTGAAGGCCGCGTGGGAGGATTTTAAACTAGGCGAAACTCACATCCGATCCCTACTGGAGGTCACACCGTCGCACGAGTATTTTACTCAACATATATACGACACTACCAAAGGCAACTACCTCCGTTACCAGCAGCCCTTCCACGATTAAATCCACGCAAAAACACACTTGAACACGCCAACCAGGGAATAGTCACCAAAAGAGCTTAAAATTCAGGATAGCGAGGACAAAGACTACACTGCAGAAACCTCAGCACCAAGAAATGTCACTGTGTTGAGGAGGATCATTGACCGTTTGGACCAGAAAGAGGTCACTCGGACCTGGTGCAGGAGTAAACTCATGACCCTTCAACGAGGTTGGCAACAGCTGGATGAATATCACCTGCAGATCGTCAAGCTTCATAACGATCCTGAAGAGTATGGTTTTAACGTGCAACAGCACACTCATTTGGAAGAGTCTACCCAAGATTGGGTCATACGTCTGGAATCGAAAATGAATGAGCTCAGCGCAACCATTGCTTTAGCAACTATGCATGTGACTCCTCTTACCATGTTTCTGCCGAAAATAAAACTCCCCGCCTTCGATAGGAACTATTTACATCGGCAACAATTCCACGACTTGTTCATACAAATGCTGCATAGCCAACTGATGTCCAAGTGCCAGAAGCTATGGTACCTCAAGGCCAGTCTCACCGGAGAAGCAGAGCAGTTGATTCAAAATTTTACATTGTCAGATGACAGCTACGAGGCGGCTTGGACAACCTTAAGGAAAGGTAGGACAACCGGCGACTATTGGTAGCGGCGCTCATCAACAAATTGATGAGTCAGCCATCTCATGCTAATGAAAGACCATCAGTGGTAGCAATAAAGGCTCTATATGACACCACACAAGAGTGTCTCAATGGCCTGGAGAACCTGCAAGTATCCTCAAGGGACTGAGATCCGTTGCTGCTACATGTGCTAATCCAAAAATTGGATCCAGCGACTCACGTATCATACGAACAATCGTTATCAAAACCACGCAAGCTACCGCTCTTGAAGAGTTTGTTGGACTTCATGGAACCGCATTTTCAGGCCCTCGAGACACTCGGCCATAAAACAAAGGAACTGGAACTCAATCGTAGAGAAGCCACCAACTCGCCCATGACCACCAGGGCAGCTTCTCGGTGCTTGATGTGTGAGCAGGATCACCGCCTTTACTACTGCCTGGATTTCCTTAGGATCACTGTTGCAAAGAGACTAAGTTTTGTGCGCGCTCAGAAGCTGTGTATGAATTTCATTCGAGAAGGACGTCAGGCTTCCACATGCACGGTCAGAAGTTGCAAGCTGTGTTCCAATAATCACAACACGTTGCTGCATCTACCTGGAGACAAGGCCAAACAGACCAAGACGATATCTTCGACCACGACAACGCCGAACCAAGACTCGAAACTGCAAACAAATGAAGGACCACCATCGCTCGCTTTAACGACTCTGATGGAGCTCCGACCTCAAAGACATGTACTTCTGGGCACAGCCGTCGTCTGGCTGATCACCAGTAATGGGAAGACGAAGGATTGTCGAGCTGTGCTGGATCCGGACTCACAAATAAAACTAGTCACCAAAAGAATCATCAAAAACTAGGGTTTATCATCGACACCACACCTTGCCTTCGTTGAAAGGGTAGGCAGTAGCACTGAGGAGGTATACCATGAGGTGAACCTTGGCCTCTGATCCAGATTATCAGGATATGCCGCGCAGTTGGCAGCCTACTTCATGGGCAAAACTATATCACCGCAACCGTCTCAGAACTTGAACACATCGAGATGGCACATTCCCGAAAACATAAGGCTGGCAGATCCAGCCTCCGCCGAATGGAGCGCATCGATATGTTGCTGAGTGCCAACACTTTTACGAGTCCTACCCATTGCACAAATAAAGTTGGGCCCACAGCTCCCAGTGCTCCAGAATACGCTCCCAGGGTGGATTGTAGCCAGAAGAGTGATACCACCTCAAGTGTCCTCCGTGACATGCGGCATCCTGCCAGAAGATAACCAGCTTAATCAGCTCATTAAGCGATTTTGGGAGGTCGAAGAAGTTCAGGATCCGCAGCGCAAGCTTACGTTAACTAAAAGGCATGCAAAGTACATTTCTATCAGACAATGACAAGACATCCCGACGGCCATTTCATCGTTAAACTCACATTCAGCAAGGATCCTGAGACGTTAGGTGATTCCCAAGCGGTGGCTACTGGCAGATTCATTGCCTTTGAGCGTCGACTGCAGAGGAACCCTGATCTAAGTCTTCCATACGAGGACTTCATAGAGGGGTATATTCCGCTTGGGAATATGGAGGAGGTGAGGACGCAGCAGCGGGAGGCATTACGATACTTCCTTCCACATCATTGTGTCCTGAAACCTGACAGCAGCTCAATCAAGCTGCGAGTGGTTTCCGATGCATCCAGAAAGACGACCACAAACGTTTCGTTGAATGATGTCCTTCATACAGAGCCTACTATCCAGGATGACCTTTTTTTCGATATTCCGGCGTTTTAGAATGCCTTGTTTTGTATTTACCGCCGATATCAAGAAAATGTATCGGCAGATGTTCCATTCTGAAGACCGTCGGTACTATGGCTTAATTTGGAGAAATAGTTCAACGCAACCAGTGCAATACTATCAGTTGAAAACAGTAACATACGGCACAATGGTGCCCCATATCTAGCTTCAAAATGTCTATAGGTTCTCGCACAAGAGAACCGGCAGAAAGGTCCCCTGGGCAGCAGCGCGTTGGAGAAGGATTGCTATATTGACGACGTCATGACCAGGGCAGACAGCTTAGAGGAGGCGCTTCGCAAACAGGCGGAGCTATGCACCGTACTCTCGAGCACAGGTATGCATTTGGGCAAATGGTGTGCCAACCATCCTCTATTGTTGAAGCAGATTAAACCTGAGGACCAGCAGGTCCAGCTGAACTTCAGTAGTTTACACGAGGACTATATTAAGACGTTAGGAATCATCTGGCGTCCGAAGACTAACGAGTTCCAGATCCAAATTACCCTGGATCCAACCGATGCGAAGTTCTTCAAGAGTACGATGGCATCTGATAAAGCCAGAATGTTGGATCCATTGGGCATACTGGCTCCTGTGAAAGTGGCAGCCAAGCTATTCCTGCAGGAACTATGGCGATTGGAATCGGAGTGGGATGCAGAATTACCAGTGGGGATCCATACCCAGTGGTCCAATTTCGGCAGTGGTCTGCCATCATTGCAGCAGGCCCAATTTTCTTGTCACATCAGTACAGGCGAGAAACCCGTGCAAGTCCAGTCACATACATTTTGTAATGCCTCCGAGAAGGCATATGGTGCAGCGATATACATGCAGTCAACCCTGAGGAGCAGTCAAGTTGTCGTCAGGTTGCTGCGCGCCAAATCAAGAGTGGCCCCGCTCGAAACACTTACTGTTCCGCGCCTGGAGTTGTATGCGGCAAAACTAGACGCTGAGCTCACAAGACGAGGTAAGACAGGGCTCAATCTGCAGGAGGTTTTTCAGGTATTCCGGGCCGGTGACGAGATTGTCTTGGCGTGGATCAACTCTACTGCGTCATCGTACAATACCTTTGTGGCCAACAGAGTCTCGGCCATACAAACCCTCTCAAGTCCGGATCAACGGCGACACGTAGCGTCTGAAAACAACCCAGCTACCATTCTGTCACGTGGGATGGCGCCGGCTGAATTAAGCTGCTGTGGTATGTGCGTCGGGCATCGATGAGATTCCATTCGAGCTCATTATATATGGTGGCAATAGTGTTCATCAAGCTACTCACAAGGTCATTCCGTACATTTGGCAACAAGAACATATGCCGAAAGAGCAGAGCCAATCAGTTATATTCCCTATCCACAAAAATGGTGACAAGCTACAGTGCGAAAATTATAGAGGCATATCACTACTTTGTTCGGTGTATAAAATATTTTCTAAAATCTTAGGAAATAAAATCGGATCGTAGTTGGTTTGAGAGGAGGCAGATCGACAATAGACCAATTGTTCATAATCAAGCAGTTACTTGAAAAATGCTGGGAGTGCAACATAGACGTACACCAAATTTTCGCTGACTTCAAGCAAGAATATGACAGTATTGATCGTAACGTACTGTACCAAATAATACTTTGCTTTGGTATCCCAACCAAATTAGTCCGTCTCATCAAAATGACCATGACGTCGACGACCTCCTAAATCCGCATCAATAACCAACTCACCGATGCCTTTGACACAAATATCGGGCTAAAGCAGGGAGATGGGCTGGCCCCATTGCTATTCAATTTGGCTCTGGAGTCCGTCGTAATGAAGCTACATGTCGATACGTGAGGTACATTACTATGCATGTCGAGCCAAGTAGTAGCCTATGCGGACGACATCAACATTTTGTCACGGTCATTAACAACTGCCAAAGAACTCTTCCTGAAACTCGACAGCGAAGCAAAACTAGTAGGGCTATAAATCAATGAAAATTAAACAAAGCTTATGATGCAGTCGAGGATAAATACCTCAAGCGACAAAAAAGCAGAAACCAAGGAAACGCTGGTCTGACTCGATTGACGAAAACAATTCATTGCTACTCGGATCTAGGAATCAGATGACGCGGTCAATGAGCCGGGACAGTTGAAGGCGCTATTTGCAGGAAGCGAAGGCCTGAGAGGGGCTGCAGTGGTAAGAAGAAGAAGTTTGTGGTTGCAAGGACCAGCATTTTTATCCAGGGCAGAATCAGTTTGGCCTTCAGAGTATTGGAGTGGGGACCTTGTGACTTGGAGACGAAACGGACCAAGCCCGCTATGGTAGCAGCAGAGGCTGCTGATACACACTTTATTCAACAATAAGGCAACTCCTTCAAGAAACTGCAGCGCCTGGTGGCCTACATGATGCGGTTTATCGGTGGTCTCAAGTCGGCAGTCAAGCAATCTCAATTGACAAATCAAGCGCCCACGAGTAATGAATTATCCACAGCCCTGGAGATCATCGTGTCGCACGAGTACTTGGCGCAGTTGCAGCATCGTGTCAAGTGGAAAAAGTCAGACCCCAATGCGATCCCGGGAACAGTGGTCATCATAAGCGAAGACAACACCACATCGATGAATTCTCCACTGGGGCAAATTATCAAAACTACGAAGGCGCCGATGGTTTCGTACGAATCGCTGATGTTCAAACCACTTCTGAAGCTTTGAAAGGGCCAATACACAAACTAGCCTCGTTACCAGTACTTGATGACGCACAGTCTAACGAAGAACCATCACAAGCAAGTTCCCTCTACTTGACGAAAGAAGGGTCCCAGATCAGCGGCGACGACACCACGACGAAAAGGTGGTGATCGATGCGAACCGTCAAGCCAATTGTGGCGCTCCTCTTGATGTGCCTGCTAGCTCCCATAGTGCACGCCTCTCCAACACAAGGCTCAACAACCAGACTAAAAATAAAAATAATAAAATCAAAGTTCGGGATAAAAGAGTCCCGGCGCAAACGTGCATAGTGCAACGTTTCAATGTATCTTAAATGTGTAAACAATCGTGTAAAATTTAAATTTTTTTAAAACGTCTAATTGACGTTTTAAAAATTATTTTAATTTTCAAAACTTCTTGACAGGAGCGAATTAATAACACATCTACATGCAACGAGTGCTAGACGTAGAATCACTACAAGACCTCTGTACTGCATACATTCTAATAAAGAAAATTATATATAAAAAAGAAGAGAAATTGTTTTGAAACCTAGGATGGTTACAAAGCTTTTTTGGTAGGAGCACTCTGCCACCTAGCCAATTCGGTTTGAAATTATATGTTAGATGACAAAAAGTGTGAAAAATAAGTTCATTTCAACCTATATCTTCTAGTTTTCATATGCATCATCCTGACTATTCATCTCAATAATTTTCTCTAATAAAATATTGTCAACATTAACTAGTAAATCTTTTGTTTATATCCTTTCTCCTTGTACATCAACTTCATCATGTATAACATTCCATATCCGGAGACAAAGTTCAAAACAAAATACTGTAATTTACTGAGCTTGTATTATGCAAAGTGTTCAGAATGTACACGTCTCCAGTATCCTTTCTAGTTTGGTGTATCCTAGTGATTCTATTATCTACTTCTAACAGTCCATATCGGTAGCTTAGCTTGGCTTGGTTTCGCTTGGCTTAACTTGCCTTGGTTTGGTGTGGCAAAGTCTTTCGTTAGTAGTTATTCTCAATAGCTATTAGTTCACCCCGTTGTCCTCCCCGTGTAGGTTCATCTCCGCTGGCCATCAGCTCTATCCTTGTCGTTTTATCTCGTTTTGTCGTAAGGATATTAAGTTCATGTTTTCCGCCCAGTCCAATGTTATCCATGTCGAAACAACATGCCGCAGTAAGAACCAAGTAAATATGCTTCATAATGGTTATTCTTGGTTTGGTTGGAGTAAAGTCTGTGTATTAAATTATGTCCTGTAGTATTTGCTTGATGAACTTCAGTAATTGGCGGATTGAAGTGAAGTTTAGTAGTTAAGAATGTTGCTTTTTCGTTGGGATTGGTATTCCAAAAATGTTTGTTTCTAATTTATTTTAGTTTGTTTTATTACTTACTAGACATGATAACTTTTAGCAAACTTTATCAAAGGATCCTTCAAAAATTATGAAACGTTCGCAAATTTTATTAAAATTCTAATTAATTAGTCCCTACCAGTTGAATTTTACGAAAAATTTAAACACAGACAGTCCGTTCATACCGAGATGTATTTACAACAAATGTTTGCGAATAGGACACGTCTACAATCCTCATTCTGGCACAATGACACTACAGCATTTGGAGTGGTCTCCAAAGTTGTCCAATCATTGTAAAAAGGCCAGCTCTATGTAGTGGCCGAGTGTTGTTAAGTGGAGCTGAAACATTTTCAAATTAATTAAACTCTCTTATGGTAATTTCAACGTGAAGCAGATGCGATTTTACACTGTAGACTATATAGACTGAGCGGTTGTGGTATCTGTGTAGGTAGCCACATGTAAAAGGACACACAAGTTGAGTGTACTTTTCAAGTTAAATAAGGTACTCGAAGAAATAGGTTTCAAAAAATGTTTTGATTGAGTTTTGTTTAGATCAGTACAATTTTTCATGTTGGTGAGTGTTGAGGGATTTTTGAATTGTATTATTCCTCAAGCACTTTCTTCATAAAAAAAAACACAAGAGATATATTTTTTCTGCATGATATTGTTGTATATCTCGTCTCTGTAGGTGGCGAAAATCCAAAAAACAAGAATCCATGTGCTGATACGGAACTAAAGGGTGTTTTTTAGAAGTATGGAACTTTAAAATGCAATAAAATACGGGTAAATTGTTTTGATTGCCATGAAGTTGGTCTGTCATTTTTATTTGAATATAATTTTGGGCATTTAACTGCCACAACTGGCACGGAGAAAGTCAAAATGAGAGGTCAAATTCTTGACTACTCTGACCAATAATCGGGGCCGCATGTCGCCTATAACGCGGCGAATGTTGTCTTCCCTTCCATGATAAAGTGGCAAACATAATTAACCATAAAACGTATGACAGCTGTCACACCGTGCATAATATTTAAAAGTGTTGCCAACTTAAAGCTCTATACCTCTAAAAATAAAACACCCTTTGAATTCCACCCTTCGAATATGGTATCAAAAAAAACTAACGAAATGCACCAGAAATATAAACCACTGGCCCATTCGATCTATTTGTGATAAAATTTCAAACAAACTAACCATAAAAGGTATGACAGCTTTCACACCATAGGTAGCATTAAAAAGTGTTGCCAACTTAAAGTTCTATACCCCGAAAACAACACTCTTTATAAGTTTTGGGTTCGCGTGAATTTTACTAAGAAACTTTCTGCTTGCTCAGAAAAAGAAAACTCTGTTTTATATCTGGAAATCCTCCGCAGACGATTCCAAGCCCCCCCTTGTTTCCACAACAGCTTCCATGCTTGCTTACCCTGAATCCCAGGACCAAATGGTAGTAAATAGTTTCGGGGACGTACATTGGGATTACTGACATTAAATGCCGAGATGTGCCAATAGCTGGTAAATAAATCTACAGGCTGGGGTTTCCGTCCCTGGAAAACCTTAGATTGTTTCGAAACCTGCAAAAGAACCTTGGAATGGATTGGATCTACGGCAACGAACTCGCAACTGAAACAAGACTATGACATTGTGCTCTGGAATGTCAGATTATTGAATAATCCTGACGCTGTTAAGGACATAGGGGGCGTTCAAGTGTTACGTAACGCGATTTGGGGCATGAGGGGGTCTTGTAAAACGTTATGGTGCATTACAGGGGCAGAAGGGGGGTTCGAACAACGCATTGCAAAACGTCGTTTTTTTAATAAAAAAAGAACTTGGAAATTCAAATCTCCCAAGTTGGCAACTCTTTTCGTTTATGTTTTACGGAGACTACCTTCACTGTATTGTGTCAATTTTTTTGTTTGTTTCCGTTGGCAGTATTTGTTAGTGTTTTAAAAACGTAATACACAGAAGCACATTGCTGTAGTCAGGTTGTTAAACTAAGCTCATATTGCAATGTCCTCAAAAGGGAGATTTACATAATCAGCTTTTATTGGCCTATAACGGCGCTCATGCCAAAAAATTTGGAAAACGGCTAAAGAAAAACAATGAAAAATTAAGAAAAAATTTAAAGAACATATAAATGATGCTATACAAGAGTTTAAGGGGGAGGTCACGAAGTAGAAAGCATCAACGCTTAGTTATTTCACACAGGTAAGTTATATATATAACCTAGATTTTTCATATAAGAGCTGGTCATAAGTATTATATATTTTTAGCTACGTATGAAAACATTAAGCACGCCAGCAATACTATTGTTAGCAACCCCCAATGTCCCACCGACTTCGCGTACTAAGTCTGGATTTTTATATAAATAATATATATACATTTTCCTCTTCTTCTTTGTAGCACTACAGCCCCTCTCGGGCCTTCGCTTAGTGATAGTTAGAGTATCTCATTTTCACGACCGTATTGATTTCTTCGGAAGTTGGTTTGGTCAGTACCATGCTCCCGTGTGCTTGCTCAGCTACGACATGATCTAATTAAATCAGTACATATCAACACTGAGTGAACACTCGTAGTCTGTCCGAAAAACCCCCTGAACTAAATCACGTTGCTCCCAACGAGATTTGAACCTGGAACCTTCGACTTATGCGTTCATGCTCCAACCACTAGATCACACAGACTATATATATATATGTATATATATATATATATATATATATATATATATATATATATATATATATATATTAATATATATATATATATATATATATATATATATATATATATATATATATATATATATATTTATATATATACATCTATATATATATATATATATATATATATATATATATATATATATACACATAGTATGTATATAATTGTTCCGAGTATACATAGTACAGAGAATCTTAGTTTGCTGTCGTGAGTACACCGAGATATTGTATCAGAAATAAAAACTGTCTACTTTATTGACTGTCATGACGCGTCTTATCGAGTTGACTGTAGACTTTCACTAAATATGATAAGTACTGACCCGATAGCTAAGCGTATGGCAAGAAGGCTGAAGAAGAGTAGAAGACCAAAAAAGCACTGAAGACTGCCTAGAGGGCATGTGTAGCTAGCTCTACCATCAAACAATAATAAAACAATGGCATATAGCCCAATCGGAGGAAATCGGGATACAAGAAGAAGGAAGAAGCACTTGATTGGCGTGGAACGCCAGATCAGGGTTTCCAGGTAACGCTGACAAAATGAATGCAGAAAGCCGAAAGGAACTTCATCAGAAGGTACTAGAAAATAAAGTTCATACGGGCGCCTAACAAGAAAAAAAACTTGATGCGAAACAGGAGAGAAAAAAGCTCCAACAAGAACCCCGACCGCAGAAACTGCTCGTAGGACTCCAAGATAGTCGATCATACGCAGAAGTATTGCAGAATATTAGGGGAAATTTAGGGCTCAAAGACACCAACACTGCTATTAAAGTAGTATGACTAACACGGTCCGGTACCATATTGGTCGAATTCGAGGCTGAGGCTGACAATAAAGAAGCATTCTGTGATGAAGTAAAGAAAGTCTTCGGCAAAAGCGCAACAAAGGTCTGGCTTGAGACCATGTGAACGATCGAAATAAGAGACATTGATTGCGTCATGGATGAGCCGAGGCAGAAAAGGCCATTAATAGGGAGCTCCTTAGCGTGGGCAGGGCCAAAACGAGGCTGACACCAGGAAACCATAGACGACAACGCAACGCCATCATTGACTTGACTGAAAAGGACGCCGAAAAATTTCTGAATAAGGGCAAAGTAAGAAAAGGAGAGTGTGAAGCTTACGGTCCACCATCCGGCGGGTCCTCAGGTGGCCCTCATCTAATAATTGGCGGATGTGTGGGAAATAAAATACTGCAAGTGGACTACAAACTGACTAAGTCCAAGCGCTGAAACCACCTCACCTAGTAATTACTTGCTATGGAACCAGGAAACAGCCTCGGATTGGATTAGATAAATGACAACGAATACTACAATGTATAAAGGACTATTCTTTTGGAACTTGAAATAGTAGATCATTGAACAGACCAGGTGTGAGTACTTCTGGATGAAATGAAGGTAAACTTAACAAACACCCTTGCATTGCAGGGAATGAGACGGCAAGGTGAAGACATATTAAACATGCAGCCGCACACCATATATAAAAGCGGAAAACTGCAAAGAAACCATGAGTTTGGAGTAGCTTTCATTGTCGACAACACATTTAAACAAATTATTATCAACTTCAAACCCGTTCACAAAAGGATATGTGCCATTCGTATCAATACCAAATTCTTTATTGTATGGTGAGGAACACGAGTCCTAAAATGGTGACCAGAATGGTGCATGTTGAACTAAGCACCAAAAATACGCTGACTTTCTGCCGTATTTGCTGCGAAGGAACCATAACGGACGTGACATTTACCTCGGAGTTCATAGTAGGGAGGATACACAATTGGAGAATATTAGAGGACTGTTCTATGTTCTATGATGTTGTCTCCTGACGTCCTTGCTCTCGACTTTCAACTACTGGGTGAAGCATTGGAAGAGTGGAAAAATATTGATGACGTCAATATTATAGCATTTTCAATCTTGGATACTAAAGAAGCACTTTAGAGAATAGAATCTGAGACAAACCAAATCATGACTTAAACGAGGAAAAAAACTCTAGTTAGAGAAATTCTGACCGTAGGCGCCTACAACCTTGAAAATGTGGATAATTTTGTTAAATAGAAGAGGCACCATAAAGGAGGAGATTGGGAACGCGGTAAATAGAGCCTATTACTTCGCACTTCCCTTCTAAGATACAAAGTTTTACACAGGTAAAATGAGCTCCACATTTCCAAAAGACTAGTCAAACCTGTGCTGTTAAATAGAAGTGAAACATGGACCCTGACAAGTAAATCCAAAAAGCTAGTGGAATTATTTGAACGCAAAGCGCTCCGGAAAATCTACGGCCAAGTGAAACAGGGACTGAGTGGAGACTCCGTCACAACGATGAGTTGTATGAACTATTTGATGATCTACCTGTTTTATATTGCTTGAAATTATGTAAATTGAAATGGGTGGGCCATGTAGAAAGAATGGAAAAAAACCGGCTACCCAAAAGAACATTAATGGGTAGAATACAAGCTAGTGGGAAAACCGAGGACTCAATGGGAACAACGACAGAAGCTAACAGCAGATTCTTGTTAGGACTAAACAAGGCAATTGAGGTCATGGACCCGTGATGATCGGAGGAGATTATTACTGGAGGCCACGGCCGGTCTTGAGCTGTCACCCCACAGATGATGATGAAGATTACGGTGGCTCATCTGTAGTATACGGCAAAGAACAGAGTCTCTTCAATGTTTCAAATGCCTTAGCTATGGTCATATCACACAAGTATTCAAAAGAGCCGATAGGAGTTCCCTATCTTATATATGTGCTGAAATGGGACAGAATAGAAAAGAGTGTACAAAGGAGACACACTGTATCCTTGGCAAGGATGCTGATTCAAATCTGGACACTAAGCAAGTCTTAGAATCAGGAAAATGCTGAGTTTTTCAGGAAGCCCTAGCCAAGGCAAAATCAGAACATCGATGATTCGTGTCCGGATGGCAAACCTACCTCGCAGTTCAACTGCTCCAAATCTGCATGAGCAGTTTGCGAGGGACATGAAAGCCAACTTCTTGCTGCTGAGTGAACATCATCATGATAAATGTTCTGCAGCATGGTATCCTGATGAAACTGGTACTACCGCCATCTGGGTTCCGAACAGCGATTTCTAGGCGGAGAGCTGTGGATGAGGAGACGGTTTCGTGTGGTCCAGTGCCCAGGAACTACGCTCTTTAGCGTGTACCCAACGCCAAACAAACTGATATCATCCTTCTAAGCCAAGCTTAATGCTTTGAAAGGCGCTATCTCGAACGTGGATGGCAACTTGACCATTGGGGAAGACCAATGCCAAAGCAATCGAATGGGGCATGCCTTTAACAGATCCGTGGTGAAAACGAGTCCTAGAAATGGCGGCCAGGATGACGCTTGTTGAACAAGGTACCAGAAATACACTGACATTCCGCCGTATTTGCTGTAAAGGAACCATACCGGACGTGACATCTGCTTCGGAGTCCGTAGTACGGAGGATGCATAACCAGGGAGTATTAGAGGACTGCTCAGCCACTGATCATCAGTACATTCTGGTTGACATCTGTGGTTCGACGATTGGGTGGAACATTTGAAGGATGGACGTTGAGAGGTTCATCAAGGTGCTCACGGCAGGTGGTCCACTGCAGGGAGATTCGCGTGTGACGTACTCCAGAGCCAAATTGAATAGCAATGGGGCCAGCCCATCTCCCTGTTTTAGTCTAATATTTGTGTCAAAGGCACCGGTGAGTTGATTAGTGATGCGGACTTGAGAGGTCGTCGACGTCATTGTCATTTTGATAAGACGGGCTAATTTAGCTAGAATGCCAAAGTAAAGCATTATTTGGTTCAGTACGCTACGGTCAACACTGTCGTATGCTTGCTCAAAGTCAACGGATATTTGGTGTGTGTCTATCTTGGACCCCCAACATTTTTCAAGTACCTGCTTGACTGTGAACAATTCGTCTATTGTCGATCTACTTGCTCTAGAACTACCTTATACTCCCCAATAATACTAGTGGCGTATGTTCTCATTTTGTTTTCAAAGATTTTTGAAAATATTTTGTAAGCCGTACAAAGTAGTGATATGCCTTTATAATTTTCGCACTGTAACTTGTTGATTGGTTCCATTCTTTCGGCATATATTCTTTTTTCCCACTGGACGACTTTGTGAATAGCTTTATGAACACTGCTGCCACTATGTTTGATGAGCTTGCCTGGAATCATATCGCTTAATTATTCTTTTGAGCTTTGGTGATGGAACAAACTTCATGCAGATTTGATGGGACCAATGCAAGCTCTCCACAGACATCTATAGACTCCGATACTCTGGAGTTGTGCGGAGGGTTAAGGAGGTTCTTGAAGTATGATGTCCATCTTTCCTTAATCTTGGTTTCATCAGCGATGATATTGACGATGTCATCACGACAGAGCGCGATTTTGGGCTGATATCCACGTTTCAGGCTTTTCACTACTTTGTATGCTTGTCTTGTGTTATTGCTCGCTAAACTTACCTCTTTACTTCTCAATTGGTCGTCATAGTATTTTTTTCTTAACTCTCATTATCTTATATGTTACTCTTCTGAGATTTTCATACTGTTCTCTCTTCGTCCTGGTTTTCCCACCGATGTTTTCGTTGTACGCCTGATTCTTTTGGTCTAACGCATTCTGGCACTCATCATTGAACCAATCGTTTCTCTTGCGCCGGGCTTGATGTCTGATCTTCTGTCCTGCCGCGCATTTCCATCCAAAGCTCGTTGCCTTCCTTTAAAGATGCGTCTGATAAGATGGGAGCCAGCTGGTTGTCGGGGGTCTCCGTGAAATTTTTGGCCACAGATGTCGTTTGGAGCCTTTCGATGTCAAATTTTTGTAGCGGGCTGGTCTTTGCCGAATATGCCTTTGACATATGACATCGATAGGTTAATTTTATCAAGTAATGATTTGAGTTGAAATTGGCTGATCGGTATGTGCGGACGTCAAATATGCTCGAGGCCCAATGTTTAACTGAGACGTGGCTTTCAAAGTACATTGCAAATGAAAAGCTCTTCCCTCTACATATTGTTTATCGTGAAGATACAAACAGAGCTATATCAAAATAAATGCCATGGCAGAGGTGCCTTGATTGCGGTCCGTAAACCTTTTGAAAGCTTCTTCTGTCGAGAAATCACCTTCTCCCCTCCTATTGTATACGTTGTAGTTGGTTTGAGATTAACGTCTAGCTTACTAGTTTTTATTGTGTGCGTCTATGTGCCTTGCAGCGCCTCCCTTAAAGTCTTTTCTGAACTTTCTAATTTCATTTATGTTTCATACCCCTCTACGTCCTTTGTAACCTGCGGTGACTTTAACATGCCAACGGTTGAATGGGATCTAAGCTCTTGAATGATTGGGTCATATCATGATATATCAATTTTATTGTCATCCTTTTCATCTCTATGCTTGCTGACGCAATTAAACTATTTCCCAAACTTAAACAATAGATTGCTGGACCTTATTTTCAGCAACAATCTCATGAGCATTATCACACTCTCTCAATCACCAACCCCTTATGTCAAACCAGATTCTCACCATCCCCCCCTTGGAATGCAACTTTCTCTTTGCATCTCACGCCATAAGAATAGCAAAGCTTTTTCTAGATACAACTTTTGCAAGGCAAACTGTGAAGTTATTCAATTAAAGCTTTCTGAGATTAATTGGCATTTTCTATCTCATTTTACTGATGTAAATGATTCTATCACGGCCTTCTATAACAAACTGAATAAAATTATAAGGAATTCTGTTCTCCGTTGTCATCCACTTCGCAAAAAAATGCTCCTTGGTTCACAGCAGAAGTTTCAGAAGCTTTAAAGCTAAAAGACATTGCGGGCAAAAAGTTACAGCGTTTCTGTTCAGAGACGTATTATTCATCCTATAAATATCTACGAAAGAATGCCAACATGGTCATCAAGCGCGCAATGCATTCCTATTTTAACACCATTGAGGCCTCTTTACAATCGAACAATCCCAACTCTTTCTGGACATACGTCAACTCCCTCAAATCCACTTCAAATATACCTAGCTCTATTAGCCTGCATGGCAAACAAGCATCTGATGGTCAGGCCATATGCAATAGATGTATTTGCAGACCATTTTTCTCGTTTTCTCCAATCATCTTCATCACCCTTACCCATTCCCCCAACTAACCCTTACTCTTATTTGAGCACTATTTTGACAACACCTTCTAAAGTCGAAAGTAAAATCAACTCCATTGATGAATTACAGGCCTATATTATTACTCTCGTGTTTCGGGAAACTTTTTGAGAGAATTGTTTATAACTGAATATATGATGCAGTCTTCAATGACTTTGCTAGACAGTAGCATGGTTTCGTTAAGGAACGGTCAACGGTAGCCAATTTGGCTGAATTTACCAATGCAATCCCCTTTTCACTGCTGAAGGTCAGCAAATGGACGTGATTTACACGAGCTTCGCCAAAGCCTTTGATATGGTAGACCATAGTCTATTATTGAAGAAATTTGAGGTTTTTGGGCTCTCTGGCCCTCTTCTTGTATGGCTATACTCCTTTTTGACAAATCGTTCTTCGTCGGTTACTTAGTGTGTTTCTCGTTGTATGTTTTCTGTCCTTCTTCTCGAGTACCTCAAGGTTCGATCCTCAGCCCTCTTTTATTCAATATTCTCATGAATGATCTACCAACTGTATTAACGTCTGATTGTTTGCTCTACGCAGATGATTTAAAAAATTTTAAAGCCACCTATTAACAAATTGAATGTAGTGACCTTCAATCTGACTTAGACTCCCTTTTTCGATGTTGCTCTATGAATTGCCTTCCTCTCAACGTGTCCAAATGTCTGCATATGTTTTTCACCAATAAGCGTACGCCTTTTGTCAATGCATATTCAACTATTGGATCGCTGCTATCAACTGTGGATCATTATAAAGTCTTAGGTGTTATCCTGGATATACAGGTACATTTAAAATTTTATATACATACAGTATAGCTGACACAACTTCTAGAATTTTGCGAATCGCTGGTTTTGTACTACAATGTTCTCATAGAACATTCAGTATTCATACCTGTGTTCGCCTTTTCATCCTGTTGGTTCGCTCAATTCTTGAATATGCTTGCCAAGTATGGTCACCCTGATGCATTTATCTATCGGATTCTGTTGAATGAATCCAGCGCAAGCTCACACGTACTCTTTTATATAAAAATAATCTTTCCAATCGCTCCTACAATGAGCGTCTAAATTTCCTTCATATCCCACCTCTCAATCTCAGAAGACAATTTTTAGATTTGTGAATTACATACACGTTTGCCATTGAAGACACGGTCGCCCGATCAATTTATCATTCCATTTGCAAAAACCGACCCGTATCTGCACTCGCCTTTGGTGAAATCTGTAAGAGCCTACAATAATTTTAAGCTTGGTCTTCCACCGCATTCTTTGCGAATTTTGAAATATGCAGTACGAATAGCTTTAAATATCACAATAATTATTAGCGTAACTTTCTTTTTAATATTGTTTTTGTATCTTCTTAATTTTCGCCTATTTTGTAATTGGGTTAACTAAATCTGTAAATTGGATTTTCTAATAAATAAATTAATCTAGCAGACTTGGATTTCGATAAATTGATTCTTTTGCTACTACTTGGGCTATTATCCAAGCACACGCGCCATCGTAAATCATGTACGAGTAAATATTAAGTGCATTCGTTTTGTTCTCATTTTGATAAATGAACGGTTTTCCATGACGGACATAACAATTTTACAGAAAGTGTGAAAGTGTGATTTTGGTCATACGATCATCACGAAGCCGTTTACAGCGGTCGATTCTTTGGACCTAATTTTCCACGACTCTGGCACACATTTCGACCAGCACGTTGGCGATTTCGTGTTGGATGTTGTCTTTGAGCTCGTCTAAATTTACTGGCTTGTTGAAATATACCAGTGACTTGATATAGTGCCATAAAAAGAAAACCAATGGCGTTAGATCGTATAAACGAGGCGGCCATTTGACCGTACCATTTCTCGGGATAACACGTTCACCAAATTTACCTTTCAATAAATCGGTTGTGAGGCGCGCTGTGTGGCTATTGGCATCATCTTGTTAAAACCACATATCGTTGATGTCCAGTTCATTCAATTCCGGCACAAATAATCTTCCAACACAATACGACAGTGCCTATCCTCCAGCATGAAAACCGCACCAAACAGTATTTTTTTGCGGATACAATGGTGTTTCAACAAGCACATGTGGGCTTAACGCATATTTTGCTTATTAAAAAAGCCATTGAGCCAGAAATGAGCTTCATCGCTGAAGATGATTTTTCTGTTACATAACCAGTATACCCTATGTATACTGGTATGAACTGGGAGCTCGATTTGATGTGTATCTTATATACACCATCAAGGCTCCCGGGGAGAGATCTCACTATTCGACACTTACCTGCAACTCTATCCATCTAAACTAGAACACCAAACACGAAAGTTTACTTCAAAGGATTTAACTTTATTTCACTATTCATTTCTTTAAATGTTTAGGTTACAACCGAATTGATTAATTACATTTTCACTTATTTTATTATTGAAAACCTCCAACTACCAGTGTTGGGTGAAGCGCTTTTCACTTTCACCTTAAATTGTCGCGCTTCACAGGTGAGCGCCAGCCTGTAGAGGGAATGAACTAGACGAGCTAATGGATTGGGGTGGCCACACGGCGTGGAACGCCAAAAGGCCGATTGAAGATCACGGTGCAAGCCAACACATCACCATTTTGTTGATCACTATTACCGTAACTCCGTTGTAAACTTCAATTGTGTAATTACTCGTACGTTTAAAGAATGGGTAGTAGTACGCTCCTTTTTGGACTCGAACACAGACAGCTCTTCAGTACTCCATCCAGTGTTTATATATGGTCGCAAAACGAGCTTTTGTTACATATTTCGCCAAAATTTGCCGAATATGCAACATGTGAGCTCCCATTCTACGGAAGCTCTTACTCCCCGTCTCGTTTGTAGATTTTTACAACAAAATTAGGGAAATTGAGCGAGGCAGAGCTTTTGTTTCATCGTTTGGCCCTCCCTCTCTTCAGCTTTACTTCGCTGGAAGCACACCCCAAAGCTTATGTGCTTGATCATAGTGAAGCTTATCATGTACGTCATTCACAATTGATGGCTCGTATCAAGTGAATTGCGGATTGGTCTTTGCGTATGCCCATTGGACGACAAGTATATGCTTTGATAATAATGGACGTATGTGCTTCCTTGAATTACTTCATTGGCAAAGCGTGAGTATATAGCTAGTATTTGTTACTTTGCAACATTTCGATGATATTTTTCATTTTCTTCAAGCTTTGCCAGAGCCAATTGAAGTAGTTTCAGCGTTTCAAATGATCAAGTGGCTTTAATTTTTGAGTCAATTTGATCTAATAACCACGTAGGCCAAGATATTTTCGCAAAATACGCCACAGCGTCGTTTGAACGATGCTTGAGAATGACGTCATTTTCAAGCATTGGGCATCGCTCAAACGACTGATTTGGCTCATTTTGAATCGATGCACTTACAGTTGTGATATTTCCTTCGTTTTGAGCAGTATGACGTCTTTTCGGCACCAGAACGTCCAGTAGTGAACATTTGAACTCAAACTCATACACCATAGCATGCACAGCTTGTCAAGTGGGACGATTATTACGTCCAAAAATCTAAGTAAGCGCTCTTAAAGCTGCGACCACCGACTCAGAATCTCGGTAGTAATTTTTAACAATTTCCAAACGTTGCTGGTTCATGAACTTTACCAGGATAAAAATGGTGACCTTAACTAACGTTTTGCCATTGACAGTTTATTAAAAAAGTTTAAGGGTGCGTTCATTTAAAGATACTAAATAGTTATGTCCCTCATGGAAAACCCTTCACAATATACGAGTACAGTCAAATCGCTTTTGATTGTAATTGAAGTGAATAAACTTTTTCATCTAGCACTCATTAGGTTGAAGTTTATTTGCTGAGCTTACTAAACTATCATAGCTAATGCAAGAACTACGTGAAAAGAATTCTGTGTGAAGATGGAAAAAAATTTTTTTATCTTTACATAAATCAGTTTGACATGTGACATAGAAACATTTATTTGACCGTATTAGTCTTAATCCTAATTTGGTCCGGGCGAAGTTCGGACGTAGAGTATGCTAGCTACCTTTGTTGAATGCGCATGTATTCGATTTGGTCAAACGTAATGCCATCTGGTGATCCCCATGTCATCTTATGAATGCATCGGTGCGGGAAGAACGTTGAACTTCGAACTATTTCTGCTACATGCAAACTCAACCAGACGTTAGTCGTTATCGTTAATAGCATTGTGAAGGCGGTAGCATCCAATTGTTCCCTGATGAGTGCCTTCATTACCAACCTTTGCGTAGAAACTACAAAGCATTATTTAAATGCCATTTTTGTGTAATGATTCGAAGAAGCATTCCAGAGTGTTGTAAAAATAGTCGTTCACTTCTTCTATTGGGGGTATGGATAATAAAATTGTACGGGCGCCTTTTAATTCGATGAAATGTTGATATTGCATTTTTCGTTTATGTATACCAACCATGCGAACCGTCCTAGCTTTCAAGTGCAATCGAAGCTCTAAAGTTATGTAACTACTTTTATAGCTCAACAATCAAGTACAATTGTAAAATCATTCATTTTTTGACAGCTGCTATACGAGAAGAGTTCTGTGACCGATCTGTCGTCACCGAGTTTCGTGTCGATATTATTAGTAACGTGTTCAGTAAAGTACGCCATAGGAGGATAAAGCGTCTTTCATTTGACACGTAATTATCTGTTTTATTTCTGTGTAAATCTACTCTTATATCCAAGAGGTTATGGGCCCAGGTATCGCAAAGTCACCACAAAAAACATTTCTCGAACTACCCAGGAATCCCGATCGGGTGTCGGACGACATGAACAAACAATATGGCGCACAAGATTTTGGCAAAATGCATCACGAAGCTCAACGCAAAAAGAATTTTCAGGCATAGAAATGTCAAATGACTGCAATTCTGACGGCTTCCAGAATAATCAACGTTGTGGATGGATCTTGCGCAAAACCCGAAAGAGATATCGCGAATATGAATGAATCCAGAAAATTGGTCTCGAGCAATTCGAAAGCTATGTATATGATCTCGACCGCAGTGGATTTAGTCATTATGCAGGCTTTCTTTGTGTGCAATACGTCAAAACACATGTGGGAGAAGCTCGTTACAATCCATGAAAAAAAATCGGAGTCGAGCAAGTTAATGCTGACGCAACGCTTCTATGAGTATAGAATGGCATCAAAAGACTCGATGGTCACGCACACAGCCAAAGCTCAAAACCTGGCGGTGCAACTCTAAGATGCCGGGGAAGTAGTCTCGGACTTCACCATAATGCCAAAAATAGTCGCCACGCTTCCGTCAAAATACAACGGGTTGAAAACGGCCTGGGAAAGTGTTCCCACAGTCGATCAGAAAGTTCAGAAACTTATCGAAAGTTTGATAAGGGAGGTGAGAATGACCGGCTATGGCTATCGGAAAACGCGATGTGAGTGCGGGAAATATGACTTAATCGTCAAATGCTCAAGGACAATCGTGGACGTAAGAGCCACGAGAGTGTTTTTACTACCATAAAAAGGACACATTGCCCGACAGTGCCGGCAGAAAAAGAGAGACCTCATTGAAAAAAGGGCGAAGGGCAATGCAAATTGTACATTCGCAGTGCCAAAACCGCTCATGCACGTGATCCACGAGAAATCTGAACGAAAGGTGTCCGACGAGTGGTTGAAACGCGATGTTACCAACGTGTGGTTATTGGACAGCGGAGCCTCCCGTCACATTACGTATCGTTGAAGTGGTTCACGGAGTTCCAATCGGTGGTGGGGGAAAGCGACTTGCTCGGCGACAACATGCAGTGTCCAGTTACTGGCATTGGGTTCGTGGAAGTATGGAAGTTTGTTAATGGAGAATGGAGTGAAGTGTCACTGAAATATGTATTGTGTGTACCCAAATTGAAGAAAAATCTTTTTAGCGTCGGAGCGTGCACTTTGAGAAATATTGATGTAGTTTTCAAAGGCGAATTCGTTCACCTTCAACGCAATGGAAAAATTGTAGTGCAGGGAATCAGACAGAGGAACAATATTTACCGGTTGTGTTTTGAGACGAAATCGATTTCGAACACGGAGTTGAACATGGCATCGATTAGTTTGAAACGGTGGCATGAGCGGTTCGGGCACATTAATTCTGACATGATCGGGCAAATGTCAAAAGCAAAAATAGTGACGAGATTGAATCTGACCTCAAACAGGGATTTTTTTTGCGAGCCCTGTCAATAGGGGAAATCACAAAGACTTCTGTTTCAGAAAGATGGCAATATTCGCGATACCAAAAGTGGCTAATTCATTCATACGGACGTTAAGGGGCACACCCACGATAAAATGAGCGTTTATTTTGTGAAACACAAGTCTGAGAAGCCCGATTGCTTCCGTGTCTTTGTAACGTGGATCTCAAATAAGTTTAGCCGGAATGGGAAAGTACTTCGAGTTGACATTGGTTGCGAGTATATAAACTCTGAATTGTAGACGTTCTAGGAAAATTGCAGTATCCAGTTGCAGACAAAGGCGCCGTACACTTCGAAGCAGAACGGCCGAAGCGAACGAGATAATCACACGATCATCGAGAGCACTCGAACGATGTTGCAGGTATCATCCCTCCCCACTTATCTTTGGGCAGAAGCCGTGAATTCCGTTGTATACATCCTCAACAGGGCTCCCTTGAGACGCCATCCTGAGAAAACTTCATATAAATTGTGTACAGGTCGAAAGCCAGATGTGAGGCATCTTCGCGTTTTTGGGTGCGGTGCTTATACACACGTTCCTGCTCAACTTCGAAGAAAGCATAATCGAAAGGTCAAGAAAATGATTCTGTTCGGGTAGGAGGAGGAGTCTATGTTACTAACTACCGGTTGTACGATCCGGAAAAACGAGCTTTCTTTGTATCTCGCAATGTCATTTTAAACGAAAATTTTCGGAACGCATCTAAAAACGGCAAAGCGAATGAAGTATATTTCCGATTTGACGAAGAGAATCTAAAGTACTTCGTCTCGAAAACGAGAGGGTACTAGAAGTGCCTCATCCTGCCGAGACCGAGAGAGAACCAAGAACGACTCCGTGGGTCCCCCAAATTTTCAAAACAAGCCGAGAACTCTGAGAAATCGAGCTGAAATCAGAAGACCGTTCAGATTCAACTCACTCGCTCAAGTCAACACTCCCAGCAGTTTTGACAAAGCTGTCTCATGCTTTGAGGCAGGACACTGGATGAACTACGCACTCACAAAAGTAATCAAACCTGGACGATCGTTTCCAAGAAGGACAATCAGAAGACTAACAATTTTACGTGGGTCATTTGTCGATACAAAGCTCGTTTATGCACGAGGGGATTCAAACAGGAATACGGTGTGAATTACACCAATATGTTCACACTCGTGACTCGTTACGATTCACTCCGAGTCTTTTTGGCTACAGTGGCACATGAAGATCTTGAAATGCCGCAATTCGACATACGCACAGCGTTTTTAAACGGCGAACTCCAAGAGAAAATATATATGGAACCACCTCGAGGTCTGCAGATCGCCGAGAAAGGTCCAGTAGTTCTCAAGCTCAACAAGTCTTTGTACGGACTTAAACAGGCCCCACGATATTGGAACGAGAAGTTCATGAGTTTCCTCGAAAAGTTCAGTTGGAAGCAGAGCAGTGCTGACCCGTGTTTTTTTTCACAGTGTGATAGACGGTAAGAGTGTTATTCTCGCATTGTTTGTGGATGATGGTTTGGTTGCATCGAAATCGATCAAAATTGTAAATAAAATGATCGATTATCTGAAAAGCGAGTTTTGCATTACTGTCGGTGATGAGCATTATTTTGTTGGCGTCACAATTGAACGTGATCGAGTGGAAAAGAGAACGTTTATACAACAGAGTGCATATACGAGGCAGATACTCGAACGTTTTGGTATGACTGAGCCGAAGGGGTCCAGTATCCCAGCAGACCCGCACATGATTTTGTCGAAAGCCAAAGAAAATGCGAATGACACGACCGTACCGAATCATGGGGCAATCGGATGCCTGATTTTTTTGTCCGTTGTTTCGTGACCCGACATTGCTTTTGCAGTGGGCAATTTCAGCCGTTTTTTAAACGCACATACCGCAGTTCATTGGCAGGCCGTAAAAGGAATATTTCGATATTTGCAAAAAACAAAACATTACAGTATCGAGTACTCAAACCGTGAGAGCACTGACGGACTTTATGGTTATTCCGACGCCGATTTTGCCGGGGACGTAGATACGCGAAAATTGACCTCCGGATATGTTTTCTTTCTCGTAAATGGCCCTGTAACTTGGGGCGCACAAAGGCAAAAGATTGTGGCTCAGAGTATGACCGAGTCCGAATATGTTCCAGCGGCTACGGCCACTAAGGAAATTGCTCTACGGTTTTAAATGTCGATAACCATAGCGCGATAAGGCTTAAGAGAAATCTCGAATATCATAGGCGAACGAAACATATCGGTATACGAGATCATTATATTAGAGAAAAATTCATCGAAAGCGATCGAACTGAAATACGTGCGGATCGAGGAACAAGTCGCGGACGCGTTCACAAAGGCTCTCCCGAAAGAGCGATTCAACGTGTTTCGCAATGTTCTCACCAGAAAAAAGTTATAAACGCACGGGAGTGTTGCATTTTTCGTTTATGTATGCCAACCATGCGAACATCCCTAGCTTTCAAGTGCAATCAAAGCTCGAAAGTTATGTAACTACTCGCATAGCTAAACAATCAAGAACAATTGTAAAATAATTCAGTTTTTGACAGCTGCTATACGAGAAGAGTTCTGTGACCAATCCGTCGTCGCCAACATTCGTGTCGATACTATTAGTAACATGTTCAGTAAAGGTACGCCATAGGAGAATGAAGTGTTTTTCATTTTGTCACGTAATTCCTCGTTTTATTTCTGCGTAAACATACTCTTATATCAAAGACTTAATTCAGTTAATATGGGAAAATTGGACTCTACGGAAATAAGAGCCCTCTGTTCTATTGTTACAACAACACCAACAACCCTACTATGAGCTTTTCGTCGAACCATGCAACACAGTTTTATTTGGATCTTCTCAATATTTTCAGAGAATATGGATGGCATATAGTACACAACTTTAAGACCGTCTTACATTAACTATGATAGTAAAACCGTAAGAAATTAACGGCTTCTTAAAATGGAATTAAATTTATTTTTCACTTAAGCCGAGCATTTCAGATTGAAGTACTTTTTGAATTTCTTCATTATTTGTGGCTTCGTTTCATAGTTTGAGTACAAATTCCTTCTAATAGGAGCATACCACTATCTATTCAAATCGTTCTTTTTTTTAAATAGTCCTAAGTTATTGGGTTCCCTCGCTAAATGGTACACGGCTAGCCATTTGAAGCCAACAAAATGCTGACTTTTTAACCCACTCAACAATTTCTTCGTCTTCCTCAAAATAACATCTTTCAACCCCGACCAACATCTTAATAGCATTATTTTACATCGCTAAGTTGAATCTCGTCATAGGGATTACGAGGATGTTTCTAACAAAACAACTCTTAATAAAAAGTTTCGTTTTATTACTCCTTACAGAGAATGGAGAAGGGTAACGACTTGGTCTCACCCACTACCGCGCCATTCATTCATTCATTCATTCAACTGTCGTCATCCCGGTCGTCGTCGGGATGAACGTTCTCACTCGTTCGTCCTTTTTTTTCTCTCTAGTGGATGAGTTGTTCAATTCTGGAAATTCTCCTTCAGTGCTCGTCCTTGTTGCTGCTGAGTTGCCTGTTTTCTTCGTTACTGGTCTTTATTGAACTTAATTTTATAGCATCTAAAATGATGTCGCAGGGAAAAGCAAAGTTGGCATGGCATTCTGATGATGATGAACATGGGACAAGAGAGCATCGAGGACGTCTTTCTTTTGGCGAAATTGATTAGTCCAAGATTTCTACAGTTATTGGCTGGAGGCAAATTGCTTTCACACTTTTATAACGTCGTTGATGTAAAACGGAACATCTGCATTATCCGTACAACTTTGGGTCGTCTCACGATTTCGTGTTTCATCCCCGCTATCAACTCTCTTTCACTCCTGGAATTCAGCATGCCATAAAAATAATATTTACAGCAAAGTCTTATCTTTCCTCCATCTTCCTTGATCCCTTAGTCTGAGAAAGATAAATGAAAACTCCTTTATTTCTCTTTGCTTTACTAAGTTCCTTGAATCTGTTTTTTTTCTTGCTACTGCCTTTCGAGTTGCCTTATCTCTTTGGCATATTCCAATCACGTTTTCAGGCGAATTATAGGATATGTTCGATATTATGTTCGTTTGCTGGTTGCTTTTAAGGATAAAAATTCGTGCATTCGCCTCGCGTTATGGATATTCCTAATCATCTATAACTTTTATGGATATTGTTGTTATAGGTGTAGTTTGAATGGACGATTAAGGATAGAGGATGGTGTGAAATCGGGATAAATGGTTATCATTTATCAAAAAGATGTTTTGTCTTACAATTATTACGAATATTGGTTTTGATACATTTTCGAAATAGAAATGGAAGGAAAATCGAGAAATGAGCAAATGACTTTTATGGGCAGTTACTGTTTTTGGAGTGATTTTATGGAAATTTCATGTTATTTATTCAATCTGAATTGAAAATAATAAAATTTTATGACAGACGTGAGCTAATCGATATATTAGAAATTTTGAAATTACTGAAACCATGTTAGGTTCAACCCAGCGCAAACCGAAACGACTACTGGATCAGTGAGCATTGATTAATCCATGCAGAAATGATGAATGACCACCAAATACGCAGACAAGTGAAAAAGTTGTCCAGTCCAGAAACAGCATATCTCGGATAGCGTATATCTGCGCCGTGGCGAAAGAGGTCAGGGAACCATGATAGACTTCCTTAAGATGAAGGCCCGATCAAGGCTATTGCACCACCAATGAACGAGTGACCCTTGCACGTAGGAGTGCTTCTTTACTTTCTATTTAGGAAGTAGGCGAATCACGTGTGAAACGTTTAAGCAAGGGATTATGGAGAGACAATAAAGCTTCGAAAATTCCCTCTATTTCTACACTTTTTGATACTGGTAATACTATCCTCAATTTTTTTTTTTGAGAAAATTACATTGAGACCTTTCATTTGATACTCCACATGACTACCTTGGGTAAAAAAACAAATATTTTTAAGGTTCACATTCACAATATCCTTCACAGTCCTTGAGACTTTTTTGTATACCAGGATTTTCAAGAAACTATCACTTTTGACTAACTAAGGAAGTTTGGTGCCTTAAGCTACTATGTTTTCAAAGAAAAAAGGCTATAACAGACCGATAGATGAACGTACAGAGTGATAGACTGGCAGGTCGCGATTTCAATTTTGTTTTCTAAAATAATATAAAAATCCTTAAAGCGATATATACGAGCTTCGCATCTTGAGATATGCTCAGGAAAAGTTTGCATCGCACCAACATATCTATCCAATTTTGCATACAGTCAGTAGTGAAGTCTAGAAACTTTAAGAGTTTTGGAGTTGTTCACTGACTTTTTTGAAGATATTACTCTGGAGAACACTTTTCGGCCAAGTAAAGAATACAATCGGCGACCAAATGGGTGTAAATGTTCTTGTGGTCGCACATTGGGTTTAATGGTTTCCCTCCCAAAAGATGGGACATGCAATGCCGAGAATTCCAATACCTACAAATAAACCTACAGCGCAGGCACCAAACCCTACTTATATCTTCTTTGTGGTGAACGCCGGCAACCTTTACTTTTTGCAAAAAGCTGACGCAAGACGGCGAAACCAAGCCTTCCATGCCTGATAACGGAATCGAAACTAATACGTATTCCGCCAGAATGAAGGTTGAGCATCGGACTAACTCCCCGTCCCTGGAAAACGCTAAATTATTCCACAATCTGAAACAGAGCCTTGGAATGGATTCGACCTACGTCAATGACAACAACCGAAAAATGAATTATGGCATTGGATTATGGAATGTCAAGTCACTGAGAAACCCTGGCGCTGTTAAGGGCCTTTGACAGCAGGCCAGTCAATAATAATTCAACGTACTGGCAATCTAGGAAACGAGCTAGAGTGGAAGTGATATTCAAGATATGAGATCGCACACAATATTCAAAAGTGGTAAATATGCCGAAAAGCAAGAATTCAGAGTGTTCCTTATTGCGGATATGGGGTTTAAATCGCATGTTATTGATTTTAAGGCAATCAATCAACGATCGTGTATAATAAACGCATGCATAAAATGGAATTCTTCTAAATTTGGCTGATAAATGTACACACTCCGACCGAAAAAAAGGACGAAGAAACGAAGGAAATGTTCAATAATCACCTGGAAAGACTGGTTGCCTCTTTATTTACTAATGATACATTAATAGTTCTGTGTGACTTTGAATACTGGAGGATATGGCTTCCACGATGAAACAAAAAACAATGGCTAGCGCCAACTTTGTATGTAGCAGAAATCTAGTCACACGTTGAACTTGCTTCCCACATCGATGCATACATAAAATAACCTGGGTATCACCCGATAGCAATACATAAAATCATATCGACCATGTTCTGATCCAACAAGGTTGGGTCTCAAGCATACTTGACATCCGTATGTACCGAGGAATCAATTTCCAATTACATGTAACTCGGATAATTACTTAATCAATGCCAAAAGCCTATTTGGTGAAGGTCAGTCTTTTACAGGAGTTTCATATTGAAAGGCAAACAAATTCACAGGGACCCTCGACAATTAGCTGGCTCCTTTCGTCTATCAGACACATCGCTGGAAACAAAAAAACGAGCTGTGGACGGAAGCGAAAGTGGCAATTAAGACCATGGCAGAACATACGATTGGACATCAAGCCTGATGCAAAAGAAATGATTGGTTCAACGAGAAGTGCCAGAATGCATTGAACAAAATGAACCAGGAGTATAGACAATGTTTAGATAGGAAGACTAGGAAAAGGACAGAACATTACAAAAATCTCAGAAGTGTAGCAAATAAGTTCGTTAGAATTAAAAAAGGAAAATACTCTGATGACTAATTTAGAAGCATCGATGTAAGTGTAGCGAGCAACAACACAAGATAAGCATGCAAAGTAGTATCAGCCCAAGACGACACTCCCCCGTGATGACATCGGGAATATCATCGCTGATGATCAAAGAATTTAGAAAAGATGGGCATCATATTTCATGAACCTCCTTAATCCTCCATACAACTCCAGAACTCCATACAACTCCAGCCTATTGATATTTCCGGAGAGCTTCCAGTTGATCTACCAACGTTAGATGATGTTTGTTCCACCATCAACGCCTGAAAGAATAATAGAGCGCCAAAGATCAATGAAAGTCTAGTAGGGCTCATTAAATATGGTGGCAGTGGTGTTTAAAAAGCCATCCATAGAGCTATCCAGCTCATTTTACAACATGAACATATGCCGAAAGAGTGAAGCCAATCAATTGCAATGTATTCCCTACCCACGAAAAAGCTGATAAGCTACAGCCCGAAAACTTAAGAGAAAAACCACTACTATGTACGGTGTAAAAAACATTTGCAGAGGTCTTAGGAAATAAAATTGAGATCATAGTATGCTAACAGTATTATTGGGGAGTATAAAGGTTGCTTTAGAGGAGAAAGATCGACGGTAGACTATTTGTTTATAGTTAAGAAGGTACTTGAGAAATACTGGGAGTTCAGCATAAACGTACATCAAATCTTCTTTGACTTTACTCGTAGGCAAGCATACGACAATAATGATCGTAATGTACTATACTAAATAATGCATGGCTCTGGTATCCCAGCCAAATCACTCCATCTTACCAAAATGACAATGGCGTTGACAAGCTTCCAAGTCCACATCAATAACCAATTCACCGACGCCTTTGAGACAAATATCGGAATAAAGCAGGGAGACGGGCTGGCCCACTTGCTATTCGATTTGGCTCTGTGATATGTTATAACAAAGCTACGTCTCGATACAAGAGGTACGTTCCCATACAAGTTGAGCCAAGTAGTAGCCTATGCAGACAATATCAACATTTTGTAACGGTCATTAATAACCGCCAAAGAACTTTTCCTGAAACCCAACAGCGAAGCAAAGCTAGTAAGGCTACAATTTAATGATCATAAAAGGAAACTCACCACGTACTTGAGGAAAAATACATCAAAAACCCAAAGTATCACACTTGGCGAATAAATTGTCGAAAATGTGACCCCGAAACAACGAGAAGCAGTAATAAGGGGATAAAATATGCTAGAGAATATAGCTCGCAAAGCAAAAATTTCATTCGGTTTTGACGATCTTGAAACCCAGCTGCATTCACAGAAAAACAACGTTCAATATAAAAATGTGGGCGGTAGACGTCAAGGTACGTCCGCAATTCACTTGCACACAATTATGTGACCCAAGAATTAGTGCGATATGTAGGAACGGGCAACAGCAACAAATTCTGTTAAGGTGCACCAGTAGAGGCAGCTCGGGAATAAGTTAGAAACGGATATACTGGAGAAGAATTTAAAAATTCCCATGTATGTCATATTGATAATAACAACAAATAGAATGACAAAGCAGGAGTTTTCCCAAAATCCAAAAAGGGATTACGCCAAAAAACACGAAGACTGACATCAACATTGTAGCACTACAGCCCCTTACGGGCCTACGCTTAGAGATAGTTAGAGTATCTCATTATCATGATCGAATGTATCGGCACTCCACAAGGTAGTATGGTCAGTATCACACTTTGGCCATGTGTCCGTCTACCTAGCTGCGTACCTTCTGATTTTAAATTAGCACGTATCATAACTGAACGGGCTGATAGCTCGTCCGAAGAATCACTCGAACTTAATCTCGTTGCCGCCAATGAAATTCAATTAAGTGACTTTTAGCTTACGAGAAGACTGACATAATAAATCAGTTTTGGACTGATATAATAAGTTAGTTTGGGCAAGCCAACCTGGAGGTGTGCTTGGGTTTGGAGCAACAACTATAAATGAGGAAGTCTTATTCAATATACTTAAAGTTATGGAAGATATTTCAAGTCGTAGATGCCTCTAAAAATCTTCAAAGGAATCTTAGATTGGCATTTCGGGGTCTATTTTTTGAAATGACAAAACAATTATCTCTGCAATCACTATTAGCAGAGAAAATGTCAGCAGAGATGATGACGTGCAGCAATGACTATCCAAGGAATTTCCTAAACCTATTTTCGAAGGCCAGTAATTGGCATTTTGTTAGCTGACCATCAGTCGTTTAAATGTCTGCAGAGTCAGATATCTATTGAGTATACTTCAAAGGCGCTTAACCCAAAAATTTCCATGCACGAAGCCGCATATGGCACCTCACTAAAAATGAGCAAGCTATTTCTTCTGGCTGTATAAAAAAAGATTAGGGAAAATTTCATTTATATTTTAGTATAACAAAGTTTCAAAAAGCAAAAAGCAAAAAGTGGCAAGTACTCTAAAAAGAAATAAATCTGCATGCAACTCAAAAAAAGCATTAACAAATATGTAAGGCATGGGCTTTAGAGCTATAAAACCTCCTAAACCGCACTGACATCACCGGCGGAGCTGATTGAAAGGCAAAGAAGAGCTGAAAGATAAGACGGCAAAGTTCAGTTAAAAAGCGCAGATTGCTCCATTATCAAATACCATCAAAAGAATGGCCTGTAGCCCAGTCGAAGGAGACATGGGCATAGAATGCTGGACCAGGTGTTTCAGAAAGTGCTTGCAAGGGTTGCGTAGAAAGATGCCAAAATCAGCCCCCAAATGGTCTCAGAAAATAAACGCCTAGCAACAAGAAATACCTGATAAAAAGTAGGGTAATAATTCACGGCATAGACCCCTGAGGTAGGCAATACCATAAACTCAAGGATGGTTGATTCTAGGCAGATATGTTGCTCGAGATTAGGGGAGGTGTGGAGCTCGAGGGCGCCAAAACTGCCATCAAAGCAGTACAACTAAGCTGATGTGGCCACATACTGGTCGAGTTTTGAGCAGAGGTCAACAATAAAAAAATTATGTGATGCAGTCAAAAAGGTCATTACCAGAAGAGCAAGCCCATAAAAATTATTGAAATCAGCAACTAAAAGGCACCCAACGGCATACAAAATGAGACCTGGCCTGAAATAAAACGGCTCCAGGCTAATTCTCAGGTCGACAAGAGAGGTGTTTAGTGGATAGTGCAGGCATCTTCCACTTCTAGAAGCCCCAGACTCAGGGCAAAAATGGCATTCACCTCTCAACTACAAAAAAGGTTCGAACCTTACTACGGCCTTATCGATCAATGAATAGGCCTATGAAATTTGAGGGGTAAAGCGGTCCTCAGTATGTGGCAAAACTGGAAGACTGTACAAAATTTAAAAGCAAATAGAAGGACAGGACAAGATCATAAATTTAAAGAAAATAAACATACAAGCGTGCATTTTACTACCCCACAATGAGACAGCGTGGTAATCCACTGCCCCTGAAAGAGTTCTAGTTTAATTCCATTTACCAGGAAGCTATTATAGAAGCCTTATGCAATCAAAACATGTAGAGAACGTATATAGGAACCCTAAAAAACATCTATTAGAATGCCACAGTGGAAGTGAAATTATATAGGGACACTGTTGGACTCCGCACTCGTAAGGGAGTAAAGCAAGAAGATGCAATTTTAGCAAATGCGGTGTTAACGAAATGAATGGATAAATATAGATGGATAGTATGTAAGCCATCTGTAATTTGTAGGTGATTAAATTTCCTTACTAAGAGCCTCATAGAACTACGGACTCGGCTAAACGAACTAAGCAAGATCAGCGATAAAGCAAAGATCATATTCACTGAAAATATTGAGAGCATATCGTAATTAGTACCACCAAAGCACAGAAACTCAATGAATTCGTATACGTATGGCGAAATATGTGTAAACTAGTGTCACTAGTCCTAGAAATCTACGGTAGGATCAAATAGGCTTGCAGTATACTTGGAAGAAATTCCAACATCTTCAAATCAAAGATGCTCCTCCATCTAAAGAGAGAAAGTGTTAAGGCAAGTGCATTTTTATGCCCGGCCGCATGGCTGCAATACATGGAAATTAACAGTAGAAATAACGCAAAAGCTCCAAGTTGTGCAACGCACCATAAAAAGACCATCAGGAGATTGACATGCATAAAGCAAAGGAAGCAGGTAGCATACTTAATGCATAGAGCGAAATCGTTAAAATATCAGTGGATAGGACATATTTAACCCAGTGTATTACTCTAGGGCTTTATATATTGGTGAGTCTAAAAAGTACTGAGCTTTTTTTGTCATTTCTCGATTGAATATTTCTTTTATTTAAAATGGAGTTTATTTAAGTACAGATTGGCCATTATTAACTATGACCTTTTGCCATTTTTTTGTGGAGCCATTATTCCATCTGTGTAGAACTTCTGTGGTTTATTGGCTAAAAACTTGTCCAAGTGATTTTCACGGTCCCTTTTTGAAGTGAATTTCTTTACATTAAGGAAGTTTCGCAGAGAGTGAAACAAATGGTAGTCTGATGGTGCAAGATCTGGACTATACGGTGGATGGATCAAAAGTTCCTAGCCAAGCTCTGTCAATTTTTGCCGGGTCATCAAAGATGTGTGTGGTCTGGCATTGTCATGATAGAAGACAACGCCCATTCTATTGATCAATTCTGCCCGGTTTTTTTGAATTGCTTCTTGCAATCTAGTTAATTGCTAGCAGTACACAGCCGAATTGAGTGTTTGGACAGGTTCTAGAACCTCATGTTAAACAATTCTATTCCAATCCCACCATTCACAAAGCATAACCTTATTTGGTGTCAATCCTAGCTTTGAAGTCGTTAGTGATGATTCAACTTTTTTTGACCATGATCTTTTTCGAATGACATTCTCGTATATTACCCATTTTTCATCGCCCGTAATGATTTGCTTCAAAAATGACTTAATTTTGTTGCGTTTTATTAGCATTTCGCAAATGGAAATTCGTCTGACCAAATTTTTTTTGTGTTAATTTATACGGCACCCCAACGTCGAGCTTCTTTGTGTATCCAGCCCCATACAAATGGCTCAAAACTTTTTGGTGATGGATATTCAGTTCCTTAGCAATGTCATGGCTGTTTATGTGTCGGTCTTCTTCAATTTTACTGGTCAACAAAACTTTATTGCAAGAAAGGTGCTTGCTGATTTAAATTCTCTACCTACCCACATTTTATTACCATATTTATTTTGATTCCATCAGGTCTAGTTTTCGTGTTACAGTTTCTACCCACAACATTAGAAGTTAACCGTTTTTATTTCACTTTTGCATTCAGAGAAGAGCGTAGTGTTTTGTTCTGTTTTTAGAGTTAAGTGATTCTTAAATAATGTCAAGAAAGTGTAAAAGTGACCCTGACAAGTTTTGTTACATTTTTTGTGACATAACTTTCAAAACTCAACCAAATAATTTGACACCATTAGTGACTAAGCTTATGAACAGTATTTTGGCTTTTTCATCGGACAACAAGATAAAGCGTGGGTTCCACACATCTGTTGTGTTACATGTGTGGGTCTTCTCACTGGATGGGCGAAAAGATCTCGATCTATGCCTTTTGCAATCCCTATGATTTGGACGGAGCCAACGAACCACTCATCTGATTGTTATTTTTGTCTTACTGATACAACAGGTATTACAGTTTAAAGAACAAGTAAAATTAGGTATCCTGACTTGCCCTTCAGCTAAAAGACCGATCCTTCATTGTGAAGATCTACCGGTACCAGAGCCACCTCAAACTAGCAATCTGGGCGTTACGCCAGAAATCGAAACGGAGACATTGGATCCTGACTTTCATGAAGCTTCCTCATCCTCATCTAATGAGCCACGTGACTTAAATTTGTCTAAAAACAGGAAGAACTTTTGATTTCTCGATTAAAGGGATGGAATTTATTACAACCTAAAACAAGAGTACGTTACTTTCGCAATCGAGATGAAGAGCTAAAAGGTTTTTTTTCACAAGATGATCAGTTTGTATTTTGTAATAATGTGTATGCCGTGATGACTGTCTTGGGTATAGAATAGAAAGCAGAAGAGTGATGTTTAGTTAATGATGGCTCAAAAGTAAGTTTAAATGTTGTTCTTTTCCATACCGGCAAAAAACTTCCCTCTATATCATTAGGTGAGGCTTCTAAAATGAAAAATTCTTATGAAAAAATTAAATTTATCTTGTAAAACATTCAGTATAACGAATACAACTGGAAATTTCGTGGGAATATGAAGGTGATTGCCCTAATTTTAGGATTACAATTGGAGTATACAAAATACTGTTGTTTTATTTGTGAGTGGGATTGTAGAGACCAAAAAACTGGCCCTAAAGGCAATCTCTTACTCCAGGAAAAAAAAATTTCAAAACCTTCCATTGGTGCAGCCTGACAATGTATTTTTACCACCTTTACACATAAAACTTGGGCTTATGAAGAACTTCGTGAAAGCTATGGACAGTAGTGGTGACGGCTTTTTATATTTCAAAGAAAAATTTCCTAAGCTGAGTGAAGCAAAAATTAAAGAGGGCATATTTGTTGGCCTTCAAATCAGGCAATTGATGAAAGATGATATATTTAAAGAAAAGCTTAGTAATTTAGAAAAATCAGCTTGGGAATCTTTCATGAAAGTAACTTCCAGTTTTCCAGGAAATCATCGATCAAGTGACTATAAATGTATTATCGCGGAGCTTTCATCTACTTATAAGGCTTTGGGCTGTAATATGTCGTTGAAAATACATTTTCTTCTTTCACATTTAGATTTCTTTTCTGAAAATTTGGGCGTCGTCAGCGATGAATACGGTGAAAGATTCCATCAAGACATTTCTACCATAGAAAAACGATATCAGGGCAAGTGGAACCCACGTATGTTAGCGGATTACTGTTGGACATTAAAACGGGACGTTCCTGAAGCAAAATACAGACGAAAATCATAAAAGTAAATTCATGTTAATGTTGCAATAAATCCAAATAACTTCTTTTTGTTGATATAAATTCAAAATTTCTAAAATGTTACAAAATGGTACTACAAAAACACTATTCGTATTTAAAGCATTTTAATTTTATTTCTAGTATCCTTATCGTTGTTCTAAACATAACTAGACAAAAGTTTTCATGTTACATGCGAAAGCTGTTTTATTGTTGACTAGCGTTTTTTGTAAGATTTTATCGACTTTTTCAGTGATTGGTCGACCTGAGCGAGGTGCATTTTTGACATCGAAAATTTCAGAACGAAAGCGAGCGAACCATCTCTTGGCTGTGGCTTTTGAGAAAGTATCTTGACCGTAGACACCACCTATTTTTTCACGAGCCTGTGATACATTCTCACCTTGATAGTAGTGATATTGTAAAATATAACAAATTTTTTCAGAAATTTCACTCACTTTCAAATGAAGACAACTTTTGACACGAATGACAAAATACAGAACTGTCCGCATAAAAATTTTAGACTGGAATGTCACCTTTCAAACGCATGGCAGTTTGACTCAATCTGATAAGTATTGCCCGATATGTAACAACGAATACCACCTAGTGATAAATACTTTCTAGACTATCCAATATATATATATATATAGTTTCCTTATGTCTTGTGTAAAATTTGCGAAATTTTAGAATAATATCTGCAAGATAGACAGCATTCACTATACAATGAGTACTTAATTATTAATTGTTAAGTATTGATTTATTGAGCGTCGTAAGAAACTAATTTGATCATCATCACCTATGGCACAATAGCCTAAGCTAGGTCTTGGCCTCCAGGGTTAATTTCCTCCAATCATCATGGTTCCGGGACAGCGTTTGCCGGTTGACCACTCTAAGCAGGGATCTGCTGTCAGCTTCTGTTGTGTCTTCACATCGAGTCCTTGGTCTTCCTGCTGGACATCTACCTTGTGCTCTAACTTTTAATGTTCATTTGGGTAGCCAATTTTCTTCCATTCTTTCCACATGGCCCGCCCATTGTAATTTGCGTAATTTTACGCAAGTAGATACAGATGGTTCATCAAATGGTTCATAAAACTCATTATTGTAACGTAGTCTCTGCTCTGTTCCTTGTTTCACTGGAATTTTCAGAGCGCTTGAGTTTAAATATGTCTACTACGTTTTTGGATTCGTTCTTCAGGGTACATGTTTCACTTTCAAATAACGGCACAGATTTTACTAGTGATTTCTAAATATTGAGTTTATTTTGCCTGTCCACAACTCTGGGCGTTAAAAAGTACAGAATAATAGGCTTTATTTGCAGCGTTTATGCTGCATCCAATCTGGTCCTTTTCGGTGTCCCGTCTATTTTGTTTGGCCTCAAGGTAGATAAAGTTATCCACGCTTTCAAGGTTATAATCTCCTATGATCAGGTTTTTTTCGGACTGAAGTGTTTTTTTCTCTTCTGAGCCGTGAATTTGGTTTTTGCTTCATTGATTCGTAGACTAATACGGTTTACTTCAGATTCTAGGCTCAGAAATGTTCCCTTTATATCTGAGATTTAAAGTTCTATAATATTGATGTCACCAGCATACGTTACTGAATGTGTGGACTTGAACATTAGTGTACTTGAGGTTTCAGCTGTTGTCTTCTCTGAAGTCACGAGCTGCTGCCTTCACTTCGCCTCTGGTATTCGGCTTCTGGAATGTTCACAGCTTCAGTAGTTGTTGGGAGGCCTGTGAATAGCTTCTGGAAATGTTGCAGCCTTTTTTTTATTTTGACTCGGTTACCTATGATTGCTCTTTGCACGCTTTGGCAAAGATTGTTTTGTAGATTCAAGCCCTCTTTTAGTACTTTTATTCAGCCCCCTCTGTTACCGCATCTCTTACAGTCTTCCATATGGTTTGGATGTTATCACTATTTGCTTTTACCTGCAAAGATATCTTGATGCAGTATTCCAGCTCTGACACGCTACTATGCAAAATAATCCGATGGTGTTAAATCCCATGAACGAGGCAGCCATTCGACCGGACCATTTCTCGAGATAACACGTTCATCAAACCCGCCTTTCAATAAATCGATTGTGAGGCATGCTGTATGTTTAGTGTAATGGAAAACCCTATATAATAACTATTATTTTATTTGCAACTATTCAAGCATGGCTGCTAATGTCTTAAACAGGCATTCTGAATCATTTGGGTGCTTGCGAAAGAAAAATGCTTCTTTGCGCCTTCTGTTGTAGTCTATGTGCAGCAGAGCTGTCAAATTCATTCCCATCCTACATGCCCAAACCGATTGTGATCACTGAAAATGGCTGGAAAAAAAAGAAATTTCACTTGAAAACGCTCACAAATCTTATTTTGAGAAAAGTTGGTAGAACAATTCAGCAAATTGCAAGTATTGTTGGTGTTTCACGTAGAAGCAGCTAGCCGACACCAGAGCAAATATTAATCGGAAACGCTCTGGCCGACCAAAAAAAAAAGAACTCAAGCTGATGATCGACACATTTTATTGATAAGAAAACAAACTCGGTTAAAAGCAACACTATCACAATATCCTTCAACGAAGTCCCAATCCATCTGGGATTGGTTTGACCTGAAACGGATTTATCTTCCAACAAGAGAAGATCTTAAGCAGACTTCTGATCTATGTACGATTTATTTACGGCCTAAGGAAGAGAAAGGTGTGGTCAAAATCATGGATTGGCAGCCGCAATCCCCTGACGTCGACCCGATCGAATTATTATGGGATGAGTTCGACCGGCAGGTGAAGATTATGCACGTGAACTGTGAAAAGCAGTTGTTCAACAGTCTAAAAGTGGCTTGAGACAACCTCGCAACTGAAAAATTTCACAAATTGGTTGAAAGGCTTCCAAGAATTTGCGCTGCAGTTATCAAAGCTCGAGGTGGGCACATTGATGAAAAAACTTAATTTGACTTGTCATGATATTTACGGTATTTTTCAATATTTTTATACACAATATTAGTGTAATCAATATAAATCATTACAAAAGAGTCTATTTTGTGGTTTATATACAACAACTAATCATAAAATACTGTTGAAAAGAATAAAAAATTATCACGGACTCAAAAAAAAAAATGATTTCTTCGACGATAACCTTATACTTTTGCACGGTAGTGTATACAGGGCGCGTCAGCAAACTTCGGAGAAATTTCACATGCATTTGTCGCTGTTGTGCATCTCAATGACAGCAGTTATTTGTTGTCATTTCCTCTGAGTAGGCATGTGTACATACGAGTACATACGTGCGTGAATTCTACATGGTGGAGTGAGTGCAGTCAACTGCGGAAGTCAATGAAAGAGCGGTGGTTCTTGAAACTCTTGGTGCTGGATGGTTTCCAACAGAAATTATAAGGTTTTTCGGATATCCAAAATCCACAGTTTATGATATTGCTCAGAATTATGCGGCCGCGGAAAATTGTGAGGAAGGTTTTCCTAGTCCAGTAAGGAAAACTCATGCGAAGGAGAAGACGGCAAAGACCCCAGAAGTTGTTCGAAAGGCCCAAGACCTCATTTAGGAGGATCCTGGGAGCTCACTCAAAAAAATGGCGGTCATCTTGGGTACAAGTGAGGCTTCCTCGCGTCAAATCACTGAAGAGGACCTGAGGTACACGTTTTAGATAATAAAGGTGCAACAGATGCTGTCCAAGGCTGTTAAAATAAAAAGGATTGCCCGTTGTCACCTACTTCTGTGTTCACTGAAGAACGAAGTTCGGGATTGCATCAGGTTTTTCTCTAACGGAAACATATTAGCATTGATGCCAAAGTGAACCGGAGGAATGACCGTTGGCTTCCACATGACTCTGAAGATGTACCAGTAGTTGGCAGGACCAAGTTTCCCGTCAGCCATCATCTGCTTAGTGTCGTATCGAGTGAAGATGATGTCACGCCACCACATTTCTTTAAAACAACAGAAACAACTACAAAGGAGGTCCACCTACGGGTTTTAATGACGATTGTGAGGCCGTGGATTGAAATAGTGATCGACAGAAGGCCACTTTTTCAGCAGGACGGCGCTGCAGCTCTTACGAGCCATTTAGTACAAAATTGGCTCTCAGATAACCTGGAAATGTTTCGATCTAAAGGATTCGGGCCTTCCAACAGCCCAAATCTAAGCCTCCTGGACTATTACGTGTGAAACGTTAATCAGGGCATTACTAACAATTGCAGACATCCTAATGCGGTAGCCTTACAGGCAGCTGCTGGAGCAGCATTCATCAATTTACAAAGAGAGCAATTAAAGAAACTGTGCTCGCGATCCAGGCGGAGAATTAAAGTGGTGATTGAAGCAAGCGGAGGTTACATTGAGTTATAAATTTAAGTAAAATACCTAGAATAAAAATCTAATAACTTTTGTGATTGATGTTAGTTTATAAGTAAGAAATAATTTTTGTTTTTTGTAAAGTCGTCGAGCCTTGCTTTGTTGCGTGAGCAAACGCACTTCAACTCCTTTAAGCCATCTTCAGTTACTGAAGATGACTGAAAGGAGTCGAAAAGCATCTGCTCATACAAGAAAAAGAGAATTGGTCTGCGGTTATTAAACTGATCATAATAAATAACACTGCGCAACAAACAAAAAATTTGAACATTTCTTTTACTTCATGAGTCAATGCTTACTAATTTTGGGTTAAGAAAAACGAATATGATAAAGAAAAAAATTTATTAGCTCTACATTTTTTTATATGTAAATGATGAAAATTATTGTTTCTAAGGAATTGGTAAATATGAACTACATATGCTAATAACATTAAAAGTATGATTGCACTATCATAAATGATATTTAAATTCTAAATTCTTCAAAAAACACTTACCAGGTGTTTAGATCTACGAAGAATTAACTGATTCCTTTGATCGTGATCTTTTCGCTTTCCTCTTGCAAGTGACCTCTGGAGGGTCTCTACATTTAAACCAGCAGTAATCTGCAAGCATTGCTTCATTCCAGCAGCCCTGATATCTTCGTTCCATCACAGAAATATCTTGATAGAAGCGTTTTCCAGGCTCATCACTATCATCTCCACAATTAGGTGAGAAAAAATCAAGATGGGAGTGGAGAAAATGGATTTTGAGGGACATATTGCAGCCGAGTTGGTGATATTTTAGTAGAAGTTTGGTAATCAATTGAGGGTAGTTATCATCTCTTTTGATCCTTAAAAATTCATGTATAACTCCCTTGAGAACTTCCCAAACTTACTTTTCTTTCCCTTCGAAAACTAAATCGAATGCAAGGTCCTCTACAAGTTGACGTATTTATGGCCCAACAAAGACGCCTTCCTTGACCTTTGCATCACTTAATTTAGGGAATTTGTCTCTTAAGTATTTAAAAGCCATGGCTTTGACAAAATTCTTCATCATGCCCAGCTTGATATGTAAGGGTGGAAGAAGACATTTTTTTGAATCTACGAGTGGCTCGGCAATTACGTTTATTTCGCTAGGGTTAAGATTTCTTGCAGGCCAATCGGTTTGAATATAATGTGATTTTCTATCCCAACAACAGTATTTCGTATACCCTAATTGCATTCCTAAGAGTATAGCAATCACTTTTAAATCTAGGAGGTCTGCCATATTGGCATAAGTCTCCTTCATGTGAACCGCATGGCCAATAGGAATGGAAGGTAGACGGTCGCCATTATGAAGCAAAACTAAGTTTGAAGGAGTCTATAAAAAGTCTCTATTCAGTTGGATCATGCTTCATATTCAAACTTTTCATCAAACCATTAATATTACAACAAAAAAAAGGTTATTTTTCGTTTCAAAGAAAGGAATCAAGTCCCTATGACGTTGTCTGTACTTGGTGACCCAGACATCATTCTGCAGGAGATTTCATTGCCGTAACCTTGATTCTAGAAGTTCTGCCTTCTCCTGTGACAAACCAAGATCACTAACGAGATCACTCAATTCCGATTGACTCAATTTATGCGGTTGATCATTCTTTTCTTCTTTAAGATCTGGGTCCTAAGACGTTGAAGGCTCGTTGGGTTCTCCTTCTATACTATCCTCATTTTCTGCTTCCATCTCATAAGTCTGGGGTGGTGTGGGAACTGGTAAACTCTCTGAATGTGGAATAGGTCGAGTGGCTGATGGAAGATTCGGGTATTTCAAAGTTTTTATTTTTTTCATTGACAATCCTGCTTTTATAGACGGAATCAATCAAGAATAGCAATCGTTTATGTGGTTAGTGGAGCCCTGCCAAATCATAGACACAGCAAAAGCCATGGATCGTTTTTTATTTTTCAGCCATTTCGGTAATATAATTGAACACGAATTGCAACATATGTGTGGAGCCCACGGCTTATTTTGGTTTCCTACCTTCATACCAAAATAATGTTGATATGCAGTCATCACAAGAAGCATCAAATTGCGTTTTTGTGAGGCAAACGTTATGTCCTGCGGGGATGTTGATTCTATATGTCTTTATTTTATCCAGAATAGGGCTTGGCCTGTTCAATGATCTAACTTTCAAGTTCCAAAAAAAGTCTATTAGTTGTTGCGATAGTTGTTGACGTTGGTCCAATACGACTCGAGACTACTGTGCTGGTTCTATTACAGGTAAATACTATGTGGATTGTGATCAGCGCTTCGACTAAGTCCAGTTTTGGTCTGGAAATGGTATTTTATTTCCCACTTACTCAGTTAGGGCACCCTTCAATTCTCCATCTGAGGACGCGTCCGGTGGAGGGGGTCTGTAGCTCCACACAAAATATAATATATACATATAGCAAACAATTATATTGTCTAAAGTATAGAACTTAGTAGTGAAGTAGACATACATGACTCTGTAACTGTAAAATGTACTATAATTGTTGCCTCAGTTGAAAATCATAAACTGCCGACTCGAGCTTACTTTTTAAAACTTATCGTCTCTTTGGAAAGCGTATAGCACGCGGTGCGTTGTAGAAAGTCAACTTGAGCCAGCAGCTTCTGAGTTTAAGCGGACACCATACAGCACTGAGATAATGCATTAAATCGTGCCTTTTATATTTGTATGTTAATATATTATAGTTCGTAATACCTCCAAATAATTATATTTCAATCTCCAATTCATTATTCGTCCCCAAAAATAGAGTGATACATTCCAAAGAAGTATTAACTGCCATCGGTCAGTCCCATTCGAACTGCCTATGTTTTATTTAAACAAAGCCCAGGAAAATTGTTAGAAATAAAGACCCAAACATAAATACTTCTCCTCAAAGATAATACCTGTGAATATTTTGTATCCAGACAGTGTTTGAGTGTACAATCTTCGCCTTAATTTCTACATTCTTGAGGAAAGTATAACAATGATGATAAGACTAAATGTGCTCTGTACCATTCTACACAAGGATACGTTAACTGTGTATATCACAACATTTAGCTTTCCTGCCAGAGCTTTCCACATTGCTCCACAAATATATATTTCAACAGTAAATGTCTATGTCCTTCTTTTTCTTTCTTGTTATTACAGAAGTACAAAGAGACGTTTCGTTGATTCCTCTGCGACATAGACATACAGACAAAGAGCATCGTCCTAGCTAGGATGTTGCAACTTCATTCTATACAACGTATACTACACACTCGTACTATTCTATTACACTTTTGAAGAGTACTAAACAAATAGCTCTTGCAGCTTTAGGGAGCTAATGGACTTTTGAAATGTTTATGGTGCTTTCAGAACTAATTTTTTTTCATTCCTCCACTTTTCTTATTTAGTCGCAGCAACATTGCCATGTCGTTGTCCTGTGCGAACACTAAACTCTGCTATTCTCGCGTTGCTGGCCAACATGATATCTGATATTGACTGCTTGGCCGTTGTCGGTGGAGCCTTAGATAGTCGCGCTACAGGACTTGTTTCCTTAACATTCAACACAACTTGACTTGAGGAATATTGTTCAGTTGTGTCAAGCTCGATCTAGGATGTCGTATCGTTTACTAGTCCCAACGAAGTAGCTGATGAGTTCTTTTTTGGAGAACGAACGAATGAGAAGTTGAAGCTTAATGATGATGTCCTTTCGGATGGATCTTTTATGAATGTCCATTTCAGGGAATCCGTAATAGTGTCTTGTAAATTGTAAAGTTTTTTTGCTGGGCGAGAGAAGGCCAGGGGATCAAAATGGAAAGACCATTGCGATTTTATCTGGTGATAAATTTTCAAAATGACGCATTAAGGTAATGGCAAAAGTTAGATATAAGTACGTATTTCGTCAATTATTTGATTTAGAAGAAATGGTTTGTGTGGATGAGAAAGTGGAGCAGATATGATAAAACAAATGGATGATGGACACAGGCATGAACAACTTTAAGGACACGACTTGAACATTTTTCACAGAAGATCATGCGAATGATTTTGTCACATTGAAATTAAAAGGATATTTAATTATTATACTACAGTCGCTGGTGGTCTGAACATCAAAATTCGTGAACTACCATCTAATGACAGAGGATATTGGACAGGTTAACATTCATTCCTGGTAAAAACTTGTTGGAGATCTCAGAGCATATATAAAACTCAAAAGCATTTAGTAGCTGATAACTTGGAGTAAATTTTTTGATGATAAAGAATACAAATTATAAACTGCCTACTTCCCCTTCTTTCAATATTTTCCATATCTTCAGAATACAATATTTCAGTCTTTTTCCCTAGAAAAAATTGCAAGTAGTCAAAGCAAATTTATAAAAAGAACTGTGGGGACGCAGCAGCTCGCCGCTACAAGGTGAAGATGTTATGGACTCACCGCCAGAGATGATGTAATCCTCAAAAGAGAATTAGACAACAACGCATGAGTTGAGAAGCAACAATCAGACGATGACGCCATTCGATGTGAGCAACACGCAATTCCGACCGTGTACCTGCCGTTACTTGATCATTGTTAGTTATTAAGTAAATAATGTTATATACAGTGACGACCCTTGTATTGTATTGTGTGATACCCATAATTGGTGACCCTAACGTTTCGTGCAATGGCAACAGAAAATTTTCAAGATGTTCATATGCAAAGCAAAGTGCAACGGAGATCGACACACTTACGGAGTTGCATAGTCCGCGGCTGTAAAATTACCTTCATTTTGGCAAAACCAACCGGCTTTATGGTTTGCACGCGTCAAACGTTGTGCAGCACCGACCATCTGAGATGGCCGCAAAAGTACCATTATTAACACATATGCCAGCCAGACCTGAACTGAAGGAAGAGGCTGACGATACGAACGGGATGGCACGCGTTGCTTTTAAAGTTTCACTATTGGGAGAGGAGGATGTAGAGCTTTGGTTTGTCACCAATGACTTTATCAAGCTCAATGTGCTAGTAGCGAATCTCGACATCAGAGTGATACTGCAGATGTGTAATATGGTGACAAACCAACCAGCGGAGAATGAATACGGTGCACTTAAAAATCGCTGTGTTGGCTGTTTACGCTTATTTGGCTCAGCAGCGCATACAAAAGCTTCTTTCGGATATCGAGCTAGTAGATCAGTGCTCATCACAGCTCCTCAACCTGATGCACACGCTTGCCAACGGAAACGTATCCGATCCCTTGCAACAACAGATGTGGCTCAACCACATCGATGTCACGCTGAAGAGGATCCCATCAGCAAACGACTCCTCAGTTTTGGATCTCGCAACGATCGCTGATCGCATGCACGAGGTTACCAAACAGTCGGTGGTAGCAGTTGCGAAGGTTGATGAGCCGCGGACAGCATCCCACTAACACTGCGAATCACTATAGAGCTGAGTAATCTCAGCCACCTCTATGTGACGCACGTCACACAGGGCCTACGCAACAACAGAGAACACCAACACGCCGCACCCGAACGACAGATGAACAGCTCTGCTGGTATCATCAACATTATGGGCCAGAAGCGAAAAACTATCGGCAACCTTTCTCAAAGCAAAAAACTAACCACTCATCGTCCGCACGTAGCGGCCGCAGATCGTATGATCCAACGATTAAGGATTTGCGACAAGTGCTTTCCTGATGGACACAGGTGCGGACGTTTCGATTATTCCACCAACCATCCAGAATCGACGCTGTCTTGAGTTTAGTTGCCGCAAATGTTTCCAAAATTCACACATTTGGTAAACGAGAAGTGAAATCGAACTTAGGATTCGTAACACCGTTCAAGTGGGCGAAGTTATTTCTCTGATCATCAGAACTGATTTCAGCCAACATTATGGTCTCCTTATCGACATGAAAGGCAAGAGGGGGGATGGGAAAACAATTGTTGCTCATGTTGACAAGCAGCTGCCCCAAGTCGAGCAACGGGTGTCAGTGGTGAGTTGCAATCGCTGTTCCTCGACCACATCAATTACAGACGGTGAGCAAAGACCAAACATAAAGTGGCCAACCATCCATCACATCCAAGCCAAGGGACCGCCACTTAACGCCCAGGCATGAAGACTCCTCCAAGAGTAGCTGGTAGTGGCAAAAGCCAAATTTGACGACCTTATTAGGCACGAAATTTACAGCCCCTTGCACATGGTGAAGAAGCCGAATCGAGATTGGTGACCATGCAAAGAATACCGTGCATTCAACGCTCGCACAATCCTAGACCACTATCCAATTGGGTTTCTCCAGGGTTGTACCGCAGCTCTCCACGGAATGACAATTTTTTGTGTAATCCACTCGCAGAAGGCAAACCACCAAGTCCCCGTGAAACCAAGTGACACCCCGAAGGCGATCATCATCACACCGCTCAGATTGTACGAATTCATGTACATGACATTTGGACTTTGCGACGCAGGCCAGACGTTTCAACGCTTCATACACGAAGTGTTGCAAGGCTTGGATAACGCATTTGCTTACCTCGACGACATCCTGATTTTTTTACCTGATTAGCATCTTGAGAATGTGAAGCAAGTGTTTGACCGACTTGTAGACTTTGGTCTGATCATCAACACTCCCAAGTGCCAATACAGTAAATCGGAAGTGAAGTTGTTGAGGAGAAAGAGGACGTAGGCGTTTGAGAGAAGCATCATCGAGACATTTTGGCTTAACCGAGTCAGAACAGGCTAACCAAAAGGAAGGTGACAAGCGTTTAGTCATCACATCAGTTTCAAATAGCAGTGTAAGGTTGAGAAGCCATCATGAGTGGTCAAGAGGCAATTGTGAAGCAAATCCAAAGATACATTAGCAATTTTAAAAAAGACAGCAAGTCGCGGCACAGTCTGGCATATTTTCAAACCAGGATTGAGAAATTAAAGACGCTATGAGAAAAGTGTGAGGAATAGCAAGAGGCTGAATGTATCCGCCTTAAAGATAAAGCGGATCAACTAACGCAATATACTAGAGAGTTCTAACAGCTTGAGGAATTGGAATTTGGATTACTTCACCGTTTACCAGTCCGCAATCAACGGATATTCAGGTGTAGTAACAACATCAGCCCCCTTGATTCCATAAAGCTGGAGAGGGTTAGGATACCATCATTTAGTGGTAGTTCCACCGATTGGTTTGTATTCCATGACTTGTTTGAAAGCATGGTGCACAAAAACGCTCGGCTGACGAAGTTGCAAAAGTTCCAGTATCTTAGGAGCGCTCTTCATGGAGAAGAAAAGCAGCTTATAAATCATCTGAGCATCACTGAAGGCAATTACGATCCTGCATGGACTTTGCTTAACGAGCGGTACAACAACCATCACATCATAGCCCAAGAAATGATGCAGCGCCTTTTCAGCATAGAACATTGTACACATACCGAACCTTCGGGTCTTAGGCAAATGCTGGACACTATGAACCAGCTTCTTGCAGGCATTAGTTATTTGAAAGCGGATTCGTTTTCTCTTGCAACTGTCTTCATGCTCAATCAAAAACTTGACAAAGACTCGAAGAAGGAATGGCAGCGATCAATTTCAGAATCGAATGAAATTCCGTCAGCAAAACAATTTTTGGAGTTCCAGAAGCAAAGGCTTTCGATGCTGGAGGCCCTGACAACAGGAAAGGCGAAATTGAAAACCGTTAAAGCCAACACCACTCAAGTCAACATGAAGGCTTCCTGTTCAATGTAGAAAGCGTCACATAAGCTATTTGAGTGCAACTTATTCAAACAAGCAAATATTCAAAAGAGATGAGAAGTGATCAAGGCATCTAACCTTTGTTAAAATTGCTTTGGTCTACACAGAGCAAATAAATGCACATCGGTGCATGGATGTAAGGTCTGCGGAAAGAAACAGAATACACTGTTACACACAGAGACTATAGCGAACAACAACATGCAAGCAAGGCCATCAATTACGTCAGTTGTACAGGGTCACGGAGCTTACACAAGACAAAATTACGTGTTGCTTGCGACGGCAAACATTCAAATGCTCCGTCCGGATGGAAACTGTGTAACTTTTCGGGCATTGTTGGATTCTGGAGCCCAACGATCATTCATAAATGAAGCAGCAATTAAACTTTTACAGACTTCCCATACAGATGCAAAATTCAGGATAAGTGGCATTGGTGCAGTTGAAAACGTGACATCAAGAGGAGAGACTAATCTGCGTGCCATAGTTCGATCTGAATCTGGGCGCAACGAGGAAATTATTTTCTCGCCACTCATCCTCACAACAATAACTGCAGCATTACCGTGCACTGAAATCCCTCTAACCATTCCACAGGGATTGACAGTTGATGACTTAGCTGATCCACAATTTAACGTACCGTCAACTATAGATGTTCTTATTGTAGCAAATATTTACGACCAGCTTTTGCTGCCAGGACTTCTGCCCGGGAAAACATGCGTACAAAGAACCAAACTTGGGTGGATCTTATTCGGAACAATACCTACTAAATCAGCTACATCAGTACGCGTGTTTGTTGTTAATCAAGGTCTGGACGAAACTCTACGGCAGTTTTGGGAAACAGAAGAACTTCCAGCTATCAATCATCTCACCAATGAAGATGCCATTACACACAGACCGTTTATTGGCAGCCAACAGGAGAATATTCTGTTGATCTTCCTTTAAGAAGCACTCAAGACCCCTTCTCGAACATTGGCGATGCGCGAAAAATTGTGTACATAAGGTTCAGACAACTGGAACGTTGGCTGGCACAAAATCCAGCTCTGTATGAACAATATCGAAGCTTTATACAGGAGTAAATCGATTTGGGTCACATGTCTAGCGTACCGGCAGATCGAACACAGATGACTACAGCATATTATCTACCCCATCATGCTGTAGTAAAAGAAAGCAGTAGCACAACAAAATTAACGGTAGTGTTCAATGCATCGCAAAAGAGTTCCGAGGAAAAATCCTTAAATGACCTCATCCATTCCGGTCACATGATCCAGGGAAGCTTATTTCATCTTCTCATGCGGTGGAGGCAACATATATTTTTTTTTTCTTTTGTGGTAGGGAGATGAATGCCATTCATGCACAGATTGTGGGACTCTCATGCGCGATTGGACTACCCACTAAACACCTCCCCTGTCAACCTAAGAACCCAGCCTGGAACCGTTTGACACATAACTTCGGACCAAGTCTTGTTTTGTTACGCTGTGAGGCACCTTCAAGCTGGGGAGTCCCTTTCCTAGCGGGAGGGAATGGGGAAGAGGAAGTGCTACAAAAGCGATTCCCCAGCCCCAGCGCCCCGGCTGCTGTGAGTCCCTTTTATATTTTAGGACTGCTCGAGCATAATGTGCCACCTGGTTCCATTTGTCAACCGATTCGAGCATCACCGCAACTATATTATCCGGGGTGAGCTCTTCCGTCTCCCTGTAGAGTTCCCTTCGCAGCCTGACCCATTTTGTACACGCAAAAAATGTGTGTGGTCGGATAAAAGTCCGCCTTACCATGCATTCGATTTAGCTACGGTCTTACATCCGGGATGAGGCACGCAGTCCACCTTCCCTTCGTGCAATTGACCCAAGACTGCTGCCAATCGTTGAGCGAGCGCTGTTTCTCCTTGCGGACAACCATCTCCCTCGCATCCTTGTTTTGGCACAGGTAAATAGCGCGGCGTTCTCTAGCAAGGACGGCGGCAGGCATCACACCTGCACTAACTCTCACCGCCGAGTCAGAGACTGTTGGATACGAAGATGCAATTCTCAGTGCTCCTCTTCTATGTACCTGTGCCAAACGTTTTCGGTATACCTCCTTGCTGTGAGCATCGCCCCATACCTCTGCTCCGTACAGTAGCACTGACCCTACAGCACTCATCAAGAGGCGTCTTCTTGATGGGCTGGGTCCCCCTACGTTAGCCATAAGTCGACTCAGAGCCGATACTCCTGAAGCAGCCGTCTCAGCCGTTGCCCTGATTTGCTCAGAGAAACTCATCTTCGAGTCGATCAGTAGCCCCAGGTACTTCACCGCTGGCTTCGATTCGATTTGTATGTCTCCAATACGAGCAAGCAATCATCCAGTCCCTCACTCGGCGCATTAGCATACCTAGCCTAAGTTGCGCTTGTTCAACGGTGCGTCCAGCAACCAGAGCCGAAACATCATCCGCATAGCCGACCAAGCGCGACTCATCTGGCATCTCAAGTCTCAGTAGCCCGTCGTAAGACAAGTTCCACAGGTCCGGACCAAGGATAGATCACTAGGCAACACCCAATGTCATTTCCATCCTTCGTTGGCTCTGTGTCATGTCATAGAGCAGGCTTCGGTCCTTTAGCCGCATTAGATATTCTGGAACTTGAAAAGAGTTTTCCAGCGTGTCGAAAATATCCACCCATCTAGCGGGGTTGAAGGCATTCCTGACGTCGAGTGTCACCAACAGGACGACCCGTCACTTGGAGCGACTATATGCCTCTGCCTTTTGGACCGCGTTCACCACTTCTGCAATCGCATCAATGGTAGAACGTCCTGCTCTAAAGCCATACTGCCGAGGAGATAGGTCCCCAGCAGCACGAATCGCGCCAGTGAGTCTTCCCTTGATGAGTTTTTCTAGCACTTTCCCAGCCGTGTCTAGCACGCATAACGGGCGGTATGCAGACGGCGATTCGGGATTTCCCTTCCCCTTGCTGATCAGCACGAGCCTCGGCACCTTCCATCGTACCGGGAAAACCCCGTCCCGTAGGCAAGCGTTGAATGTGCTTAGCAGCAAATCAGGACAATGGTAATATACGAGCCGCAAGACCTCAGCTGGAACACCATCTGGACCTGGAACCTTCCTCGCTTTCGATGAGAGGATTGCCTCCTCAAGTTCCAGTTGTGTGAAGAGTAGGCACTCGACTGTTGTTTCGCCATGGACAGCGTAAACACGGACGGGATGGGCGGGGAAGAGTCCCCGCACCATCGCGTCCATCTTTTCCACGTCATGTATATAAGGCTTCCGTAGGGCACCAAGCTTCCGCATGACCAGCTTGTAGCCAAGGCCCACGGATCCTTGTTCACATTGTCCACTAGGTCTTGCCAGCTGCGAGCCTTGCTACTGTTGATCAGTTTGCGAAGGCATTTCCTGCCCGACTTATATGCTGCCATCCAGTTGCATGCCTCGTCGCGGTTCCGCACCCGTTGAGCCTCACGTCAAAGCTTGAGACACTCCCTTCAATTTTCAGCAATTTCAGTTGACCACCAGTACACTGGGGGCTTGCCGTGCCGTGTTCTTCGACGGGGCATAGAAGCGCAGCAAGCAGTCGTAATGATGCTCATAGTAGAGTTCACCACGTCTTGAGCTGCCAGTTCTTCCGTCCCCAGCGGAGCTCCCTACAGCGGCTCACCTGCTGTGAACAGCTCGACGAACCTCTCGACGTCCATCCTTCCGATGTTCCATCCATCTGTAGTCGCCCCCAACGAGCACTTTGCCCTCTGCGTTTGAGATGGCGCCTTCCAGAGCATTAAGCTTGGCTTGGAAAGTTCCTATCGATTCGTTCGGCGTTAGGTACACACATAGTAGTCCCTGAGCACCGAACCCACACGAAACCATCCCGCCGTCCATAACTCTCCACTTGAAAGTCACTGTTCCAAACCCAGATGGCGGCAGTACCAGTTTCATCAGAATACCATAATGCAGGACTTTTATTATGGTGTTGCTCACTCAGCAGCAAGAAGTCGTAGCTGCAGGATGCGGGTCATCGGAGTTCTGATTTTGCCTTGGCTGGGGCTTCCTGGAACACCCGGCGTTTTCCTGATCCCAAAACGTGTCCAAAAACAAGTTTTGAATCTGCATCCTTGCAAAGAATACAGTGCGCCTCCTTCGTACACTCTTTTCTTTTATGTCCCATTTCACCACATTTGTAACATAGGGAACTCCTATCGGATCCTTCGCACTCTTGTGTGGTGTGAGCATAACCAATGCATTTGAAACATTGAAGAGGCGTTGCTCTTTGCCGTATCCTATAGGCAACCCACCCTATTCGTACTTTGCCCTTGTTAAGGTTTCGGTCAAGTCAACTATGGCCATGCGTTATCCCCTGTTGTTTTCTGGTGTCAGTCTCGCTTTGATCCTTCCCACGCTAGGGAACTCCCTTTTGATGGCCTCTTCTACCTCAGCCAGATCCGTCACGCAGTCTATGTCTCGTATTTCGATCGGTGCCATCGGCTCGAGTGGGGCTATAGTTGCGCTTTTGCCGAGGACTTTCTTTACTGCGTCGCAGAATGCTTCTTTATCACCGGCCTCTGCTCCGAATTCGACCAGTATGTGGCCAGACCGCGTTGGTCGTACTGCTTTAATGGTAGTATTGGTGTCTTCAGGCCTTACGTTTCCCCTGATCTCCCGGAGTACCTCCGCGTAAGATCGGCCATCTTGGGGCCTGCTGCCAGGGTCTTCGTCGGGGCTTCTGCCTCTCCTGTTTTGCATCAGGTCCCTTTTCTGATTGGGCGTCCGTGCGAACTTTACTTTCTGGCTTTTTTTGAAGGAGTTGTTTTGCCGCAAAGAAACATATGTTAATTACGTTATTGCAGCCGATGTTGAAAAGATGTATCGACGAATTTGTGTCGACGAGAAAGATCAGCATTTTCAACGAGTCCTGTGATGGTTCGGCCAAAATGGTCCAATTGAACATTACCAGTTAAGGACAGTTACATATGGGACTGCATGTGCCCCATATCTCACGATTCGAACATTACACCAACTAGCTGCAGATGAGCATGATACATTTCTTCAAGCCACACAAACATTGACAAGTGACTTTTACGTTGATGACGTACTAATGGGATCAGATAAGCTAGAAGATCTCCTACAGTTACAAACCAATCTTCGAAATCTTTTAAGGGAGGGAGGATTCCATTTAAGAAAATGGTCATCAAACCACGCATAATTATTGTAACGTATTCCAGTATCAGAAAGAAAGACGCAGCTGCCTCTTAACAAAGCAGCAACCGAACAGATTAAAACACTCGCCATTCAATGGCACCCAGCCACCGATGAGTTCTCATTTTGCATTGCAAGACCAAGCAAAGAGAAAAACTTACAAAACGCACCATACTGGCAGAAGTGGCAAAGCTGTTCGATCCTATAGGATGGTTGCAGCCCTGTATCATCATCGGCAAAACAACATGCAGAAGCTGTGGCTTGCAGGAAAGGGTTGGGATGACCAACTAGATACAAATTTAACAAAGGAGACACAACTGCGACAACAGCTTCCGGTTTTGGAAAATCTCAAAAAAAAACGGTGGATAGAGTTTAGCCCATCCAAGCCATTCGAGCTTCATGGATTTTGTGATGCTTCGTCTTCGGCGTATGCTGCTGCTGTTTACATTGGAATTGTAACTGAAACTTCAGTCAAGGTTACGGTCTTAGCAGCGAAATCAAAAGAAGCTTCAGTAAAGGTACAATCAATACCAAGGTTGGAGCTTAATCGAGCAGTCTTACTAGTAAAATTGATGGCGGAGGTTATTAAGGCGCATAATTGGGACTATGTTCATAGATTTTACTAGACAGACTCGACTGTAGTTCTTTCGTGGATACGGAGTCATGCTGCCAAGTGGAAGGTCTACGTTGCTAACCGAATGAGTGTCATTCAGCAGCACAGTACAGTTGAACGATGGCATCATGTCAGCACTCATAATAATCCAGCTGATATTGCATCGAGGGAGATGCAACCAAATGATCATATCACATCATCTCTGTGGTGGAATGGACCAACGTGGCTCAACTCACGAGTTATCAGGATGCCTCCTATGATACAATCAACAAGTAGTGGAGATGAAGAGGCAAAATTCACATCTTCAATTGCCACAACCGCAGAATTGCCAGCCACATATTACAGAGAATTGTTGCGATGTGCCATGTGTTTGGTTAACACCAATCATCCCAACATGAAACGAACAGGGAATCTGTCAGAAGCTGAGCTTAGAGCAACTACTAACACTGGCGTCAGGATAACGCAGAACCATACATTTAAGGAGGATATACAATACATATCTACACGCGGTAGTATTCCAAAAAGCAGTTGGATTCGATCCTTATCACCAAGGATTGATGTTGATGGAATCCTCAGGGTGGGCGGTCGCATACACCAGGCACTCATCGAAAATGGAGCTAAGCACCCTGCCATTATTCCGAAAGGCCCATTAGGAACGTTATTGATACGACAAGCCCACCAGCAAACCTTACATGGGGGTAGCCAACTGACATTATCGACTCTGCGTCTAAAGTACTGGATATATCAGGAGAGACAGCCGTGAAAAATATATTGCGAGAGTGCATGACGTGTTTTAAGATGAGGGCTAAGCCCATGACACAACTATTGGGAAACTTGCCAGCCTGTAGAGTAAGACTCGAAAAACCGTTCCTAGAAATAGGTATTGACTACACTGATGAAACAATCGGACATAAGGTATTGAACATTGAAGAGATGAGCACACTCTTAGCCCGAATCGAAGCATGTTTGAATTTGCGTCCACTGACCCAAGTAAGGGATGTTCCCAACAATATAGCTGCACTAACCCCGGGTCATTTTCTAACGGGAGACAATTTATTTGAAGTCAAGGACGATCCCAGTGAAACTAGCTACACTTTATGAAAGAGATGGCTCTTAGTTCAGCAGATGAATCACTCTTTCTGGAGAAGGTGGACACGAGGGTATATGCAAAGCTTGCAGCAACGTTCCAAATGGCTTGCAAAACAAGACAATCCAAAGGTAGGCGGATTGGTGCTAGTGAAAATAGACAACATCCCTTCTATGTAATGGCCATAAACAAGAATTAAAGCAACTCATCCAGGGCTAGATGGATTGGTACAAACAGTGTCAGTCAAATTAAACGGGACTATCGAACTACGCCCCATAGCCAAAATTTGTAAACTCCCGTATAACATGGAAGAACAGCAACCATCAGAATTAAACATGAAACCAACGAGACCAGAAAGCCTATCACAAAATCTTGCAGTCAAGCGATCCACAACGCAAACCCTTGATACACAAACGAAGAGGCAAAAAAGTAAAAATATACGACTTCCGAATATGTTAACATTGCTACTGACAACGTTGTTTGTCCTTGGAATCTTAGCTCCTCCTACATTATCAGAGGCTTATGTCACAACCTTGGATGGTGGTCTTTACATAGAAGAAATTGGGAAAGCCGATTTAAATCGAGGAGCTTTGCGAATCAACATCGAGGCACCGTTCGTTGACCTTATAACAGATGAGAGGAATTTGCAACGCATAAACACCAGTCTAAACTCTATGTGTCCAATGGGTAGTAAAATTACCGAAAAAGTTTGGGATCTCGTTCATCACATATCAGACTAAATTGAAGATACCAACCATAAAATCAGTCTGGTACGTTTCGTGAATGACCGAAGGAAGCGTGGAGTATTTAGGCAAATGTTAACAGCAGTTTTTGGCGTTAATGACGAGGTCATCATGGATATGCAAGATTTATCTGCAAATCAAGAAAAATTAAAAAATCTTATCAACAATAAGGAAGAATACAACATCTAGCAGGATCAACCGACAACTCGAACGATTTCAAGATCAATTAAACAAGGGGCTTGAACTGATCAATGCGGCAAAGGGATGATTCTCTACAATAGACACGAATCAGATAAACATCCAATTTTTAGCATCAAATGAGGAAATGAGTTTAAAACACACTCACACCCTAACCGACAACTCGAACTTTGATCTAATCAAAGCAACCCCCATCCCTATTCAGCATAAATCCACATTTTTCACAGCATTCAGCATTTCAAACTCAATCATAGGAATAAACTATTACGATCAACTATTCTTCGTAGCAACAAAGCGCCAACTTCGCAGCTCCGTCAGAACTCACGAGTGGGACTTACCTTCTGCCCAGCACAACATTTATTTATCTGAGAGCCAAGACCAGCTGCATTATACGGGAACTATACAACCTTCACAGCCAGCTTACATGTCCGCAAACATCCTTCCGATCACAGTTACTTGTTCTACAGCAAATGATGTCAATCAAAACTTGGTTGTTCCTCACCCCGCAACCAGTCCATACACAAACTCTATGCGAAGGGTTAAGAAAGGACAAAATATTGAACTCGCTTGAAATGGCAATAATTCTTTCTACGCGCCAGCTAAGAATTTATGCAGTTAAAGCGAAATGTAGGTATAAATTAAGACGGAACGGCAACAATAAACCATTGCTAGTCAATCAATCGCCAATTGTGTTTCATGACTTTTTTCACGCAGGATCACATTCTGGATAGAATTATGTTATAAGTAAAATTGATTCGGTTATCTAGTTGGCCAATGTTAGATAGCTATATCAAAAATACGAATCGCTCTTGTGCGTATGCCCCTTAATATTAAATTAAAGATTTGATGATGGTGGAAATTTTTAATATATAATAAATATGAATTGCTGAGGTAAGTCTTCTGATTTCTGATATTTTGACCGGTTACCTGACTCGCCACATTGGCTGGACCCTCCACTCCTAAGCTAGCTGTCGGGCTTTAGCTCCTTTCTTCTTCGTAGTTCCAGGGGCTCTCGCCAGGTAGAGTGGCCTTCTTCAACATTTTTGATATTTATTGGAAAAATTCATATAAATCATTTTATATGAATTTTTCATGTAAATTTAAAATACAATGGCTACGTCTACGATGGATCATTAATCCGAATGGGAGCATGCGAGAGAGCACCGCCTCTATCTGGGTACCACACTCTTATTTGAGGTCGTAAGTTTTCGGAGTAAGGACGAAATCGTCTCGCGTCCCGCATGCGTTTATCGGGCATAAACGGTCGCGGTTTTTTTGTCAATACCTTTGGTAGGTTACCTTGGTCTCGACACCGTTGAACCGATATATTTCTAAGAACCCTGCAAATTCGTGAATGCGAAAATAATTTGTAGTGGGCCCTTGCGCTGTGGGCAAAGAACCCGCCCCATGACACCACAACGCTCGATTGCCAGCGTATTCACACGTCTCGAGGCAAGACTGAAGACTGATCTTTCGCTCGCTGAGGTAGCAGACCACCGCTGCAGTCCAGAATGGGCATTAATAATACCCAACTAAACACTACAAGCCCCCAAAATCGACATCCAAAGCCAATATTCACCAAAAGAAGATTATGCTTATATATAGTCTGCTTTGAACTGCTTAAAAGACACAAAACAATCGATTTGAATATTTAGTGTCGTCAAGTATCGAAACCGAATGAAGAGATCAAGAAAAAACGCCAAGGCAATGACAAAGGCGTGATGTTTCATCATGATAATGCCCGACCCCACACCTCTTTGGTCAAAAATTAATGGAGCTCAATTGGGAGCCGATGTTACATGCACCCTGTAGGCCTGACTTAGCACAATCAGACTATCATTTGCTTCACTCCCTTCAAAACTATTTCAATGGTAAAACTTTCTATTCCGATCAGGCTGTGAAAAATAAGTTAAACCAGTTCAGTTGATCCCAACGTGGAATTTTTCAACTTACGGAAAGATGGCAAAAAGGTCATCCAACCAAATGGTTAATATTTATATCATTGATTAATGTTTGTTATTAATATAAATAAATTTACCTTGAAAAACATGAAAATAAACGACATTAACTATCGAACAAACCAATACTTTGTTTATTTGGTATCTGCAGACCAATTCTCTTATTTCATGAAAAGCCATCGGACCTTGCTTTGTTGTGTGAGCAGACACTTTTCGAGGATGACTCAAAGGAGTCGAAATGCGTCTGCTCAAAAAACAAAGCAAGGCCAGATAGCTTTTCAAGAAATATTTTATTTTGATTTGAAATTATTGCATTGAACTCAAAAATTATATTCATAGCCATCAAATGGATGCAAAAGTTGAATATTCTGAATTCTGCATCAGAAAATTCGCAACTATTTAAGACCCCTAAACAGTTTACTGCCAAAATCTTTGAAGACAGATATTAAAATTAAGCTTTCGAAACAAACTAAATTCACGTACTAGCCAAACTTTTCTCCACCACACTTTGTCAGCATATTCCTTAAAAAATCCTACACATCCTTACGTAATTCAACTGAAAATTGCTGAATAGCCAGACATATAATTTTCTGCCTTTTTGAAACATATGCTCCAGCAGTTTAATATTGCAATCACATACCGTAAACGATACAGTAAAACCGCAACAGTACAAGAAAGGGTCTTTCTCTCTCTCTACGAGTATACTTTCTTTCGCTAGGACATCACATTCATGATTTACAGCAGCAATTTCAACGGAATTTATGAGTGTCCGTGGTGCGATTTCTTTACAACAACGCCTTTTATCCTTTTTGCGTAATGCATACTGGCGGGATGGAAACCTAATGTTATATGCCTTACATACTACAGTTAGTATATGATAAAAGATCACATCCCAAACAGAGTTGCGGCAAGAAGAGAAAAAAGATTCTGTTTCATAGGAGGAGGGATCCAATGACGAAATGGATAAAAAACTAACTCCATTCAATTCTTCGTGCCGGGTTTGTTGCTTCTTGTACGTAAGGAAGGGTTTGTTTAGCGTTATCCTTTGTTCTTGCCGGGCAACGCCGGCGTGCGGCTCCCAAACTGCTGGGAGTTTCGCCCTGTTGTATAGTCTTGTACAGTGTATTTTATCCTCTTCTATAAAACTACCCGAATAAAGGACCCGACAAAGGGTTGCGGATGACTTTCGCTGGTATTGCTAGCTGCCGTCGCTCTAGATCCCTAAACGCAATAGTCTGTTTTGCTGTGATTTTCTCTAGTCTGGTCTAGTCTAGGCTGTCGCTGCGGCGGCTGCCGGCTGCCCGTGGTGCTTTGAAAAAAGGATTGTTTGGTTGAATTTCTCAATTTTTCTTTTGTCTTGTTTCGCGTGTTTGCCGCCCTAGAGCTCTAGCGCTCGTTATAATGCTCTGGGAGATAAAAGTCGGATACAATAAATTTTCATTTGTCTTTGATAGAGTTATGTAGTCCTATGAACTTTGCTTTTGCTATTCCTTTTCATTATGCGAGCGTGTGTGCCTTTTCGTTGTTGTTGCTGCTGCTGGCCGTAGTCTGGTTGTTAGATGGAAGATTGTAGTACTTTGTCTTGTACGATATTCTTTATGAAATACAATGGCGAATTGAATAGGTTGAAAATAATGTTCCAAGAATATTTTTGGAATGCTGGTTTGGTTGGATTCTTTTCAATTATTTAATGTTTGTAAAAAATGTTTTTGAAAGCAAACATTGCTTTGGAAACTCTTTCAAAAGGGTATTATTTGCTTAAAACTAGGTCGTCCTTTTTAGATAGAAATCATAAGAAGTTGTATGTTTTAAAATGTATGCCAAAGTATTATTTGTCCTTCCACGCAACTAGTACCGTATGCCAAAGATGCTAACATTATGCCTTGATCAATGCCAGATGCAAAGGACCCGTTTATATGGACGGAGCTAGAAGCGAAAAAAGTCGGCCTCCTGGCTAATGAAACTAAAACTAAATTCATGACCCAAACGAGGAAAGACATGCCTGTTCGACAAAACTTGTTGGAAACTACAACCTAGAAAGTCTGGATAGCTTCCCATACTTAGGAACCCATCTTGATAGACTGGACACAGAAAAGAATGAAATATGAAAAGGATGAACGCAACAAACAAACCCTACGTCTCAGCACTTTCTACGCTAAGATGCAGAGGTGTTCATGGGAAAAATAAAATACGCATATACAAATCACCAACAAGACCGTTGCTGTTGCATGGATGTGAAACTTGGACTCTTCCAAATGTTTCCGAAAAGACCCTGGGCGTATTCGAACGCAAAGTGTTCAGGAGGATATATGGCCTCGTAAATCATAGAGCAGAGTGGAGACTTCGTTACCATGACGAATCATATAATCTTTATGTCAACCCACTTATATCTGCATTTGTGAAGCTACGCAAACTACAAAGTGCAGAATATGTGGAGAGAATGAAAAACACAGACTCGCGAGACGAACGTTCAAGGGTAGAGCACAAGAAAATCGAAAAAACGCAGGGAAGATTCAATCGATGCTGACAGCAGATTCATGCTTGGGATTTCAAATTGGCAGACGAGGTCGCAGAATTGCGACAATTGGAGGCGACAACTACCGGAAGTAAAGGCCCACATCGGAGCTATGCGACAAATGATGCTGATTATTTTCCCTGTGTGTTTGCTGAAGAAAAAATTAGGCAAGTCACAATTCTTGACTCGATATCATGCATAAACTTTCCGCTGGCCTACTTTCACTGGTTATCCGTGAAGACATTATGAATTGCGCATTTTTAAGAAATATATAAATGAAACCGAAAACTTCTTGCCAAAATAGCCAAAAAGATACTGGATGTCGGGTGCCCGTCTTTTGCAATCCTGGTGAGGAATATTCATGTTAATCAACATCTTCCAACAATTGGATCTTGCGTAGGCAGTAGAAGGTTTGATATGAAGCAATCATTAGAAAAAAACGTGTTCTTAAATTTGAGTCAAATGTGCCAGCAGATGTAAAATTCAATCACATTCATTGGATTTAAACGTGACTTTAGTGTAGTTCCATGTTCTGATCCAACAACGTTGGGCCTGGAGCATACTAGACGTCCCTACATATACAGAAGCCACTTGTAACTCAGATCATTACTTGATCAAATTAACGTCTTCGGCAAAGACCAGCCCGCTACAAAAATTTGACATCGAAAGGCTCTAAATGACGTCTGTGGCAAAAAATTTCACGGAGTCTCTCGACAACCAGCTGGCTCCCATCTTATCAGACGCATCGTTGAAGACAAGCAACGAGTTCTGAATAGCAGTGCAAGCGGCTATTAAGACCGTGGCAGAACACATTTCGGACGCCAAGCCTGATTCCATTATAAGGCGTACAAAGAATATGTAGGTAGGAAAACCAGGACGAAGAGAGAACACTATGAAAATCTTGGAAGAGTAGCGAATAAGATAATTACGACTAAGAAAAGAAAATGCTATGACGACCAACTGAGAAGTATAGATGTAAATCTAGCGAGCAACAACACAAGGCAAGCATATAAGTATTGAAAAGCCCGAAACGTGGTTATCAGCCCAAAACCACGCTCTGTTCTGAGGACGTCGGCAATATCATCGCTGATGAAATCTAGATTAAGGAAAGATGGGCATCATATTTCAAGAACCTCCTTAATCCTCCGTGCAGCTCCAGAGCATCGGAGCCTACTGATGTTTCCAGAGAGCTTCCATTGGCCCCACCCACTCTGGAGGAAGTTTGTTTCACCATCAAAGCCCAAAAGAATAATAAAGCACCGGTCATCGATGAGATTCCAGTGGAGCTCATCATATGTCGTGGCAGCAGTGTTCAGAAAGCCATCTACAAAGCCATCCAGCACATTTGGCAATAAAAACATATGCCAAAAGAATGGAGCCAGTCAATTATATTCGCAATCCACAAGAAAGGTGACAAGCTACAGTGCGAAAACTATGCAGACGTATCACTACTTTGTATGGCGTACAAAATATTTTCAAAGATCTTGAAAAATTAAATCAGATCATACACCAATAGTACTATTGGGGAGTATCCCGGTGGTTTTAGAGCAGGTAGATCGACACTAGACCAATTGTTGACTGGCATTTGAGAAATGCTGGGAGTTCAACAATGACGCTCAAAAATTTTTGTTGACTTGAAGCAAGTGTACGACAGTATTGATCGTAACTTAATGTACCAAATAATGCTTTGCTTTGGCATCCCAGCCAAATAAGTCCATCTTACCAAAATGACAATGACGTCGACGACCTCCCAAATCCGCATCAATAACCAACTCACCGATGCCTTTGACACAATTATAGGACTACAGCAGGCCCTGGCCTGGCCCTATTTCTATTCAATTTGGCTCTGGAGTACGTCATAAGGAAGCTACCCGTCGATACACGAGCTACATTGCTATACAAGTCGAGCCAAATAGTAGCCTATGTGGACGACATCAACATTTTGTCACAGTCATTAACAACTGCCAAAGAACTCTTCCTGAAACTCAACAGCGAAGCAAAACTAGTAGGGCTACAAATCAATGAAAATATAACAAAGTTCAAGCCGCAGTCGAGGGAAAATACCTCAGATACACAAAATATTACACTTGGCGAATACAATATTGAAAATGTGAGTGAATTTGTGTATTTGGCCACCAAAATAACGAGAACCAGGAATGAAAGAAACGAAATACGCCGAAAAAATACAGCTCGAAAATCAAATAATTTTTTGAGTTCGGACAATCTTGAAGACCAGCAACAAACATAGGAAAACAAAGCTCCGAGTATACAAATCTGTGATATGACTTGTGTTATACCCTGGGTGTGAAACATGGACCCTAACGCAAGCATCCGCAAATACATTTAACGCCTTTGAACGAAGAATCCTGAGGCGAATAATCGGAGCGAAGCTAGACGGGGACCGATGGCGAATTCGATACAACCATGAGCTGTATGAAATTTTTGACGAGCCGGAGGTCTCAACGAATTTAAGACTGCGAAAGCTGCAACGGGCTGGACACATGAATCGTATGGACGAACAACGGATACCCAAAAAAGTATTCTCACTCGGTCGACGACGACAGTTTATCGGTGCTTGGATTTCGAAATCGGAGGAGCGGTCAATAGACCGAGACAGTTGGAGGCGCTATTTGCAGGAAGCGAAGGCCCGAGAGGGGCTGTAGTGCTACAAAGAAGAAGAAGAATTCCTCATCTTATTTATTCCTTTTTGTGTATTAAAACAGTGATAATGACCCAATTCAAATGTAAATAAATATTTAAATATAAATAAATATGTAATTGTAATAAATATTTTCTACCAAAGTGAACTCTCTTAATATGCAATGAATACATAAATGTGCTTTTGAAAATAAATTTCAAAGTAATGTAATAAATAATCACTCAAACGTGTTTATCAAGGCAAACTTCATAGAAATGCAATAAATATTTGAAAGTGTTATTTAGTGTTGCTTTTATGGAAATGTATGAATATTTAAATGTGTTTTTTGATGCGACTTTTATGGAAATGTAATAAATATTAAAAAGAAGGGTACTCACCTACTCCTCCGACGAGCACTCGTTGTTCGGGGGGAGGGGGGCGTCAGTTCCTACATGCGTTGGGTTCAATGAATTAGTAAATAGTATTATGACTAATTACTTCTACGTATTAAGTAGTTTGAATGATCCTAAGAAACGCTTCCAACGACGAATAACTCAACATGAAATCCTTGAGGACTCAATAATTACTAAAACTCATTTGAAGAAAATTACAGCGGAATTAACGGCAAATTGTGTGTGTCTAAGGTAATAAGGTATGCATATACACTTGCACATTTTTCTGTACAAATGAATTTACAAATGAATTCACTCTAATGAGTTGAATATTAACAATTGTTTTAAAACATTGCTTGTGATGACTCTCGTATTTCGCCCGCCAAAAACATTTCATCAACAACGATATACACTTTGTAAAGGCTGAACACAAGATATAATTCATATACATTGTGAAAGTATTTGTTGGGGCCTTTAACAAAATTATGAATAGCTTTTAAGTAGCTGAGATTATTTTCGTTTACATCGACGCATGTCCAGAAGTATAAACCGTCGTAACGACGATGTTGAAGTTATGAAACTATACAAAATTTGTATGTTTAGTATCCCGATCAGTTACGGCAGCATTCGATTTTATTGCGTAGAAACGATTGAAAAAGAGGGCCGATAATATTGAGTCCAAGTTTGAAACACCACTAGTATCTGTAATATCCTAAGGCACCAAATGTTTATTTCCACACAATAAAATTTTTGCCAGGAACTTCTTAAAGCCACGTTTCCGCATTTCGCTCCGCGAAAATCCCAGTTTTGGAAAGACGCAATGCAAAACGTTTTTTTCGTCACAAAAATGTACGCGACACCTTTCAGCCCCGGCGTTATTCCTCTTCCGCTCCTTCACCGCGATCCGTTTTCAGTCGAGCCCTTGTTACGGAAAGCGTATTTATTGCACATGAATGAGGAATGCAGCACTTTACACGGTTAAATCTCACAGACAAATTTGGCCGAATTTCACTTAGTTATTCCTTATCTTTTTCACCGCACCTCCGATTCAAATTGAGGGCACGATTTGCTCGGATGCGAGCAGACGGGCTAACTGAAGACAGCACTTTTCACTTGCTATGGATTGAATCCCCCGTTTTGTTCCAGCCTAATCTGTAGTTCCATCACAATGCACCTAATACGCGCTCCTTCGGCAAGCCGTACATTTCATGGGCAATCGAAAGGTTTTAATTTTTGACGAAATCAGATTATTCCTGGATATTATTTGAAGTGAAAACTAGGATACACATCTTCGATGTGAGTGAGACTTATCATAGCTCAGCTAAATCATGAAGTGTTATCGTGTGGGGAAATTTCCGTGGCGCACATAGATATGCCATCATGTCTGTGAGTTGCACACAAGCGAAAACAAAAATACAAAATCCGATCAGCTAATCTAATTTACTTCCTCCCAATTAAACACGATGATCATTTTGCGCAAATTCAAAATGAATTTCCTCCTAGGATTTCAGTCCCGCAATCGTTCACGTGGGTTCGTATTCGTTCGTGGGGTAAGCAGCAACTCCTTATTAAACATGTTGCAACCCACCGGTTGCTCGATTTCATTTCATTCCTGTTACTCGCCGGAACGGGTTCCTTCCAATTACATAGAAACTGTCACTACATATCTGGATGATCGTATTCGTATATAACTGCATTTCGATTCGAGTGTTTTGAGTAATGTATTGACTGTCTTTCTTGTTCGAGTTCTTGCACATTAGCCATCAGTTCATTTGTCAAAACTACCCGTTGTTTTTGACATCTTGTTGCAGCTAATTTATTGTATTCACGACGTATTTTAAGCTTTTCCTCTTCTTCTGGGGTTAAGTTTCATGTCTTGGTTGGGAAACGATCGCCTAAATTTTTACGCGTTGTACCAGATATTGAACTCTTTTCGGACATATTGAAGTTACTTGCACTGGCTGTTGATGGTACCATGGATAGACTTTTGTTGTGGACATGATGTTGAGTAGCTGGTTAGAATCTATGCAAAGTTTGAATTATCGTCGTCGTCTTCGGATCAGGAAAATGCCGGGGTTTTCAGGAAGTCCTAGCCAAGACAATATCAGAACTTCGATGACCCGCATCCTGCAGCTCAACCTATAGGGACATGAAAGCTGATTTTATGCTGATCAGTAAGCACCATCATGATAAAGGTTCGGCATCCTGGTGAAACTGATACTGCCACCATCTGGGTTCGGAGTAGTGATTTACAGGCGGAGAGTTGTGGATGCGAGGATGGTTTAATCTGGATTTGGCGCTCAAGGACTACCTTCTTTAGTATGTAACTAACGCCGAACGAATTGATATTATCTTTCCAAGCCATGCTTAATGTTTTGGAGGGTGCTATCTCAAATGATGATGGGAACGCGCTCGTTGGGGGAGCCTTCAACGCTAAAGCAATCGAGTGGGACATACCTCAAACAGATCCGCGAGGAAAACGAATCGTAGATATAACGGCCAGGACGGTGATTGTCGTACAAAATACCAGAACGACGCCAAATTTCTACCATATTGGCTGTCAAGGAACCAAATTGGACGTGATATTTGCCTCGGAGTCCTCAGTGCGCAAGATACACAATTGGAAAGTATTAGCGGACTACTCAGCCAGTGATCACAAGACGCTCCACCACTGATGCGATTGCAGAGTAGTGAGTGGGGGCCAAGAGGCAGAGGCATATTTCCACACTAAGCGACGGATCGTTCTGTTGATGACACTCGATATTAGGAACGCCTTCAACTCCGCTGGATAGGTGGATGTTCTGAATATGCTGAAAAAGCCTTATCAAGTTACCTGAAGGAGCGAAGCCTGCTTTGCGATACGACACAGGGCCAACGAAGGATGAAAGTTACGTCGGGTGTTGCCCAGGGATCTTTCCTTGGCCCAGACCTGTCGAGCGCGTCTTACGACGGGGTACTGAGACTGGAGATGTCAGATGAGTCACGCTTGGTTGGCTATGCAGATTATGTTGCGGCTTTGGTCACACCGTTGAAGAAGCGCAACTTAGGCTAGATATGCGGATACACCAAGTGAGAAACTGAATAAATCCTCGCGAGTTCAGCTTAGCACTGGAGAAAACCGTAGTGGGCATCTCTACAAAAAAGAGAATCCCTAGAGTAAGGATGATCAGTATTGGAGATGTATTAATCAAATTGATGCCAGTGAAGAAGTACCTGGAGCTACTGATTGACTCGAAGGTGGGTTTCTCTGAGCAAATCAGGGCAATGGCTGAGAAGGCTGCTTCGGGAATATCGGCTCTCAATTTTTTGTGTGCAAAAAATGGGACAGGCTGCGAAAGGGCCTCTAGAGGGAGAAAAGAGAACTCGCCCCAGACAGTATAGTCGCGGTGATGCTCGAATCGGTTGACAAATGGAACCATGTGGTGTATTATGTGTGGCCCACCGGGAGCGTTGGAGCTGAGGGATTGCTTGTATGGGAATTCCTCTTCCCCACTCCCCTCCTGCTCGTGGAGGGATCTCCCAGCTTCAAGGCCCGAAGTAATGTGTCAAACGGTTCCAAGCTGGGTTCTTGGATTAACAAAGGAGATGTTTAGTGGGCAGTCTAGTCACTTGCGAGCACGGGAGTCCCACACTCTGTGCGTAAATGACATTCACCTCCCAACCGCAAACAATAAGCAAACCGAATTGACCTATGGGCTAATGAAACGAAAACTATGTTCATGATTCGGACGAGAAAAGAGACTCCAGTTTGACAAAAGCTGACCGGAGAAGACTTTAACCTTGAAAATCAGATGACTTTATATATCTCGAATAATTCTTAATAAATGAAAGACGAAAATAGGTTAGATAGTTTGTATGTTATTATAAGGAGCAGTTCCTCTCCTTTGCAAGGGAGCCAATAAAAGCTCACTGAGGTGAAACGGGGTACAATAAAAAAGAATTCAATGGCAAGGATAAAAATTTCAAAATCTTTTATGCTATCAACATTCAAAAATTATGCGTGAAGTCAGTTATTTTGTTTATTTTATATCCGCAGGCAAATGCTTTTTTTACTTGAAAAGTCATTGGGCCTTGCTTTGTTGGGTGAGTAGACGTGTTTCGACTTCTTTGAGTCAGCTTCATTGTTTAAAGGATGCGTTGAAGGGATTGACTTCATACAGTCGTAGGATGGGTTAAGCAAGTAGTACTAAATTAGGTCAGGTACTTAATTAGGTCAAGTACTAAATTAAGTCAGGTAGAGGGATATGAGGTTTTTGTTTTTTAGATTGTTGGATGTACATTTGTTTTGTTTCATCTCGTTTCCGTTTTCGTCGGAGAGTGTGGTCTAATACTGAGAAAACGGCGTTGGAATTCAATAAATAATAGAAACTCTGACGCAATTTGCTCAGTCCTAGACCACCCTCTTCGACAACTTTCGCAATTGTTAAATATTCAATCGGCTGTAACTTAGGTTGATTGTTGTGAAATTTTCAGGACACGTACAGCAACCACTAAAAAATTCAGAATTTTTGGTAAATTTAAGGGTCTCCGTGATTCCATGAAAGGTCCTAACTCCATGATTCCAATAGAGGTTAAATCAAGACCTTTCATTTGATAGCCATATTGGCTGCCTTGGGTAATTTTTTTCAAGGGTTACCCCTCCGTATATGGGGAGCACCCTTGAACACCGTATAACATTTTATTGTAGTGGAACTTTGAAGAGGGTGCCACTTTACACTTACTTTCGAAATTTCACGTTTGCTTGCTCGCTGTGGCCGACAAGTATTAAATTATTTTGCAAAATACTAAAAAGCAAAAATTATATATTCGTATGAAACAGATAACCTTATGTTCTATGGAAGTCAGTCAAAATGTATTTGGACTCATGAAGATATATTTTCTGCATCGAAGTCTAAATTTATGCTACGGAAAATTTAATTTCGAATATAATGTTTAAATTCCACGCATAAAGAAGTCAGTTAAACGTGCAAAACGTTATTTCTAACTGGAACGTTACACTCTGCTATCAATAACGCAGAAATAAAACCCTATTTCCGCCTCCCTAATCTTTTCATCAGGAAATTCTTAACGTAATAGCCTACCAAATTAACATACTTCATGAAAATTATATCGACAAAAGCTAGAAAATGTGTTCATACCCCAAAAATTAATCATGTTTCATATGCAACACTCTTAGTATCCTTAATCACCTATTCAATGACCCATATACGTATTCATTAAAATTATATGTTCATAATACATTCATGCTCCTGCTAGTTCGTATTTTGAAAACTCACTCAACTCCTTCCTCACTTACCTTCAAGATCCACAACACGTCCGGCACGTTTGAGCGCTCGCACCGCCTCATCATGTGTCGCATCTCGCAATTCCTCACCGTTCACCGACAATATAGCATCACCCACATATAATCCTTTCGCCTGATCGGCCGCCATTCCACGAAATATTTTTGATATCAGTATGGGCATACGATTTTCGCGTCCACCCTTAATTGAAATGCCCAAACCATTATTATCCGATTTAATTATGCGAACCTGAAATGGAATAACAAAAGCAATGCCTGAGTCCTTTTAATGGTCCGGCTTTAGACTATAAAAAATATCTGTTGGAATATATAAATAAATAACTACAAGACAAGGGTGTGCCTGGGTTTCTGCTTAACATTCATTCGTTTATATACATACGTACATAGAAACATATACAGATATTACTAAACGCTAATGGTTATGCTTAAATATATACTGTGAGAAAGGTAAGAGAAAATGGTATTTATGCTTACAAAAGACACTATTATAAATGACCATCGAATGACCCAACACCAGCCAACTGAGAAGTAATTTGAGAAAGGTAATGGATGGTATGATGGCAACTTAACGGAAGTTTACGTGATAATTAAGCTTTCGAGGTAGCTTCCTGTGTGTATAGCTATAAAAAGAAGTCTGTTTAAGAAAATATAGATTGTTTACTTTACATCCTAAAGCTTGCAATGTAATTAGAAACTTGTCTTAGATTCGAGGAAAATGGATGATTCCCTGCCAAAGCTGCTCTAGGTAATTAATTATTTTGTTAAAAATATTTTCCAAGGATATAACAGGAATACAGTAAATTGTGCTTCCAAGAAGTTGTTATACATTTTGAAGGTGAAATATTTTCGAAAAAGTAAGTTTCATATAGTGATATTACAGCAAGTAAAATTAGTAAAAGAGTGCTCCTGCCAGAATGGTTTTGTAAATAAATTATTAGTAAACCAAACAATATCGCTTCTTCTTGAAAAGTCGTCGAGCCTTGCTTGATTGGGTGAGCAAACGCGTTTCGACTCCTTTGAGTCATCTTCCGTGTCCTTTTACCCAACTGGATTAGACTTTCAGAGTCTCAATTGTTGCGGAAATTGTTGTTCCAAAATTTTCATTTTGTCACCATAATTTTTTAATTTATCAAAGATCATGTATGATCGAAACTTTGTCAATTTAATAAAACAAATTGGGTGGACAGGGCTACGCTCATGTCCGAAGGGTTTTGCACTCAGCCTACGATATGCAGACACCAATAATGAATAAACTTAAGAAAAACTTTAACGACATCTACAACAAACACATACTCGTTTTAAAAGGGGAATCATTATTATACGATTTTAACTTGCTTTCATTTTGTTGCAATATCACGAACAAAGATTGGCTGAATTAAATCTCAAAGGTATTTTTAATTATTAATTCTATCTGGAAATTAAGAGATCCAATTAAAAGTTTTGTGTCTGGTTCGAAAGAAAGTCCGAATGGGAAAAAACCCACACATTATTTCACTTTATCGGAACTCCCAGGCCTTAAGGACGTTTCCTTGAACTATTTTAATTTAAAGCTACCCATATGAATTCACAGCTGTCAACTCCAGCTTGGCAACACCGTAGCGAGGTACTCAGTCGAGGCGAGTTGAACCAAGCAAGCGGTTCGTAGGAACAACGTTTCCTATGATATGAGGGTAAAAGATATTTTAACGTGAATTTGTGAAGGAGTTAATATTCATTACTGAAACAAAGCTGCTATCTTTTAATTAAAGCAATACCCTTACATCCACAGTCCTTTTATTCCTGACGGTTTTCAGAAGTGGGATGCTACAGAATTTTCACTTTATTGGATATTGTGTGTTTTTAATAACAGTGAGCTGTCCCGTAACTGCTCGCTGCGTATTTTTGATTGATTAGCCGACATTTCATATTTGGCGGCCATAATTTTTAGTTGAAAATGCCGGACACCATCGTTCGTATTGATTCGCTCACAATCAGCGAACTCAAACATGTGCTACGTTTGCAAAATTTGCCGACAAGAGGCGACAAACCCGAATTAATTTTACGTCTGACGGAAGCCGTCAATGGAGACGACGTTGAAGTTCTAGCCGAGAACTCTCGTGCATCCGGCGAAGCGAAAAAGTTGCAAGGAAACGTGCAAAATCTCACAACTTTAGTTCAAGCATTAAATATTCAGGTACAGAGAATTGCTGGGGGGTTCGCAAACTCTGTTTCAGGCATAACCTATGGCGTGTCACCAAACTTGAATATGGCATCAACCTCTAGTCTTGGTTTTCTGACGGACGATAGGCAAAACGTGTCGAATGAGGCTGTTGTGATGGAATCAACACCGAATCTACATCTACCGCAGACAGATGAAGATCAGTCGCCGTATCCGGCTTGACAAGCAGTTCCAGTACGCCAAAGCATGTTCCACAATTCGCACGACGTCATTGAAATAATGCCAGAATTCGATCCAACGTTAAGCACATCACTGACGTCGCAAAAATTTGTTCATCATGTGAAATCACTAGCATCCATATATGAATGGGATGAAAACATTGTTCTGTTTACAGTGTGAACGAAAGTTCGAGGGCCAGCAAAATTGTGGCTAGATGCAAGAAGCGGTATTTTCAAAAGCATCGATGAATTTGAAAGCTCTTAAGAAGAGACATTCGAGTCTACTGAAAATGAAGCCGAGGTACTTTTTCGTATGATGGCAAACGTTAGACGTTCAAATGAGCCATATATGGATTATTATTATTGAAAGTATGCGGAAGTTAGACGTGCGGGGGTTAGTGACGCAGCCATTATAAGATATATGCGTGAAGGTTTAAACGACATTCAAATGCAAACCGCTTTCGCGTGTTTTACATTCAAAACAACTATGGAGTTTTTGTGTTGCCTTAAAACTTATTTAACAATCTAAAGTAAGATAAACATACCGGTCACGTGAAAATCACATAGTGAAATAAAAAGTGTAAGCCCGATGAACGTGAACTCTGTGTCAAAGAAAATATTTAATAAGTCTGTGTCTGGAGGGTCGAATGTTGCCGATACAAACGACGTGTCAAAGCGAGTTTTTTATAATTATTATAAGCTGGGGCACATTTCCGTGAACTGTTTTTCGCCCCAACGAGGACCGCGATGTGTTACATGCCAAACGACGAAACACAGTGCAGATACATGCATAAATCGAGAGAAACCGAAATATGTGAATAACGCGAATATTCATCAGTTACATTCAAACTATTCCGTACAAAACCAAATAGTGAAAAACAGTCAGATGGATGGGAACATTTTGGACGCGTTTATAGATTCGAGGAGTAATCGATCTCTCATGTGAGAACAATGCGCGTATAACTTAATAAAGTGTCCGCCGATTGAGCTGAACGGATTTGCAGGTGGATGCTTAGAATGTACTAGCAAAATGATAGCGACATTAAAAATAGACGATAAAATCGTACGCGTGGACCTATATCTTATAGACGATCACCTCATAACAAATAGTTTGCTTTCGGAATTGTATGCATTGAACGGAGTTCAATTATTGAAAATGGCGAGTGCTACGTTGAAAGTAAATGTCCTGAAACACCCAACATGGAAAGAAATTTAACTGCAGCCAAGACAACCGAACTGCGGGTACTACTTGATGATTTCCGTGATTGTTTTGCAGAGACTACGGCCGAAATGGGTCGATATAGGACAAAATCAATGAGTATCGAGTTGACGTCCGACACGCTTATCCATGCTCGACCATAGCGTATACCGTTGGCTAAAGAGATAAGATTGATCAGATTGTGAATGAATTGTTGGCCACAAACGAAATGCGTCTAAGTGCTTCATTATAATCCTCGCCTATTATTTTGGTTCCCAAACAAGATGGGAAGGATCGTCTTTGTATTGACTTTCGTGCAATAAACGCTATTACCAAGAAGAAGCCGTACTTAATGCGAACTGTGAGGAAAAGCTCTCACAACTCGCGGGAAAGCAGTTCTTCACGACACTAGATTTATTCTCTGGATACTACCGAGTTCCTATGGATGAAAAATCACGTCAGTACCCTGGATCTGTGACTCATCTTGGTCATTTTGAGTACAACGTAATGCCTTTTGGCCTCATTAATGCGCCGATGATTTTCCAAGAGGTCATGATCGACTTAATTCGTCGTATGAAATCAAGAAATATCGTAAACTATATGGATGAAGTCATTATCCCCAGTGCAACGGCGACTAAGGGCCTCAAAACTCTGAAGAAAGTTCTTGAAAATTTACGGGAGATGGGTCTTACACTTAGACCGTCAAGGTGTGTTTTATTTTGCATCCGAGTTAACCTTCTTGGGTCATCGCATACATAGAGACGGAATGAAGCCTGGAAGCAAGAAAATTGATTATATTCAAAAATTTCCAACGCCTGAAATTGTAAACAATGCTTTCTTGAATCAGTGGGGTGCTTCCGCAAATTTATTGAAGGATTCTCAAAAATTTCTAAGCCACTAACGAATTTGTTAAAAACGAAGGAGCAGAAATCCTTCGTATGGGCAAGACCGCAAACATGAGCTTCAACGAGTTGAGAACTCGTCTCTTTAGCGAACACGTTCTAGCTCTTTATGACCCACGGGCTGAACACGAGGTACACACCGACGCAAGTTCTATTGGTCTCGCCAGAGTCTTGATGCAATCTACGGAGGAGAAACCATTCCGGCCAGTAATATATTTCAGTAGATATTACACCGATGCTGAAACGAAGTACAGTAGCCACGAATTAGAGGTACTGGCAATCGTTGAAGCGTTAGATCGATTCCGATTTTATTTCTGAGTGGTGTACGATTGTAATGCAATATTGATGATGAAGTAGACCACTTCACTTAACAATCGAGTTGCTCGATGGTAGCTAAAACTCCAAGAATTCAACTTTGATGTGGTACATCGAGCAGGAAACAATATGAACCATGTCGATGCATTAAGTCGTAGACCACACGAACAACCGCAAGAACCGACAACAATAGCAGATAAAGTGTTACTGATACAAAAACTTGATCAGAGCCACTGGTTGATATCATTACAGCGACAGGACCAGAAACTATAGGAAATTATGAATATAATTGATGGAGTATGTCTATCAGCTCAATTTGTCCAATTAAAGTGCGATTACACTCTTACGAAAGGATGATTGATGCGAAAAATAAATGGCGATCCTAAATTTGTAGTGCCATGAACCGTCCATTGGAGACTTGTAAAAAGTTGTCATGACGATGCCAGTCATTTTGGCGTTGATAAAACAGTCCATAGAATACAAGAACTGTTCTGGTTTACTCGAATGCGCAACTACGTGAAGTCGTACATTGCTTCATGTCCTGAATGTTGTCTCAATAAAGTACCAGCAGGAATAACCGAAGGTCTCTTGTCTTATGAACAGGTTGAACCTGTATCTTTTAGGGTATTGCATATTGATCACTTAGGACCATTTCCTAAGGGTAACAAAGGCAATCTATACATAATCGCAGTAACGGACCCTTTCAATAAATTGACAATGGTTTGAGCCACGAGAGCAGTCGACTAGTAGTTAACATGTTGAGGGATATTATATCATACTTTCGACTAACAATCCGTATTATAAGTGATCGAGGGTCGGCATTTACACCAAAAGAATTCGAGGATTACTGTGCAACGTGTGATATTCATCACGTAAAGGTGCCTGTGCAAACTCCACGCGCTAGCGGCCAAGTTGAGCGCCTTAACCAATCAATATTGTCATATCTACGATGTCCGATGATGTATTGTAAAAATTGGGATGAGCTTCAACCAAGTTTGCAATGGGCACTAAATTCTCAAATCAACTCAACGATCGGAATCACACCTAATCAGATAGTTTTTGATTACCGTTTGAGGGATGTAATAGCTAGCCATATCATCCTAGCACAACAGGACGATACGGGTGACAATTATTAACTTTCGATAAGTGAAATTCGGCAGGAGGCTGCACAGCGTATTATGACCGAAAAGGAACGATGGAAAATAAGATTCGACGAAAAACATAAGACTACTGTTTTATACGATTTAGTGGTTATACAAAACATACCAACAGCAACCGGGGAGTCCCATAAATTGGAGCCAAAGCATCGAGGGCCATATGAAGTGGCCAAAGTATTGAAAAACGATCGCTATGTTATAAAAAGCCTCGAGGATGATTAGACACGAAAATTCAGTTCCGTGTTCACGAGTGATAAAATGAAACCATGGTGACGACTCGGCCCAGATTTGGATACCTACGACTTTAATGACGATGACGAATACTACGAAGAAATTGCGCTGATTTCTGGCCAGAAGGGCCCAGCTGTTAACTCCAACTTGGCAACACCGTAGCCGGTTGAGTTGAGTCGAGTCGAACCAAGGAAGCGGTTCGTAGGAACAACTTATCCTATGATATGAGGGTAAAAGATATTTTAACGTGAATTTGTGAAGGAGTTAATATTCACTACTGTAACAAAGCGGTGCTATCTTTTAATTAAAGCAATTCCCTAACATCCACAGTCCTTTTATTCCTGACACAGGCAAAAATGTTATATTTACAAATTCTTCTATTCTTAACAAAGTTGGGTGAGTTTCAACTTCTAAGGTATTTGTTACTGTTGTTACTCATGAAAACCTATCACCATGAATTTGCCACCTTTAAAATGTAGGTTTTAATCAAGAGTTAATAGCCTTTACTTCAAATGCTGAATTTTGGGGAAAAATAAATTTAATTTACTGAAAATTCCGCCGGAATGCGGACCTTTCTTCCGGATCGTGTCGTTTGCCCATTAGCAGCGGTGGGTTTCTGGTTTGATGCCAAAAATGCAGGTTTTAGCCTGTCGACGGAAATTAGTATTGGTCCTCGATTCACATCAACCTGGATACGGGCTGTCGCAAGGTGGTGTGAATGGGGCCTTGGCTTTGTCGTTTTGAGCCAAGACGTGCGTGCTATCTGCTAGGCTTCTGTTAACAAACATGTCTCCGGTGTTGTGATGCGCCGTGTTGCATGGAGTTAACAAAGCCATCCTCGTGCACAAATCCTTCAGGAAGTCGGAGCCATTCACGCTAGCCTGGGATGTGCTGAAAGATTCCCCAGGAAGCCGTAGAATTGTGCCATAAACCATGTCTACGGCACAACTCTGGCGTAGAATCAATATCTTCCTTCAGCGTTAATTGCAGTCCCAATCGCACAATTGGTAGTGATTTTGTCCATTGCGGTGAATCGCGGTAGGGGATCGCAGCTTTGACCATGCATTGTGACCGTTCCACAACGCCATTGGAAGCTGGATGATAAGGCGTCGTTCACAGGTGCGTTATTCCTGGCAATCTTGTTAGCTCACTAAATACCTGGCTCTCAAACTGTCTGCCCTGGTCGGTTGTGATGCGTACAGGGACTCCAAATCAGGTCACCCGTATGCTAATTAGCGCTTCCGCGACTGATGTTGCCGTGGTAGTTTCAATTGGGATCGCTTCAGGCCAACGAGAGAATCTGTCCACGATAGCGAGGCAGTACCGGAATCCTTCACTTGGTGGAAGTAGTCCGTTGAGATCGATATTTATAAGCTCGAATCTCGCATCAGGTAGGCTATATTTTTGCAGTGGTGACTTCGTTTGCCCGGTGATTTTGTTGTGCTGATACGGCAGACAGGATCGGACGAACTTGTTGATGTCGGAGTTTATCAAGGGCCAGAAGTAGCGTTCGATGATAATCTTCCTGGTTGCTCGATTGACCGGGTGAGAAACACCATGAATGTTCTGCATGGCTGTTGCGCGGAATTTTTGCGGGATAAACAGTCGAATCCATTCGGCGATGATGTAGAGTAAAGGAGGTGTCATCCACTCTCTGTTTTTTTCCATTTGAGGAGCACGTTACTGCTACTTAATAGAGCTTGAAGCTCAGGGTCGTCCTTCTGAGCTAGAGCGATGGCGGTAAAATCAATGGATTCAATTATATTTACCCTTGAAAGAAAGTCAGCGACGACATTCTTTCGGCCCGATATGTATTTGATACCCATGGTAGACTGAGATATGAAGTCCGGCTTGCGTTGCTGTCTTGGCGATGCTGGTTTGGAGTGCTGCTGGAGTGCAAACTGCAGGGGTTTGTGGTTGGTGAAAACGCTAAACACTCTGCCTTCGAACATATGACTGAAGTGTTGGATTGCCTCGTATATAGCAAACAGTTCGCGATTATATGGGCTGTATTTTCGTTGGGCGTCTTTAACTTCCTGAAGGAGAATCCGAGTGGTGACGTAGTTCCGCCCCTTGCTTGCTGTGGCTCCGATGCCGTTATCTGAGGCGTCAACGCAGAGGGACAATATGGCGTTGGAGTCGGGATTAGTCAAAGTCGGGGCCCACCCCAAGTCCAATTTAGACAGGTCAAATGCGGCCACTGCTTCGTCTGTCTAATTAAGTGGTGTTTGGTTGCGTTTGCAGTTTCCCACCCACACGTTAGTGTTGAGCTGCATGTGACAGAAAGCGGCGATAGAAGTTCACCATCCCGAGAAAATATTTCAATTAATGAACGGCCTTCGGTCTTGGCGTTGCAGAAACTCCCTCCGTTTTTTCAGGTAAGGGTTTCAATCCGTGCTTGTTGATAGCGTGTCCCAAGAACTTCACTTCCGACCTACCCAACTGCCACTTGGGGGTGTTATTGATCAGACCAAATTTCACAAGTCGGTCCAACACGTGCTTCACTTGTTCAAGATGCAACTGCTGGCCAGGCGAAAAAAGCAGGACGTCATCGAGATAAACAAATGCGTTGTCCAAACCTCGCAGCACGTCGTGCATGAAGCGTTGAAAGGTCTGATCTGCATTGCAAAGTCCAGATGCCATGTACATGAATTCGTACAATCAGAACGGTGTGATGATGGCGCTCTTTGGGATCTTCAGCGTGTTGAACACATGAAATTGACGCCGGTTTACCATGATAGCACGATCGTTCCAAATGACTCAGAGCCACTAGTCGTCGGCTGCGTGCCGGCATATTTGGCAACATGGAGCACAACACAAACCACCAACTGAAGCTTAATGTCTGTCCGACGTAATGAGAGCAACTGACTTAGCTTTTTTAATTTGTGAGTACAAATTTATGTTTTGTTGGGCCTTAACAGAGCATGAAATATGCATGTGGAAAGCTTCATGAACATGCGTGTCTTCTTTTGGAAGTGTTAACATTATCCCCACTTTGTAAGATTAGCGAGCAATGTGAATGTGCCTAATATGATTTATGACCAAAGACAATAAAATAAATGGACGAGCAACGAGGATCTGTGTAGTCGTCCATGTAGAAAGCAAATTTAACTCATACATACCTTGCGCTCTCGATATCATTCCCTCTGCTTCTCCACCCCCTTTGTTCCCCAAGAGGTTTTTCTTTTCTCTCTTTAGAAGAATCACTTCCCCACTGACACCCGCACACAAAATCCAATTATAGTTTTACGGGCACACGATCAACACAACAAACCTTCCTCTCAGAATACAGCAATTGTAGAGGTTAGAAAGCTCGCGCGTCAAAGTTGATGAAAACTTGTAACTTTTGAATAAAAAAGTGAACTAAAGTGTGGATTTCGAAAACGTAATCTTAAAAATCAAAATCTTTTCTACGTGAACGTTTTTCGGAGTGATGTTAATTGCGAAAACATATCTATATCTTACGCACTCAAACCTCAGCTTCACACAACTTAACCGAAGGTTGCTAATTACTTCAGCTCTCGCGACAAATTACGTGCCCAGTACTCTCTATATCTATGTTTATGACGGTATTTGGTGATATTTTAAATGAGTGCTTTGAGTTAATTTGTCATTGTTGTAATTAGCAGTGGACAGAAAGGAGTCACGCTGCGTTCAAATATAAGTTATTCTATCGCCCTCTGGCTGCATTTCAATAACGACTCCCAGCCTCCAGCACATGCATGGTGTGTTTTTGTCTATTATAAGGATTGTGCCATTTGATTGCAGTTCCTGATTTCCATTATGCCATTTTTGCAATTTCTGAAGTTCGGCAAATTATTCTAGGTGCTGTTTTTCCCAGAAATGTTGGCCTGCTTTGAAAATAATAAAAATCACACTCAGGAAGTATTGTCAAAGGGCAACCAATTTAGACGTGCGCATATGACAGCACCCTCGGATCATTGGGATTTATCGACAGTGAACATCATCATCGTCTACGGCCTGACAGCATTAGCCAGGCCTTCAGGATTAATTTCCTTCAAACATCAGGGTTCCGCGACCTTGTCTGCCAGTTGTTTCCACTCAACAAGGAACCGCTATCAGCTTCTATAGGGACTTCCCATTTAGCCCTCCGTCTTCCCGCGAGAGTCTACCTTGTGTTGTACCCTTTAATGTTCTTTCAGGCAGCCGGTTCTCTTAAATTTTTTCTACATGGCACACCCATTGCAATTTACGTAATTTTACGCAAGAAGAAACAGGTGGATCGTCAAAAAGTTTATACAACTCATCGTTGTAACATAGTCTCCACTATCCCTTAATTTACTAGGCTGTAGATTTTTCGGAGCACTTTGTGTTCAAATACGTCCACTACCTTTTTCATTCTGCGTTCGAGGAAGCCTTGGTTGTTAGAAGCAAAGAACTGGTCCAACTCATTTTTAGCAGCCTGATCGGAATCGAAAGTTTTACCATTCAAATGGTTTTGAGGGAAGCGAAACAAATGATAGTGGAATCATTTTTTTATTTCTCGTTTGTACGAGATTTTTCCCGAAGGAAACCTAAACCGACCTCTCATCGATTACAGATGTGAAGTCTGGAAACGTGCCAACGGGCTGTACCCATTAGGTCAACAAGTGCGAACACTCTTAGCCTACTCCGAGGTATCTGCTGGCAGGTTAGCTAGTTCGGAGAAAAATTTCGGTCGTAGGCCTTTCGCGGGCAGGCTTAGTCCATAATATAAAAATCAGCCACCGATTCAAATGCCCGATTTAAAATCCGTCGAATAACTTCCAATGACTCGACTTTAACCTACATTACGTTCGTATCCTTTGAGGAAAAGAACCACACTAAACCGTTAACCAAAAACACGCACTCCCGAATATTCACTGACGCGGTGCCCGAAATAAACTACTCGAACTCAAACCAAATCAAACTACTCTAACAAAAAAAGCAAAACTCAAACTATGGCACCGCGTACCAACCGCAGCACGAAACCGACCATTCGCGGATTATAGAAACCCTAGTCTCTCGGCGGCATACTCACCTTCGTCGTCGCTTCCCTCAGAAAAAGAACGAGTTTGCTAAAAAGGAAAGACTAAGTTAGCTTACCGATTCATATTAGTGCTTCTTCAATTATACAATAACGATAAATCAGCAGTTTGCTGAATATCTTATTTCTATTCAAATAAATACTTTCATCGCAAAATATACAACATGGTCTCAAGATACACCTTATCTTAGTAAAATTCAATTGAAGTACATTTTTGCACTAAATTAAAATGGAAATGCATATCAATGAAATAAAAAATATGTGTAGCCCTTACCATAAGGATACCACTATTTAATTCGACTAACTATTATCGGTATCATCCGCAGCTACAGCTACAGCTAATCCTGAATCAATATGCTCAATTTCATTGGCTGAAATGTTTTTTTACTACTAGCCCTTCCTGAAGCAACATCCATTGAATCCTTATTGTTTGAGTAAACGTTAGCAAATGATTCAAATTATTTATACACATTCTTAAAAATAAGGTCATGCAAAATGGAATCATATAATTTGAATGTCAAAAGCGCCTTCGCTAATGACCACTTCGGCAAAAAGATTCTACTAATTATATTATTTACTGATTTATCGCCACCAGATTCTACATACACCTCATATGTATCAAACATGCCTCCCAGTGCAGTATCCTACCGGTTTTCAAGTTATCAACTATTTTCCGAGGATCATGAATTGTATTTTTTTTTGACAATTGGCTTTAAAATTTCTTTCATTTCTGGGAATATTCGCCCAAAAGATAGTATATCAACGATGTACACATGTTCGTTAGTTTAGAGAACAGAACCAAATCATGCGGATTAACCAATTGCAATTACCCATAATAATTTCCTCGAAAAAGTCAAATTGTGCATCGATCCTAGTGATAAATGTGTTCATCCGATTAGAAATTTGCACCTAAAATTTGTTAATAATTAATGGGGGGAAACCGGTTATCATTATTTCATCTAAATACATAAAAGCATTATGCAACTCAATAACTTCCAAGTATGGACAGGTGTCAATAATCGATTATAGTATATCAATATTGACGGTAACATTTTTCCAGTTTGAGTCAGGGTAGGAATCAGCCAGACCTCGAAAATTTACTCGTTTTGTTGTATTGTTGATGTGTTTCAGTCGCTCACATATTTCCTCATGCGAAAGTGGTTGTGTGGATAGATCTGCATTCTCCTACAAACATCGAAAATTGTAGCAGGTACACAATGTATTCAAGCTCGTCAAGCCTTGAAACTCCACTGCACACTAAAGCAACTATTTCATTCCACATATCACAGCCGATGAAATTAACCCAAGACTTTCCCGCAAAATCGGAGCGTACATTTATTGGAGTCCTGGCAGAGCGTATGGCTACATCCACGAGTTCACGCGCACACAAGTTACACGCGACTGACGTTAAGTCATCCAGCCTTATCAGCTGGTTGGGAAATTGTATAGGGATGACAGATCTCTGCGGGATATCACTCCATGTGATCGGCGGTTATTACAATAGTCTAATGGTGCTAAGTGAGGGTTATAGGGTGGATTAGGCATCAGCTCTCAATTGAGGTCTATTACTTTTTGACGGACTATCAAAGAGGTATGGGGCCTGGCGTTATCACGATGGAACATCACGCAGCTGAAAGTAGACTTTTCCCTTGTGATTCTATCAAATAGAAAGCATAATCTTCTTTTGGTAAATATTGGCTTCGGACGTCGATTGTGGAAACTCATCTTGCTTGGTCCATTATCCTTTTTGAAGTACGTTATCGCAAACAATCCATTTTTCATCACCCGTTATGACTCTTTTTGGAAATGGATGGTTACGATTCAGCAAAGAGTCATAAATGTTAGTGCGTTTGGCGAGGTGGATTTCCATTAATTTGTGAGGAGCCCAAAACTCTGTTTGTTTACGTAACTAATCTGCTTTAAGTGCAAGTAAATGGTTGAATCCGATATGTCAAGCTTCTCTGCTATTTCTTGAATTGTCATACGTCGGCTAGTTTCGATTAACACCTTTATTTTGTCGACATCAGTAGAAGTTGGACGACCAGTATGTGGTGCATCTTGCACATTAAAATTTCCAGAACGAAATCGAACAAACTAACGCCGACACTGGCGCTCAGTAAGGCATTCCTCACCATAAACTTCACATAACTTCTTTCGAGATTGCACCACATTTTCGCCCTTCGGAAGTAACACAATAAAATATGCCAACAATGTTCTCTTAGATTATCCATTTTTATGTTTATTTTTAACCAACATTTGTTTACTAATGACGCTCAATTTTCGACTAAAAATAGTCTAAAGTATAGTCTTTAAAATAGGATATAATAATAAAAGCCACGCAATCACTAGTAGATGAAATATGTATTTCGGTTTATCTGTTATGGAGTTCACCTCATCTATTATCAAACAACTTAATATTACGCGAGCTGCAACAACACTTGAAATGGCTTGATAGCAACTTATCGCCACTAATCGGTGATTTGGTAAATACCACTGACAATCAGCAACCACCACTACATTGGCCACTCGCACGAGTGCTGGAAATTCATCTTCGTCCCGACAGATTCGTTTGGTTGCTTACCCTGAGCACGACCAATTTAACATTGAAGCGACAAGTTCACTAGGTAGTGCGATTCAACAACCGAGTGGTGCCAGCTTACAACGAAGCCAGCAGAAGGTTTTCGAAAGCAGCGGGGGTGAGTCGCTATGGTTGGCAGTGCCAAGGATGGTTTCAATTAAAATTGTTTTGTCTAAATGCGTTCCCATAAAAATACACGTCAAACGTAGAGTACTCTACATAACACTTGCATAATATAAATAATCGAAATTTTCTTATGTCATTGCTAACACGCAATGGATGCATTAATCGACTCTTTGAACGCATTAACTCAATCGCACGCGAACACATATCTCTATTCTTGTGAGTTCGTCATGAAACAAACGTCACGATTTTAATTAAATGTACTGGTGAAAAACTGTAAAGTTAACAGTGGTATGATAAAAAAAGAAAATTTTCCCAAATGCATTTTTTGAACGCTTTCGCTCAGTCACATTCATTGCGAACATTTTCTCATATTTGCGAACATTTTTAGGGTTTTGTACTAAAATACAAAACCCTATTTCAATCACGACCTGTGTCCGTCTGTCCGTCCGTCTGTATGTCACAGCACTTTTTCTCCGAAACTATAGAGGCTACAGCCATGAAACTTTGTAGAAAGGTCAGAAGTGGTGACCTCTTGAAAGTTCAAGGGTGGAAAAATTTTTCAAAGGGGTTTAAGGGGGGTCTCCCCGTATAGGGAGGTGACCCCTCAAAAAAAATTTTTCACCATTGGTAGTCGAGTAGGGTGTCATTGGAAAGGTCTCAATGAGATCTTTGCAAAACAAGGGGGGGGGAAGGGGAAATGTACGAACTTTTCGCGTACCCCCCCCCCCTCCCGATTGGAAACCTTCCATCCGAAAAATCTGAAAAAAATCATGAACGTAGGCCTTTATGAGTACAACAACAACAAATACATGAGACGTCGAAATTGACTCAACTTTGTTAGTAATAGTATGATTTATCGATTTTAAGTTTTCTTGAATAAAATCTAAACGGTACCCTTAAATTCAATAAAATTTAGCTAACGGATGACTTTCTATAAGATTGATCTTTTTTGAAAGTTTCATAAAGATCGAATAGTATTTAACGAAGTTATAGTGGTTTGAATTTTCCCGTATTACTATGGAACAATATGCCCTGTATTACTATGGAAACATACGGCTATGGAGCCATGTGCGCTTTTTATCGATTTAGACACTACAGCTTTGCTAGGATTTGCATGAAAATTTCAGGAATGATAGGTATCATGAAAATGAGTACATACAATTGAAACAAGTCGAAGAGGCAGGAGAGAGCTCCTAGCAAAAGGGCTTTGTAACCATTCTAGGATTCGAAAAAATAGGCCATGAATCGATGATTACAGTACAGAGGAGTGGGCCCTGAAAAAAATTTCATGAAAGGTAGCCGATATGAATATCAACTGAAAGTTCTCTATGAGAGCTTTTCAATACAGTTCTTAAACTGACAGTTTTTGCTTCAGTGGGTGCACAGGGGGGGAAATACATGAGAAATGTGTTTCTAAAAAATATGGAAAAATTATCAAGGGAGATATCTATGGGTATAACTAAAACAAATACCGCAGAATTCACAATTCTTTCAACTTTGTCAATAATAGTATGATCCTCGAATTTCCCATTGTCTCCAATAAAATCGTCTTTGACATGTTTCTTGATTTTATTCGTTGCTGGTTACTGCATTTTGTAAGTTGAGTACAAAACCCTTCTGACATGAGCATAGGTCTGTCTACCCAACTTGTTTTTTATTTGCAATCAAAAAAAGAACTCTGGTTTATAAGGTAAAAATAAAAAAACAGTATTATCAATTCAAGACTGACTCCCTCCAACCACACAAACTTAGTCCAGACTTATTCTTCTAGAGATAAGAAAATATTCCGTGAATCAACCATGGGATTTAATAAAACCTACAGCAGAATGCAATAATATGATTCGAAATTCCAGAAAATTGTATTTTGACTGAACCATTTTCAAATCCACTCAAGGAAGGTGTAATGCATCAGTAAGCCAACCCAAGCTTATTTTCTGTCTTCATTCTTGGTAACAATTCAATTTGTTAAATTTGACATCAATGACTGCTCGATTCATAAATTAAATCAAACTCCCAGGCTTTCATTTCCATGTATAAAACATTTGTCTTTTTCAATTTTCTCAATAATATTTATTATTAAAATTCGAAAGTCCCAAATCCATTTGCTGTATTGCTCAAAGAAAATTTTCATCCAAAAACTTCTCAAAAATACACAAACGAAGTTGAGAAATCAATTTGCCGCCCAGTGAGTCCATGAAGAAAAAAAAACTCTCTTTCCGCTGTTCTTTCTTGTCGTCAGAGAACCCTTTGTAAACTTAAAAAGACTCTTTCTATCCCTTAGCACAGATTTCGTGCCACCGTCCTTTAAAATTAGATTCACCTCTTCATAAACTTGCCGACGTGAAAGTTATGGCATGTTTACGCATTCCGACAAATGGCAACAAATCAATCAAAAACATTTTCAATTTGAACTTTTCCAATTAAGATTTTCCAGTCTAATTTTCTTCAGCTAATGAAAATATTCGAAAATTCAGTTGATTATATTTCTTATACAAATATCGAGTTTTGATGAAAGTACGATCTGAATAATATTTAATTAGGGCGAATGATATCAATGCGATTCATTCGTCAAAGGCTTTCAAAGAACATAAAAATAAATCCTACAGACGAAAATATTTAATTATCGTGATTTTAATAGGATCAGTAAGCCGTGATTTATTCATTGAACGAAAATCCGCAGGAATTGAATCGCAACTTAATTATCAGTTCAAAGAATTCCAAAGCTTATATCCGCCCACCTGGACGCTTTATCAAATTTCACTTTGCCGCTAACTAGAAAGTCTTTTCTGCCGTAGTGTGAATCCTGATCACATAACATTTATCTCTATAAATGTAATACTCGACAGCAAAATTCCCCGAAAACCCATCTCTAGCGAAACGGCAAAACAAAAAAGCAACAACTTGTTCATCAATTTTCCCCGGGAGCCTGCCGAGCTTCAAAGCAAACGCCATAGCATGTAGTGGATAAGGCATCCGATATAGGACTCTCGAGGCTCCACGCTCAATTGAGGAATTTTTACTTCCTTCGTCAATCATGAATGCTACCCGCATCATCAACCAGAAAATGTTGGAAATCAATTTACCATTAGACATAGCTGTCCCATTCCCAGCCGCTGTGCAACGGTGAATTAATGGTGTTCCTCGGTTGTGGTATTTGGCGAGCCTGTTGGTATACGAGTATAGTAGGAAGGATGTATAGTGATAGGACTCTGCCGGGCCGTTAAGTTTGTACAGACTTGGAGGTGCCTTCGTAGAATTAACGTCTTCCATGTTGCGTTTAACAGGTGGCGTCTCTTCTGCTAGCGTGAGGTTTCATTCCGACTGGTGAGGCATTAATTTTCTTGTAATTTCGCTTTCTTTGCAAGTTTGAAAATTTATCACAGCCCACCACCTACGCCTCTATTTACTTTCATTTACACAGCACTGTGCTCAAATTCTTCTAAGGAAGGCACGTTTTCTAAGAACATAACACTCAGGTATTGGCCTGTAAATCGTCGTGCGTTGTGACCATGACCGAAATTGATAGATTTTCTTTTAATGTTCTATTCTGTGCCAAGGGTACTACAATTTACAATGAGTATTATTAAGAAGGACTAAAAAATGTATGGGAGCTCATGTTATAATGAATGAAAACAAATTTGGTGGTAATATTTTCAAAGCACATTTGAAAGGATATCAAAGTGGTCCCATAAACACTTCGAGATCACCAACAATATCCTCATATGTACTCTGCTAGATGGGTGAATATTCTCGATACGTTGAAACCCTGTTCAAGTTCCAGAATGTCCTCTGCGGCGTTGAGGACCTACCTGAAGGGTCGGGGTCTGCTTTAAGGCATAACGCCGAGCCGACAAAGAATGAAATTTGCATCGGGTGTTGCTCAAGGATCCATCCTTGGTCGAGACCTGTGAAACATATCATACGAAGGGCTGCTGAAACTAGAGCTGCCTGGACGAGTTGAAGCACTGATTGCTGAATGCACAGTCGAACATGAATAGCTTTGACTTTGTAGGCTTATGCACCAAGTGAGGAATCCGAGGCATCCGACTGGCATTAAAGAAAACCAAAGTAATCATCCTAACAGAAGAGAATCCCCAGATTAATGTAGTAATCCAGCAGTAAACTAGGCAAATTGCTCGTAAACCTTCATAACACCTATCCGAAATTTCAATTGCAGATTTAAAACAAAAAATAATTTATTTAATTATTTCAGTTTATAGTTATGTCATAAAATATTTTTATTTAAATTCAAATTGTGATGCAAGTAGGTATAGATAAATGTCCGTACAGGACTGCAGCGATGGTCTGCCGCCTCAGCGGAAGAGGATGTTGAGATCCATCGAGATGGCCTTGTCTGGGGACGCGTGAATATGCTGGCAGGCTAGCGTTGCGGTGTCGTGGGGCGGGTTCTTTCCCTCTAGCACAAGGAACCACTGCAAGAACATTTCGCATTCACGAATTAAAAGGGTCGAATGCCGATCGACTGGTGTCGAGGCCGAGGTAACCTACTAAGGGTTGAAATGTTTGTTCAAAGAACAAATTGTGCCGGGCAAAACGGACGAACTCGCGGAGACTTCGCCGTTACCGACGATCCTTATGCCCCACAAATAAGAATGGGGCATTCAGATGGTAGCGGTGCCCCCTTGCGCCCTCCCAACCAGACCAAGGTCCAAACGTAGACGTGGCCAGGGATTTCCCATTTGAGTGAACAAAATACAAAAGTACTTTTGTTTGACTCTTTCCCTCAAATGAGAAATACAAACGTAACCTATTTATGCTATAGCGTTATGCAATGAAATCACATAACCCTATATCACAAAAGCGCGTGCCACTCTACCCGGCAAACGCCCCTTTGAAAAAAAAGAGGAAAAAGCGCGCCCGATGGGTAGCCCATATTAGCGGAGGAGCCTGCCATCGATGCGGGTCCTATACCCGGTCAAGTTGAACGAAATGAAAAGACCAAAAGTATAGATTTAGTAATTCATTGTATTAATATCTTTTTTTATCGCAATGAATATTAACACCAGAAGATCTACAATTTTACGGTATTTGACCTGACCTGACCTGACATTAAACTGTGTGAATGTGAAATGTAATCGCTATAATGAAGGATAAGAAAAACGTTGACAATAACTATTTATTCACATATAAATGCATTAGTTTTTAATTTTTTTATTCTTCTTGCTCTTTTAGTTTCTCGTGAATATATCCGCCAACAAGTCGACTATTTTCTTGTTTCCTGTCTTTTAACTGTACTTTTCAATATATTTCAAACGAAATGGCTTAACATTATTAAATGGCTTACTATATTATATAGTATTATCGTAATGTTTCCTTAATACTGTATACAAACTAGTAGATTAGAGTTTACTCTGGTTAAAAAATTTACATTTACAAATGTAAATTAGAACAGATGAAAGAAACATCGAACGATTCAAAAAAAATCTCATGAGCAAGATAGTGACTTCAATGCGTAATACGAATTCATAAAACTAAACAAGAATAATCCTATTGATGCATTTGAAAAGTAATTATATTTTAAAAGCCGTTTCTGGTATTGTACACCGAGAGGAAAACTAAGTTCGCAATAACCAAACACTCTTTTTTTGTATGATCATATGTGACGTGATTAACATTTCTATTTTTGTATTTACTAGTTTCAAAAGATTTAATTGAAGTTGTTCTTGAGTTTGCTGCAGTGTAACTCCTAACTTCTTCGTTTTAAGTTCTGCCAAATGAAATGACGTTGGAAAAAAGTGATTGTAGGGCAGGTTTGAGCAGGGATGATTTTCATAGTAAGAGTGAGAACTTAAGTTCCTATGGAAGCGTGAGCAAGAATTTCAACACGGCGCAGGATGATTTTTAGTAATTCATTTGTTGGTTTCGTTTTGATTTCTACATAATTAAGCATTTAACTCCTTCGATTCTCTCATGCCGTGATAGACCAACAGAATACATAATTACAATTTGAATGTATAATTAGCGATTCACTGCCTGAGAGTTAACTTTTACCGATTTGGAATGTAAATGTTCCCAATCCATGATCTTAACGCCACTAAATTTCAGTTCAAAATAAATCTATTCGGGCAGCGTCACATATACGCAAGTACACGCTTCCGAATGGACGACGTCGAACATGAACGCCCTGGGCTAAGGACTTCTCCCAATGATATCCTTGTACAAAATCGAATTAAAAGCGATCACTCACCAGTTCTCGTGAAAGCGCGACTGTGACTACGATGCATTCCATCGTGTCTCCATTTACGTCAAGACTCACTGAATTTGAAGAGCTATTTGTAAAGAAACTTTATATGGTTCAAAAGATTCTAATGAATTTGCCTCGCAGTGCTGTATACTCGAGCACTGTAATTTCTGTGTTCCTGTCTTAATTGCAGCAACCACCGTACAGCACGTCGTTCATGAAAGTGGAAAAATAACACTGCTGTCCACTTCTACGCGAAAAGTGACACATGCACGTTCGAGAAATGCCAACCGTATTTCAATATCCTCTTGATACATTGGAGACTACCGTAATCAGAATGGACAAGAAAACAATTCAATGTGTTTTGGTTAATTCATTGCCCGTGATCACAGAACAATTCCAATAAATAATGACGGCACGATAGTCAACATTTACTCACACTCGTATAGAAGGCGGTCAAAAAACGTTTTTCGATGGTTGTATCGTGAAAGCGTACGATTCACTTCATCAGTTTTGCTCGGCTATGTTTTGCGTGGAGAACTACACCCGTGCGTCGCCGTCAAAGATTTTTTTCTTTTATCCAGGAAAATCGATCTGAAGATTTATGGTAAATCTTTTGTTGAAGTGCGAAGTATTTGGGTTCCTGGAAGTTTTACAGCGACTATCAGGGACTTTGCGAGCAGGATGGAACTTTAAAATCGCGAAAACCATGGAGCTTGTTGCGACCACGGTCAATCTTTACACACACTTGCATGCAAAACTCTCGGGAAACGTTTTCCATTTCCGTGTCTTAAAACCGTACGACTCACTCACTCCGTTGCCTTTTTTACATACTCAAATGTTTATGGGCAGTTCCAATATTAAGGACTCATTTATAGAAAGCTTAGAATCTTTTAATACACTACTTTTCAATTTTCATGAATGTAATGTGTTAGTAATGTTAGCGACTAACCTCGATAGACATCTACGCGCTTGTAAAAATCACTTTTTCCAGTTTTCGACTTTCGCGTGCACGCACAACCGACCGCATGGTGAAAATCAGGCAAAATCAGTACGGACTGATCGACAAGAAACGACCGCGACTGCTGAATCAACGACAGGCATTCATGTGAAATGGAAAACTCGAGCCCGAACATAAGGTTTGGTGAAGTTTTCGGAAAATTTCACACACTTTTTGCACGATTGTTGCACGCTCGAACGTAAATGCTTGCTTTTCAATTAATTACTATCACAACGACGACAATGAAGATGAATAATAGCAAGGAAGGCGACTCTCTTCCTATTACTTTTCTTCCCAGGTTATTCATTCAACCGAAAAGTTTTCCGACCAAGCACTTGATATAACTACCGACAACATTATGCGCTCATTGAAATTAACTTTTACTTTTGGGAACGAGATACCGAGTACTTGTTTGACTTAGGACAATTTATTTTTTCCCGGCCGTTCTCCGCATGCTTGCCGTGTCGCGGTCGTAAGTCAACCCCCTGATCCGTCCAAAAATCTCTTTTTTCCTTCCTACGGTGGCGCTACCGGTAAATTCAGTCAGCTGCTCGCTCAGTCGAGCTCGATTGCATTCGGTGATGTAATACACCGTTGGGATGCACTAAATCAGTGTTCTCATGTCCGAGATTTTAATTTACAGATTTAAATTTTTCAAAAAGAAAATTAACTGAAGTAAAGAAAAATGAAAAAGAATTTAAATAGTGATGAAAGTTAAATCTTATGAAGAATACAATTAAAGGGAAACGTTTAAATTTAATGTTAAGGAGAATTGATATAAAATTACATTTAATTATACTAAGAAAAAACTATTTTATAAATTACAATAATGAATGGAAGTAATGAAATCTTTCTTTTTAGGGTTTTGTAAAATAATTTTACAAAACCCTACTAGTTTCGCGACCAGTCTGTCCGTCTGTCCGTCCGTCCGTCCGTGTGTCACAGCAGTTTTTCTCGGAAACTACTTAAGGTAGAAACATCAAATTTTGTGTGTAGGTGTAAAGTGGTGATCTCTTCAAAGTTCAACTACAAAAAAATTTTGTAAGGTATTTAAGGGGGGTCTCCCCATATAGGAGAGTGACCCCCGAAAAAAAATTTCATTGAAGGTAGCCGATATGGGTATCAAATGAAAGGTCTTGATGAGAACTTTCCAAAACAGGTCTTAGTTTGGCAAAATTTGCTTCGAGGGGCGCACAGGGAGGGGAAATACACGAAAAATTTGTGTCCCCCCCCTCGCGATTGGACACCTGTGATCCGATAAATCTGAAAAAAATCAGGAATGTAGGCCTTGGTGAGTACAACAACAACAAATACGTTAGAAGTCGCAATTCACTCAACTTTGTTAGTAATAGCATGATTTATCGATTTTATATTTTCTTGAATAAAATCTTAACGGTACCCTTAAATTCAATGGGATTCAGTATGTAGATGTCTATCAATAAGATTGATCTATCCTGAGAGTTTCATAAAGATTGAATGATATTTACCGAAGTTATAGCGGTTTGAATTTTCCTGTATTACTATGGAATAATATGCGCTGCATCTATTACTATGGCAACATATGGCTATGGAACAACATGCGCTTTTTACCGACTCAGATACTGCAGTTTTGCTAGGATTTGCATGAAAATTTCAGGAATGATAGGTGTCATGAATATCTTTGAGAATCGGTTCAGCTAGTGGTATCAGTTATCGTAAAACAAAATAGTGGCTGTTTTAAATGCGAAGATTGAATAATTTTGAGTTATTTTTTCCCAACTTCAACGTTTAAGGTGCATGCTTTGAACACTTGATTCAATTTAATGAATGACTGAAAATGAGTACCTACAATTAATGCTCATAAGTGAAACAAGTCAAGGAGGTGGGAGAGAGCTCCTGGCAGAAGAGTTTTGTAACCATTCTAGGATTCGAAAAAATTGGCCATTAATCGATGATAACAGTACAGAAGAGTGGCCCCTGAAAAAAAAAATCATCAAACGTAGCCAATATGAGTATGAAATAAAAGTTTTCATGCGAGCTTTTCAAAACAGTTGTTAAACTGTCAGTTTTTGCTTCAGTCGGGGCACAGGGGGGAAAACATGAAAAATGTGTTTCCTCCGTCGCGGATGGACATCTGAAATAATTATCAAGGGAGATATTTATGAGTATAACAATATCAAAAATCTCGGAAGTCGAAATTCGTTCAACTTTGTTAATAATAGTATGATCCTCGTATTTCATATTTTCTCCAATAAAATCGTCTTTGACATGTTTCTTGATTTGATTCGATCTGGTGACTGCATTTCGTAAATTGCATACAAAACCCTTCTGACATGAGCGTAGGTCTGTTTACCCAACTTGTTTTATCTAGATCTCGTATAAGGGTTAGGAAGTTTTTCGAGCAGTCCGCTTTTGTGACTGCTCGATAACTACAAAATTTTATTATATATCGTTTTTTTCTTAATTAAATTTAACCTTTCTACCTCATTATATTCGTTAATATTTATCTTTTTATTATTATTTAAAATGTTTTTCATTATTAACTTCTATTTATTTAAAAATTCAAATCTACGGTTAAAATGCGGGCATGGCAGCCCCTTTACAATGGAGCTTATTCACGAATTGCACTTCCGCAATGCAAATTGGAAGAAATGGGAGGCTCGTGGAGTTCCGTTGGACATCTAGCGAGTGGACGATTGACAACCAACGGGAATTGGTTATGAATAGTCACTGCGAACACGACGCGACACTTACATAGTCTCCGACTTTCCTACTACTTGTGGAAACCGAGATCGAGATTGAGATGTCTGCTTCGAATCGCCACAGCGATCATGGGGAGTCGAGTAAAAGATTGCAACGCGTCGCTTTTAACATTCGATTGTGGCTCTGGTACGTGAATATGGAGACCCGTGTGAGTGGATCATTGATAATTAAAGAGAAAGGAGGGCGTAAAGGCAAAGAACAAGATCTGTGAATTGAAAGTGGTGTTACGCCCAGTCAGCAAATTCTTCTGCTCTTATGCCGTAAGTGACCATTGCGTGTGTGATCCTTTTGTGCAGTGCCCCACGTGAAAACAGTAATTAACGTACCATATACAATATAAAGGAAGGCAGTTTGTTGGGAGTGAATTATGTCTAGGAGTTGAATGAAATCATAGTGGATTCAACGTATAAAAAGATCAAAAGTTCCAACAATCGACCAACAAGTGATTTACAAATATGGCGTAACGAATAATCAGCCGAAACTTATCCGTTCGATGGTTACAATTCTGAGCATTGGAATTCCTTAACGGTTCTCCTTTATCATATAAACTCCCCCCTCCTTATATGAAAGGTTGCATGACTGGGAGAATGCGCGAACCAATCACCAGCGATTTAGGTCACGCAAAAATATGTTGATTACGATGTTAGAATTTTTCAGACATCTATTCCGTTACATAACTCATACATGAATTGAGTCTTGGTGGGCTAATGGATGGACCGGCGTTTGCTTCACGAACTATTATGGACAGTATGAAAATAAGCAGTCAATTTCGAAGTTATCTGATCATTCATTTTTGATTTATACGAGAAGAAATGGTAATTGCATGTGCTCGTACATATGAAGAAAACTACTTTACTATATAGTCGTTCAACGATCTCCAAAGACTGATTTATTACTGCAATTTGTTCACATCGCGCTCTTCTAGCGAAACGTGGGAATGATATTGAAATCAAAACATAAGTTTAGTTGCGTTTCAAATGCGGGAAATCTTTGAAAAAAATTATCACTTTGGAGTTATAAATTCTTTTAGGGTTTTAATTTTCGAAGTTTCGCAAATTTCACAGAAATCTACATAGTTTCGGATGTTAACAGAATTAGACTAGACAGGAAAGGGATTCTAGTTAACAACATTTAATTTATGCATCTCATCATCGAAATCGGCACCGGCATGTTTTTGGCTCCATAATTGCACAAATATCGTCTCCTGTTTGCTGGAATTGTATTGACAGGCTTGCCTAGAGCGTATTTTCCGAGCGGTGACTAATGATTCGTTAAGTGAATCTGTGATTCAGTTCTTTAAATTTTTGACAATTTAAATTGTACTTTGAATTGAAAAATACAAACATCTTTTAATACTAGTTACTTTGCGCCACAGTATAAGTAAATTGTAAATAGTTAAAGTAAAAATGTAAAT